>JAILYA010000038.1:1200000-1800000 GCA_021437795.1 Rhodamnia rubescens | reverse complement strand
CAAGGTCTTAGAATCACCAAGTGGGTTTAGAATCCAATCACGCTTTTGGGGGAGACATGGCTCCTTGATAGTTCACATCCCAAACAACATTCTCCATGTGGGATCTATCTATAGCTCCCTCTCATGCACGAACCAAGAGTACTCTGGTACTTCCCCAACTGTGGTCCTCACCACAACACTTTTCCTCAGTGATTTTCCCCTTGCGATGATTGATGCAGAACCTTGGCCCCATCATTGACATCACGAGCTACGAGCCATGGCCGAAGGGGTCGAGAGGGGGTGGTTTTCCAACAGGACCTTGAAATATCCAGGCATGGAGCATGGCAGTTCATGAAATAATTTCTCAAAGGGTGCATACAAGAAGTCCTCGCCTCCGGATCCAGCCCAGTTGTCTAGCTAGGGAAACTCGGTTGTCCAGCTAGGGCTAGCTAGAAGAAACTTTACAACATTAGGGTAAGCATGTGGGACAAAGCATGGTGAGGGGAAAGCTAGGATTCTTTTCTTGGCACCTTAGAGGAGTCCTGTCTAGAGGATTCTTTTCTTTCTCTAAAGAAATTACTTGTGCAAAACCATAGATTTTATATAGTGGAAGATTGATGCCATGAGGTGTTTAATACACTCTTGAGAATTTAATTGATATTGCATCATGACATGGTACAATCACGTCGTTTTGTTATCATTTGGACCTCCGGGTTCTATGTGTGATGCAGGCAAGATAAAGTATTTTTTGTCCTATGCTTAGGGATTATAAGGTTTGAACATTTGTACTTTATGAAAACAAATGGACAGGTCTTTCTTAGAAAGTCAAGAAATATGTTGCATATACATTGTCGGTGTTTTACCCGAGGCCATAAATTTTTGGGGAAAACGGTTCATACATGATGGTACATAAATTTGAATTTGAATATTGCATTGTAAGTTTTATCCTGGTGATTACTTTAGTTTGATCGGATCATTGAGCGGGTTGGACGATGCCCACTTGAGTTCGAACTATGCATGGCTTTGCCCTAGCACACCAAAGCTCGAACTGGCTGGCCTGATGAAGCACCCAAGCTCGGCCATGAGAAAACATGAGCGAAAATTGTCCAATCAATTCTAAACTTATTTTACGTTCGCAATTCAGTTTTAAACTTTCCGATTTTTGTCAATTTATTCTTAAATCTTTGTGCGACATGCGATTCTAGACCTTTCGGCCAATTCTCGCCGGAACTTGCTAACATGGCAATGTGCCACGTAGGATGACATGCGATGACTGGACTTTCAGAGATTGGAAGGACTAAATTTGAATTTCGTGCACAAGTTTAAGATAAAATTGAAAGGTCCAAAACCAAATTGGCATACATACAATATGGATAAAAATTACCAAAAAAAGTTATGAACATGTGCCAATTCGGTATAAACCTTTTCTTTTTTGCCAATTGAGTTCCCAATTTTCGTTGAAAATTGATAACATGGCACTAGCAGTCCATCGGTCTTCCTACGTAGTACTTGTCGGTGCTGATGTGAAATTTTGTAATTTCTAGTATTTTTTTTTTCGTTTCCTTTCCTTTTACTTGTTAAGGGCTATCAAGAAGCCGCCACCACCGTCCGAGGCCTTGCGTGCCCTCGCTATCAGGGGAGGACTTACGGCCCTCGCTTGATGGCCGGCGGAGGCCGTCGGGCATCATCCGATGGCTAGTGGCCTCCTGCCGACCCTTAACAATAAAAAAGAAAAGAAAATAAATAATATAGAATTAAATTAATAAAAAATTCAAAAAAAATACGTCAATGCTTTGGTCATACCACGATGGATGGCTCGACATTCACGTCATCAATTTGGGGCCAAAATTGGCCAAATGGACTCGATTGATAGAATGTGAAAAGGTTAAGGAATTTTTTTTGGTCGAAAAAAGGCTAAGGATTGAATTTGCAAAAAAAAAAAAAGTAGTTTGGGATTGAATTGACACAGTTGGAACTTTTCCGGTAGCTGCCCAATCCATGAAACTAGCAGCAAAAATTTAGGGCCAAGCATGCCCATTTTTGAAAGAATCGGAACCGGCCGGACTCATGATCGATCTGCTCCTAATATTTCGCAGATTTTCCCTTGTTGCCTTTCTATTTGATTGATGTGATTACATGTGTATTTGACATGTCGGATTTGGCATGCGTTAGGGGATGTTGGAAGACTATACTTTGGTAAGCCACTTTCTAGCGCTTGAAATTCTTAGAGAAATGGTTTGACTAACAAAAATGATTTAAAATAGTTTAGAAACTAGGGAAAAGTTCAGAATTATTCGAAACGCTTACGTGTCAATGTGTTGAGTAATAAACAGAACTCAGTATTCAAATGTAAGAAGTTCAAAAGGTGTGTAATAGCCATCCCGGACAACTCCAAGGCTAGAGATTATTACCATTTTCTAGTCACTATCCCGTGCTTTCACGACCTTGTTCACTTTTTAGGGTTTCATAGTCAATTTTGCATCAGATTTCCACCCAAACTGTCAAAACTCTGGACATTCCACCCCCATGCTTTCCCTTTCGTTTCAATGGAGACTGTGAGTCATCATTTATTTTTGCTCATTGAGGGAAAATTTATTCATTTCTCATTTAGGGTCCATTTGTTTCCAGGAAAATGAACCGTTCGAAAAATATTTTTCGAAAAATGTTCGCTTATATCGCTTGAAATAATTAGTTAATTGAAGATATTTTTTTTATGATTAACAACAATTTATGCCTGAAATTTTTTTATGGATGGTGAAAATATTTTTGTTCATTCGTTTGTGTGAGCAATACGAGCAAGTACTTTTAGGAAAATGTCTTTCAAATCATTCATTTTCCACGAAACAAACGTAGCCATAACGTTTGAAGTACTATGGCCGTTACCATTTTCATTAAGTATCATCACCACTTTAGCCTAAGGGAGAAGAATAATCATGACTGAGTTGTGTGTCCACTAGATGCCCCACAGACCAATTTATTGATGATAGTGTATGAAGATATCAGAAAATATTATCTTTTGCAAAAAAAAACACGAGCATTGAATAAATGGAGTGGCACCAATTGGTTATTGACAGCTAAATCAACCGATTGATTGGAGTATTTAATGAATAACTTTTGCTCCTCTTAGAAAATTAACCTCCCGGCTTAGGATGGTCCGAGGATACCTTATTCTTTTAGCATTTCCGCTAGGTAGGATGATGGGAAAATTGTCCAAAAATTTCTAAATTTATTGCATTTTTGGTAATTCAGTCTTAAACCTTTTTTAATTTTGCCAATTGAGTCATAAACATTTTCACATTTTGCCAATTAAGTCTAGTCCGCCAATTTTGATCGAAATCCCCGACGTGGACGCCGGCCGTCCTACGTGGCACGGTCGATGGCTGACGTAGATAATTTTTAATATTATTTAATTTTTCGAACTTTTTCATTATTTTCTTCAATTTTCATAAATTACTTTCTTTCTTTTTTCTATTTTCCTTCGCCGTCCATTGCTAGGCGTTGTCAATGGCCAGCGGAGGTCACCAAACCTTGAATGAGGGTCATCCCAGGCTTGGGTTAGCAAGGGAAGCCCTTCGGATCGGGTGAGGCCGACCCTCGCCAAGGGCGGCAAAGGGAAAAATGGAGAAGTAAAAAGAAGAGGAAAAAAAGGAAGAAAAAAAAAAAAGGAAAGAAAACAAAAGAAATTTAAAAAATAAAAAGAATAAATATATAAATTTTAAAATATAATATTAAAAGGTTAATTATAATTATTCACGTGACGATGTTAGCGATTTCTAGGTAAAATTGACCGAATGGACTTAATATACGAAAGGTGAAGTTCTTTAGGACTCAATGGCGCGGGGAAGTGATAACAAGAAAAACTTTCAAAACATATGCTGAAATTAATTCAATAATAATGCCGATTACAAAGGGCGGACGTCCTTTACATAGATAGGACTGCTTAAGAAAGCAAATGCGAATCAAATCTAATTCTAATCAAATAAGCATCAAATCAAATCAAACAGAATTCAAATCAAATATCGCGATCGGATATATCGCTAAGTTGCCTAAAATAGAAAACCTGTTCGAAAACCTATCTAAACAACTTTGAAACGTGAAAATCCATCGTACATCATAGCAAAGCAGTGACTATTGATCGAAGGCCGTTTCGTTTCAGGTGACCAAATTTGAGCGCAATCCGAGCTCGCCGGTCTCAAATTAGTGAAATCGACCCGATTTCCGCCGATCACGTTTTTTCAAGAAATCATACGTCAATTGTTCTACATCACTCAATTGGCCAAATTAAAAGGTATATGGCTAAATTGACAAAAGTGCAATAAGTTTAAAATTTTTTGGTTAAATTTTCCGAAAGATGACCACAAGTTTCTAGTTCCTCTAAACATATATACTCAATTTTTAAAAAGCCAGTGACACATGCCGTCATCTTGTACATGTGATATGAATTGGGATGCCTCATTGGATTTCGATCCATTACATTGTGAGAATATACTAAATGGTCGGGTAATATCATGTGTCAGTGACGTGGTATCACTCAGTCAATTATATAACTCTAAACTTCAAACTCTAAGATGGAACAATTGTCGCATGAATAAAATGAAGGGATATTATTGCTTCGATAACATCATTTATGCTATCACAAAAGCATGAAGCTATTATGCCATCACAAAAGCATGAAGCTATTATGCCCACCCTCTAAATTTAGGGTGCGTTTGTTTTGCAGAAAAAGTGTAATTTTAAAAACTTTTTTTTTCCAAAAAATGATTGTTTATATTGTGTAGAAAAATTAGTTAACAGAAAATGTTTTCATCATCGATAGCAACTTATGCCTAACTATTTTCGTAGGTGAGTTTTTTTCATTTATTTATTTTTGCAAGCGATATAAAAAATTATTTTTTAAAAATTATTTTTCAAATCACTCATTTTTCGAAAGCAAGAAGGAAAACTCACTACTTCCCCTTTGTTTAGTAACTACCAACTCCATCCACTCCCTTCGTTCCTCGAAAGCGCTAGACAGGAGAGAATGTTGCGGCTTGACTTTCCGATGCTCCATTAGGAACAACAGTGGCCATGAGGAACTTGAGAATGGATGACAAATTGCTGCTTTGGATTCGAGTTGGAGCAACCTGAAAAAAAATGTGACTTGACCCTATACACAAAGGGAGGACCTTCAGCTTTTAAGATCAAACTTTTTGGCGACGAAGTAGATGGGAAGATCGCACCCATGTCCTGCAGTTGAAAGAGGGGCCTCGTCCATTGTTGCCATTAATGAACTCAAAGAATGTGGTGTGAGCAAGGACTTCACATGGTAGTCACCCCCACCCACGTCAGAATTCCTGATTGAGTTCACAACAAAAGGGCACTAGAGGTTATCGCGCGGCATGACTCGTTCTAGTCAATCGAATGCGTGGAGTTTTCGGACTAATGACGTCGTAGATTAACAACTAAGGAATGGAGCCGGATTCGGTGTACAAGTATGGTATACAAATTTGGTCCGTCGCACCAATTGAGCGCAGAGAAATTTATGTGTCGGGATCACCTGCTTAGGTTTCGACTCATTCTCCACGTAGTTAACCTACCAAACATAGGCTTCCTTATCATAAAATAGAAAAAGAGATCCACGCTGGGTTGTGAATAAAATCTATGCGCTCTGACGCGTTTTTTTAGACATATTGGCGTTGGTTTTCTCCATGATATCATTAACTGAATCTGTGCCTGCACATATTGTTCCATAGCAAGAAACTATGTGACTATATATGCAAGGGAGGTAAAAAGATTTTATCCAATTGTGAATCACTAGCAGAATATATCATAAAGGGCATTGCTGCATATCAGATTATCAAACAATACTACAAGAAATGCTATGTACACTACAGTTGTTTATAAAATGGGTATACCGAGTGATGTTAAACTGTCCTTGGAGGATGACACAGCTATCCAAATTTTAAATGCTCGCTTGGAGCACTACTATATCACTTAGCATACCTATTTTACAGACCAATTTTACTATTCTCACCATAGTTAGCTCTGCTCCTAAAGTTGACTAAAACCCCCCCTTTTTTTTTTTTGGCTTTCTCCATTCCAGCGCTATGGAAGGTGGAAGGAAGAAACATGGGCAAGGCCCAATGGCCTCACTCATCAACACCATTAAGGGTCACTTCCTTTCAAAGATCTCTTTAATGATCTCCCACACTCTTTTTCCCTGTACACCAAGCAATGGGCACCTAAAATTGGAACTGAAATGTCAAAAGAAAAGAGAAGAAAAAAATAAAGGGAAGGCACAGCTTTTTCCCCTAATGCTGATGCCCTAACTCACCTCTTAAAAAAAAAGATTTTTTCCCCACAAAAAAAAAAAAAAAACTCGAATGGAGGAAAAATTAGAAGAGATTAGTATGGTGTGTAAAGACAATGCAAAGCTGTTTTGTTTTGATTATAGTTGAAGGGTCCATTTTCTCTGCCCATAAATATCCATCTGCTGTGACCTTCCTGCTTCCTTTTTCTGCAATCTCTCTTTCTCTCTCTGTGGCTCAAGAACACACCAAAGAAGAGAGACCCTAGTTAAGCTCTTAGTCTCTTTGAGTCTTGTTCTTTCGTATTCTTCTCCTAAGCATCTTCATCCCCGAGGTTGGTCTTACTATTTTCTCTCAACTTCATTTTCCCTTCTTCTTCTTCTTCTTCTTCTTCTTCTTCTTCCTCTCTCTCTCTCTCTCTCTCTCTCTCTCTCTCTCTCTCTCTCTCTCTCTCTCTCTCTCTCTGTGTTTGGCTCAAGAACACACCAAAGAGGAGAGACCCAAGTAAAGCTGTTAGTTTCTTGAATTTTATCTGTTCATATTATGTTTGTAAGCATCTTCAACACCAAGGTTGATGTCACGGTTTTCGCTCAACTTCGTCTTCCCCTCTTCTTGTTCTTGAATGCTTCCTAGATTCAATCAAATACACTGCTACTTCCCCCTTGCTAAAATAGACGGATCTAAGTGATTTGGCCCCCTTTTTTTCTTTTTCAGGTTTTTCGTAGGCTGTATGGAGTTCCCGAGTGAATTTTCAGAGGGCTCTTCACAGAAGAGAATCGGGGGAGAGGGAAGATAGAGATCAAGCGGATTGAGAACGCGACGAACAGGCAGGTCACCTTCTGTAAACGCCGGAACGGTTTGTTGAAGAAGGCTTACGAGCTATCGGTGCTGTGCGACGCTGAAGTTGCGCTCATTGTCTTCTCGAGCCGTGGCCGGCTCTACGAATATGCTAACAACAGGTTTGGTTGCACTCCATGAATAAACCCTCTTCAAAAGTGTTCTTCTTATGGTGTGTTCAGTGCTCTTCCTCTCATTTGGATTTTCACCTTTTAGGCTGAGATTTATGAATACACAATCATTTTCAGATGAAACTAATGATTAGGAACTCACTAATTTCCTGATCATGACCCATCTTTGGTCTACTTCTCTCGAATGACTGTCCTGCCATGAGCTGTGAAGTTTCTCTTGTTTCTCTTCCTAACAGTGTCTCTAACAAGATCAAAGGTTTACGCCTATGAAGAGATCTCCTCAGAGAGAGAGAGAGAGAGAGAGAGAGTATTAGCACTAAGAACAGCAAATATGCTGGTTGTCAAGATATCTGAAGTCTTTTGAATGAGTCTCTTCCCTTTCTCTCTCTCTCTCTCTCTCCCTCTCAAAAAGCTGTGACACTTTCAAGGGTCATTTCCCATTTTCTTGACGTTTCCTGGGACGAAATGTCATCTCCAAGAAAAGAAAGAACTCAGGAACAAGTACCTTAAACCCATCGAAATTAGGGTTCAAACTATCCCAAATGGCACACATCTGAAGATTTACTCCAAGATCTTTACTTCAATCAGCCAGTCTAAAGGCTGAAAGGGTTCATCCAATTGGGTGTCACTGATTTTTTTTTCTCTCTCTCTCTCTCTCTCTCTCTCTCTCTCTCTCTCTCTCCATAGTTAGGATTGAAGTGAAGAGAAAGGAAAGTTTGGAGATTAGTTAGGGTTTTGCATTTTGTTTTTGCGCGGGTGAGCTGTGCGTATCATGTCTAATAAGCAACAACAACACGTACGAATCTTTGGTCACGTCAGACAAGATTTTTCAGTTGTTCACTTGGGACAAGGTAAGAGAGAGTGTGTGTCATGATTCCATTGCTTGGCTTCTATTTTTCTTTTCTTTTTTTTCTTTTCTCCCTTCTAAATTTTCATTTTCTCTCTCTCTCTCTCTCTCTCTCTCTCTCTCTCTCCCTCTCTTATTGCTGTATCTCAAAGGGTTAGGAAATAATTGCTCTATATGAATTTTTCTTTCTTCTACTTTGGGATCTCTTCGGCCCTTATTTTAAGCCCCACTGACCGATTTCTTTCATTTCTTCCACTGACCGATTTAACCAGAAAGAGATCTTAGTTGTGGCCATTTAATAAACAAGGAAAACGAAGAAGAACAAAAAATCTAGAGAAAAAAACCCCACCTCAGATACCTCCACGAATTGCAAGAAACTGAGAGAGCTTTCATCTTTCAGGAAATCCCTAAAAGCAAACGCAACCCTGTTTAGATCTTCAGAATCTTATGCACACATACGAGAGAGAGAGAGAGAGAGAGAGCATTTCAGAAGAAAGTTTTTCTGGGTGTAACCTGCAAAAGGGATAAAACAAAACAGAAAAAGAAGAATTTTTTTTTCCGGTGTTTAATCTGTGTTTTCATCTCCATGCACATTCGGCCACTTAAGTTTATTAAAGTTCAAAAATTTAACCATGGATGCATTCGTTTAGCAGCACATACTTACTTGTTCAAAGCAGACTAAGAACACTGTCAAAGTTATGGGGGAAGAGAGATAGAGAGAGGAGAGAGAGTGGGAGATAAAGTTGAAATTGACAGGGTGACAAGGAGCAGAGAAGAGAAGCAAAGAGGGTTGTGTACGAACCAACGAGAGAGACTGACTCTGCAAACTTTCCAGTTCTTCTCACTGCATTACAAATTGCGTTTTTTACTCACACCCACTATAGCTAGCATAGCATAGCATAGACAGACAGTGGAAAACAATTATTTCTCTACCCTTTTTCTTTTTTTTTAAATAAAAAAATCATTCATGGTATAAAAAATAAAAAAGGTTCTTTACCAAGGATAGGATAGGCCTCTGAAAAACGATGTTAGGTTTTGGGATTCTTCTGCTGGGAGGAAAGAAGGGTGTTCCCTAGGGTTATTAACCTCTGGATAATCTGGCGTCCTTAAACGTGGCATTTGCGTGATTATACTAAAAGAATGTTGGACCAATCATATGAAGGTATCTTCTGCCAGCTTGGCAGGGGATGACCAATCATTCCTCAGTAGCTCGACGAAATTAAGGTCGCAAATTTCAATGTCGTTTGATTAGCACGTGACCGTACCATGGAAACAGACAAAAAGAAGTTTGCCGCCAGATTTGTACTTTTGTTTATCATTAAATATGTACAGTGACATAAAAGGTTTCTATTGCATAATCCTAGTTAATGAGATAACAAAGATGAAATGATTTGTATTGTTTTGCAATTTAATAGGCGTATGATAAATAGATAAAATTTAGGAGTCTTGAGCTAGTAAATATCCCGTCAATGTTATTGAAAATTCTTATATGAATATAAATCAATGTTGTATTACCCATCATGTAATGCTCGACGATCGTTTCTTGAAAGATAAACAACGAAAATGTACTTTGGTCCAATTACTTTTTCGATGCTTTTCAGCATCACAAAGAGTAAAGCCTTCAGCATTTATATGATTTTTGGATTATTTTAATTAAATTTCTTGAGTTCTTTCTAAATTCCCTTTGTACTAATTAGAGATGTACAGACCACCCATTTATCTATGAAGATCTGGTGAATTTATGGTAATGTAGAAGCTGAGGTGGATGTTCAATTTGAATTAGTGCATACATATTTCTTTGCGCAAAAGGTGAGAGGGTTGAAATAATATGTCGAGAAAACAAGAAGTGTCTAGAAGTTTTCCTTCATACCTTGTACATTTAACATGCATTACGAGACTCAAAGTAGTGACTCAATGACTTCAAGGAAGTGATTTAATTGGCTATGGCATTCCGATGTTTGCTCCTTTTCTCAAAATGTTACTTGTTCACTAAGATCACGCGGGTCAAATAATATTTTAAGAGATATCAAGTAAATGATTTTCGTCCACCTAGTTTGGTTCTTTACTACTCTTCATCACGATAAATCTAACTAAAGCTGGCTAGGTTTTCATATGCATGCGTTGTTTCTTTAGAATGACACTATGGAACATGTAAAGTACAAAGTTCTCGATATCCTAGGTAGTCTTCTAGATTGAGATTATCTACAGTGAGATGCATTTTCGCTCTAACAGCTTACCAACGAATTAATTCAGGTAATTACTATATATATATATATGTGTCATTCATGTAAAGTTTGTAGGTAGAGTAAGATCTACGAAAAAAGGAGGAACCTTAAGAACAAAAGTCATTCACAAAATCGATGTGCAAAAGAAAAGCTCAGTAGACTATACAGTAGTGAGTCTTTTATTTTTGCGGATACAAACTTGCTCAAGGCTACATAAACTTGTGTTCTCTACTGTTTATACATGTTATTGTCATTGGTTCTTCTGAAATAGACATATAGAACTACTAACCGCTTAACTACATTACTGGAATCACTTATTTTTTTTGGCTAAATCAGGATGGGATTCTAGAAGGAATTGAATATCTATGAAACCAAATTCTGCGACATCTCATTCTATCATTTAGTAGTTACACACAAAAGTGGTGGTAGTGGTAATTGATAGTTAGCAAGAGGTGATGGAGTTGGTGGTGGGGATGGTTAAGGCGGCGATGGTCATGCATGATGGCAGTACCGGTTGGTGCAGTCCATGGTTAGCTAGAGGTCTCTAACTATGTGGATCAAGGCTTGTTTTCAGAGGAACTCATCCAAACTTAGGACTTACGATCTTAGGTATCGTAATCCTCAACTAATCAAAGTTCAAGATTATCCAAAATGGATCACTATAGTTTCTTAAAGCTAGTTAATCCTTTTACCAGTAGGAAAGCTTCAATTGACCATCACCCATCTTCAATAGGCTCGCATGTATGGTAGAAAATTGAGAGGATTCCTGATGAAATTCAAGACCTCATTAAGACTATTTGATGGCATTTATGCCGTTTTCTTTTATACCGGAAATTGTATATCTCTTGATAAGGGTTGTGTCTTTCTTAATCCACATATTATGAATCCCAGGAGATAAGTTAATTGACCCTTTGATCATTTGGAAAATTTCTAGCTTAATTTTTAGGCTAGCTGATGTCTTGACCATTGGTTGAAGTTAATATGATTTTTTAATTTATGTAATAACTAGAATTCCTTCTCTTTCGCCATTAATTCTTCTTTTTTGTTATTTTTGCGGTGTCGGAGCAACAATTGAGAGGTACAAGAAAGCAAACAGTGATTCCTCACACCCACATCTGTTTCAAGTGAACACTCGGGTAGAACTCATTATCGTCTCTTTGCAGCAAATTGCGAATACGGTGCTCTTACGAGTCTAAACAATGCCATTCAACTGCCAAAAATGAATAATCTCACTTGCTTTTGGTTCGGAATGATGACAAACCATGAGGGGTGACAAGGTTCAAATCTTTTGAAGAAGTTTCGCAAAGTCATTTACCACCTTAGATGTGCATTGTGAAAGGTCGTATAGCCTCTCGAGGATTGATTTGGATTTGCATGCCATGAGCTTGAAAACGCAAGGATTTGCCTAGTTAGATACAAGAAACTTGTATGTCAAATTGCAATTTCCTTGTAATTTGGAATACCCTTCTCTGGAGTTATTATACACGTGATGGTGTGGTATCATGCTCCATTTGAACATCAAGACAACTTTAGCAACGTATCGTTGTGACATTTGAGTCGAATGAATGGACATAGTAAATACTCCTACAATACACTTCATCCTCTCACGTGCTATAGACACACATTTAGGCGTTTGTTATGCGTGAAGCGAGAAAAATCTCACAAGACCATTTTATTATGAGATCAAGCAATGTTTAGGAGGTGCGCAATATGCGGTTTAGCAGTTGGGAGCACATTACATAAGGTTGTCGTCATCGGACTTTGGTTCCACCTTCGGTCGGGTTATTCTCTGTGTTCTTGCTGTGTTTCGGTCAAGAACTAAACAGAAAACTGACATGAGATCCGGTGTGATATCCTCTCGTCAATTTGCCACAATGAAGCATGTCAGCCATTGAATTAGGGAACCATTAGTATTAAGAGCTTACTAAATGCTTGATAGTTTGTAAACCGAATGCCGGATGACTACTCAAGTTAAATGGATAACATCAACAATCACATCATTTACACACTTGTTTTTTGGTTGGAAACCTAAAGGAGTGGTTTGACCTAAAGTTAAAATCAGATATGAGTTATTTGATTGAAAATATAGTGAGTGTGATGACCTTCATAATGGGTGATGACTCTTATCTTGCATCCTATATTCTTACTTTCTACTACCGAGTGACGCTTACAGCTCACTAATTCTCCTCTTAGAAGTATAAGTAGTATGCTCACTCTATAACCCCGACAATTTTATGGTGTTATTGACCTAGTTCACATATTTCAATCTAACAAGAACATGACAGAACTAAGGTAGCTAGCTAGATCATTTTCTTCCTTTACACCTTTATGTAAGAGTAAGATCACCATAGTAACAATGCCCCTGACACTTTGGCGTTTTGCATCGAAAATTAGTCCTTTTGCACCTTTATGTAAGATCACTATGGTAACCTAATTAGAACAGTTTTTATCTAGAGCATCGAGCCCTCGTTATTCCAAAAATCATATGATTATACCGATGTCCTAAGTTAGTGAAATTTGACTTTGGTTTGTTTAAAGTTACAGAGACATGGCACATAATGATGTCAAATGCTTGTGTATATCAATGGCAATTCATCAATATACCTTTGTATGCATGTGATATCACCTAGTTTTATATGGTACGACGTGGCATATAACGGGATGCTAAAATGAGTTAATTCTTGTTATTTTATGAGTAATAAACCCTATTGATTTGCCATGCTTCTTAGAAGCTCAATGTTATTATGATGATTTCGGTTTTACCAAAGAAGAAGCATCTAAGCTCCGGAAATGGATAAGGGATATCCAGGTCTCAAATAGGTGAGAGTATGAACCAGATTGAAAACGAGTTATGCTTGATTTTATTACTTTGAGGATTGATATTCACACCGACACCGTATGTGTAAAGGCATATTCTAGGTGAGGGTATAAGTGATTTGAACTTCAAGGATCTCAAGAATCTCGAGAGCAAATTAGAGAAATCGATGAGCCGAGTTAGGTCGAAGAAGGTAAATTGTCATAATCTCTCCATCTCTATCGTAGCTTGCACTTAAATTCTTTTCCGCTCATCGATTGATAGACTTTGTGATGCTAACTATTGCGGAATGAGATGCTTTTCGCCGAGATCGAGTATATGCGAGAAGAGGGTGAGTAACTATCTTTTGAAATTTCTACAACTTGATTCTATTACATTCCCAACATGGAGATAACCAAATCACTAAGTGTTCTTATTGCTTCCTATGGAACAACATGAATATGAATTTTGGCTTGTGCAGGGAAATTGAGCTGCAAAATGATAACATGTATCCGAGAGCAAAGGTATATATATATATCTCTCTCTCTCTCTCTCTCTCTCTCTCTCTCTCTCTCTCTCTCTCTCTCTCTCTCTCTCTCTCTCTCTCTCTCTCTCTCTCTCTCTATGCATTCACACGCGTACGTAATTTGCCGCATAGATATGGTATAACCAAATTAATCATATGTCTCAACATTTTATAATTCAAAATCCGATTGGTTACAACAGTGAGCTACGTCACGATGAAGAGATTTGATTAGTTGAGCTATGTCGCAAATATGGAAAGGCCCAGGATAACTTTAGTCGGTTAATCATGATAAAACTAAACAATTTTGAGAACTTGGACATGGACAAATGACTCGTTAAGTGAGATTGAGTGGAACCAATTTTGTGTTTGTGATGATTTATAGATAGCTGAGAATGAGAGCAAAACAACAAAAACAAGCCTAAGATTCCATCAAGTGTAATAAAAACTACAAAATCATACGATTAAGGCCATGCACTTGACAAAATACTAGATAATCTAAATCCTAGTCCCCGTGGGTGGCATGATGTCTTTGAGTTCGGTCATCGAAAATGAATATTCCATCGAAAATGATAGGAGGAAGCCATGGCAATTGGCAAGCGCAAGCTAGGGGGAATACTCAATATCTCATTGTCATATGATCATCTTATTCCGTGGTATTGCTTTAATGTTTTTATTGCATTATGATGTGCACTGCATGGCATGGTTATATGTGCATCGCCTTGATAAGTACATTACTAGCCTATATATCAACTCGAAGGGAGGTTGGAGATGGAGCACGCCCCTAAGAAGACGACTTTTAAGAATCTGTTCATGCTAAGGTGTAGCTATGGCACCTGAATTTCAATTTGCGATCAAGAGTGACTTCACTTCTAATGAACGCTACATGACATAACTCTTAACATGGATGACCGATCGAGCTAAGAAGAGACATCAAACCGGCTCAACTTTGGGGTAAAGATCCCGAGAGAATAAGGGAACCGATGCCGAACTAGGTTCACGAAGGCTTTCTAAGAGGACGCGATCCTCAAACCCGAGAGTTCTCTTCGAGGCTGGCTTTAGAGCACTTGGCGCCTTTTGAACCATGGCAAATCTAAGGAGGAGGAAGCAATGCTACGAAACATCTCCTCCCACCCAATCTGGATTGCCAACATGCCACTCCATTGTCATCCTCAAGACCTCCTCCTCCTTAGCGATCCTTTTGAAGTTCGAACCGTCACCAAAGTGCTTCAACCTTCGATCCTTTGTTCGGCCACTCCGGTTGTTGAAACCCACTTTTATCCGCATGTTTGGAATCCACCTCAAACTTTGTCGCAATTGATTACCCTCCTCTCCTCCTTTGCCCCTATGGGGCGAACACCGATCCGCCTCTCCCTTGTGGAGAATAGCTTCATACTCCTCCGTGGCATCCTCACGGTAGTAGAGATAATCGCACGTGTTCGATCGAAGGGCATGTCGTTTCGTGGCCAGGAACATGAACCTCGGAATCAACTTCTTCGGGAATCGTTGGGGCACATAGACGCTCATCCCCGGCGTTTTGCAAGGTATCCCATTTGATCGCCTATAGATGTTCATTTCCTAACGTTCCTCAAAATCCAAACAGTGTTCATCTCTCTTTCAAAAGCTAACTTGTTACTTATAACCCCCAATTCAAAGTTGTTCTCTCCAGTTATAAGGTGATGAAAATTATCTCCGTGCTAAATATTTAGAACACTATATTTTCCTCGCGTCCTATGCTCATACACGTTAGAAATGCATGCCGGAATGAAAGAGTTTAAACTGGCAATTGTTTCACGTTGTAAGAAAGCAAGAAATGACTAGCGATGATTGTCGACATGAGAAATTGATCATTAGCAATGCGGTGGCAGCGGTGTGGTACTTTTAATGGTGAAGGTGTTAGTTTAGGATTTTGAACAAGAAAGAAAGTGGAAGAATGTGAGTATGAGAGCGGGACTCTGTTGGAACTAACAACAACCGGAGGATATAGACCGGTCCATGAATTTTGGTTCAATGTATAATGTTGTCAATGAATTTTTTATTTGCCCAATGTGGTCTTTGAACTTTAGCCAATGTGCATTGTCGTCCTAATCATACAATTTGTTCAATATGGTTCATAAACTTTTTATACATATTCAATTTAGTCTTTAAGCTATATGAAAATATTTAATGTTGTCATTCTATTAATTCAAACTATAGTCTAGGGACTAGATTAAATATTTACAAAAGTTCATTGATCATATCAAACAAATTAAAAGTTCAGGGACAACATTGCAAATTGGGTTAAATTTTATGGACTATATTGAACAAACTAAAAGTTGAGGGATGACAAGGCTCTAGTTCATGGACCATTTGAGTATTCCACACGAGAAAAAATTTAAAGTTTAGAGATGACATTATATATTGAGCTAAAGTTTATGGACCATATTAAACAAGCTAAAAATTCAGGATAACAGGATTAAATTTTAGTGATCATTTGAGCAATTACCCGAGTATTTATCATTGTTACTTGGGTTTTACAAGGCTGCGTATGGTAACGTTTCTATTTTCGAACGACTTTTGGAATAGAAACACTTTTTTTCTATTTATGTTCCCAAAGAACGATTTTTTAGAACAGAATCGCGTTTGGTAATCGTAAAAAATTTATGTTCCCGGAATAAAAAAGAATAGAAATGTGTTTGGTAATTGCATAAAGTTTCTATTCCCGAACAAAAAAATAAATAGGAAAAGAAACGTGTTTGGTAACCGCAAAAAAACTGTTCCTAATTTTTTCATTTAATTAAGGGGACTATATATATTAAAATTAAGATGTCTTTATCTTTTTAACTAACTAAATCAAATCAAATCTCATTTGTTCAATTTACTAAATCAAATTGTACCAATTTATGTATAAGTAATTTATGCACGATTTATCAAATTACAATATGGACGAGATCAACTATATAAAAAAAAACTAAAAGAGAAGACGAATTGGAATTGGGCAACGAGAACATCAAATATGTTTTATATAGATAAGACAAATTACAATTATGAGTCATAGGTAAATGTTCCCAAGTAGTTAAAAATATGATTACTTTAAACGGGAACCCCTAGAAAAATATTAATTACACTTTAGAGTGAAACCGAGGACTAAAATGAGAAATATTTTTGCATTTAGTCTTTTTAGTCCAATTGTGCAATTTTTCCAAACATGAGGACTGAAATGAGATACGGGGTATCAAAGTCTCATGTTATGACTCTAAAAGTAAAAAATTTTGGCTAAAATGATTTAAAATGAAATTCTTTTATCAATTTAGGACTATGTTCAATGAAGAGGCATGTGGTCCCAAACTGAATTTTTAAAAATTTAAGAGGCCAAATGAAAAGGGAATTAAAATAAAAATATGGACTATTTTTGCGCATTTGTTTGACCACGAATACTATTTTTTTTTCTGATTTTCGGCTATTTTTATAATTAAAATAAATCCGAAAAATGTCAAAAATTATGAAAAATATTTTTTGTTCAAAATTGATTCCTAAGGCTAGGCCAAAGTTTCCAAAGTTGATTTTGTAACTTTATGAATTGTTTTGGCATTTTTAATTAATTTACTAAATAAAATGCTAAAAAAAATCGGTATCAACTTTGTGCAAAGAACAAAAAAGAAAAGAGTGTGTTCAAAAATAAAATTATTTCCAATTGTTTCTAAAAAATGTTCCAAATGTGTTTTAAAAAATGTTCTAGGAACATAGAAGCAAGTTTTTTTTGTTCCTTGTTTTTACTTCAAAAGTGTTTACTTTTCCTAAAAGTGTTTTCCAAATACTTTGGGAACACTTTTTTAAAGATACACGTTTACGTTCCCAAAATCTTCCTGGAAATACTTTGGGAATAAAAATACTTTTTTGGAGCCTTACCATACGCAACCTTATTCTCTACATGAAATCGAGCATCTACCAAGACTATTTGTGGGCCGTCTTTGACAGGAATTCCTCAGCAACAATATCTCTGAACATTGCATGCTGGCCGATCTAGTATTGACCACTACTTCTAACGACCACCAATTAAGCTTTAGAGCCACACACTCTAACTACTCACTACGCAGCAAGATACTTGTAGGGTCCCTTGGCTTTTCCAGAAGCTGATCACGACCCAACAATCTTCGCGGCATTGTCTTTTCATTCAAATATGATTGCAATGACTGACAGAGGGCTATTGCACTTCTTCGTGAATTCTAGACAAATCGAAATTCGCAAAAAGAAGACTTCATGAAATGGTAAACAATCAAACAGAATAAGTACTATAGAATATAGAATTAAGGTCATGCGCTTGACAAATAATGATGAAGATAATAAACACGTACAGTTCTACAATCACCCTAGAGGAAATAATAGCAGGAACGGTTGAAGCTCCAGCTTGATGAATGCTTCCAGTCAAAAAGAATTTCCTGACAGCTACATTCTTTGTGGCTGAATTGCCCCTCAAGCGACAGACGTTCTCTTATTGGGTTCAAAGACATACTTTATGAGAGAGTCCTTAATGGATAATAACTCGGGGAATTCGTTCTTCAGCTTCGACGCATCCATCTCGTTGTTGCTACGTGGCGCAACGATCACCTTGGCCTGCTCTTCCAACGTGAAGTTGACCCACTTGAAATCAGGGTCGATGTAGGCTTTATACATCTCCAATATCTCATTGTGGCTAACCACCCCAGGATTCGTGAAGTTCCATATACCCCTCAAGTTCCTCTTTGCCATCTCAACTGAAATTGGCAAAAGTTCATCCAAGATGGTCATGCTATTTGGGATGTCGACCACCTTGTTGTATCGCGAAATCTTTGTGATGAAGTTACGGGGATTGCTCAGATCAGAAGATATTGGCATTCGCACTCTAAGAGTGCAAACATTGTCATATTCCTTCAGAAGCTCTTCAACCTGGCACAAAAATAAAAATGGTTAGACTAGTTGAGTTGACATGCTTAGTCAATCGCATTAGATGAGCAATCAGAGTGAGCGTTTCTACGTTGAAAGAAAAGTTACCATGGCTTTGGTTTTAGAATAGAAGGAACCGATGAAATTTGGCTTGTCTTCTTCTTTATAACCGATGCCTGACCCCAATGGGTGTGTTTCATCATACTCAAATATACACCCAGTAGCATAATTCATCATTTGGAGCCCATGCTCTCTGCAGACATCGGCCAATGTTAGTGTGCCGGCGACATTCGTGCGGATTGTCTCAGGTTTGTGGGTTTCACACCAGTCAACATTTGGTCTACCAGTCACTCCGGCAGCATTGAATACATGTGTGGGCTTTACATTCTGAATATCCGCCAAGATCTGTGCACGGTTCTCCAATCGTCCCTTTCCATACTCGAATGGAATTCCTTGCTTCTCACAGATCTTCCCCAGTAGGCCACCAATCCAACCAGTTCTGCCAAAAATCAAGAACTTCAAAGAAGGCTTTTGAGCAGAGGGACTGCTCTTCGGAGCTCGCACCACCATCCCATTTGGAGTAGGATTATCCACTGCATATGAGGAAGAGTTGTTAACATCCGGCCCATCAAATTTTCTTTCGATCCCTGGGACCATGAGCATTCTAGGATGAGGAAGCAGTGCTCCTGAAACATCTCCCCACCAATCTGGATTGCTAACGTACCAGTCCATTGTCTTTCTTAGGCCTTCCTCCCACGTGGTCCGTTCAAACCATCCCAAGGTTGTCAACCTTTGATCATCTAGGAAATACCTCTGGTCATTGAAGGGCCTGTTCTCCACAAACTTAATGTGCGTTTCATGGTCCAACTTAAAAAGTTTGCAGATTTCCTTTGCCACATCAATTACTCTCCTCTCCTTCTTAGTCCCAATGTTGTAAACATGACCCACTTCCCCCTTGTGGAGAATGACTTCAAATGCCTCTGCAACATCCTCACAGTAGAGATAACTGCGTACATTCGATCCATCCCCATGAATTGGAAGGGGCTGTCCTTTCATGGCAAGTAAGATAAATTTTGGAATCAACTTTTCAGGAAATTGATTGGGACCGTAGACGTTGTTCCCCCTGGTAGTTATGACAGGCAGCCCATATGAGCGCCCATAAGCCATAACAAGCATCTCGGCACCAGCTTTTGTGGCAGAATATGGGTTTGTCGGGAGAAGTTGAGAAGCCTCATGATTACCGACCACAGCATCCTCGTCTGTCTCCCCATAAACCTCATCTGTGCTTACATGGATGAACCGCCTGATCTGGCCAGTGACTTTGCAGGCTTCTAAAAGGACATGGGTTCCATAAATATTGTTTTTGGTGAACTCAAAGCTGTTACCAAAAGAGTTGTCCACATGGGTCTGGGCTGCAAAGTGCATAATGGTGTCTATGGACTCAGTAAGGAGGATGAAATTGACAAGATCAGCACTAGCAATGTCCCCCTTGATGAACTTGAATTTTGGAGATGATCGTGATGGAAGCAGGTTTTTCAGATTCGAACAATAATCAAGCTTGTCAAGGACCACAATCTTATAATCAGGGTAGTTCCTTATAAGCCGGTTGCAGACATGGGATGCTATAAAGCCAGCAGCTCCAGTTATGAGAATGTTCTTTGGCGTGTATGGGGTAGCCATAGTGATAGACCCTGTAAATGCATCATAAATAGAGTAAGACTAAAAGTTGAGGTAATGAATTAAACAAAATTTCCTAAGTCAAAGCAGAGGCCAGTGGATATGTCATTTTTACAACAAATTCAAAAGAAATGTCAAAACTTCACAAACATTTCAGAAAATTTAGCTGGATCTTTTCAATCTTGATCTGATGGTGCCATAAAGTTCATGAACCAAAAATGGAAAAACATTTCCAGATGTGCAGTTTGAAGGATACTTTGGCTGGAACTTCATAAGAGATACATTTACCAGGTCATCATTCAGTTATTTAACTTGCGTAGGCACCAGATCTCTGGTCCATTAAGAGAGACTCAACAGTGAAGGGATATGAAAAAGAACTTATAGATTGGGTATATAGAGAAGGCTATCTAGAGGGCCAGCGGTAAACTCTTGAACCTCTCAAGAAATCCTTGGTCAGTGTACTCACTAAGTCAGATAATATTGGTCACTTGGCTTCCACCTCAAGGAGATATTTGTAAATTTTGTGCACTAATTTTTCCCACATGTGCAGTCCAGATCTCCCCTTAATATAGTCAGAAATTCCGGCACTTTTAAACTCCTTTCCACGAGTTCATCCAAAACGTTCCCACACGTACACGCAGAAGAATGATCTTTCAAGAAAGCTTTTTCACCCTAAAAAGAAATCGAGATGATGCTTTCACGTGGCAACACGAAAATAAACAAGAGATCATCGGTGCTTAATATTTCCTCCAATAAGATGTGAAGAGTGATATTCCCCGGAGAAACAGAGAGAGCAGAGAAACCACAGGAACGATCATATTTAGGAGAAAATCACAAGGAAATCAGACAGAAAAATTCAAATGGCAATATAACGTGCAAATCTGCATAAAACGGCTATTAACAAACTCATCACAGTGACTGGTCCAACCAGCCCCGTTTCTCCTTCAAGAACATCAGATCACATCACTAACCGGTAAAGCATAGCAAAGCATTGCCAGATCTGAACCTATGACGAACCAGATCTCAAACGCGATCCTCATTCTTCCGTTCGACATCCACAACAATTCAGCAGGATCACATCCATCAATGCCAAAAACAAAAAAAGACACAAAACAAAACGCAGCAAAAGAGATGAAGCGCATTGCGGCGAAAGCTCGTCAGATCATCGCACGATCCGAAGCACAAAGCGGCCACCGCATTGACAAATCACGCATCACACCCGCGAGATCTGGGGCTCCATCGACACGCGCTTCATCGCGACATTTGCAGCAATTGAACTCATCTATGAACGAAGGAGATTCGCATTGGAGGAGGAAGAAGATACATTGAAAACGAAGAACCCGAGCTTACCAAAATCCGGCGAGGCAGCGAGAGCTATCCAGTAATGGCGGATCCGCAAATTATAGCTCGGCAATAATGTCGACAAAGAGAGAGAGAGAGAAGGGGGAGAAAGAAGGAGGGAGATCTGCGAGTGTGTGAGGAAATGGAAGGTAGTTACACTGGCTATTTATAAATATGCGTCGCTATTACCACTTCCTTTAATTAGGCTTTGATTAAGATTCCTGATTTTCCTTTGCCTCTCGTTCTTAATCACGGCGACTTAATTAATCAGCTGCGGACGGCACCTCGAGAAGGGAGAGGCCGTTGCATGTCGTGGCCCAATGGGATCCCGCCTCGTCATGGCATGGCAGGGCATGTGGGGCCCCAAAGCCATAAGAGGTTCGGGGCCCTTCGAGGGAACCTCCGAGCGATAAAATGATGCATGTAATATGAACTAATAGTTTAGAAATTATATTGAATAAATTAAAAGTTGAGAGATTATATTGAACATTATGTTAAAAATTAGGGATCACATTACATATTAGATCACAATTCAATAATCATTTATCTCACTATCCCTTCTATTTTCATTAATGTCTAATTAATTTTATATAACAGGAAGTTAAACCTACTAATTGTATTAATTCTAAATTGAAGATTTTAATTGTTTTTTAATGTGGGGATGTCGTGGGGTTAAACGAGCACCGTGTGGGAGAACTTCTGCTGAGAATTGTTGTCTTGTCCCCTTTAGTGCCGTGATTTTTAACATTTGACCTTTGGTTAATGTGCTTTCATTAGTCTTCTTGCCCATTTTGAACTCACATTCATTAACATTGTTTAGTACTCTAATTAACTCTACCGATGCAGGAGTTGTTGGGTCCGATGCCAAAAATGTTTTTGGTACTGATGAGGAAATATTAGGGGGGAGAGAGAGAGAGAGAGAGAGAAAGGGATTGATGAAGATTATTACTTGAAAATTAGGCATATTTTCTTTCGATTAATTTTTTCTGGTCCAATATTTCAATTAAATTTAAGCAAGTATTTTCCGTTTTTTCTATGGAATTTTTAAAAAAATCATAGAAAAGACTGTATGCAAATCTGCACGTCGATATTTATAATACTTGTGAAAATTTCGGGTGTTTGTGATTGAGAAAAAAAAAATCAAAATGCTTACTTCGCAAATTTATGATCGCGTCATCTATCCATCCAATAAATTCATATAACGATGAATGTTAATCACCCTTTATTTATTTAACCATTTTATTTTTCAAAATGCATTTTCCCTTGGAGTTGATTTAGCGGATGGACAACTTCATCTTTCGAAATATCTAAAAGCTCTCGATTTTGCACATTAGACACTTGTAACGTGTAAATGTCTATTCTTTTTAAAGTTTAATGCTTTTTTCTTTTTTGGTCGATAGAGTTTAACGTTTGTCTAAAATCATTTTCTCTCGTTTTTGCGACGGATGAAATGTAGAATTAAAGAAGTAGATGTGTGGTCCATATTAGAATAATGCAACCTACCCAATGTGTACTATGATTTTTTTTCTTTAAATTCATGTACAATTTGATTCCATTTATCTTTTACGATTTTCTCTTGAATGTGCCTTGGCATTGGATGCTGAAAGTCTACGGAGATCTCATGATCTGAATTGGAATTCCCTTAAGGGTCATATGGCATATGGCATCACGCAGGCGACATGAGCAGAATCCCTTTACAGTTTACACCACATGATGGCCTCTCTCTCTCTCCCAGCCATAATTCTTCTGCATTATTTCTATCCACCTAATAACAGGGACCAAAAATTCAATGTCAAATTTAATTTTCTAGGAGATTTTTGTTTGGTCGAATTTATTTTTTTCCAATGAGATGGGAACCCCCGTTTTGATGGAAATACGATCGGTTCGATTCGGCGCAACGTTAAGAATGAGTTTTTCGTTCGGTTCACTCCATTCGAATATCAAAAGTGAAAAACGATATTGCATTTATGCGATCCACTTGGGGATTTTACATTTTGAATTTTACTCGATCCATCAAAATTTTTAAGGCTTTCCGCATACTCGGGGTTGTCGGGATTGGCAACGTGAAACGGAGTGCTGCCAAGGAGTTTTGATGGGATTGTGGCATCTTAAGAAGGGGTACTTATACAAATGGTCCATGAATATTGATCTAATGTGTAATGTGGTCTCTAAACTTTTAATATATTGAATGTGGTCTATGAATTTTTTGTACATGTTTAATCTAGTCCTCTTGATTATATGAAACGTTTAGTGTTGTCTCTAGATTTGAATTACTTGAAGAACTACAATGAATATTTTTATATAGTTTAGGAATTAGATTGAATATCTACTAAAAATTCAATGAGCATATTGAATAAATTAAAATTCTAGAAACGAAGTCGCATATTAAGCCAAAGTTCAGATATTATATTATATATTAGAGTAAAATTTAAGGATTATTTGTGCCATTTTCCCTTTCAAGAATCATCTTTCAGTATGCGTTGTGCTCTTGATCAAACTCGGATCATTGTAATTCGGAACAGGTTTGTCTCGACCGTTTCCGGGTTGAAAATCGGGCCCAATTGAAAGCCCGGGTCAGCGTAGTCTCGGGAGGCCCATTTAGTTTGGGCCCATTGCGCATTTTCATCTGTAGAAACAACCTTCACTCGCGGAAGGTGGGGACGCGTGCATGCGATCGCGGTCTCCCTCCGGCTGAAAATCAAGCTCAGCGTCGCCATTGAAGCCGGAGGAAGCTCTTTCGTTTTCTCCAAAGTTCGCCGCTGTTTTCCTCCCTCCATCGCTCGTTGGATTCACTGGTAAGTTTGCGTTCGCTTGTTCAATCTGACGGCACTTGCGTTTTTTTTTTCGTTTTTCTGTTGTTTTTCGAGTGAATTGGCTTGCGTTTAGAAAGAGCGGTCCTTTAGATTGGAAGTGAACGCTGCGATCTTGAATTCGTTTGCTTCTTGGTCAGATACCCACCATTGAAGAGATAAATTGTATCCTTTTTTAAGTTCAGTCTTTCGCGTGGACATTGTAGAGAGGTGGTATTGATGATGAACTCTGGTTAGCTTGAGGGGGACTTGTGTAAATTATAGCATGATGGAGTCCTTCCATGTCTATCTCGTAAGCAGGAAGAATCATTCAGGAACTCATCTCTATGGTTGCTGAAGCTAGCTATTATAGTCTCCATTACAGCGAATTCATTTCCATGTTATTGAAAATCGTCTCATTGTGCTATGCAGTGATGTTGAAGCGCGGAAGCAGATTGAAACAATGGTTCGGCATTCATAGCTTTCGCATTCCGGCTCTGGTTACGTCTGTCACCCTGATTGTTTTAGTTCTGATTTTGTTCTACCGGGGTGGTGATCAAAAGCCAATGCCAGTACCGGCGCATCCGAAGCAAAGATGGAATAGGTTCGATTCTTTGGTTCAGTTTCGCCCAGTTGTGGAGTTCAGGAATGGGACAGATTTGATATCGCAGATACCTGATTCTCCAAAAGCAGTGCTGTTTATAGCTCATGGGTGTAATGGCAGAGCTATTAATTTTTGGGACAGATCTCCTACTTGCCAGCAATGTGTTGGTTTGCCTGAAGAGAGACTACTTGTTCTCGAAGGTCTTTCTAGGAAATTTGCTGTTCTCACCGTCTCCAGCATGGGAAGATGCTGGACAAGGGGAGAGGAAAGGGTAATTGTTAGAGATATCATTAGATGGTGGATTGATAAGAACGAGCTCGAAAAACTTCCTCTTGTGGCTTTAGGGGCATCCTCTGGTGGTTACTTTGTTTCTGTCCTTGCGACTAATTTGAGGTTTAGTAGCATTGTGCTGATGATTGCTGAGGGCATGTTTGATCAGATGGATATACCAGAGGATTATCCGCCCACCCTGTTTGTTCACATGCCCAAGGACACCCATAGACAGCAGAAGATAGATGAATTCATGCCAGTTTTGAAGAGTAAGGGGATCGATGTTGCTGCAGTTGAATGTGTGGAGTTTCCTTTATCGGCGAGTACTTTTGCTGATAGAATTCCTGGTGTAGATGAAAATGTCTCAGCCAAGTTATTTGAGTTGTTTCGTAGTAAGGGCTTTGTAGATGCAAATGGGTATATGAAGAGTGATGGGCGTAAAACCCAGTGGAAGAAGGTTCTCCAGGAGAATAAGAATGTATTGCTGGATAGGCAACTGGTTAATCATGTCCAGGAGGAGTTGAACCTTGCATTTGCATATCATGAAATGACGAGCTTGCAGTCCGAGGAGATATTTAAGTGGTTTGAGTCTCACATGAGCTGATTGTGGCAGTGAATTTTTCCTTTCGATTGGGATGAGCCCTGCATTGGTGCTGAAGCAAGGCTCACTCTTGATTGCTTCGCATTCATACAGCTCGGTACTGACCTTGGCCTGAAAAATGGAAACAGACACATGAGTTTCCTTGTGAGTTTACGATGTGTAGAAACATGAAGCACCACCACTGGAGACTGACTGAAAAGGAACGCATAATTGATCAGTCCCAGCCGCGGCAACCAGAACGCATGCAAATTTCTCCTCTGTTGGGTGAAAGTAGTGCTGAATGTGAAATCAGATGCTGTGAATCAAAGGGTGATCAACTGATGCTTTTGTTTTGTTTTTTGTGGTAGCTGCCTGTGCGGTACCTCCCTTTATTCAACCAACTTTCATGGTCTCGCCTATACATATCTGAACAGAGAGAGTAGTCCTCTTATCACTTGACTTTGTAAGTTGATCTTGCTACTTTCTCTCGAGGCGCCAAGAAGTAGATGGTAGTCTTTCCAGAGACATGAGCTATGATTCTACACATAGTTTTGGGACTTTATATTCAATTGTTATCTTGCCAAAGATGGGTACTTGAAACAAGCATCAACGAGAGATCTTTCGAATTCTATGTTGGCAAATCTGATTGAGCACCTTGTGAACATCTTGTTTAGCAATTAGATTCTGACCTCGCAGTTGTCTAAAGACCACAAGACAGGACAGTAGTCATCTCTAAATTCCTTAAATTCCTTTCCTGTTGTCAACATGAATTACCTGTCCAACCATATAAACTGGCCCCGTAATTTTTTCTCTTTGCAATGCTGGAAGCAGAATGACTGTTGAATTTATCAGTCCGTAAGGAGTCTGGTCAAGATCCTAACTGTCATGCATGGACTTCAGTCGAAGAGACATCTCTGATTTTCTAGCAGAATGTTATTGGAGAAGAAGACACTACTTGATGAAGAATTACTTTAGGCAGAGCAGATCTAGGTGTAGAATTTCAAGCTCCGACTGAAGATTTGAGAGAAAGAACACATTTTGATATCTGCAATCCGTGAAATGGAAGAAAAACCATTCATTAAGCATTTAAAATGTCCACAAACTATCCATCTCAGTGCTCTATAACACCAAGAAATAAAGCCAAAAGCAAACGAACAACCCATAAAAAACCACAAATTGACGCACGAACTGCTGATATAACAATCCTTCAAAGGAAACATCAAGGAAACGTCTTTCCATAGCTACGGTTCATTTCAATCCCTGGGCTTCATGTGCCCTTCGTTGGCGAGCCGGAAGAGGCGGGCCTGAGCTGCCGCAGCCGAGTTCGAGCCGAGCGCCGTGGTGAAGCTCTCTCTGACCTGCTGGGTGGTGTAAGGGAAGCGGGCGTTGACCATGGAGTTGAGGAACGAAGCTGTTCCTTCTCTGTAAAGCTGGCCCAGGCCATCGTGGCGGGTGTTGGAGAGTGCTTGCATCAAGTTGAGGTTCGACGGCAAACCGGGCATGCTGGTGACCCCGAACGTGCTGCCCATGGTGCCCCACCACCCCAGCAACCCCCAAATCACCGCCGGGTGGTTCCTCCAGAAGCTGCATTTTTTGGTAAATGCCATGAAAATATTAGTGTCTGCGTAGACGATTTTGGGTGTCGTCCTTTTGGTTTAGAGAGAGTAAAATTTCATACCAAATACTAGACGTTCGGTTACTATCCAATTTAGGTAATTTGAGGCATCCAAATCAAACAGAGAACGCTTACAAATTTCTCTAAGCGAAATAGAATTGAAAATTTCAAGTTTCACTTGGTTAACTAAATTTTTCTGGTAATGCTTGATTCGACCTAACAATGTCTTCATGTCAACAATATACTATGCATGGATCTAATAAACATCTTCCCGAGTTTGCAAACTCACTTGCATGTCCCAGTGAAGGGATTCGAGTTCGGATCGAACGGAGGCGCCGGAATGGTGGGAGCGCCGGGGGTGCCCGGAATAATAATGGGGGTAGTCGGTGGGGAGACAATCACCGGAGTTGGAGTTGACGGGGGTGGGTTAGAGTAAGATCCTCCACCACCGCCGCTAGGAGTTGATGGGGGTGGGTTATAGTAAGATCCTCCACCACCGCCACTAGGAGTTGAGGGGGGTGGGTTATAGTAAGATCCGCCGCCGCTGCCCCCACCAGGAGTTGACGGCGTTGGGACGTGCGGTGGGTTGCCACAGTTTCCGGTCGGCGGTGTTGGGGTCACATGGTAGGGCGGCGTGCCTCCATGCCGGTGCGGCGGAGAAGTCCTGTGTGGTGGAGTTAAGCGTGGAGCTACAGTCACCAAAAACCAAACGTTAGGATTCTAAACTCTCATCTTTTCTCGAATCATTTGGTGTAAAACAAAATAAACTCAGAATACTTAAAAAGCTCTAACATGTCACATGAACATCCGTTCAAATGAAAAAAAACGACATGAGGAACTAATGACTTACGAATTCTAGCTTGTCTAACTCATAATGAGAGCATCTTTCTTAATAACATGAACCGTCTAATGTCAGTGTTAACAAGCAAATCATGCGTAGAAAGCTTCATGCATGGAAACAGCTCCCAGACATCAAGACGAAGATCGAAAATATGTTCATCAGTAGCATGTAAAGAGGGAGAGGAGAGGGAGAGAGACCTGAAGGAGGAGTGCCAATACTGGGGTCAGGAGTAGGAGTGTAGTAGTTCTTCTGGTCCTCAAAGCTGGCCTCACCCACCGCCGGAACGACCAAGTTCTGAGCCGCCGCCGCCGCAACAACCCAAAGGCACAGGAAGAGACCCACGCTCTGGCCTTTCTGTTTCGCCATGTTTTCTCTGGTTTCTCACTTTTATCTCTCGGACAACAGACAAAGAGATCAGCAAGAAAGAGAGAGCTTGGGAAAGAAGAGGAACCCCGCACTTGAGAGAGAGCGATGAGAGAGGCTTGTGAAGGAGCGGGTAAATATAAAAGAGTCGAGTGATCAAAGTCTCAGTAAATAGATGCAGGTTGGACGATGCGGTTAGTTGACGTGTTGCAGAGCGCATTTATGCGCTACATTAATGTTCATTACACCCTCTTCAAGGTCGAGTGTTTGTGTCTGCCTGCCTGCGTGTTTCTGAAAGTGTTCTTAGCTTGCGACACAGCATGCAAAGTGTTCTATGGAATGCAACAGCTCACAGCTATTGCTGTTAGCTTCGCTCCTCTCCATTCTCTCTGTGTCTCTCGTGTTCAATGTCCTTTTAGTTTTCTTTAGCCGACATCGGTTAGACCATTTAGTTTCAGCAATTCGGGCTCGGACATCCATCGTAACATGTTATCTTACATGCATCTGCTCTGCACGTTGATCGTAACATCACCGGTTGCACCGTCCGGAATGAGTTACTTTGTGAATCTTCGAGCTTGTTTTTCAGTTCATATAGGCAAGGCTTGGCGTCCAGATGGTTTGATGGTATGAAACCCAAACAAGAAGATGTATTGCCAACTTCACTCTCTTCCTTTAAGCTAGTGCTTCTGTTTTGTTTTCAGCAAGAAGGTTCGCCGCGATATCATTTTCTTAATGGGGATGGAATATCTTCAATAAGGTTAAATTAGTCGATGATAACGTCGGTCGAATTAACTTCATGGACGCGATTAACTTGATGGCATCAACATTTACCAAAATCCAACTCTCAGAATGTATTATTAATAGAGAAGTCTACTGTATAGTTTATGCAGATGCATATAAACTATGATAGATTCAAGCATATCCTACATGCTAGACATAGCTGCAATGAATGGAACAAACATTCTCGTGGACGCTTAAGGTCAAATATCATTCAGAACTATGGCCTGGACATGGAACACGGCTAGGGCCCTTCTCAAACTTGCCATAACAGAGCCAAATTCAGGTGATTCACCCTCTTAAATGTGCTTAATCACGTGATTGATATGGTGCGGGTTGTGTTGGTAGGAGCATAAGAGGCTTGGGACAACTTAATTCATCCCCAGATTAATGTTCGAGCTCGTAACGATAAACGTGTGGAGACGCAACTGTTGTTCTTACCCCTCCAACCACCGCCTTGGATGACACATTAAGACGATGGCCCTAAGGAAGACCTAGGTGTGGTCCTAAGCCATCACCTTCATGACTAATCCAGAAGATTTCGTGTTGACCACTTGATCATCAACTGCGGAACATCCGATCTCACTTGCTTTAGAGTATTTCCCTAATAAACCACACTTTCCATTTATTCGGAGTACTCTCGAAGCCAAGAACATCCGGTGAGGATTATCGCTGACATGCGAAAACTGAAGCGGCCCGACCGTGGCATAAAATACTTTCTCGTTGGTTACACATGACTGAAACTTCATCAGTTTCAGACTATATGTATTCTAGAACAGCAGCCAAGAATCTTGGGAGGTTCCTCACTGCATCTGCTCCTGATTTTCTGGAAATTCCATGTTTGACAATTTTTTTCATTTTATTTTACCTTCCTCTTTTACAAAAATAAAGAATGATAGGACCTAAATAATTCTTTAAGCTCTTCCTTAAGGGGCTTCTAATCCCAAGAGGGATCACCACTCATCCAAACATGGTGGTGGTTGAAGGGCCCATTCAAGACCCTTCAATGATTTTCTGTCTCCCATTTAAGGTACTTGCTCCTTCTAGTGAACTGTAGGGCAACAGTTAAGTAGGTATTGATTGAATAGCTAAGGAAAAAGCATGGGGGATCTTCTTGGCCTTGGCCTTGAAGGTCTGGTGGGGGAGCTGTCTAGATTTAATGGCAGCGACAGAGGAGTTGGTGAGGCATGTAAAGAGCAGGAGTTAAGAAGACAGCAATGAGTTGGAGGTGATTTTTCAGATTTTTTTTTTTTTTTTGTGTTAAAGAGATGATTTTGAATTTATCTGAAGGGTCTTTGGACTTGGGTCTTGGGTCAATTGCCATAAAAATATGTTTTTTTTTAATACTAGATATTTACATTTATAGGCTAATTCCAATTCAATTCAACGTGTGACTGCGTGAAGTGAAGAACAGTGTTGCCTTTTTTTCGTGAAACAGCCCACGTCCTTCGGCTGTCCCATTTCGGAGGGCACAGTAAACGCCAACCCCCTAACAAGACTTGCATCGTGGTTTGAAATCTCAATCACCCCCCACTCAGACTGCATGAAGTTATCCGATGACCGAAACGCTCGCTCGTTCGCTTTCGCTCGCTCGCTCTTCGCCCGTCTCACCGATGCCGGGTGATTGCTGTTCGGACTCTCTAACGACGTTATAAGGTAAGGGATCGGAACTTCTTCAACTTTGTGGCACGACTGGCGAGCAGAATTTATTTTGCAATGTAGGACACAGCTTGTCTCAATCTATCATCTAACCCCACCGTATCTAAGCTTCTTAGTTTATTTCCATAGGTACAGCTTCATTTATTGTAAGAAAAAAAAATTTAGAAAGAAGGTTGGAAGGTACATTTCGCATTGTGATGGAGAAAAACGCGTGGGTTCCACAAATATATGAGCCCTTCATTTATACGGTCACCGGACTGCAATTGCGCCGCATGTGGCGGGGGCACCCGAAAAAAAACAAAGGAAAAAAGAAATATTATCGTCTTATGATGCATGCATGACGATATTTATTTGTACGAGTCGAATGCATTCGATTCATCTCGACTATCGATCAATGGGCGTCTCGTGTCATATTCAAGCTCAGGAGGCGACGTCATATGCCGACTCGAACGTACGCGGTAATTGAAAAAAAGAAAAGGGGTTTGACACCTTAGGTGTCCAAACTTCAGCACAATTGCAAAGAACAAAATTTCTAAGCATGGGGTAAATTATCCCAGGGATCAGGAAAGAGATGACCAGCTAAGCTGCAATGATTGGACTGAATAGCCTAAGGGGGGATGAAATGCCATGGGGTTCCAATTTTTTATCAGGTCAGCAAAGTAACATTGCTTGTCCTTGTATTTAATTAAGCTGCTGACTCTTACTTGCTTTTCGGTGAGTATGATCCCTGGGTGCATCTGATTCGATTTTTAGGAAAAGCTTTCGGGTAAATATAAATTACTTTAGGTTAAATGGTCTTTCGAAATGCAAGTCAAATTTAGTAGATTATATTTAAAATAATTTGAGGCTTTTCGTGGTATTAAATAAATTGAACGGAAATTGACGGAGGATAAATTTATCATAGGTATACAATGGTCAAAAAATTTAATTTGAAATAAATTTGTCACATATCTATCGATTTTGGGTTTTTAGTATGATAATGAAGCGTTAGGTGAGTTAGTGAGATCCACGGGCCTAGGATAGTTAAACCGATAAAGTCCCAGGTTCGAATCTCTTCTACTGCATCTTGGAAGAGTTAACCGGTGGCATTGGCGCTCACACCCTCACCACCCCGAAAAATAATTCATTGTACGTGAGAAACCCTATTCTAAAAAAAAAATTCCAAAAATGTATTCGCATTAAGAGGCCTGCAGAGGCAGGTGGAAATGCAATTGCCCTTCTCCGAAATCTCTCCAAAAAGTTGGTCAAAGGCAAACAACCATTTGCCCTTGGGCCAAGGGCCTCGACTTCGCGTTGTTGCCAAATGCAGCCCATGAGCTCTGTAGATCCGGAGCTTGTCCTTCAAGAGTGTCAAATCCAGCCGAAGTGCGATCTGAGGAGAGGTAATCAATTTGTGATTGGCTAATTTGTTGGGATCGACATATTTAAGCGCGAGAAGCAAGGTTCAATGACCACTGGCGATGATGCTAAGCACCAATGTTATTTCAGAAATACGTGTTTTAATTCGGAGTTCTTTTTAACTCATAGCCTATGGTAGCAATCTGATGAAGAGCCAAACCAATTATCGGTTTGTATTGACGACTCGACTTTAGTGTCTTCTTTTCTTTCATCTCTTTCTAATTCCTGGTAGCATTGCGACGGGAATATGAATACTATCGACCATTGCGACTCACCGGAAATTGTGAGATGTCAAGAAGCACTACCAAAAATTCTGACAACTAAGTCTAACATTGGTGAAGTAAATGGGAGACTAGCTATAAGGGGGATGTTGGGAACAACTGTAGTAATTTATAACCATTAACTGTAACAAAACGTGCAAAAGATGCTCTAGGAACCTGATGCCAAACCTATTAGCGAGGGAACATGCCTAGGACTAAATCGATGGAGAGCTTGTTCCAGCCAACACCTAGGTCCAAACCGACACGGTTGTGAAAACCCCATGGAACAATAGAAACGCCCTTGATAAGATTAGGTTGCAAGTCCTATGAAACCAAGTATTTGGATGGAACAGGAGTTGCCAAAGTAAAACTTCAGGATTTTGGCTAAAATGTGGAATGCCTATTTGCTTACTTTGTGATGTACGTGAGAGATAACGCCGGAATCTGCACCGGGTACCAATTCTCATTGAATATCAGAGAAAGCACCTCGTTTTACAATCCAGGGAAATCGCTAGACCTGAAGGCAGACAATTCACGTGGCACAACAGAGATCGAGACTGTTGCATCGGCAATCTTTTCATACGTTAATGCAACAAAGGGACTATCCAAACCTGGAGAAAGCAAATCAAGATTCGGAGGATCTTAAGGACCATGCCTATGGTCAAACATTTGAAGGCCTTCCAACGGTCGGAACAAATGCTTTAGACTGATTCAAAAGCAAAGAAAGCTTCATTCCCCAGTATGAGGGTCAATTAAACAGTTGAAATTCATTGGAAAGTAACCAACATTTCCTGCAAATCCAGGCATTTTACACCACAACTGGGTTCTGTAACCATGCACAATTTGTTCAACAAGTAACGAGAAAGTGTCCATACAGATTCATCACACTTATTTCCGTGAATAAGGAATTGAGAAGAACAAGAATTGTCAGCTAAGCTACCTCTTTCTGGCACTAATATTTTTGGATTCAGATTCTGAACAACCTTACAAAATTTAGCTACAAGGAAAAAGACACATTTCCATGCAGCAATCATGTCAAATTAAATTTAGCATCAAACACAAAGGATTGCCTATATTTACAAAAGATTCTTACAAAGATGGCGGTTCTTTCACACAACAAGAGCCATCTGGAAGTAGTCTGTGAGTTGTCGGCTTCAATCCTCCACTAAGCCAATGTTTGACAAGGGTATTCTCCAACTTCCTTACCTGCAAATTTGTTTAAGCAAAAACAAAGAAGCAGGAAATATCTGTTATATGCTCAGCATTCCAGAGAGAATCAATTCCATGAAACAATGAAGAGAGCACATTAAAAACCTTTTCTTTTATGTTCTCTGCAGAACAACCTTATTAACCTCCTGTTGGGGAGGGCACCAAATCTGGCTATACAGATTCAGATTATACTCTTTAGAGACTGCGTCATTTGTGCGACAGACCCAATGTTTCTTGCCCTTAGCATGCCAGAGCCATGCAATGGCAGACAAGGAAAGCATGTTGTCTTGGCCTACACTAGTTTTTACCTCTCGACATTTTTGGGTCAAAAGCTATTTTAGTCATTTGTCTGCTTGCAATCTCCTCAAATTCAATCGTTAGACTTAGTTCAAGCTTGTCACCAGACTCTAAATATATTTCCACCATATCATTCATCAGCAATTGTGAGCAAGAAAATATTTTCAAAATTCAGTTTAGTAAGTTCAAAAGTGGTTAGCATCGATTACAAGTTCAATAAAAAAAAAGATACAAACAAAGCAGTAGAGAGAAATGGGGATTTCAAAATACCCAAGAAGAAATAATTCTGCTTGATTCAGATGTCATCCACATGATACAAGCATGAAAAGGATAAGAAAACCCTCTAGAGCTAAAGGGTGAAATTTATGATACAACAGTGAATGCTTTATCGCACAAAATGCTAGGTGGCAACAACCAATATGTTGAAAAACTGAGTGTCGCATGATGAGACTGCTTCAGCAAATCGATTCACACTCAAATATATGGAGGACTACAATGACTGCATTCCAGAAATGTTGGTCCGGTAACATTGAGGATGAGAGGAGAAACATTTTTTTAATGTTAAGGATATTTCCAACAACTTACTTCAAAATGCAACTATATGATGGGGAAGGAAAGTCAAGAGATATAGAAGGACCTAAGGAACATAAGGAATGAACTTGAGTGGAGAAAACCTTAGTGATTTTTTCATTTATTCTTTTCAACAGAGATGCAAAAAGTAGGTCTATATAGAGATGAAGTCTCTTCTGCAATTAGAACCTGCTTGGATACAATTTTCTTTGCCAAATGTCCCTCCATAATTTGATTTCACATTCACCACTACTCTCATGTGCAAAATAAGCTAGAATATTTATCTCAACATTATAAAGAGAAAACCAGCATATGGCAATCTCATAACTTTCTGAAAAACATCAATTGTGAAGCAAAATAACCCATGGGCAGGTGAATTCTAGACAAGGGGCAAATGAAAAAGGTCGTAAGCATTTAGAGTATTAAGATGAAATTTGCTACCCAAATTAATTTATTTAATAATTCATCTCCAATCTTTCAGTTCTCTATGTGGCTTGGAAATGGTGATAATTCGTGGCAAGCACCCATAGTGCATCAATAAAAAATGTACAAACTACAAACTAACTGACCTGTCTCACAATATATGGCTCTTCAGCAAGACTAAAGGGCTTGGTTAATATAGTAAGAAATCCATTTCGATTTCCATAGACAATATCTGTGAAGGGACGATCTCCCACCTAAAAAACAAAATGACAAGTTAGGAACATTCACAGGGAAGAAACTAGAGCAACATCTAAAGCAACTCAAGTGTACTACCATTATAAGGCGTGAGGAATCACAGCCAAAGTGGTTTTCAATTTCTTCAGCTGTTCCAGCTGGTTTCTTCACTCCTAATAATTACACAAAATACATAAATCAGGACATCAAAGCAAACAGTCTTCATAAGAGAACAGAAAGTCTGAAAAAGGGGGGGGGGGGGGGGGGGGAAGAAGCGGGGAAGAAGAAAAACCGAACATAGACATAAAGCACTAAAAGAAGGTATACACTTTTTTTTTTAAGTAAAAGTCGCATTTCTTTCCTTCCATGTTCAACGAAAAAGAAAAATGGAATAGCTAAGATTAACTTAGAGAGTTGAAATATGAGAAGTGTAAATTCTGATAAATGAAGTATGTTAAACAAAGAATAATTCCTAAACAGCCAGCACCAAGGACATAGAAATACTACGTCTCTACTACTGTGCTTTTATAATTATTTTAACTGCCAAGATTGTCCATGCATGAAAACTGACCGATCGATAAACTACATGAATGCTAGGGCAAGTAAAAAGTTCACTAGGCTGCTAAAAATTATTGAAATAACATTATTAGTAGTTAGCTTTCCCGTGGTGCATCCGCACAACTACATCAGTACCTCACGTGTGAGAGAGCTTTAAATTTGGATCCATTGCAAGACTTTTGGATCATGAATTATATATTTTCTTTTCCGCTTGTACCAAGACTCATGTAACCCTTTGACAATTTAGGAACCGTTCACTCCCATTCTACGACTAACAACCATGTGTGGTTACATTTGGTGCTTAGGGTAAAATGACCACTTAGGTGTCCTCCACAACTCAAGGCACGTTGAAGACTATAACCTATGATAGGTTTTCATCCTCAATTGACTTAGATGCGATGGCAGTCACAAGCTTGCAAGAGTTTCCTTTCCATCTTAATTTATAATTAGTTTAGAATATCAAAGACAGTAACATAAGCATGACAATCAGTGCTCTATAAGCAAAACCCAAAGTTTTCCAGAGAAGCACAATCAATCGACATTGGCAGACGTTTAGCATGAATACTAGAAACCCATTTGCAAAAGTTTCCTTGAAAAACGATGGAAACTGAACTATCAAATAACTTACTATGCCTTATAACTTTTATCCCGATTGCCCACTCGAGTGCTTTCGCTTTCGAACCATCATGATCATATTCCAGTAACCCTGTATCACCAATTCGACAAAGACATAGACAATGGCAAACGCATTACATTCTCAAGCAGTAAACAACACAATGACCTTCAAATTCAAAAGCTGCAACCTAACATTACCAGCAGAATTGCTAAAAACGGCGATATTTTGACCGAAGACCGATTTGCATTGCTCTATGGAAGAAGCATTAGGGCCCCAGAGCTTCAACGAATAAGGCGCAGTGAGGGTATTGTCCTTATCAAACACAACGCCCTTGAAACCCCTCCTCTGCAGCTCCGCCCAATCAATATAGCGTATATCAGGGGCACAGACGTGCGGAAGCAACAGATGGCGATCCCTCGCAACCACAGAAGCCGAAGAGACAATCGCCTCTAAGTTAATCCTCTGCCCAATCGCAGCCTTCACGTCCGCCCACCACATGCTCGTGAAAATTCCTCTGTTGCGCTTCTTGGCCCTTCTGTCCGCCCCTCGTTCCAATGACGGATCTTGATCTCGTTCCCGATCCTGGGTCTCCGGGCTTTGGGCCTGTGACTCGTTTCTTTCGATGGGAGAGTAGAGATTCTGAAGAAAGGTATGGTTTTGGCTCTTACCCAGATGTTCTCGCTCCTCGCTGCGGCTGCTCGTGGTGGTGAGGAGGAGGAAACAGGTCTCGACGAAGCTCGTCTGCGTCTTGGCGAGAGCGAGACCGCTGGGTCTCCGCTTGAGGCGGGGATCGAAGAGCAAGCGCTTGGGGAAGGGGTGGCAGCAACAGGAGAAGCCAACAGTGAAAGAGGACGATTGCATCCTGAAATTTATTTTTTTTTATCCCCTTTGGAGCGACAAAGTTATATACTTTTTAGAGTGCCATCGCCCGTGTTGCTATGGAGAAGAATCTCTTTTGCCAAAATTTCTGGGGCCGGTCGATCAAAGCAATGGCGCGCGGGAGTTGTGGTGGATTCGCAATGCGGCGATTCTACTTGGATTTTCAGATCATCACATCGTTTGATTTGCATCAACGTGGAGATGAAATTGCACGAGGACATCATGTGATCTGTACTGTCTGTTGGGGCAAATCGGGAAAGAAGGGGGAATTAATTGCTCGGGCAAAGAAACGAATGAATAAGCGCACAAATGATGAACTATTTTGTTCTTTCGAAATAATTTCATCCCTAAAAGAAAAACGCATTTGATAATAACTCAAAAGAAATTCGTTTGATACTAGCGATCGATGGACGGCATTTGGAGATCGACGACTAATGGACGGCACAACCAAGGACCATGACTAGCGGCCTGGGATTGACGTGACGAGGCGAGTTTTTATTTCTGTTTCTATTCCAAAATTATAAAAGTAGAAATATTTCTAGTTCTTATTTCTGCTTCTAAATCTATTTTTTGGATTACAAATTTGCCTCGAAAATAGAAAAATGAAATTCCTTTACTAAATGATTTTTTATTCCAAACTTGTTTTCAAGAACAGAAAAAATAAAAAAAAACAGAGGAATAGAATAATCATCATTTGCGCTTTAAAATTTAAATTTGCACACTACATTCCACGGAAGTCGTCGAAAGAAGAAAAGAAAGTCTGTCCCTTTCGTGTTGAAATGGGTTTTAGAAATCATCTGTGGATTCGATAGTGAGGAAATCATCATTCTTCTGTCGTAACCAAACCTAAAGATGGAAAATGCGAAAACCATCCCTCGATCCAATTTTATTTCATTCGTCTTCTGTCATAGGAAGTAACTCGATCAAATCATAACCAAAGTCAAGCAATAGAGAGGAGTATCTCAACAGGTGAATAATCTGCAGAGTCTTGAAATGTTATCAGTAGCTTCGCCTGCACGAATACAACGGGCGGTCCTCGACACACACACACACAGTTTGCGCGCAATACCCTTCAATATCTCTACGGAGATACGACATATCACGCATACTGTTCGCCTTTCATGTCACCGGGGAAAATCCGACCTCGGTTGGCAATCGACTAACAACACTTGTATGAGCATATAACCTGCACAATATAAGCTAGTAGCTTTTGCTTCCGAAACTAGGGATGAATGATCAATTTCTGTAGGTTTCCATAGAAAGGCCTTCTTGTTTTCCTCCGAACGAGGAACTCTTTATATCGTTGTCTGCTTTGGCTGTATTTTTTGCGCTATTCAATCACAAGAGAGGAAAATGAAAGGCATTATGTTAGTTATAATTTATTGCCCCCGAACGATTTTTTTTTCCCGGTAGTTTAATCCTTTGATCGCGTTAACTTTAAAGCTTTCCACTCAAATTCAGTCTTCTGTTCAAATCTCATCTCATCGGTATCTCTCTTTAAATAGCCGTAATCAATCTTCGTGCCGCAACTTTAGGAAAGATTCTGGCTTGAGGAAGGAGACTTTTATATCTTAAAGCGCAAAGTTCATTCAATCGGTTCGAACTTTTGACTTAGCGATTTATATGAATAACCCTTTTGCTCCCCCATTTTGTACGATCAGAGAACATGGATGCCAAGATAATTTTACTGAAAACAACAGAAGACTATTCAGGCTGAGACTGATGTAAGGACCAATCTTCTTTTCTTTTTTTTTTTTTTGGCTGCTCTAGACAAAGCACGGACGTAATGAGATGTAGCAGACACTTTGGACCGTCTCTTGGTCCGGATTATGCTTGGAACGTACTTGATTCTTACAACCTTATTGAAATTTGGAGCAACAGACTGACTGTCCAGATTCAGTAGGAAAACGAAGATACCAACATAACCAGAATTAAATTCAGCACATCATATCCGTTTTATCTCGCATCATGAACGGTAAGAAATGAGAGCATTTCAAGCAGAATCTCATCTTGATTCTTTCTGGATTGAAACTGCTTTAACCTTTGAACCTGTCCAAGCCTAATTCGTCCTTGGTTCTAACCTTATCAACCTCAAAAAGTGACACGATGAGAGCCCGAAATAACTAGAATTCGATAGAAAAGAAATCATTGTTCTATCTTTGACATAAGATGGAAAAATGCGAAATCCATTTCTTAATCTACTTCATTCATCTTCTGTCATAGGAAGAAATTCCATGAAATTATAACAGAAGTCAAGTAATAGAGGGGAAACATTTCGACAAGTAAATATTTTGCGAGTCCTGATGCAAGCTCTTTGCACACAATCCTTTTTCAACATCTCCATAGAAACACAATAGCATACACGTACAGTTGGAAACTAGGGATGTCCGACCGACATTTGGGGATGTCCGGCGACAGTTGGAAACTAGGGATGAATGATCAATTTATGAGCCACCAATCTAATGCCGGCGGACCCTCGATAGTCATAGGTTTCCAGGAAGAAGTAGGCATCCAACTTGGTGCTTGGAGTGAGGAGTGTCTCCAGCTTGCTCTCGTCGAAGACGAGCCTTCTAGTTTTGCCAGAAGCGTTCCTCTTGCATACTATCGTTTGCTTCTCTGCTGTATCTGCGATGCTACTCAATGACAAGAGAGAAGAAGGATTTTAAGAGCAGCTTAGTTGTGTACTAAGTCTACTAGTTTCTCTGTAGAAACTCGAATCTAGTTTCGAAACTTACCGCAACCTTACGGCGGGGCCGTTCCTTGTCCTATCCACGACGTTTCTCCACTTGGAGTTGATCCTTTTTAACCTTCGCAGCATCTGATCGCATTCATCTAGCATTGCGGTCAGGCTGCCCGGCGCATCGACTACGAAGCTCAGCTTTGGGCGGCCGTTGTCGTCCCAGAACCTTATTGGTCCGACCCCCCACCTCACGTTCAGAGAAGCGCAAGAGATTCGCAGGCACACATCCCATGCTTGATCCAAGGAATCACAGGAGTTGTAATGAGCTCTGAGCGTAGGAATTGAATACTCCTCAGGGTCTGAAAACCTCGGAAGGCCGTTGTTATTCGCAGCGCTCAAAAGGTTTGAGAACTCTGGCTGCATGTAACCCGTAAGGAGTGACCAAAAATTAGGTTTGGAGAGTCGCATCAAGGAAAAGAACACATCATCGTGACACGCTTCATTTAGAGGAAGGACCATATGAGACATATCCTGAAAGTTTTAGGTGTGTTCTTTGTCGAACCAAAAGGAAAAATCAAGTCTTCCATGGAACGACGAGTAAAGTTTTAGATAGTCGAACCTGTAAAATGTATACGTAACTCAGAATTATTACCAGGTAGAAAACGTCAACACAGCGTCGGAATAGTCGGAGATTCAACCGTACATCGTCTAAGGCCCTGGCAGACAATGTATACAAGAAAAGCAATTCAAATAATTGATTAGGTAATTGTTTTTCACTCTAGTTAAATATTCTTCTCATCTCAAAATGCAGCATTTGATCACGTAAATGCATGACTAAATGTAAAAACTACTTTGAAAATCGTTAAGATTCATTCTTTACTTTCATGCATATGTATCACCCTACATGATTCACCATATACTTCGACCCACTTTTAATTAGCCGCTAACATTCTTGTCAATAATCTACTGAAAGTTCCTTGGTGGGTCACTAAACCTTAAGTTAATTATAGCCGACGGCACTTAAAACTTCTAGTAAATCCATTGAAGAAAAGACTTCGAGTTAAAAAATTACATAAATTTTAAGTAAGAGCAAGTTATACCTGTGTTTTTGCTCTCCGAGCCCAAAGTATTCTGCAAGTGTTGCCATCTGCATAAGGAAAAGAAGTATAATACATCTAAATAAAGGAGGCCGAAACCCCGATTATCAATTAATTTAGGATAAATTTACCAAAACAGTTTGGTCAAGCATATACGGAGGTTTAGGGACATGCAACAACGTTGTAAACTGCCACAAACTGAGTTTTTTTCTTTGGAAAACCTCTAATTTTCGTCGAATGCATGGTAAGTACTGGAGACTTGAACCTTTCCATTCCTTGACTATGTGGGAATTCAGGATTTAATCGAACTTTGATGGTATGTATTTCATCAAGTAAAATGTGTCTGTATGCAAGCGTCTAACGAAAAAAATCACATGGAAAAGAGTCTGAACACCAAGTTGGAGAAGTTTTTCATATACCTCAAGATTGTCAACTTCCCCTCTAAATATCTCACACAACTCCCACGTGTCGATCACGTCCAAGGGTTCCGGTGGCGACCGCCGGATTTCGTGGAACGCGTCCTCAACAATTCCACAGTCGAATTTTTTGATGTAGTGGCCTAGCCAAATTCTTCCTGCAAAGATAAATTAAGGGGAGGGGGATCAAGGTGAAACTTAATGTTGTGTAAACGCGTGTTGTAGACTGGGAGTATATACCGTGAAGCATGTCGTAGACGGTGTGAGCAATGTCCGAGAAGGAGATGTTGGAGGAAATGATATCTTCTCTATCGAGTCCATTTCTTCGTTCTTCGAATTCTCCAAACTCCCAGTCATGTCGGGGCAGAACCAGAGAAGAGAAGTACTCTTTCTCGACCAGCATTCGCGGGCATACGATGATGGCCCCGAATTCTATGATGGCTTCCGTTTCTATGACCGTCTCAACGTCGAAGATCACGAGCTCTGGCGGAGAAGAATCCATTCTAGTTTCCAAGAGAGAGCTTGCACAGAGACAAGGAGAATGCTTGACTAATTAAAGATAGGAAAGTGTGGACTCTATAGTGTGAAAGTGTACCAGCATCCTTCTGCCTTTAAAAAAGCATCGTGTCCAAAAGCAAAAGAGATGGCCTAGTCCTCTTTGGTCATGTGTTCAAATCAAGCTTTAGAGAGGAAGCTTGTATTGTATCGGAGCATTGGAGGATAACTTAAGTAGAAAGGCGTTTCAAGTAATGCATAGTGGAGACATACATGATATAAAGTTTGAGGTTCATTACTTTTTCCAACTTTTTTTTTCATGTCACAGTGATATTAAGGAAAAAATTTCCCATTTTTCTCCTGTCCTTTAGCAGAAATTTACAAAAGTAAAAGTGTCGGGAGCTGCACCTAGATCCGATACATTTGAGAGATTACCAAGAGGAAATTCAAATTTGAACCCACGCAAAAAAATTTTAAGTTAATGAGTTATGAGTCAATCAAAATTGTAACTGCTTCACGTTGCATTACATCCCATTGTAGAAAGACAAGAATGTTCCATCTTCCACCCACAACGTTTCTCCACTCGGAGTTGATCTTGAAACACGAAAATAACCCTTGCAACGTCCTGTTTGAATTCATCTAGCTTCGTGCTCAGGATGTCTGGCGAGTCGAACACGAGGGTCAGCTTCGGGCGGCCATCAGCTTCGGGCGGTTCATCGTCACCCCCGAATCCCGAACCTCACGTTCAGAGAAGCGCAAGAGATTGGCTGTCGTACTTTAATAGTTCTAGATGAGCTTGGACTTGGGAGGAAATGTGCTTGGCTCTGTAATGTGGTAATGAATACTGCAAACAAACGAGCTGAAATAATTGAAATTCGTTGAACAGTATCCAACTTTCCCTATCGATCCAGGCATTTTACTCCAGAACAAGTCCAAATAGATTTTGGGCATTCCTTCCTGTGAATAAGGAATTGATGAGAAGAATAAATTTAACATGAGCACATCCTATCCGTTTAATCTCGCATCATTAAGCAAAATTTCACCTTGATTGTTTCTAGGTTAAAAGCGCTTTAATCTTCGACCCTATCCGAGCCCAATTCGCCCTTGGGTATAACCTTATCAACCTCAAAAAGTGTCTCGAAGAGAGCCCAGAATAACCAGGATTCAAGGGAAAAGAGATCATCATTCTATCTTTGCATCGTCATTTTATCATAACCAAACATAAGATGGAAAACGGAAAGACCATTTCATAGTCCACTTGGTTTCATTCTTGTCTTTTGTCATAGAAAGTAATTCCAGGAGATAATAACAAAAGTCTACAGAGAAACATCTCAAAAAACAAATTTTTTGCAAGGTCTTAAAAATGTTGTCAGCAGCTTCGCTTGTATGAATATGACAGAAGTACCTAATACACACTCATTGCACACAACACTTCATCGACATCTTTCCAAAGAAACAATAGTAGACATATGCTTAGGTCATCGGGGATGTCCGACATCAGTTGGCGGCGAACTGATAATCTTTTTCTGGGTACACGACGCAGTGTAAGTGAGTAGCTTTAACTTCCAGGACTAGGGATGGATGATCAATTTATGAGCCACCAATCTAATGCCGGCAGACCCTCCACAGTCGTAGGTTTCCAAGAAGAAGTAGGCATCCAACTTGGTGCTTGGAGGGAGGAGCGTCTTGAGCTTGCTCTCGTCGAAAACGAGCCTTCTTGTTTCCCCGGAATCTGTCCTCTTGCATACAATTGTTTGCTTGTCTGCTGTATTTGCGATGCTGCTCAATCACAACGGAAAAAAAAATCAAATTTGGAATGACCCTTTTCTAAAGCTGAACAGAGGTCGTCCCAGTTTTAAAGATTTCCATATATAATCGGTAGTGTTGGATACTAAATCCATTCTAAATCCGATCTAATGGTACTTAAACAAGCGGAAACATGCCCAATAGATCTCTAGATTCACTCGATCGATGAAGATATATCACGAGGACATACCTTATTGATCACCGGTTAAAAGCCTCTACGATTTTGGAGTTTTTCTCTCACAACGACAAATCGACGATCGGGAGGAGTGTTCTTCGTTCTCTTGTTTGTGAGTGTGACAGCAGAACAACCGTTGAGAGAACGTGGGAAGAACGTCGCTTATTGACGTGAGAACGAACCAACGTGATCTTTCACGTTTGTGTAGATAACCGCTCAAGGGGGTGTGGTTGCCCGCATGGGCGCACACCGTAACCCCCCGTGGACCTCACTTTAATTTAATCTAATATCTCTCACTCGCCCATGTAGGGCAAACAACTCCTATTTGTCCACGGAGGACTTCGCAAAGTTCATATTGGCAAATAACCCGTGCGACCAAAGATACATTGAGAGCTCGTTGTCACATATCCATTAGGAGTATATGACGGCTCAAAAAATGGGCATGACCATTGATAGGTTTCAGTATGCTATACCCTAGATCTAACAAATACATACATATCTCTCTCTAGATCTCATTTTAAAGTATAACACGTTATATTCACAGCTATGATTATATTAAATAATCATAATCGACCGGTCTATGAATATAATCCATGATGTGACACAAATCTCTAAATCGATCTTCCTCATCCATTAGACCTCTTAATCTCATTTCAGCTCGCTTTTCTAGAAATGTCCCTTTAGATCGAATCAATTTCTTGACCATAGGTAACACTCTAAGATAGCAAACACTAAATAAAGATCTCGAGAATAACGAAAAGTCATGAAGGTACAAAAATGAGGAATTTTATCCTCAAGAGTTTCACACGACATATAAAAAGTTGAGATCTAAACTTTTTTGCCAACTCTCATTGGTCGACTATGCATACATAATATGAAATACGTATTACGGTATTTTTCTCCTTCCCCATGGAGTGTATGTCTTTTTATTTTAATACCGTATGATGATTATTTCGACATACTCAAGGCCTTACTTGAGTTCACGTAACAACTTCAGCCAAAAGTTTTCATCGAACTCTCATCCGGCATTTAAGACGGATAAAAAGAAATATGTGGGTTATTTCACTTCCGGACATTATAATTAATAAGTCCTCATCTTAACATCATGTTAAGGCGGTATTAGTATTTTAAGCTTGAGTTCTCAATTATCACCTAGATAATAAGCTTAAAATTGCTTCATCTCTATTCACTACATAATAAATAAAGGCGGTTACCCGTGTGAGTGGGCTAACCTCTCATCTCGTCCAACATACTTTTTCAACATATAGTGCACCAAGCATTAATGTGCATGAATATCAAATAAACTTATAGACTTCAATATTGATAAACAACATCATCAATTATTGACGTTCAGGGAAAAAATTACAAATATTTTATACATTAACCTCTACGCAATCCTAGAGTCTTTAGATGACGAAGAAAAGCATCTCTAGGAATTGGCTTTGTCATGGGATCTCGCTAGCATTCTATGCGTAGATATATACCGTAGGTTCACTTCCTTTCGTGCTTCCATGTCCTTGACATAGTTATACTTAATGTCTATGTGTTTGGTCTTACTATGAAACTTAGGATCCTTAGTGTAAGCTATTGCTTTGCTTGACTATCACAATAAACCTTCACGGGTTTTGCAAGCATCTCTTGTAACACCCAAATGATCCATAAATCTTCTAAGCCAAACACCTTCTTGTGCTTTCGATAATGCCACGAACTCGGCTTCCATGGTGGATAAAGCTATACACTTTGTTGTTTCTTCTTGCTCCATGATATGGCGTCATTATTCAGTAAGAATACATTTTCAAGGTGGATTTTCTCTCATCCAAATCTCCTCCCGGTCGGCATCGGTGTAGCCCTCAAGGTGCGGATCACTTCTTTGATAAGTTAGCGAGTAATCGGCGCTTCTTTTTAGATATCTCAAGATTCTCTTAACTACAATCCAATGTGCTTGACCTGGATTGGATTAGTATCTACTAACCAATCCAACCGCATAACAAATATCGGGTCTTGTACACATCATAGCGTACATGAGACTTCCAATAGCACGGTATATGGAACGTTTTTCATACGTTCTTGCTCTTGTGGAGTCTTAGGACACATTCTTCGGCTCAACCCAACACCTTTTGCAATAGGAGTATCAATGGGTTTGCAATCTTGCATACAAAATCGTTCGAGAATTTTATTGACGTACGCCTCTTGTGAAAGAGATAATGGCTTTTTCGAACGATCTTTCGAAATCTTAACTCCGAGAATGTATGTAGCTTCACCCATATCTTTCATTTCAAAATTAGAAGATAGCCAACTTTTGACTGTCTTCACAAACTCCATATTATTTCCAAGAATCAATATATCATCAACATATAATGATAAAATTACAAAGTGACCTTTGGATCTTTTGATATAGACGCAATTATCTTTATTAATTATATCAAAATCATATGCCACTATGGCATTATTGAAGCGTATATACCATTGTCTTGAAGACGCTTTTAAGGCCATATATCGATCTCAAAAGTCGACATACCTTTTGTTCTTGGCCCTTTTTAACAAACCCAACGGGTTGTTCCATGTAAATTTCTTCATCTAATTCTCCATTGAGAAAAGCGGTCTTTACATCCATCCGATGTAATTCAAGATCCAAACTAGCCACTATTGCTAGAATGAGGCGAATCGAGGTAAATCTTACCACAGGAGAAAAGGTATCTTCATAGTCGATTCCTTCCCGTTGGTTATATCCTTTCGCCACAAGGCGTGCATTATGTTTCTCAATTGAGCCATCAGCCTTGCGCTTTATTTTGAGAACCCATTTGTTCCCAATGGTTTTGCGTCCTTTCGGAAGATCAACCAGTTCCCAAACTTGATTTGATTTCATTGACTCCATCTCTTCCTTCATTGCTTTCATCCATTTTTCCTTATCGGGGCAAGATAGAGCCTCATTCACATTTCTTGGCTCATTTTCATCTAATGGAGCAATCATGAAAGCTTCCCCTTCAATTTCAAAGCGTCGTCGAGGAATGCTTTTGCGACCGGTTTCTCGTGGAGAAGATTGTACCAAGGGTACTTCATCCTCCAATACGCTCCCACTCGGACTGGATAATAGCATTGATTCATCAAGTGGTTGCGATGGAGATTGGTTTGTATTCAACTCCCCACCTCTCATATTGCTTCCACTTGGATCATTATGTCCAACAGCCTCATTATCTTGATCCAATGCTTCAAATAGGGAACAATCTTCTCCTATTTCGCCCCTTTTTGGAAATTCATTTTCTAAGAATGTGACATCTCGTGATTCGAATTCGCCACATTTCCACTTTCTTGCTCACCTATGAACACATATCCTTTTGAGTGTTTTGAGTATCTTATAAAGATACTCTTTTTGCCTCTTAGTCCTAATTTTTCATATTTATGTGAGGACTCATGAGTATAGGCCGCACAACCCCAAGGTTTGAGAAAGCTTAAATCATGTTTTCGACACATCCACAATTCATATGGGGTAGAAGTGACCGATTTGGAAGGCACTCGGTTAAGTACATAGGCAAGATTAATAAAGCATCGCCCCAAAAGGCAATCGGTAAATTAGCTTGTGCCATCATAGACCTAACCATTTCAATTAGGGTTCTGTTTCGTCTTTCGGCAACACCATTTTGTTGCGGAGTGTATGGAATAGATAACTGTCTATCTATTCCCTTTTCATCACATAGATTTCGAACTCATCAAATAAATATTCTCGACCTCGATCGGATCTCAAAGCTTTTATTTTCTTATCTAACCGATTTTCCACTAAGGTCATAAATTTCTTGAAGCAACTTAATGCTTCGATTTATGATATATCGGATAGACATATCCATATCGAGTATAATCATCAATAAATGTGATGAAATAAACAAGACCATGCCTTGCCCTAACATTCATTGGGCCACGAGATGTCGGTATGAATTAATTGCAATGGGAATTCAGCTCTTGTCCCTTTTCCAAATGGCTTTCGTGTTGTTTTTCCCATTAGGCAATGCTCACAGTAGGCAATTCAATTTTCTCAATATTGCCTAATAAGCAATTTTTGGCTAATCTATTCATTCTTTATTGGCCAATATGACCAAGTCTAGCATGCCATATATTCACATCATTCTCATTAGAACTAGAAGATGCAAATAAGGAATAACATACATTCACACTAGTATGTTCAATATCTAATACAATAAAGCCATCTCGTGAAATATCCGGGAACCATAAAAAATTGTTCCTAACAACAAATCCACACCATTGTTGTGAAAATTCATACTAAAACCAAGTTTGACCAATACTAATACAGAGACAAGATTTCGACGAATCTCCGGAGTGTACGAGAACATCATGTAGAAATAAACTCGCGTCCACCACGCATGATAAGTTGGCAAGTGCCAATTCCTTTCACTTCTACTCGGAATTATTTCCCACATAAATCCATCTTGCTCCACTTGGAATTCGTCGAAATTCCACGAACGTATTTCTATCTCTCGGCTACATGGTCTCGTGGCTCCCGAGTCTACATCCACAAAGGATGAGATTCGATTAAAAATACAGTAACTTGATACGTAACAAACACTTTTAAGTGTGTTAAGGGTTTCTACCTTCTTCGGCTCGCCACGATCGCGAGCGAAGTGACCCTTCTTGCCACGCTTATAACATTTCATCCTAGAAATGTTTTTCTTCACGGGATGTTTCCCTTTCCCATGCTTCTCAAACTTTGGTTTCTTGCCGGATGGTTCAACTCTTTTGCTGTCCACTTCATGAACTTTCCAGGGACGCTTGCGCTTGAAGCCCGAAGCTCCATGTGAGCTAGATCCAAGAACATATACATCGATTGTGTCTTAGCCGCGAGAAGACGGTCCTCCTCTAGCTCCAAATGGCACACAACATCCTCAAAAGTTGTGACGCTCACATTGTGGGTCGGGTTCACCTTCATGTGTTCCCAATTGTGAGGCAAAGAGCGAATTACAGCCGCACTTGCTGTTCATCGGACAATACATGACCAGCATCTTTTAGCTCACTAATCATGTTCGACATCTTCTTCAAATGTTGCTTTATATTCTGCCCATGCGGCATCTTATAAGTGTCGAACCCGATTGTAAGTCGTCTCTCGGCTTAATGACAAAGTCCGTCCAAATCTAGCCTTCAATGCATCCCACATGTCTTTAGCATTTTCATGCTGCCCGAACTCTCTCATGATGTCATTATCCATACTACTCAACAACGTAATGCGAGCAGTTGAGTTCTTTTTCTTCCAGGCGAGTGAAGGCTTCTTTGTCTCTTCGTGCTATGCGGTATTACCATCCTCTAGCTCAATCATGGTCGGTTAAGAGCTTCCAAAGGCCTCTAGTTCTTCAAGCACATACTTGGATTTTCATACTCTAGATTTCATAATTTTCTCCATTTAATTTCTCACCCTTGTTGAGCTCAAAGAACAATATTCTTAGATACCGTTGCCATAGTATCCGAGTATAACATTTAGCACGTGTTTAAAGTCTATTTGTATGCAACAAATGCAATCATATTCATGCATCTTGATTATACTTGGTATATAGTTTCAAAAAGAATTCTAAAAATCAACAGTTCACTAAGTTCCCCATCATCATCCAGATTTTCTTATCTAAAATCAATACCAATACAATCATCACTTTGTGTTCATCATACGATTCTGAAAACTTGTGAACACTCCCACTCAAAATATATACACATAATTGCATTAAACATATGATATGTTCTTAATAGAAAAGAAAAATAATATTCACAATGAACATTGAATCAATAACAACAAGTTCCAAACATAAAATCCTAACATAACATAGAAATAAAATCTAAAGGTAATCGCGCGTCGTGACCCTTATAAAGGTTTGACGATTGACCCAGGTAACTTCCCTTATCCAAGGAAGGGAATCTACAAGTTCTCTTGGAGGATTTTCAACTATATTAGGAGCCCATATCGGCAGCATAGGAAATCCTCTCTCGAGAACCTTTGGTCTTACGCCGGGCGCATTTTGCTTGCGCCAAGACCCATTCATCCCAAGTGATGATGTCCTCGTTACTCCGACCTTTATGAACTCTTGTAAGAAATACAGCACGAACAACTTATAAGTAGTAATATAATCCATCCAATACACTTGAGTCATCAGTCCATGTCATTCCTCGGGTATGGAATCCCATAGAGTATAAAAGGCATCTATATAGGTTATAACCCGTCCAGCCCAAATAATTTCTTGGATCTTGTTGTTGACCGTTATCGATGAGATATAATGTCACATACATTATCCCATCCGTAATGAATCAATTGTTGAATCTTTTCATTAAGGGCTTGTATTTGCTCGGGTTCCCTTGGTATTCTTGGCGTTTTTGAACTATGCCTTACCCAAAATTTCTTAGGTCCAGGTCTTGAAGACATTGTTCCCGCAACGAATGCGAACAAAGTGGATTACAAAAAAATCCATCATTCAAGTAATAATTACGAACATATCGTAAATAATAATACCAAAATTATGCATCATACAAGACCTAATAGATTGACCGAAGTTTTTTTTTGGTCAACGGTCAAAGTCAACGGTCAACGGGTCAAGGTCGAGCCGGGTCGGGTCCGTGGAACAGGGGCTCGGGTCGGGGCCGGATCCGGCGGAAACGAAGTGGGCTGGCCCAAATCCTTTTTTTTTTTAAGTGGCCGGTGTGCGTTTGGGTCGATCTGCCCAACAGGCCGCGGGCCGCAGCCACGTGCACGGCACGCGCCCCGGTCCCCCACTGCGTCGCACGTGCGGCGCGTGGCCGGCCGCACGCAGAGGCTCCGCCGGCGCGTGCCGGTGCATGGCCGGCCGTCCGGCCTCCTCCGACGACCAAATTTCCGTCAAAAAGTTCGTCTCTTCGAGACGAACACAATGGTATAGTTATTCTTCAAATTTGACGAACAATGGATAAAAACCGCCGGCCCCGCGGGACTCCGCCCCATTGCGGCGCGTGGCACGCGTGCGGCGGTTTCCGACGGACCCTCGGGGCCGGCGACCACTCAAAATGATCGTCTCGACGAGCCCGTTCTAATGGTATGTTCAAAATACTATTTTGATAAACGAATCATAATCAAAAAACTATGAACAAGACCGACGCGATTATGGCAAATATCCTTAAAACACAAAGATATCAACACAAACAACGATCGGGAAACTAGTAAATCATGCTCCGATACCAATGTTGGATACTAAACCCATTCTAAATCCGATCTAATGGTACTTAAACAAGCGGAAACATGCCCAATAGATCTCTAGATTCACCGATCGACGAAGATATATCACGAGGACATACCTTATTGATCACCGGTTAAAAGCCCTCTGCGATCTTGGAGTTTTTCTCTCAACGACAAATCGACGATCGGGAGGAGTGTTCTTCGTTCTCTTGTTTGTGAGTGTGACGACATGAACAACCGTTGAGAGAACGTGGGAAGAACGTCGCTATTGACGTGAGAACGAACCAACGTGATCTTTCACGTTTGTGTAGATAACCGCTCAAGGGGGTGTGGTTGCCCGCATGGGCGCACACCGTAACCCCCTGTGGACCCCATTTTAATTTAATTTAGTAGGTAGTCTTCCCACTCAAATCTCACTTGGTACCGGAGGGGAAACTCCTCTGTTGGAATCTCATCGCACCGATAATCTCTTCTTCAATGCTGTGATTTTAAGAAAAACTCCAACTTTTTGAAGGAGACTCCATATGTCTCTACTAACCAACAAATTTCTTTGTAGAAACTCGAACTCAGTTTTAAAGACCTACCTCAACCTGACAGTGGGGGGGGTTCCATGTTCTAACCACAACGTTTCTCCACTTGGAGTTGATCCCGGATCTCTGAAACAACCTCTGCAGCATCCGATCGCATTCATCTAGCATGGTGCTCAGGTTGTCCGGCGCGTAGACCACAAAGTTCACCTTCGGGCTGCCATTATCGTCCCAGGACCTTCGCGCCAACTTCACATTCAGAGCAGGACAAGAGATTGGCAAATACACATCTCGTACTTGGTCAAAGGAATCACAAGAGTCATAATCAGCTCTGAGCGAAGGAATTAATTCCTCAGGTTCTAGAAACCTTGGAACTTTGTTGCTGTCCGTGTTGCCATGTTGTGCCCTCAAAATCTTTAAGGACTCTGTCTGTACATAACCCAAAAATTGTAACAACTTCATTTAGAGGAAGGATCATATGATACATAAACTTAGAATTATTACCAGGAAGAACACCGCCGCACAGCGTCGGAACAGTCGGAGATTCAACCGGACATCGTCTAAGCTCCTGGCAAATCATAGATGTAACGAAAGCAAATTAAAACTAAAATCCTAATAAATCAAAATTTAAATCCTGATAACAAAGAAAACTGCCTATGTGTTTGCTCTCCGAGATCAAAGTATTCCGCAAGTGTTGCCATCTGCATAAAGAAAAAAAAAGGAAAAATAATAATACTTAATCTCGATATAGGTAAAAAATGCAAACCTATAGCTGCAAAAGTAAGAATAATGGCACCAGAGATAATATTGTTTGTGTCAAGTAGGGATCGATTAAGGATAAAGTTTCCTAAACATTTCGGTTAAGCATAAATGGAGGTTTAAGGACATGCAAGGACTTGATAACTTTCCATTTAACATTGTAAAGCTACCGTAAAATTTGGTTTTTTACTTTTGGAAAAACCTCTATTGTGTTGACTGCATGGTAAATCATAAGATATAAGATCCACCCTCTATCAACTTAGCACAAAATCTAACGATAGGAGACTTCATAAACTTATACATTGCGATAGTACACATTCGATTTTTTTTCCCTCTCATCAGATAATGACATACTCATGAAAAGCGCAGTCCATTTCCCGACTTTTGCATATACCTTTACATTGCCGGCTTCGCCTCTGAAACGTTCGCACAACTCCATCGTGTCGATTACACCCGAGGGTTCCGGTGGCGACCGCCCGATTTCGTGGAACGCGTCCTTGACAATTCTACAATCGAAGTCTTTGATGTTGTGACCTACCCAAATCCTTCCTACAAAGAAGGAAACTTACTGTTGTAACAAAAGCATCGACCAGAAAAAGAAAACCTTGTCGTGAATGATGTGGTGAACAATTATGGTTGAAATGTGTGGGTACGCTTTTTCCGCTATCATTTGTTGGAATAGTTAATCTGATGCAGTATAATGAGCAGACAGCGAACAGCGGATGCGGGGACGGAGAGGATATACCATCAAGCATGTCGTAGACGGTGTGAGCAATGTCCGAGAAGAAGATGTTGGAGGAAATAATGTCTTTTCTGTTGAGTCCATTGCTTCGTTCTTCAAATTCTCCGAACAACCAGTCTTCTCGGGGCCGAACCAGAGAAGAGAAGTACTCTTCCTCGACCAACGTTCGCGGGCATACGATGATGGCCCCGAATTCTATGATGGCTTCTGTTTCTATGATCGTCTCTACGTCGAAGATCACGAGTTCCGGCTGAGAAGAATCCATTCTTGATTCCAAGAGACAGCTTACACAGAGAGCGAAATAGTAATTAGAGATAGGAGTGTGTGGACTCTTATGGAGTCAAGTCTTTCTTAGAGAAGAAGGTTGCTCGGAGCATTGGAGGATTACTCAAGTAGAAAGGCAATTGAAGCATGCATAGCGTAGGCAAGATATAAAGTTCGAGGTTCATTGTTTTTTTCCACTTCTTTTCCATGTGAAAGTGACAGAAAATAAAAGAAGTCCCGTTATTTCTCCATCCATTAGCAGAACTTTACCAAAGTGAAAGTGTTGGGACGCGGACCAAACCCGATACTACTATATGAAACATTACCGTGCAGAAATTCGAATTTCAACTTACGTATAAAAGTTTAAGTTAATGAATTATTAGTCAATTAAAATTTGAACTGCTTCACGTTGCATCACATCCCATCGTAGAAAGACGAGAACGTTTCCACATATGATCTGACCTAGACGAGCCTGGTCTCACGAGGAAATGTGATGGGACCTGCCCATTTGCATCTTCCGTTATCCTCCTTTATTCCTATAAATGATCGTTCTGATTTTCTGGCATTGCCGCCTTACCCCAGGAATGTTCTCTGCAGTTTCGAATGTGACATTGTTTTTGGCCTGCGGAGATTGTGACGAGCCATATTCTCAAGGGATTACGGGAATCAACCCACAGGTTTAATAATGGAAATAAAAGTCGATAACTCTTATTTAGCTCAAAGAGAATAGTTCTAAATCATTTCTCGAAGTCCGCCTCTTGAGCTCGGTGGCAGCAGTAATGGTCCCGGCTGCAACAGATCGGAAACGCCACAGCGTCTGGGGTCATTGATGCTATGAACGCTAAGAACACGACTACACCGAACTTCAACACGGACCTCACCAAGGTAGTAGTAGCGTCCATTGTTCTCGAGAAGAAGGGATACTGTCGAAATTTTATTGTGTTTTTCTAGTTTTTCTGTGGTCCTTTTGAGGGGCTTTTTGAAGTTATGTTTGATCCTTGGAGATCCCATCTTTACATAGGTGAAGAAACAAAGAAGGAAACAACGTTGGCGTCAGATCTCGGAACATAATTGCATTTATGATTTCCATTGAAGAGGGTTTTCATTTTTGTGGTAAATATTAATCAAGGAAAGTGAAGGATTTAGGACAGCGCTTGTGCTTCATGCTACTGTGATACCAATTGAGTATTTCCATATATTATCAGTAACCAAAGCTACAATGCTTATGCTGCTTCAGGAAAAGCCAAACAAACACAACCTTTTTATAGTAACTTCTCTTTCTGTATTTTAGATTGTTTTTTTTTAAGTTTCTCCTAAGTAAGCTTAAGTCTTCGGCGCAGCCCGTGTGCTCCCCCAGGCATACATTTCCGGATGGAGACTCCCGGCATTGTTGAGCAGGTTCTGTGACATTCCATATAAGTCTGATATGTCCGTGTGCTGGTGTCGACCGTTCTGGTAATGCTGATTCTGAATTGCGATGGAGACGTCATCGTCATCCAGCGGCAGTCGGTCGAACGTCGCGTTCATGAACGATGCAGCCATGATCATGACGGGACCTGAGGCGATCAGCCCGCCGACCACACCCCTCCAACCACCTGCCCCTGGGCACCGGCGAGGTATATTGTCAGGCCCATAATCCCGGGGCGGGGCCGGCGGGGGGTAGGATTGAGCCGAGCAGCGAGAGGATCTCAAACCGCCCGTGGAGGGTCACGATAGCCCCGGGAGGATGCCGACTGCCGGATCGTCACATTGGTTACGCAGCCCATCCCGCTGAGGATGCAGAGCCCACGCTGCTTCCTGCGGGCGAAGTTGGTCAGGCTCTCGGCCACGTCGCAGCCCGAGCTCACCTCCATGGCATGTGCTTTAAGCGCATTGGCACTGTCCCTCGTCACAATGATGGGTGGCTTGGGCTTGTTCTTGGAGCCGGCGGGCCTTCCTCGAGGCCGCCGAATTGTCTCTCCCTCCGCTGCCGAAGAAACCAGGTTCTTGTGGTTGTTCTTGCCGGGATCTTGGCTTCTGTCGACAACAGCTTTGTTGCAAAGAGGAAGGACAGCTAAATCTGCACCTCCGGCCATTTGCACACAAAAAGGCCTATCCCGCTTCGGATCTGGTGATTGGGAGTTTGTTGAATTCACTTTAATACAGCAGGAGGGCACAGAGCAGTATATGTAGGCAGCTGTTGGGCAATAATTTAACACCAACAACAGGAAGGAATGATTGAAGATTAGGACATGGTTAAGTAATACCAAACTCTGTAGAAAAGGGAATTTTAAAACTACTCTTTTCACTTCTACTCTCAACTGACTTTAAATTCATGTGAATTGCCTTGTGGACAGGATTCACTATCTTATGCAGCATTTTCGATTGACAACCACACTCTAGGAAAGCTATTAAATCAAGCTTTTCCTCAGTGTACCTTATTCAAAACTTTTCAAAGTTCATACAATACAGAATAGGGTGCAATTGTGACTGTGAACTTGCTCAGGTATGACAGCCTTGCCTTCAGATAATGATTTCTGGGTATCCTGTGGGGGCAAACCAGTGCAGCTACATCCTAAATGTATGGGAGAGTTTTTCTTGCAGATGACTAGAGATAAACATCAAGCTGTTTCCGCCGACTTCTTTCAGTGGGCAGTGCATACTGAGATTGCAGGGGGCGATCTGTATTAACTTGCAAATGCATTTACATTGAACACTTAACTTGATCCTTTCCTTTATAAGAACTATAAGGGATGCCTTCAGCCAGTTATTCTTTCTACAGAAATGCTTTCGAAAAATTCTCAGAGAATGACGAGGAGAGCTGATGTCACAATCTGTATGTCTTTATATCTTGGGTTAATTGGTTTTCAGGATCTTTCGCTTGGTGAAGATGCTCCCATCTTCGTTAGTGTACTGTTATGGTGCTAGGTTTTGTTGTTCAGGGTAAAATGAAGGTTAGTTGAAAATGACAATTCAGTGTGACGGCAAAAACGTGGCATAGCTGTTGGGTTTCGTACCCAGGAAACCTTCCACAGCTGTAGCAATTCTGAGAACAAGGTATGCTGATTCCAGACATACATTAAGGCTTATCAGACATTCAATTGAAGGCGTGTTATGCATGTTGAATTACCAATATGTGTTTCAGCCCAGCTCACATGAACCGGCACACAAGGTGGGTTCATATGCACCGGTTGTGGCTAAGATTTTTCCTGGTAATTGACTGACCGGTAGAGTGCCTTCTGTTTAGTCGCGCCAGAGTACAGCAAAGAGTAGCAATATTTGCTGTCGTCCATAGGATAATCCCGCTCTTCCTAATTTGGTCAATTTGGATCTCTCAGGCTCTTCTAATGCGCCTTATGTGATGATTATGTTCACACCCAGCAAAATTGAATCTGCCCCAATAACCCGCCAAACCAGTCTTGGGAAACTAGGAACATACCCATCATGTCTAAGGGATCCCCCACGGTAGCCAGGTACAAGGAGACAAAGTCCATGATCCAAAATCTCAAGGGACTACCACACGCCACTATATTCAAAGTTATGTCTAGAGTTGAGAAGGCACAAGTCAGCTGTCCTAGAACCGCACATGAATGTCGGGTATTCTTTGGGCAAGCAACTCTACTGGGAAAAGATGCATTATCCGACCCTAAGTTCTCTTCACCTCTTTATTAGTTCAAGAACTAAACAGAGTACAAACTAGAGGATGATAAGATTGTCAACTCATCAAAGCTTTAAGAAACCAAACAGCAGCGAAATGTTGAAGCAAGCAGAACAAAATCGATAGCCAGTAACCATTGTGTGAGCTACAAGGTGATGATCAAGAGACCGGGCAAGTAATCAAGTAATACATGTCATTAAACACTAGCACTGAAAGTATCACCGACAGTTCAAGCCAAAACTTTTCGGAAGGCATACATACTCAAACTCACTAGGATTCCAGTGAGCGGTGATCGGGGCGTAAAAAGCCTTTCCGTCTCATCCGGATACAACATCAAACCAATGTCCAGCTCTCTTACCTTCATCAAACCTTAATCTTCCTCTTCTTCTCCTTGCCTTTAGATACTTCCCCTTCTTTTACGGTTAAATTACTCTTCTTAGTCCTCTTAACACCATTCCCTTTCTTTGAGTCTTCGGACAGAGTGGTTTTTGTCTTCTTTTCTCCTCCTTTCTTTGACTTGACGAACTTCTTCGATATTTTCTCACCACCCAATATAACATCTCCTTCCTTCTTAAGTTTTCCCGTCTTCCCCTTAATTTTGCTACCATATGTCTCATCCTTATCATCGTCATCGCTCTCCTCCACTTCAACCATGTCTTCGTCTTCAACATCCTCCTCCTCCTCCTCATTCATCAAAGAATGCAAATTGGTATCCATGTAATTCACCTCGTGAATCCGCCCTCTCTTCGCACCCTTCTTCTTTGCCGCGCTCTCACTTCCCTTTCCTTCCTCCTCAACCTCATTCACTCCTCTCCTCCTCCTTCTCCTCCTTATCCTTAAGCCCTTCGATCTTCAGCTTCACATCCGGCAACGCCTGATAAACCGGCAGAGCCAAGCTGTCCATCAGCTTCAAATGGAAAGACCTCACATTCCGCCACTTCCGTGGCACGACCTCCGCAACCCCTTCAAGTGCCACAGCAACATTCGCAACAATCTCCTCCTTCCCCATCGAGACCCTCCCGACCTTCAACACGCTGCAAGTCCCCGTCCCCACGAACAACAAGGCCGATGCGCAGACCCTCTCCACCTGCTCCTTCCAACTCTTGTGCCTCAAATCCACGCCCACTGGGATCTTCTTCTTCTTGAAGAACTGCTTCCCCAGCAACCTCGGCAACATGCCGACGACCCTCCTGTCAGCCAAGAACATGTCGTACGAATCGCACAGCTTCCTCTTCGCCTCGAAGGGGCGGTAATTGGTCCTGAGCTTGGACAACTTGAGGACCTTCGCGACGGGGACACCCTCGCTCTTGATCTTCTTCTGCGCGGCGTCCTTGGTGAGGCCCGACTTGGGCCGGTCATCGATGATGAGGCAAATCTCGGCGGCCGCAGTGTCGATCAGCGGGTAGGGGAGGGGGATCTTGAAAGGGTTGGTGCGGGCATTGGCGGGGATCTTCTTGAGGGTGAGGATGAGGTAGACGAAGTCGTCGGACTCGAGGAGCGAGGCCTTCTGGGTCTTGGAATTGGCGTCCTTCCACTTGAGCAGGGCCTGCACGGCTCTCTCGATTGTGCCGGGGCTCACCCGCGACGACTGCGGCGGCGACGGCGCGAGGGGCGCAGGAGGTGGGTGGGTGTTTACGGCCATTGGAGGAAGCAGTGCGAAGGTCTAGGGTTGAGAAGAAAGAAATTTTGCAGGGTTTAAGAGGTTTTTCTGTAGTTTATGTTTCTTAACTGTTATATTGTGGTGAGACTGGGAATGGGATGAGGCCCATGGGTGGCTGAGATTATAACATGGGCTTAATCCAAGGGCTGAGATGATTTATAGGGCCTGAAATTGGATTTCCCTTTTGGGCCTGAGATGGTGAATCGGTTTATCCCGTAATGGATGGAGCCAAGGTTTTGTCCGGCGACCCTCGTCGGGACTAGAACCGACGGGTCGCCGGCCACGACTTGGGTCTTGTGATCCATCACCGGTTAAATTAAAATGAGTCCCCTCGTCCTCGATTCTGATCCTCTGTATCTAAATACGAAATGTCTTGAAATTTGTGAAATCAGTTCTTTCTTTTTTTTACTCGAGAGTCAATTGTCGAGGATTGATTCTCACCATCGGTCTAAGATTAAAAATCCTTGGCTACTATAAAGATGGCAGCCCTAATCGCTGATAGGATAGCCGCCATAATGATACGTTAAAGTCATTCACAATTACAGGGATCGAAATACGATTCTTATCCTAACCAACGAAACAACTGCTTACTAGTCAAATTTGATGATGACAATCATTTGAACTCACAATTAGAGGTCAAGGAAAATTGATATGAATTCAAATTGTTCTGAAATAATATGAGTGGAAAATAAGAAAATTAAAAGATTTTTTATTTTATTTTATGTTCTCTCCCAGCTCCGTTCTTTCACCCCCTTCTCCCAAACAGAGTACAGACCAAGGAATACATGGCAGGAAGAACACAAACTGAAATAAAGAAATCAGCCGGAGTTGCGGCTACAATTTCTTTTGTGGGGTTCCCCATCTCATTTCCCATTACGAGAGAACACGAGGAAAAGAGAGGGAAGGGCGCAGGAAGAAGTTGGGTTCATGACTGGTGACGTCAGACTGTGAGGAGGGTGGTGTCAACGGACGCCAAACAGGATTCAAATGCAGCCGAATTCTTGTTTTGGAATTATTGGGGTTAGAGAGAGAGAGAGAGGGATTGTTGTTTGTCGTTTCATTTCTTTAAGGTTTTTTCTTTAATTGTGGTCTAAATAATCGAATTTAACTCCTTATTTCCAAGTGACAGCAGACAATAAAAAAACAATCATTTTTTTTCTTTTTTTCTTTTTTGGGAATCTAATTGCTTCCTTTGCACATCGTTCTGATGAAACGAAGCATCGATTTATTAAGTGGGCGTTGGAAGAATTTTCCATTGGAATCGTAAGAAACGTAAAGATTGAATTTTTTTCGTTGAAGAACTGAATGAATGCGGAATTGTTGTTCGCTCTCTCCAATCATTTCTCTACTGTATCACGCTTTCTCTCTCTAAAAGTCCCCCATTTTTTTTCTTCTCTTCCTTTTTGGCTTCATTTTCTCTCTCTATAATTTTTCCCCACGCACGCTCCCCCCCAACCCCCAAACCCCCGCTCTCTTCTCTGTCTTCCTCTGTCTTGGTATCGTGTCTAGCGTCTCGGCGAGGGAGGAGGAAGTAGAAGAGTAGAAGAAAGAAATTTCCCTGCTTCTACGAAACTCCCTTATCTCTCACCGTCTTTTCAGGGTGGAAGCTATTTTCTTTTCTTTTTTTTTTCTGGGTCTTGACTGCCATACAACTCTCCATTAACCAACTCCTTTTTAACTGTTGTTGTCGGCTTTGGACGATCTTCTCATGTTTCCTGCTGGAGGTAAGTTTCTCTCTCTCTCTCTCTCTCTCTCTCTCTCTCTTTTTTCTATGTTTGTATGTGCTCGCATGATCAGTGTTTGGTGAGTTTGATGGTTTTAGCATAGGTGGTGCTTGATTGGGTTGTTGATCAGCTGATACAGTGGGGAAATTTGCATTTTTTTTTTTTGCTGGTTTTCGTTTATAATTGATGTTGCTTAGATGAATTGAGGTTGAGGAAAATTGGGTTTTGGCTGAGGAATCACTGCGATTAGATTGCGAGCTTATAGCTTGAGTTTTCTGGTCAAGGTAATGGTGGGGCTTTGACTTAGGAGTCCGTGGACTTTCGTGGAGTTTCATCAGCTGCAGAGTCGTGTCTTTAGACTGTAGTGCTCGGTCTTGGGATATGCTGTTTCCCATATGCTTAGTTCTCTTTGCAAAGCCAATCAGATTACCAGTTTTCAATGTTGTCATCTGTATTTCACGGAGCGAATCAATGAAAGGGAAGGGAAATGTGTAGAGCTGATTAGATAGGGTTGCACGAAATTTTTCAGGGGAATATGACAGTCGTCCGACAACAATTTGTCTACCATAGCTTCAGGGATCATAATAGGGGACTCAGCTGGTGTTGGGCTGTGGTTGATACTGCACAAGATTTAGAAATATAGATGGAGCAATTAAAAAACTGATTATGTGCGTGCAGTCATGGGATTTTTTTATCGGCATATAAGTTATAGTTGCTGGTCTTCATGGAGAGGAGCTTTCATAGTCTTTATCACTAGGGTTACTTACTGCTTCTAGATAGGAGCTTTCGTGCTATTACTTATTGGATCATACATGCCCCTTTAGTATGTGTGTAGAATTATTGATTTGTCGAATACTTCTCTGCCTTGTGACTGCTGTTCAAATTCTTGTATCCCTCTTCGAAAAATGGTACATATGTCCTGCTTTGCATCTTGCCATTGTATGCCTCTGTCGACTGATTAAGTTCACCTCATTCACAATCTTTATTTTTTTTTTTTGTGGGCAGTGTACAAATAAATGGAGCAACTTCCAAAGGATTTGTTGTCTGATTTTCCGAAAGGTATGATACCTTCTTTCACTGATGAAGAAAAGATAAAAGCTGGATGGGAAAATCAACCTCTATTATTTGTGGACCATTATGGTAGCTTTTTGTCCTTTTACCTTTTGATGTTGGTTAAACTTCGAATGCTGCTGATTTAGGAGAAGCGTGAATTTATCAACTAAGTTTGGTACAACCATGGCTTATGGAAGTTGTATTATTGCTTTTTTGCTTGATTACTATGCAGTACTTACCATCAAAGTACTCTATTATAATCAGACTCTAAGCATTCTCTTGAAAGAAGATCTGAAGTAATAGAACTTTATGATTCCAGAAGAAATATCAACTTAGGCCATCTAAGACCAATTTTAACAGTGTCTTGAAGAAATAAATGAGCCCGTGTGAGTAGAATTGAGCTCTTCTTGGTCGGTAAGAGTATGATTATGTATGCAGATCCCAGCCTCCATGAACTTGTCTCAAAAGATGTGCAGTTGAGATGCGTAAACAACATTCTTCTGTGCCATTTTGAGCATGCTTCTCAAAATATGGTTAAAGCTTAAGATTAAGTTGATTCAGATCAACAAACACACAAGAGGCTTATCAAATGTAGGATAGAAGATTACTCTAAATAGTCCTAGAAAGTTTGGGTTGACTGAAGTTTGCACAATGATTTTGCCTCATCTTTTTGTAGGTGCATCGGACATTCCATCAGTTAATATATCAAGGAAAGCAGGAAATGGTTCTTGGGGGATTTCACGTGGTGCGGATGCCTATCGTGCATCCAATGATGTTAGCTTGTTTTCTAGTTCGTTGCCTGTTCTTCCACATGAGAAGTGTATGTATGCTTTATTGAAATTTCATCTACAGTTTTTTTTTTTTTTTTTTGGGAATTTTTATGAAGTAGTTTTGGCTAAATGCAGTGATTGGTTCGGAGAATGGTGTTCAGTCTCTTGATGATAACTTCCCTAAGCTAAACAAAGTTGACCTAGAAGATGAAGTTAAGGATATAGCTGAAGATATCGAGCCAGGTGCTCTTGGAAGCTTGCTTCCTGATGAAGATGAACTTTTTGCGGGTATTATGGATGATTTTGACCTGAGTCGGTTGCCTAGTCAGTTGAAAGATCTGGAGGAAGATGACATTTTCGGTAGTGGAGGAGGAATGGAACTAGACATTGATCCTCAAGAGAGCTTAAGTATTGGATTGTCAAACATAAGCATAGCAGGTGGTTCATCAAATGGATTTGGTCAGTACACTTATTCGAATGGAGTTGGAACGGCTACGGTTGCTGGGGAACATCCATATGGTGAACATCCTTCTAGGACGCTCTTTGTTCGAAATATTAACAGCAACGTTGAAGACTCTGAATTGAGATCTCTTTTTGAGGTGATACTCTTGGAAAATGTTTTTTTCTCATCTCCATTTAAACTTTCTATACTTTCAACTGACTCTCGCTAATTAGATGAGTATGGTGGATTATGCTGACTTTTGACCTGTTTGTATTTGACCTGCTTTTTTTTTTTTTGGGCAAGAATGTTGTTTTATTTGCCCATTCTTGCCTTTAATCCTTAGATATTGCGCCCTTCAGCTGAATTAAAAAAAGAAGAAGTGTCATCTAGTAGCTGGACATTTTTTTGAAATGTCTGAACTTACTTATGGCGTACAAATTTAGCCGGTTCTTTTCTTTGGTATTAAAGATGATGCCTTCAGAATGTTTTGTTATGGCTTGAGAAATTTTTGCAAGTCGGATGAGAGAGCTAAGAGCTAATGAGAGAAGCCAAGAATGCTAATTAGAGGCGTCTGCAAATGCTAATTTCATGTATTTGTCTACTTGGGGACTTTCATATGTATTAAGGTCTTTTCAGAAGGATCGGTGTTAAGTTTTGTTTTAACTACTTGAAGTCTATACTTGGGGAAAGCCTGATACAGCTGGAGCAATTTTTCAGCATGCTAATTACAGGCTTCTACAAATACTAATTTCATGCATTTTTTTAACTTTGGAGATCAACTTACCCTCTTTGAAAAGGAAGTTCTATGTGGTTCCTTGTGATGTTAGACAGGAAGAGGACTTACATATGACAGGCAGATGTAATGTTTCCTCAGGGCAACTATTGGTAGCTGATCTGGTTGTCTGTTTACCTCTGACCCCTGCATTTTTCCCTGCTTGAAACTGTTTTCGTGTTTTATCGCGTCAAATTGACGGCTTCATAATTTTCATCCAAAGGAAGCATTATTTTTAGATTTGGGCTCAAGAATGATATTTTTGTATTTAATGAGACATGGAATTAGCAATTACTTCTTGCCATGGTATGATTTGGTAAGTCGTGACTGATCTAGAGTCTTCTATTAGCGGTGCTGAGGATAAAGAATGCTGTCATGCATCATTCTCTATCTATGATCTAAGGCAGGTTTGGTTTCTAACTTAGGTGTTGGAGCTGATTATTTGGAAACTACTTACTGTTTTGACTCTTTCCTTTTCTTTTGTAGCAATATGGGGACATCAGAACTCTGTATACAGCTTGCAAGCATAGAGGATTTGTAATGATATCTTACTATGATATCCGAGATGCTCGGACTGCGATGCGTGCCTTACAAAATAAACCCTTGAGACGAAGAAAACTCGACATTCACTTTTCAATTCCTAAGGTATGAATCTCTTTGCTCATAGAATAATCATGCTCCCCATACTGACATTCATTTGAATTTATCTATGAATTTTGTGACCCTTAACAGGACAATCCATCAGAGAAGGACATTAATCAAGGAACTCTTGTAGTGTTCAATTTAGATGCATCTGTTTCAAATGATGACCTTCGTCAAATATTTGGGGTATATGGAGAGGTCAAAGAGGTTAGATTGGTTGAGAGACTTGATTAAATTTGCATCATTTGATGTGTCTACGCTACGCCATGGTCGTAACTTCGCTTCATTGAAATGCAGATCAGGGAAACTCCACACAAGAAGCACCATAAGTTCATAGAGTTCTATGATGTGAGAGCTGCCGAGGCAGCTCTTAGAGCTTTAAATAAAAGTGATATAGCTGGCAAACGGATAAAAGTGGAACCTAGTCGTCCTGGTGGTGCACGTCGAAAGTAAGTGCTTATTACGTCCATTATATTGTTTTGGAATTTTCTATTTTCTGGTCAAGGTGGAGCCAGGGGTTGACCAAATGGTATTTTTATAGCTGTCTCTAATCATGCTATTGCACTTTGGTGCATTTTAGTTACTGGTATGAAGTTCTTTGGATACTAGAATCAAGTAGTTCAGAAATTTATTCAAGTAAACAACTTAAAACAGAAAAAAAAATAGAGAGAGATCAATTCGAGTAAAAATCGGTTATAATTCAAGTTTGGTAAAAAGCGTACATTTTGATGCTTTATCAGGATCAGTTTTTCATAATAATCATCATGGGCATCATCAGGAAATCCATCAATTTTACTAATAATGTGAAATATTTAAAACATAAATGTCTTCTGTGAAAATTAATTTAAGCCAAAAAATTACTTAATGGGTAAAATTCATTTAGTAGGAAAAGTAATTGACAGCTGTTAGAATCTTACCAAATATATTGCTATACCATACGTAAAGTGATCAACATTTCATCTTCGGCAAGAAATTAATCATATTCAATCAATTGATTTTCAGTTATTAGCAAGCAACCTTTATTGTCTATTAACACTTAAAATTCAGTGTTTAAATTTTCATCGCTTATTTTTAGGTTGTATCAAATGAGCCCTTAGAGTTAGGACTTCCTGCATAATTTGCTCTCGTTTATTAAGCATATGAAATACTAGGTCTAAACTCTGTTTTATAGTCCTTTCCTTTCTGACTGTGCACTCTGGAGATTCTTTCAGATTTTCCTAGTCACTTTTTGGTAAGTGTGCAGGACTAAATTGAATGTATTTGTACCTTTTGTTCTTAGCTTGATGCAGCAACTAAATCAAGAGCTGGAACCGGATGAATCTCGGAATTTCAGGCATCAAGTGGGTTCTCCACTTACCAACTCTCCACCAGGTTGGTAGCTTTAAAAGTGATCTTGTATATCAGCGATTATCAACAGTCCCTTGTTATTTTCATCTTTTAATTAAAATATGTTAATTATGTGGTAGGTAGCTGGGCCCAATACGGCAGCCCTGTTGAGCAGAACCCTCTGCATGCTTTTAGCACATCTCCTGGTCTGGGACCTAGCGCTATTAGCAATAATCATTTGCCAGGGTTAGCGTCAATTCTTCCTACTCATTTGTCTAGTTCCCCAAAGATGGCGCCTATAGGAAAGGACCAAGGAAGAATTAACTATGTTGGTCAGATATTTAACAAGACGGGGTCATCACAAGTTTCAGCGTACCAGAGTTCTCAATCTTTTCCTGAGCATAGTGTAAGGCCAAGTCCTGGCTGTGTCGTAGGAGAATCAACAAATTCTTCCAGCGTTACGACGTTATCCGGTCCTCAGTTTCTCTGGGGAAGTTCTACTCCATACTCTGGGCTTTCCCATTCCTCTGCATGGCCAAGTTCATCTACAGGGCATACACTTTCGTCCAGTGGGCAAGGAAGGGGGCAGGGTTTTCCTTACGCCAGCTGCCATACCTCTTTTCTTTCTTCAAATCAGCCTCATCACGTTGGATCTGCACCATCTGGTCTCCCATTTGACAGATGTTTTGGATTTGTGCCTGAGTCACCAGAATCATCATTCATGAACTCTGTCACATTGAGGGGCTTGAGTTTAAGTCATAACAAAGCTAATTACATGAATGCGGGTACCCATGCAACTATGACTGCCATTGGCTTTCCAGGAGACATGGCTGAAAACAGTTCTCCGAGTTTCAGAATGCTGCCAATGGCTAGGCATGGCCCCATGATTGTTGGGAATGGTCTATTTTCAGGACCTGGGGCAACTGGCATTGATGGGTTGGGTGAACATGGTCGAAATAGGCGGGTCGAGACAAGTGTCAATCAGATGGATAATAAGAAGCAGTATCAACTTGACTTGGATAAAATTATGAATGGAGAAGATGCAAGGACTACATTAATGATCAAGAACATCCCCAATAAGTAAGACTGATGTATGATCCCCATAAGGAATGTGTATGTTCTAAAATAATACTTTCCTGGTACTTATCGTTACTTTTCCTTTTGCGTTGAATTTAGGTACACATCGAAGATGCTCCTTGCCGCGATTGATGAAAATCACAGTGGGACATACGATTTTCTCTACTTGCCTATTGATTTTAAGGTAACTCTTCATAATTCTTTTGAGCCTAAATTACAAACAGCAAATGAATATGCGTCAATTAGGCGAAGCTCACTTGAAAACATGTGATTGTTTGGATTCTTGGAAAATTGGTGAACGCTGCTAGCTAGCCATTGTTTAATTGATCAGAGCTTCCTCTGATTTTGTTGCAGAACAAATGCAATGTGGGCTATGCTTTCATCAATATGGTTTCTCCTTCGCATATAGTTTCTTTCTATAAAGTAAGTTAGCTTTTCTGTCCATTTCTCGGCCTTCCAATTCTCAGAGATGAAATTTTACTTGACCTTGTATTTGTCGTTAATCTTAACGTTAACATGTGGATGTAGATGTTACTCTTGTCTATGTGAGCTGCTCATGTAATTTGTTGCATCACCAATATATTTCATTGGAATGGCATGCGACTTGTCATCGTGCGTGATTAGTAATGGGAATGGGAGTTTCAGTTTTTCTAGAAGGTTTACATCTTTGAACTGTTTGCAGACGTTTAATGGGAAGAAGTGGGAGAAGTTTAATAGTGAGAAGGTTGCTTCACTGGCGTATGCAAGGATCCAGGGTAAAGCTGCACTTGTGACACATTTCCAGAATTCAAGCTTGATGAATGAAGATAAACGGTGCCGACCAATAGTTTTCCATTCTGAAGGCCAGGATACTGCCGATAAGGTAACACTCAATAGTTACTTTTCTTTTCCTTACCATGGCTGAGAGTGGCCCAGACACTGCTCACTGACTTGACTTCCCTGTTCTGATACTTGAGCTTTAAAAAATGATTGAAGATGATGATTGAAATTTGATTCATGTAATGGGAGTAACTACTTGTTTGATGACATAGATGACATCCTATTGCGCCTGACGTTCAACTGTTCTGAATTATCCAGAAATATAAAATAAGCAGACAGGGAACATTTACAGTGTGGATCATCTCTTACTTCACGTGATCATACTAATCTTTGTAATAATCCAGGACTACTTGATTTCGGGCAACCTGAACATTTGTATTCGTCAAGCCGATGGATCTTACTTAGGGGATGCATTGGACAGTCCGAAGGCAGATCTTGATTGAGAAGTACTAACTTTGCTCCGCATGGTGTATATACTGTCAGTCTTCCATTATGACGGCTCACAGTCTTAACTGTTTCCGTAGGTAAGAAGTGTATATAGTCAGAGGAGAAACCAAGGGATGCATATATAATCTATGATCTCGAGTTATGGCGGGAAGCGTCCACTTTTTTGTCGACGGATGCTCCATAAGGCTGAGGAATTGTAGATGAAGAGCTGCAGAGAGCGTTTTGTTCATAAGTACAGCGATGTGAATGTCATTTAACCAGTGAGTGTACAATAAGGTTAAGCATATTACTGGATTGTCGAAGTCTCTCTGCAGCCATGTGCAGTGCTTTTACCTATTTGGCGTAAGCGGGTTTATGGCCTTTGTTCGTCGTGGTGCTTTTTTGGGTTCGATTTCATGCAGGGATCTTTCAGGGCCAGTCGAAAATGTAGTGAAGTGTTTGTAAAGGAGGCATGTATTGAGGGTTCACCTGGTCAAGGGTTTGGGACTGTTTCTGATTCTGTGCAGAGGAGAGAAACACAGCCTGCATGGCAAAATTTGTCTGGTACATTGTTGATCCATGTGTATTTAATCATTATGTACAGATGTTCTTTAAGTGGACTTTCAGGATTTCCTTGGGTGTTTTTGTGCTGTAGTGTACATTGTTAATCCAGGGAAATGGACATGCAATAATGAGCCCCACATGATTAAGGTCGTTGTCTCATCCAAAACTTGGAACATCACACAACACATGCAAGGAGTCGGAGAACAATTCTTCGCCTAATGTTCCAGGTCATCAAGACCAGCTATGGAAAATGTATGGAACTGGGTAACATTTTAAACTGCCGTTTGACCGCTCCTCAAGGAGTTGCGCAGATGCTGAGCCGGCCCTCAAGGAGTTGCGCAGATGCTGAGCCGGCGTTCCGAGAGCGTCATCCACCATCTGATCATACCACCCATCTTTCACGGCATCCTTCGACCGTCGGATGAACCCTCCACTCTCCCTCTCAGACTCGCAGTAGTTCAAGAAATGTGGCAGAACCCTAGGGTTTTCGTGTTCCCAGCAATTTGGAACGGATTCTTGAAAATTCAGAACACTTGCATTATAAATCTTTGTCTCCAAATCCTGCTAAAATGCTTATATACTGTACCACGCCGGTTGAGCAGCGTTAGAGCTGCCATCATATAGCGATATCTAAGCCATGCCACGGTGGGTCGCTAACACCATGTCGCAGTTCACGTCTTTGGCCTACATTAGAGAGGGATGTGCTATTTGAGAATGATGGATTAGCAGATCGATTGATTGACCAAGACCTGCTATTAGAGGCCAATAGCTAAACACATGGCAATTAAATCACGGACCGAGATCATGAAGAGCATAGTGTGAGTAGACGCGTTGAATCGCAAAATACTACTCTCGTAGGATCGTCCGCTTTCATAAGACCACTAGTGCCGAAAAGGACTTGCTCTTCACGGCTCATATTTATTTATAACCCCACGTTTAATGTATGCTGACCTTTGTTTGGAGTGAATGTGTGCATACCTGGGCAAACGGTCACTCCTTTGTGCGTGTATCGGCTCTAAGACTCCTTGCCCTTTCGTAGAAATGATTGGCCTGTCGGCCTGACGAGAGAAAAAGGTTCTCTAGGCCCGGTGGATTGCGCTTCGGGTCCGGTCGATGTTTTGATTTGATTTTGAAAGACCAATCTTGAAACTTTGAGCATCATTTGCCAAATCAAAGGTTCTCTTGCATGCTAAACATTAATGAATCCATAAAACTGTTTTGTAAAGCAAGCTATGATAATTACTGATTTTTGAGTTGCCACGGAAACTTCTTCATCGTGGTCTGGTCATCATCCAATGGTAGGTTATCGATACCGCCGGGATCCGTATCAATGCCTGAGGTGATCAAAGCACCGACATGCCTCCTCCAATCACTGCGCCCCAGCAGACATTGGCAAGTTATACCGTCGGAACCAAACTCTCTAGTAAGGCAAATGCTGAATATCAAAATGTACTCATTTCACTTTCACTCCCAATTGACTTTTAACTTCACGTGAATTGCCTTCTTTACTAGAGCGACAAGCACATTCCAGGAAGCTATAAATCAAGCCTTAGCAACTTACTAAAACATTGTGAAGTTCATCCATTGCAGAATAGGGCAGTGCAACTGTGGCGATTATTATTCGAACCATTGGAAAAGGTCTTTAGAGCCTGGGAAAATATTTAGTCTAACTAACATCCTGCAACTATAACGATTGTCATTACGTGAACAACCCCCTTCTTGCAGAAGAAAATCTCTGCGTGGAATCTGTCCTAACACCAATTAAGAAAGAAAAGGCAATAGTGAGCCAGCAAAATACATGCACAGTTGGATTCTGGCTCCGAGAAGAAGAAGAAAAAAATAAAAATAAAAATAAAACTAGAGTATCTACAAATGGACAAGCAAGAACCTATACATTCTTTCCAAGAAAAGGAGGTAGTAAGTGTGTAAAAATGGGTAAGCAAGCACCCAACATGTCTTCCCAATTGTTACTGCCACCCCCTTCCGAACAAAAAAAAAATAAAAAATGTTACTGCCACGCCCTAATGTTCCTATATCAGTTTCTATGCAAAAAGCCCAGCCACTAAATGCAGAATAACAACCAGGGATCAGCGTTAAAATCCCGGATCTTGAGGTGGTTGCACGGTTGATAAATCCTGCAAATTGCCCGTGCTCGTATTGTATGGGCTTTGCTGCTGATGGGTTCCAGGATGGTGCCAGCCATGATAAACATACTGTGGGGATGACCCTTCACCAGCGTGCTGATTCCTACCATTAGCAGGCAGAGGCACCCACCTTGGGAAGTGACCATGTGGAGTCGAAGCCGGTCCAGGAAATATTGAAAGGGGATGATCATTTCTATACTGGTCCTGAGCTTCCAATGTGGGGTCATGACTGGTCCAGAAATTATTAAAAGGGGCAGGTGAATGAGAAGGAATTGGTGGAGATTGAGAACATGTACTTCTTGTGCCCTGAATGCTTCCCCAACCGGAAGTACTGGCATTGGCCCGAGATGAGCCACCACCTTGATTCAACTCTTGTTGAGCTGATGGCATGTCATGGTACTGGTTATTACCATCAGAAGGTAGAGGCACCCATCCGGGGAAGCCACCCTGTTGTTGTTCGGGGAGTGCAGCCACTTCTCCTGGATCAAGCTGATTGTTCTGCGCGGCGAAGTTATAGTACTGAAAAAGGCGATACAGTTGAGAGAACTGATTAGCTAGCATTTTGCATTACAAAAATGTCAGTCATAGATTGGAAGTAGAGAATTAAAAAGCTATCAAGCGGGCGCCAAATTAACTTTTACCATTCCAATAGGACAATAATCATTTCTATGCTGGCATTGAGCCACAACATGCAATGCAGAGTCGAGCTGGGTCCTGGAACCATCAGAGGGGGCAGGTGAATTAGGCAGAAATTGGTGAGACTGAGGGGTACTTCCTCTACCTGGAAGGCTTCCCCAACCAGAAGGATCGGCATTGGCCCAAGACGAGCTGCCACCTCGATACACCTCTTGTTGAGGATATGTCATATCATATCCGAAGTTTTGATGCATATATTCATCACAATTCATGTAACCATGTTGCAGGGGCAGCTGAGGCTGATAGTAGCTTGGTTCTACGTAGGGATGGGTAAATCCATGGCCGGTCGACAAATTATTGCCTTGAAGCAGGGTCTCTGATGATTGATGGATGGAAGCACTTGGAGTAAAAGGTGGTGCATTCTGATCAAAGAAAGCACTGCTATTAAAAGCTTTGCAGCATTTTAGTAACCGAGGTTCTAGACTTCTACAAATCTGAAAAAATTGTAGCACACCACCTTAACCTTTCTTAAAACACAAGTAAAAAGTCATATGACACCATCTTATTACTTGCTGAAGCACATCACAAAGCTTCTAGCCCTATATTCAGATGTCACACCTCTGAGGTACAATCCTGAGGTGTTAAAATTTGATGTTTTCTCCGTGGAGAAATCAGGTGAGGGAAAAAGGCCAGCATCATGCTTTCCATTAAAGGAAAAAACGAAAAACCATGAGCTTAAAAACTAGCTTACCTCTAACATTCTCTCTGGAGGCTGAATAGGACTGTATCTCGAGGCATAAATTCCCAGCGGACCCACAGCATGCAAAGGCGGGACATGGCTTCTTGATAAAACTGCAGTGTTACCATTTGTGCTTCGAACAAATTTCTTCATTTTCCCCTTCCCTATCTTTAGATGGTGCGGTTGAGAAGCAACTGATGACACAGCAGCAGAAACAGGTGATGAAACATTATCCAACTGTGATCTTGCGTTGGTATCCACTTCTGAAATTGAAAAGTGTTGTAATTCATAAAGTTGAAACACCAGCTGTGGCAGTGAACTCTAACATTGTGACCTAGATCATTTGGTAAAAAGACATAAAGTAGACTAAAATCATCTGATCGTGATTTTCCATATGCACAGTAAGAAATATAGACATCCATGCTTCCCCGATAGTCACATAAAATCATACAATATATTTATTCATTTATATTTTGGCCAAAACATCTTACAATTGAAGTCACCACAAGTGCTTCACAAGCGGACTGCTGATAGTTTAACGACAATACTAAACAGAATCTAGAAATCAAGATTACAACCTGAGCCGTATCATGCTAATGTATGAATATTTTACCTCCATCTGTCCCAAATTCGCCTGTCCAGACAATGAGAACTCTTTAAAGGGCTCACTAAGAACATAAAAAAGATATCTGATATCCGCATGCCACTAAGAACATAAAAAAGATATCTGATATCCGCATGCCTCGTTGGCAACCCTACCATTCCGAGCAATAGTCCCCAAAAAGCAATTTAACCCTACCATTCCGAGCAATAGTCCCCAAAAAGCAATTTAACTCTATCAGCATTAATTCAGATAGCAGACACAGAACATGCAAGAGAATAAAATCCGCCACAAGCAATTGATTTCTTATTAAGATGCTAGAAACTCTGGCCAAAAGGATCTGCTGGAATATACTATAAGATACAAGATTAGAAAAGTTTGATTAACAGAAAACTGGTTTAGCCTTTCATATCAACAAAATGATGTATGCTCACCCTGAGCACCCCGGACTGTATCATCGCGAGTTGCATCTGTTCTTCCAACATCATCATCACGACTTCCTCCTTGTTTTACGACGCTGCTGCTGACTTCATGTTGAAACTTAGACTGTCGCGCATCTATCCACTGAAGAATTCAATAATGTCCAGACAGTGAAGAGAAGGGGAAGAGCAGAGAATGGATTCTCATAAGACATAAAAGGCCACGTTGCGGTAGAACCGTTCATTTTTCCAATTCGTGCCATGTCCAGTATGACATCAATATGTAGTTTCAAGGGAAGAAAGTTCTTGTTGCAACTTCTAAAAACTAGGATAAATTCGAATTAATCGGCATAAGTCTGTCAACTTCTAAGCGGAAAACTGTTTTTGTGCTAGAATTAAGCATGAAGGCATAAACATTACAGATAAACAAAATTGAATATCCTGCGAATGCTTTGTAAACATTACCGCTTTCTCCTTTTCCCTTTTGCTCTTCACTCCTTCAAATTCTTCAACAAAGATTCAAATCAAAGCAAATTATCAGTTCCCAGAAGAAAAGGGCAAGGGTGACTGACTCAAGGCATAAGCGTGGATGCTGGTACATCGTGACCTAGCTACATGCCATCATCTGGTATACTAGCTCACAAAAGAAACCGAGAATGACTGTCGAAAACTAATACTGCCCATCTAATTCTGTGAAAAGACATTCATGGCATGATTAACTATTATTATATCGGCTAGCATCATAATCGAAAGCAGGACATCCATATATCTGCCATTTATATGGCTTCAAGAACATGATCTAACATGCTGAAGTCGTGTTTCTTTCAACAGACAAGAACATTGCTGATAATGTATGGTATGAGTTCAGCTCATTTGATCATTTTCATTCAGCTAGTGTAAAAAGGGACACACTTGATAAAATTCAAAGGATGTCAACGCCTCTCAAGATTAATCAAGAAACAAGAATATAGGGTAGACGAAGTGCAAGTGTGTAAAACCTAGCCAATTTGCAAAGAGTCTCTTAGCGGCGAGTTTGGGGTCCCTTTTGCATTCCTTGAGAATCTCGTTTACACGCTCGATTTGCTCCTCCCACTCTGCCGGTAGCCCTGCTCTATTCGTCCTTTTCTCTGTTCAAGAGAGCAAGAAGACCTGAATCTAATAATTCCATCTAAACAGAAAATAAATGGAAAAAGAAGGAGAAACTAAATCAACTCCGCTGATTCGAATGCTTCACGTCACAGAAAGAAATAATGGGTGTTTCTTGCTTTGATAGCAAGGGCTTTGATCAAGAGTCAAAGAGAAACAGAGTATAACGGAAGCACATGAAAACCTTTCTCAAGGAGGTTTATGAACGACGGTGAGGGAGTCCATTCCACATTCGTCGACTGCTTCTTTGATTGGCCATCAGGACATGCTCGACTTGCTCCTTCGGCTGCATTGGCACGTCTACCTTCTCTATCTCCTCCTCCTCCTCCTGCTTCCCCGTTTTTCTTTCTCTCTGTTCACAAGAGAGAGAGAGAGAGAGAGAGAGAGAAAAAAAGAGTCAGATCAGGAAGAACAAGAGACTACTCTCCAGCAACAGAAACAGAGAATATCGGAACTGCGCGTAAAAGACCTAGATCAGAGAGCCTCAGCATGGCGTCGATGAAGTCCATATCGCATTCCTCGAGCGCTTGGTAAATCTCTTGCTCGGGGCGATGTGAAAACATCCGCATCGACATCAGACGCTCGACTTTCTCCTTTGCCTCCATTGGTACCTCAAAACTTGTTTCTTCTGCTCCTCTTCTTCGTCTCCGTCGCTTTTTCTACCTCTGTTCGCAATTCAGGTGCGAGTAACTTACGTATACCCTTGGGCCTTCGCTGAAAGACTCGACTCTGTTTTCGCGCCGCAAAGAATAGGGTACTTCTATTTGTCCTCACTTCTTTTTTCTCCACCGAAAATTTCAAACTTCTACACATTTATCCTCTGCGACGTCGCCGTCAAGAAAGCACCATTAAAAAACCCTACGTAACGCTGACGTGGATGACGAAATCTAATTAGCGCTGACGTGGGTCCACATAGGTTAGCAAAATAAAAAGTACGTCGTACGCTCTCCATCTCTCTCTCCTCGTTTTGTTTGGGCTAAGGGTCGTGGAGCTCTGTTGCTCTCCACCTTTCTCGATTGCTCTGCTAAAACGACGACGAAATCCCGATTGCACCGGAGAAAGGAGCTCGATTCGTGACTAAACTCTCGCGAGTGCCCTCAGCCTCGCCTCCCGTCCCGCTCGATTCGTGACTGAACTCTATTTGGCACGATCTGGGGTCGAGTGTTCTTCTTTTGATATCTCGAAACCTCGATTGCTCCACAAGAAGTGGCTGGATTCGGTCGTTCAAAACCATCGTGTTCTTGGCGTGCTCGTCTTACCAATGTTCTGTTGTTCTTCATCGATGTACGTGTTCCTTGATTTTCTTGTTAGGATGGTATAATGGTTTTGAATCCCACTCTCTTACTTCTGTCTGATTTACTTGGTGATTGTGCCAAGAGTCTCGAACTTTTCATGAAAAAACATATGAGTTCATCGTAATCTATTGATTTTCAATTAATTAAGATCTCATATCGAAATTTGGGTGGGCAATCCAACAAAAAAAAAAAATTTAGGGGTGTGTGAAAGAATTAAGAACCTTCCAAAACCGAATCAAACCAGCCGGTTCTTGACGGTTCATGGGAACTAGTCCGGTCCCGATTCCGATAAATTGGAATTATCGAGTATTTGTCCAATTTTTCGGTTCTTTATTGAAATCGCACACTCGAACCGGTAAGCACACACGTACGCACACATTGAATTTTTATGTTTTTCCTACAATGATGGGTTATCGATTTATAAACGATACCGCCATGATCAGTATCAACGCCTGAGGCGATCAAAGCACCGACACGCCTTCTTCAATCACTGCCCCTTGCGGACACTGGCAAGTTATATCGTCACAACCAAACTCTCTAGTAAGGCGAATGCTGAATATCAAAATGTACTCCTTTCACTTTCATTTCCAATTGACTTTAACTTCACGTCAATTGCCTTCCCTCCTAGTGCGACAAGCACGTTCCAGGAAGCTATAAATTAAGCTCTCAGTAACTTGCTGAAACATTTTGAAGTGTGCTAAATTGCCTATTTGAAACTGAAATTAACTCCCAAGAGTTAATAACACAATGTTTAGAACATATGAGATAGGTGACTTCTTGGGAACCGTGAGGTTCGGTATAACATGGGTTGAACTCGACAAGTTAAAAATTTTCACGTCGGCGTCGGCGAGTGTCATGTATGACGGTCGGTGAATGGCCGGCATCCATGTCATCAACTTATGGTTAAAATTGACTGGATGTATTTAATTAGCAAGATGTGAAAGGGTTTAGGACTTAATTAGCCAAAATAAAAAATAAAAATAGGAATGAATTGGCGCAATTACAATAGGTTTATATTTTTTTTTTTGTTTATTTTCCCACTGTGTCAGACCCTTCTTTTTTATTTTGTTTACAAACAGATTAGTTTGCTAGGCTGCAATAAGTTGGTCTGCTTATTATGAATTCCAGGATGTTGACAAAGATTCCACATGCAATTTTATCCAGCAAATAAACACAAAAGCAATTGCGTGCGGCGCAATCCTACCATCAAGAAAATTATTCAACAAGTCATAAATCTATTACAATTTCGCCAGTTCGAGCTTAAATTTTTTAATTTTGCCAATTGAATCCTAAATATTTTCACATTTTGTCAATGGAGTCCACCCCGCTAATTTGGCTGGAAATAGCTAACATAGACGTCGATCGTTTCTACGTGAACGAGAAAACAACAATTGGTTGGAGCAAAATAATTTGATCTAAAAAACGTGAATCTCTCTACAGTTGATGAATGTGATCAGAAAGGCTGCGTCTTTATATGCATAATGACCATGCTGATTGCTGATGAAGAGATTGGAAAGAATACCATCTTCACAACATCCCTGAGAAGCCATAATCATAGATGCTGACCTCCTGGTGGTGATCATAGAAGTAGCTACTCTCCCAGAACGGAACCGCCAGATGATCCACATCCTCCAAAAGCCACGACTCCAACTCCTCCAGACCCACCTGATGATCGATGTCGCTCCTTATCCGAGACGATTCAATAGTGGGCGCTTGAACCTCCACCCTCATGCTCCGAGAGTCCCCGTGACAATCTTGATCCTCAACATGAAGTGGGATCGGCGCTCGGGCTTTTACGGACCCTTCGCTGGCCATTTCCTGGCAGCTAGTTAGGATGCGATCGTCAGGCAATAGAGACGGCAAATTAGGCGATGAGGGGACCGAAGTGGCCTTGCCGGTCAGCTCCTGAACAAGCCTCTTGAAGCTGGAGGCATCTGTGATGTACACTTTGGGCTTCAAGACTTTGATCAGGCTGTGGAGCTGTTTCTCCTCATTCTTGGACACCTTCATGGATGACGATGCTTCACTCACCATCACCTTCTTCCCCATTTTCGCTTCTTTTTTGATATGTGGTTTATCTTCGGATTGGACGAGAACACGCTCGCACACCCTCTGCGGATCCAATCGAACGGGTATATATATAACAAGAGATGATAGATCTGTGGATTCAGAGCTTGATAAGCTGTGAGAATGGTTCAGGATAAAAACAGGTGAGAGGATATAAGAGCGAGAGAGATGCTGAAAGTGACGCTGCTTTGTTATGGATTTATAGGAAGAGAACCCATGGCTGATCACCAAACAAAGAAATTTTTTCTTTCCCTTCTTTTGTGCGCGTTTCTGTGTCGAGTCAATGGCATACATGGCTGAAGTCACACAAGAATGTGCAGAGATTTGTTGTTTTGCATTCTGATGAAGGCCAAATGATCAGTGCTCGGGGGGCGCGAGGACTGGTCTGACTATCCAGGAAGTTTGGTCACCATATTTAAATATTTATAATTAATTTGTGATTAGGACAGATATTTTAATGGAAAATTATCTGAACACGCGCATGCTAATGATGAAATGACGTATAATAAAACTCCTGCGGCTTGACTATTCATGCAGCTGTCTCCTAGTGCTTGTGATTTTCCCAGTTGCTCCGTCGTCGTTTTACTTCATTTTATTTGTGTTTTTCGTGGGGTTTGAAAAGGAGGATCCCTTGCAGTTGATTGTCTAATTAAAGCTCCGTTTATTTTGAGAAAAATAAATTATTTAAAAATTTTCTTGAGAATGATCGCTTAAAATAATTGATCAGCTAAAAATATTTTCATTACCGATAATAATTTATGTCTAAATATCATCGTGGACAATAAAAATATCTTTTATTTATTTGTTAGCACGACCGATATAAGCCATCGTTTGGGGAAAAATATTTTTTAATTATTTATTTTCTGCTAAAGACGAAGCTCAAGAGTAATGCCATTTATGGATGGAGCTGGGATGATTGAGAAAAAATTCGACCATGTAAATTCTGCATCTGATATTTATGCAGCGAGACTTCAACGTAGCTTTGCTGAAATTGGACTTAATCAAGATTTGCTTTATCTGTGTCCCAAAAGGGAATAATTGGTCCGATCCTAAAGGAAGAATCTGTTCTTTCAAATCACTTCCAATCATTAATATCAATCCAAATTGGTTTGACTATTAATGTGAGAGACACAGTAATTCAAGAATAAAAAGACGTAAAGGGTAAATTTGTTCAGCGAAAAATCAGGAGAAGAGTATCAATAAAGTTTTAAACCTATTGCATTAATACCAATTCAATTCTAAATATTTCAATTGGATCTATTTAGTCCTAAATATTTTTGCATGTGTCAATTTAGTTCATTCGAGAAATTTTGATGAGAAATCGTTGACATGGTTGCTTGATCGTCCAAAGTAGCATGAAAAGGCATCGACATGACGAGATTTTATGAGTTTTTAATATTTTTTATGAATTTTTTCTTTTTTCTTTTTGTTTTCTTTCTTTTTTCATTTTGGTACACATGACTATACATGATAAGCAAGCGGTCTTAAAGGGTTGGCTAGGACAGCATCTTTCGGGACGGATAGTAGTTGGCGTCGTCCGAGTCGAGCTGTCGGGTTGTTGTGTATCCCTTCAATATCAGATGGCCGATGGCCAAAATGGGAAAAAAAAAAAAAATAAAAATAAAAAAATATTAAAAAATAATAAACTTTGTGTATGTCACGTAGGATAACCAACGTACATGTTATCAATTTCAGCTAAAATTGGTTAGATGAACTAAATTGACATAAATGTAAAATATTTAAAACTAAATTACTCTAATTAAAATGTTTCGATTGAATTGGTAACCAATGTAGTAGGTTTAGGTTTTTTTTGGTATTTTTGCCAAAAAACTAGCGACTTTGAAGAAATGTATGTTCTCTAAAATGGATCTTTTGTATTGCTTACAAAACAAATTAGCAAACTATATTTTCGTAATTAATAAAATCATTTAGGCATAGGTCATTGTTAATAGTTAAAAATTCCCATTGATTAAGTTCTATAAGCGACAAAAGCAATCATTTTTAGGAAATTATCTTCTACATCCATGATTTTCCCATGAAATTTGGGTCAAATTGTTTATGTACGAAGCGTGGATTGGTCTGTCCATTCAGGAAGTTTGGTCAATGGATTTAAAATTTTATGATTAATTTGTGATTAGGACATATATTAATAGGAAAAACTAATCTAAATACACGCATGATCATGATGAAACAACGTATAATAAAACTCCTGCGGCTTGACGATTCATGAAGCTGTCTTATTGTGCTTTGACTTTTCCAGGTGCTCTCTCGTCGTTAAGACATATTAATGGAACAAATTATCTAGATACACGCATGATCATGAGTAAATAACGTCATTTTCAAAGGGACCAACCGAAATTGAGGGTCCTGTTCATTTTAGGAAGCATTGACACTTTTTTGGGGTCTCTCTGTCTTGTGGGACATTTTTCGGCACTTTTCGGCACTTCGACACTCTCCGATGCACGATTAACACGTGGTCGCGCTCCGACATACATACGAGTCCAGCATTCCGACATTACATTTTGACATGCACGGGGTAAATTTTAATCATTTTCAATAAATTATGGATCAAAATATAATTCTATCAAAAATATATATACTTAAGTCATATACACAACTACCCAAAAATTAATAAACTCAATCAGCACAAAAAAAAATTAATCGTGAATTCATAATAAAAAAAAAAGAAGAAACTCACCACTAATAATTTTACATAACATGAAATTTTTATCATGTATATACAAAAATTTATATTGAATATGTAACGTGTCCTACCGTGTCGAAATTCTCTATTTTTCATAAATGACGTGTCCGGTAGTGTCGTGCCGTGTCGCGTGTTCGCCTTGTTGCTACTTAGCAATCATTAATATATAATCCAAATTGGTTTGACTATTAATGTGGGAGATACCGTAAGTGAATCTATTTAGCGAAAACTCGAGGACTTAAAAAATTTGTATTTTTATATAAAATCCAAATCATATTACAAATTTATTTCAAACTAATTTTTGCCAAACCCCAACCTAAATACTACTAATAATGATAAATTTACCTCAAAATAAATTTTTAACCACCAAAAATATAAACCGCACACGACAAATTTATCTTCCGTTAGTTTCAAGACTAGATTAATACCACGAAAAATCCCAAACTAGTACATACATAAATGACAAATGGATGGAAAAAATCCAAAATTGGTACATCCATTAATTGTCACGTGTCACCTAGCTCAAGCAATTTGATAGTAAAATTTAATGGAAGCTAACGGACGGTAAAATTGTCATAGGTGTACCGATTTGAGTTTTTGATCGTCAAAATATTAATTTGGGATAAATTTGTCATATGTGTATCATTTTGAAGTTTTTCGTAGTATTAACTCCTTTTTAAATTGATTTTTTTGTACCATTTACCTAAATGAATTAGCAAACTATGTTTTCATCACTAATGAAAACTTTTAGGCATTGATCGTCATTGATAGGGAAAAATTTTCCGTTGATTAAGTTCCTAAGTAATAAAAATAATAACCTCTAGGAAATTGTGTTCCACATCAGTGATTTTCCCGTCAAGTTTGGTTTAGGTTCTTTATATACAACAAGGTGTATCCTTAGGTTATAATGTGTTCGAAAGGGCTTTAATTCTTTTAACCGTAAGTTTATTTGAAGCAAAATTCAGTGGAGAGAGTTGTGGCGCAATCTAGTTCGACGTGCAAGCTCGACGTTACAAACAACAATGGATAATCGCTTTGGACTAGCGATTTGCGAGCATGTGGGAGTTGTTTTTATTAGCATTTGAGCTTAGCTTAGCCAAGCGTAGTTGAGATAGCGTTTTACTCAACTTTGACATCGTTTCTCAATTTTTTGATAGAATTACAGGCAACTAAGGCTAGTATTTGGCCTAAAGCTCCTTGGGAAAGCACCCGAATATATTCTACCAAACGTCATTTTTCTCAAAATTACTTCTCGAAGCACGGTTTATCAAATAGTGATTGCATTTCCTCAAAACCTCTTGGAGAAAATTTGAGGTGTTCGGCAAGTTTTCGAAAAGACTTTAGGCCAAATACTAACCAATTACCTACGAACCTGGTTAGTATTTACCTACCACTCATGGGTTGCGAATCATGATCGTAAGCTCTGTAGGCGAACTGTTGGCGACAACCGAACGCCAACAACCTGAAGTGTGTTACGAAATTCATCTGGGGTGCGACCATGGCGGTTACTCACTTGAAGCATTATAAAAAGGCGATATCGAGCCAATGAATTATATGCTGAAAAGTATGTACAGATGGACAAGCGAGAGCATGTTATTACCAATTCCAAAGAACCGGCGAAGTGCGTAAAAATGGATTAGCAACAACCCAAGTATCTGTCCAACAAAAGCTGCCATGCCGTAAAGCTTCTATGTCAAAACTCTAGGAAGAAAGCCTCCTTCCCTCCGTAAATGCAGATACCTAGCAGTAATCAGCGATAACAGCGGAGCTCGAGGGGGCTGCTTTGTTGATGGGTCCTGCAAATCGCTCGTGGTCATGTCATATGGGCTTCGCTGCTGGTAGTTTGGCATGACGCTGGTTTCAGGAAGTTGCCGGCTTGGCAGCCTCGATAAGCATGCTGATGTGAAGATCCTTCACCACACTGACCATTTGCTTTGGTAGGTGGAGGCGCCCATCCGGGGAAGCTACCAAGTTGGAGCTCGGGGAGCGCAGAGATTGCTCCTGAATCAGGTTGATGGTTCCACCCAGCGTAGTTGCAGTTCTGCAGGAAAGACAGATACAATGAGAGAACTGATTAGCAAGCATCACTGCATTACAAGACTGCCAGTAAGCAGCAGTAGATAGAAAACCTATCCAAGTGAGATTCGAGCTTTCTTTATGGAGACATCGGCTGAGAGAAAAGGCCAGCATCATGCATCCCATAGAAGGGGCAAAAGTTAGAGCTTAATACTACCATACCTCTGATATTCTCCCTGGACGCTGAATAGGACCGTATCTTGAGCATGCAAACGGGGCATCAAGGACCAGATCTTGAGGATCCCTAAAAGGCTGAATGCGAGATGTCGCTGAATTACTTGTGGTATCTTCTGATGTACCATTCTGTCGAGAAGAATCAGCAGGGAAAAAAAAAAAATCATCTGTGGGTTTGACAATAAGAAAAAAGGAAGAAAAAAACATACCGTCTGCATTTAGACTGCTGCAATGCTCAGTAGATATGGAGTTCGAAACAGAAGAGAAGGATGCAGAATTACCCGTACAACATATGTAGGACTGACAAAGGTTCTATAGTTTCAATGAAAAGAGTCATATATCGCCTTCTTATTACTTACAAAGAGCATCAAAATACTTCCACTTAGACAGTTTTGTAGAAGATCTTTTTGAATAACAATCTATTCAGCTCCCTTAAAACTAAGGCACGCCATAATTCAGAGACTTGCCCATTCTCTTTTTGGGAAGTGAGTTTATGAAAAGGCACTCGATTGTGTCATCCACGAAAGGAAAATCACAAAAGCTAAAAGCCTAAAATTTTCATACCTCTGATGCAGATGCTCGTGGATGCTGAGACTCTGCAGCACTGGATCTTGAGGGCCCAGATGGGGTTTCTAGAAAGGGAAGTCTAAGGAGACGACGAAGTTCTGACGGTTGATCAGCATTTGCCACCAAATCATTCAGCGTCAACTGTATTCCACACTGTGGAAATGAATCAGCAACATAATGAAAAAAGAAGAGGACAAAGCAAATGCTCGTGGATGCACATGTCGACCAAAAAATTGGATTGGACGGCGATTTTTCGAATAATTTGGAGAGACAGAAAAGATCAAGGAAAGAATGGCCAACACAAAACCAACAGTAAACTAATATAGCCAAGCCCAATATATTTAGCTGTATAATCTGTAGTGTTCAATTGAACATGGTCAGAAACATAATAGTGAGAACTGACAAGTCTTCCGGTTAGGCTTTGGATGTTGCTATTAAATAGTTTTGACTTGCTTAAGAGCGAGGGCGTGGACTATAGTCAACTAGCTGCACCGATGAGTATTCAAGCTGTAAGCATAAATGAGCAACCTCATTAGTCAAATGCAATATGTAAGGAAATTGTACCTGTTGTGTTTGTTGTGGGAAGAGTTCATATTCCAGAAACTCAAAACTTCCAAGTGCCACATTATTTCCAACAGCCATGGGATCAGAAGCAGTTTGTAATGCATGGGAACTCCGTGGACCCTTGACACGCAAGGCTCGGACATTACTTCTTGATGCAGTTGCAGCGTCATCCTCTGTGCGCCGGACAACTTCCTTCTCTTTGTCTAAACTTACAGTGTGCAACTGAGAAGCGACTGATGACTTGGCACAGCTCGGAGGTGATGAAAAATCATTCGATGGTGATCCTGAATTGCAAGGTGTTTCTGAAATTGAAGAGCACTCTAATCGGTAAAGGTGAAAAAAAGGAGAGCTGTGTCTATGAACTTGAACATTGCTGCATAGATCATCCGGCAAAGAGATGAAGTCATCATGAGTGCTTCAATGTTAAAATGCTATGTGGGATAATGCTAAACGTTATCAACAACATCTACCTTCAAGATCAATCCTAAACCTTGGGACTAATGTATGAAATGTACCTCTATCTGGCTCAAAATCCTACCAGCCCAAACAAAAGGAACTCCTTAAAGGACTCATTATGGTGAGTTCCAGCAACTGTAGATACATCTGAGATTATAGAACCGACAAACCTCACCCTCAACCAGCCCCACTGTAAGCCAAAAACAATTTTAATCTGTCAGTATGCAATTCAAACGGCACATGCACCAGAGAAAAATTCTCTACAAGCAGTTAAATTCCTCGATCAAATGCTAGAAATTATGGCCAGAACAATAGACAAGTATTTTCATCTGACCTGTTGCATTAGAGAAGTTGTTGAATAACACAAATTTTGATTTAGCCTTCACATAGCTCACCCTAACACTGCTGGAATCATCCCGCGCTAAAAAGAACGTAGAAAACTTACGCTGCTCTTCTAATTCTGCCAAGTTATTTCTTATCAGCTTGCATTGCAAAAAGCAGATAATGCCTATGTCTGCCACTAATATGGCTTCAAGCGCATAACGTAACAAGCCTAAGTTGTAGACTTCATTATGCTTCTCTCGCATGACAGCCTAAACAAGAACATCTATAGAAAGTTCAAAACAATGAAAAGCACATTAGAAAATGATGTTCTTTTGTTTCGAATAAGAAGGAACTGAAGAGAAAAAGTACGCTGAAGCCAAAAGAAAACATCAAAAGGCCATCTGACCAGAAGAACGAAGAATGGATGGAGCGCGCAAAACCTGGAGAAAGGAGTCCCGGCAGGGTGAGGTCTGAGTCAATGTAGCATTGCTCGAGCATTTTGAAAATCATCTCTTCGGTGAAACAGGGCGTCATCTCCTTTATTAGCTCAACTTGCTCCTTCCACTCCATTGGCACCCCCTCCCAGTCTTCTTTGGTCAAACAGGGAACCAACTCCTTTATACACTTGAATTGCTCCTTCCTCTCCGTTGGTGACCTCTCTCTGTTTTTCCCGGTCTCTATTGAAGAGTCAATCAAGAAGACTCAAGTTTGATAATCTCATCAGAATGGAAAGAAAGGACAAAAGGAGAAACTAAATCAGCTGCATCACTCAAAGGGTTCACGTTTCTCTTTTTCTCAGGATACAAAGGGTGCACGTTAAATTCAAACACAAGAACGGATCGAAGGAGAGGGTTAAAACCTTGAGAAAGGAGCCTCTGAATGGCAAGGTTGGAGTCCATGTCGCATTGCTTGAGCACTTCACAAATCATTTCTTTGGCGAAATGCGGCACCATCTTCTTTATACGCTCAACTTTCTCCTTCCCCTCCATTGGCACCACGCCTCTGTTTTTCTCCGTCTCCACTGAAGAGTCAATCAAGAAGACCCAAATTCGAAACTTTCATCAAAATCGGAAATCGAGAACTAAGTGAGTAACTGTATCTGCTGCATTGATTCAAAGGGTTTACGTTGAACCCCAAAGAAATGAAAAAACAAAGGACATCTCTTGCTTGATGGCATGGCAAGAGCTCAAGACTAAACAAAGAACAAGAAGAGATTGAAGGAGAGTGGAAACAACCTCGAGAAAGGAGCCTCTCAGCGGCGTCGTCGGAATTCATTTTGCAGTAATCGAGTGCTTCATAAATCTCTCGTTCGGTGCAGGTGGGTAATATCTCCTTTATACGCTCAACCTGCTCCTTCGACTCCATTGGTACGTCTCTGTTCTTTTCCTTCATTCTTCTTTCTCCGTGGGAAAGAGTATGGATCAAGGAGACCCAGAGGCTCCTCTCTCGTTCTACGAATTCAAATTATGAGAAAGAGTCGATCAAGAAGACCCAACGGCCACTCTCTCTCGTTCTGCGAGTTCAAATTATGAGAAGGAGAAATGAAAATGGTTCAGAGGCGAGTGACGGAGGAGGGTGGAGACTCTGGTTCTCACGTGAAGAAGTGGGTGCTTCCGAACTCACTTCACCAACGGTCCTTTTAACTTCCACAACGGTCACGGTCAGCGAATCCCGTAATTACCGTCGTGTCCTCGTTCTATATCCCAAATGGGCTGGGCCGAGCCAGATGGGCCCAGCATAAGGTTCCTCGTTTGATCTCTTGCTACTATTTACGTATATAAGTTCCGACCGCCCAAAAAAAAAAAAATAAAGAATATACGTCAAAAAAATCTACATTGAATGGAAATCATTCTTGAACTTGAATGCACAGAAGTTCCTTATTTTCTAAATTTCGTTCAACGTTGGGCCACATGTCTAACCTAAAAGTACCTTGGCCTAAACTCATAGTTACGTGACATTTATTTGACCTACTAGATTTGATCAGCCTTCCGGCGCTAGCCCTGAGCTGGGATCGGCGCGGGCCTGGCGTAACAAGCACGGGGCAAGGCCGGTGTGCGTGGGCCGAGGGCTATTCAGGCCCTTGCTCAGCAAGCTTCTTGCGTTGTGTAAGAGAGAATGGATTCAGGCAACGCGTCCTCGGAAAAGGTGGAACCGGCGGTTCGGGCCGTTCTCGGTCGCCGGTCCTAAGCCTTGCTCTACTTCTTACCCTTTTTTTATATATATTAAAAAAACCGGGTTGGGCAAACTCCGCCCGGTAGCGGTTCGGGCCCACGGGCCCAAATGGTCATGCTATGTAAGACCCTTTGACAATGTGCAAAAGTTTCGTGCAGCTTATTCTGGTTCCACTATATTTTCAAAATTTCTTCATTAAATAGAGCTTCAAGTTTCCTTTGAACTCCACTTAATGTTATCACGTTTGTAGCGTACGTCGTTACAGAGATGGTCAGAAAACTATGCAATGCGCAGAAGTGTTCTTCAGGGTGCCGTTTGTTTCGCGAAAGTTGACCATTTATATCAATTAGAAATAGGGTTAATGCACGAAAAATCCCAAATTGACACCCCCGTGACAAATTTATTCCAAGATATTTTTTTGTCACAAAAAATCATAAACCGATATACTTTTGATAAGTTTATCCCAAACCGGTACACATATAACAAATTTATCCTCCATTAGGGTCCGTTAAAATTTTATTGTCAAATTACCGAGTTGGATGACATGTGGCAATTACCGAGTATACGTGTTTGAGGGTTTCTACCCTTTGTTTATTACGAGTTATATCAATTTGGGAATTTTTCGAGGTATTAATTCAATTTAATGGAAACTAACGAAGGGTAAACTTATCACATGTGTATCGGTTTGAGATTTTTAGTAGTAAAAAAAAATAGTATGTGGGTAAATTTATCATAAATATATAAGTTTGGGTTTTTTGATAGTTGGAAAAAATAGTTTTTGGGAGTAAATATGTCACATGTATACCAATTTGATTTGTTTTTGTGGTAAAAAAAATAGTTTGTGATAAATTTTTTCATATGTGTATCGGTTTAGGGATTTTCGTGGTATTAACATTTAGAAATATTAGTTCAACGAGAAAGGTATTCTATCAATAACAATGTATGCCTACCTATTTTCGTAGACAATAAAAGAAATTATTTATTTATTTTTCTAAGCCATTATTTTACAAAAATTTTTTTTTTTAAAGAAAATCATTTATTTTCGGGGAAATGAAGTTGCCTTGGTAGTCTTTCCGAGTTTGGACTTCCCAATCATTAGCTTTAACTGCCAAAACTTCCCTTCTGTTTTATATAACTCAAGTAGTGACATCACATCAATGGAGGTTTTGTAAATCTTGGACGAACTACCTGTCAAGAACCTTCTCTTTTGCAAGCTATCGCCAATTCCTACTTCCTGTTGTTGCAGTTTCTTCATGGACAATCAACCCTTTCTCTTGCATCCAGGAGGAGCAGAGGAATCCGGCATTTCGAAGAATGATAATCTTTCTTCCAGTGCACGTGATGCTGCTGCCGATGATGATGGTATCGTCCCCGCTCCGACGGCGCCCCGTTCTTCTCCTTCGTATGTCGATCTTGTTGCCAACTTGAACGATACCAAGAAACTGCTAATCCGCCGTTCACATTCCGCTCCTTCGATGTTCAGCAACAAGAAGGAATCGGTTCCCCGCAATCCTGGACGTGCCCCTGAGTTTACCTTTTCCATGGTCTGTCTCCCATTGATTTACGTCCTTGTGTATATCACGATCGGCGTTGCCGTCTACATGACTACTGGAAGTCTCAAGAACCAGCAGACCATGAAGCCGGTGAGATTCATCGACGCCGTGTATTTCACCATGGTCACGCTCTGCACGACCGGTTACGGCGATATCAGCCCCACCACCACATTTACCAAGCTATTCACTTGCGCATTAATCCTGGCAGGGCTCTGGATACTTGGGATTCTGCTCAATGGATTGGTCCCCTGTATCTGTGATCGGCTGGAAGCTGTTATGTTGAGAGCCGTGGATGAGAACAGCTCCAATGCGATAGTTTGTTCGTATATGGTCGACAAGAACAAGGGCAGGATTTTGTTGGCGTTAGGCGTAGTCTTCATCTGCATTGCAGTAGGGACGGTGACAGTTCATTTCCTGGAGGGTTTGAGTTGCGTCGATAGCTTTTATCTGTCTGTCATTTCAGTGACCACAGTCGGTTATGGAGATTGCAAGTTTTCGACTCTGATAGGAAGGTGTTTCGCAGTAGTGTGGCTGCTGTTCAGTACATTGGCTGTCGCTAGGGCATTCTTGTACCTAACTGAACCGAGGATCGACCAAAGGAATCGCCCAAATGAAAACAGGGTTCTCCAGCAGAAGATGACTTTGGGGGATTTAATCGCGGCTGACTTGCACAAGGACGGATGTGTCAGGTACTAATGACCCTTCACTCTGTGGATTCTTTTCTGTGATTTAGCCTTCTTATACATTCTGGAAGTAAGCTATGAATTAGCACCGTCAGGAAAATTTCAAGAACAACTGCGTATGAGTCTGTGTTCTTGGGAAGAAATAGTCAATAGTCCGAGGACAAAAAGAAATAGTTGATAGTCAAATGACTGCGCATGATTATCTGCGGGATAGGAATCACATAATCATCATTTGAAGTGAATAATTTTGTGTGAGGGGCATCCCGAGCATAGATGTGAAAAAGAACGACGTACTCTCACGGCTAATCGGCAGGTAGAAGAGCACGTGATGAATGGACCAACAGGAACGTGAATAAGGAAAAGACAGAACATACTAGGAATATCAAGAGACATGATGGTAAAGACGCTCAGTCGGACATGATCACCACAGTTAAAGAAGTATGGTTAGGAATGTTAGCTGTAGCTAGCAATGGCAGAAACAGCCAAGATATGTCAATGATAGAACGACATTCATCAATCAGATAAGTACTCAGGCAGATCCAGAACCAACAAGGGATGACAAAGAAAAAAGGTTAGAATGCAGAAGATTACTTCGATCGGAGACAATTTTGATGAGATTATAGTGCCAGTAAATTTTCTGGAGCATTCCTACTTTTGAAGTAAACCCTTTCTTGGAGAAAGACCGGATCTCAAATTGTGAGAAAGACAGACTGATGTCTAGTTAGAATTAGCGGCTTGCAAGATCGAAACAAGTTAACAGATGGGTACATCAGGACTTGAGGCAAAAGAACAGAAGACTTGATCTTTCATTAGGTTCAAAACCAAAAATCGTTATTACAGTAGCATTCTGGAATACAGGGTAGGCGTTCTTCAGAGATTGAATAGGTCACCAGAACATGAGAAATCTAAGCACCGGAGCTTCCAACTGGAGGAGGAGAAGAAGTCAGACAGAAGCAGCATTGGAGAGACAAAGGAAAAGAAAGTAACAAACGGAAGTGCTTTAGAATATTAGGAGGCTAGGCCTAATAACATTGGAAGCATTACAGTTTGGAAGCAAAAAGAAAGTTTGGTCTAAACTACATGGATGATGGTCTATACCGAAAGAGTGCCTTCGAGATGCTCCATTTCAGATTTTATATCATGGACGGAAATTTAGAACGAGCTGGAGATTTGGTATTGTTAGTCGTCCTATTACAATATATCCAGCGAGTAGTAGCTATGTGCGCTCCTTTTACTAAAGAACACATGCCGGGATATGCCAATGATCTTCCTTAGAGTGTTGGCCAAACACGAGAAGCGTGAACCCTCCTGAAACTGAAAGGACGGTTATCTAGAGGAGCAGTTCTTGATTTCCCACCTTTCATGCTGTACTTGAAAAATGAAACTATCTGAGAAATTTCCTGGTGTATGGTGTCCAAATTTCTGTGTCCACTAACTCCAACAAAGTATGATCTGAATATACCCTCTTCATGTCTTCTATGGTTCTGATTTTCCGGGAAATGATTGTTTTTGCAAGTCCATATCTGTTTGTTCTATATCTGAACTGAGCACCTCATTCAGATAGATCAATCCCTATGTTGGAATTCTAACTTCGTGTTCCTAGCAGAAGATCGGAGTTCATCATCTACAAGCTAAAACAGATGGGAAAGATAGCGGAGAGAGATGTCGCGCCGATAAGCAACCGATTCAACGTTTTGGACACGAGGAGATTTGGCAAGATTACCCTTTCTGACCTTATTATGGAAAGTGAATGATTCTTTTGGAGGAGTGAAGTGTGGCATGCGCTTGTTGAGCCCAATACAGCTTACCAAATTCCCAAGAATACAGCATAGAGAGACTGCCTCCATATGCTCGCGCTTCATTTTTCTCATTCAAGAAATACCGGCTCCCACCAAAACGCAACGTAGAGATGGAAAAGCTTAAAGTTTGCTCTTCTTCCTTGAATTCGTTCAATGGACAGAAATTTCTGCAACATTTGAAGTTTTAATGATTTCTTTACGTGTTTCCGTCAAGAGTAGAAAGCTGACTCAGTTCCTGATTGGTAAGCCAAATAGTGAGAGATTAAACCCGTCATCACAAGAAAAATATGTGTCTTCATTTGCGAAAACTGGTCTAGTCGAGGAAAAAAAGACAGAAGTCTCCATCGGTCTTTTGGCTTGTCCAACATGAGTATCTAGCAGAGAACTTCCCTTCTGTTTTATACCAACTCAAGTAGTAACATCACATCAATGGAGGTTTCCAATTGGATTGAAATAAGTTTCATCACCTGCTAATCACTCCCCTCAAATGAACGTTGAAAATCGGATCTGGGTTCCGTGAATCTTGGACGAACTACCTGTCAAAAACATTCGCTTCTTCAACCAAAGCGTTGACTTGCAGGTGGACTGTTTGCTTGTATTCAAGAAAGTATCATTTCTCTTCCGGAGGCTATCGCCGTTCCTACTTCCTATTGTTGCGGTTTCTTCATGGAAAATGAACCCTTTCTCTTCAATCCTGGGGGAGCAGAGGAATCAGGCGACATTTCAACGTGTAATAGTCTTTCTTCTGGTGCACGTGATGTTGCCGATGATGCTTGTATCGCCGTTCCGAGGATGCCCCGTTCTTCTTCTCCGTATGTCGATTTCATTGCCAACTTGAACGATACGGAGAAACCGGTAATCTGCCGTTCACATTCCGCTCCTTCGTTGTTCAGCAGAAACAAGGAATCGGTTCCCGACCTTTTAAATCCTGGACGAGCCCCTGAGTTTACCTCTTCCATTGTCCGCCACGCATTGATTGCTGTCCTCATGTATTTCATGTTCGGCGTCGTCGTCTACATAACTACCGGAAATTTCGAGGGCCAGGAGACGGTGAGATTCATCGACGCCGTGTACTTCACCGTGGTCACGCTCTGCACAATCGGCTACGGCGATATCGTCCCCAGCACCACATTTACCAAGCTATTCACTTGCGCGTTCATCCTGGCAGGGTTCGGGTTACTTGGGATTCTGCTCAATGGATTGGTAACCTACATCTGCGATCGGCAGGAAGCCGTAATGTTGAGCGCCGTGGACGAGAACAGCTTCAATGCGATGGTTCGGACATATATGGTCGATAAGGAAAAGGGCAGGATGAGGATAAGGATCAAAGTGTGCTTGGCTTTAGGTGTGGTCTTCATTTGCATTGCCGTAGGGACAGTGACGGTTCGTTGCTTGGAGGATTTGAGTTGGGTCGATAGCTTTTACCTGTCTGTCATTTCAGTGACAACCGTTGGTTATGGAGATCGTGGGTTTTCGACCGTGGCGGGAAGGTGTTTCGCAATAGTGTGGCTGCTATTGAGTACATTGGCCGTCGCTAAGGCGTTCTTGTACCTAACCGAACTGAGAGTCGACAAGAGGAATCGCCTGATCGCAAACTGGGTTCTCCAGCAGAAGATGACTCTGGGGGATTTAGTCGCGGCCGACTTGGACAATGACGGATATGTCAGGTACTAATGACCCCTTCACTCTATGGATTCTATTCTGCAATTTAGCGTACTCATACATTCTGGTGAAGTCACAGTGCTTTTTGTTTTGATTCATCGTCTGTCCTTTGTGACATGTGTCGGTTTCGTTTAGTTTCTGCCTTGGAAGTAAGCTTAGAATTAGCGCCGTCGGGAAAAATTTCAAGAACGACTGCACATGATTCTGTGTTCTTGGGAAGAAGTAGTTGACAGTCGAACGACTGCGCATGATTATGCGAGGGATAGGGATCACATAATCATCATTTGAAGTGAAGAATTTTGAGTGAGGGGCATCCTGAAAATAGATGTGAAAAAGACGAATGTACTCGCGGCGAATCGGCAGGTAGAATAGCACGTGATGAATGGGACTAACAGGAAGGTGAATTAGGAAGACAGAACATACTAAGAAAAAATTAAGAGACGTGATGGTAAAGATGCTCAGTCGGACATGATCACCACAGTGTAAGAAGTATAGTTAGGAATGTTAGTTGTAGGCTTGTAGCTAGCAATAGCAGAAACAGCCAAGATATATCAAGGGTAGAGCCACATTCATCATTCAGATAAGAATTCAGGCAGATGCAGAGCCAACAAGGGATGACAAAGAAAAAAGTTAGATTGCAGAAGATTACGTCGATCAACAATTGCATCATCTCTGCTCTTATTCTTTCACATATGTTAACCTTGTAGTCGATGTCGGTAGAATGTTAAACCATTTCGGTGAGATTACATGGTCAGATTGCAGCACTGAAGTGATTCATGCCATCTAGTTGAGCTGTTAACTGCTGGATTGTGAAAGAGAGTAGGCCTGTAAACAAACCTGATCGTACATGCAACCTTAACAACTAGTTTTTCATGTTAATTGGAAAGAAAATGATGCATCAGATTGCCTGTTACAGTAAATTTTCCGGAGCACTCATACTTTTGAAGTAAACCCCCTTTTTGTGAGGAAGATTGGATCCCCTTGTGAGAAAGACAGACTGATGTCTAGTTAGAATTAGCGGCTTGCAAGATCAAAACAAGTTAACAGAAGAGTACATCAGGGCATGAGGCAAAAGAACAGAAGACTTTTATCTTTCTTTAGGTTCAAAACCGAAAATCATTATTATAGTAGAATTCTCGAATACAGGGTCAGCATTCTTCAGAGATTGTAGGTCACCATAACAAGAGAAATCTAAGCACCAGAGCAGAAGCAACATTTGGAGAGACAAAGGAAAGGACAGTAACAAATGGAAGTGCTTTAGAATATTAGGAGGCTAGGCCTTATACCATAGCAGGCACAGCAGTTTGGAAGCAAAAAGACAGTCCGGTCTAAATTACAAGGATGATAGTCTATACCGAAAGAGTGCCTTCAAGATGCTCCATTTGAGATTCATAATAAGGGCAGAGATTTAGGACGAGCTGGAGATTTGATTTTGTTAGTCATCCCATTACCATATAGTTCTAGAGAGGCCTTTACCTTCCTTATCTGGTGAGTACTAGATAATATGTGCTCCTTTTACTCATGAACACATGCGAGAATATGCCAATGATCTTCCTTGGAGCATCGACCGAACACATCTCCTGAAAGGACCATTTTCTAGAGGAACAGTTCTTGATTTCCCACCTTTCATGCTGTGCTTGAAAAGGAAACTATCTGAGAAATTGTTTACGAGTATTTCCTAGTATATGGTGTCCAAATTTCTTTGTCCGCTAATAGCGACAAAGCATGATTTAAATATGACCTCTTCCATGTCTTCTAAGGTTTTGATTTCCTGGGAAATGGTTGTTTTTGCAAGCCCACATCTGTTTGTTCTATATCCGAACTGAGCACCTCATCCAGATAGATCAATCCTTACGTAGAATTCTAACTTCATGTTCATAGCAGAAAATCGGAGTTCATTATCTACAAGCTAAGGCAGATGGGAAAGATAGCGGAGAGAGATATCGCGCTGATAGGCAACCAATTCAATGTTTTGGACACTAGGAAATGTGGCAAGATTACCCTTTCTGATCTTATGGAAAGTGAATGATTCAGGAGTGAAGTGTGGCATGCGCTTGGTAAAGCCCAATCCTGGTGCTTGTCTGTTGTCCTTCTTTCAAGAAAACAGAAAAGAAAAGAAAAGGCGATCAATTCTTTTGGGGCGTTTGTGGTATTCGATTGTCGTGGTGCATCATGCGTGCTTGGAAAGATCAATGCGAGCCGGATGATGTGAAGAAGAAAATCAGGTAATAAGAGGATTGGATACTTGGAAATGTCTTTAGTATAATAATCTTGACAAGCCAAACTTCCTTTCGACACCTCCTTGATGCTGATTAACATTGCCTTTCCTTTTTTTCAGTGTATCAGCTTACCAAATTTCCAAGAACACAGCACACAGAGACCGCCTCGACACACTAGCTCTTCATTTTTCTTGCTCAAGCAACACCAGCTCCCACCAAAACGCGACGTAGAGATGCAAAAGCCTACTTTTTCTTTCCTTCTTGAAATTCGTCTGATGTACGGAAATTTCTGCGAAATTCGCAGTTTCAATGATTTCTTCATGTGTTTCTGTCAAGAGAAGAAAGCATACTCAGTTCCTGATTGGTTAGCCAAATACTGAGAGATTAAACCCGTCATCGCATGGTGTTCTTACAACTAGCCGAGATACTAGGTAAAAATATGTATCATCATTTGCGAAAACAGGTCCAGTCGGGGGGAAAAAAGAGGACAATATGTCTCCACTGGCCTTCTGGCTTGTCCAACCAGTATCTGGCAGAAAGCTACTTTGGGGAAAAATTGGACATCAATTAGCAAACTTCTCAACTAGTCTACAATCAACTTGAACAAACCAGAATCCTAGGAAATCTCCTTTTACAACTCCGAAATCCTTGCTGCAGTTACAACCCAACAAAAAAAAAGCAAGCAGCAATTGAGAGATTACATTGGACCAGAGTCTTCCTGCTGAATTCAGTTCAGCATCAGGTCCCTCAAAGAGCAAGAGCAACATAGCAGCCCTGGCATGAATCAAAGAACAGAGAGACCTTATCATTTACCGCCATTTCAGGCGATTAAGCTATGCCATCCTATTCCAAATTCAGTCCAGATAAATTTTAAAGCGAAACGTAGCAGTTCTAGAGAAGAAGGATCATTGTTCAAACACTAACACCAGAACTAAATGGAGGGAATTCCGGAAATTTGTTCCAATAAAGGCCCCAAGAATGTCAGGGTGTCACATTGGAAAGATGACAGGATCATATTCATATCAAAGTGGCAAGCATATAGGCCTGTGAAAAGAAAAAAGATGGCCAAGACAAAGAGAACTAATCATCTTCGCTTGCCAAAGGAGGGGACGAGGAAGAGGGCCAGGATTGCTCTTTTTCTCTCTCCCTCTCTCCTTAGCAAGTCAAAAGAAGCGTCAACTCAAGGCCTAACCTAAACTTATTTATAGAGCCATTATGATCCTTAGCAATCATTGCTCTTAAGGAGTCCACGAGAAACGGAATAATTTTTCCAGTCTCTTTCAAGATACCCGAGTTAGGTTCCTTTCCTCAGGATCACGCAGGATCGTTCAAAGATCCGTTTCCAAACTGGAGAGCTCGGTTCTAATTGTAACGACCCAGTCCGATGAAGGCGACAAATAATTGTTGGAGCTAAAAGGCCTAAATAAGGAGTGATTCCTAACAAGCCTTTAGGATGGCGAAGAAAACATAAATGAATCAAGCCGTACACTAAATAAGGAGAAAGCGATTCTGAAATATATATGAAATTTTGAATTAACTCAGGAATAAGCTTTTTTGAAGTAACGGCAATACTTAACTTTCCAAAGTTAAAAGTGCCTAGTTAGGAGCACTCTCAGCATTGGTTCCTAAACCTATATGTCAAATGACAAGTAGCACGATATCTCAGTGAATTAATCTAAGATGTCACACTAACGGCTACGAATTAATGAGCCGTCATCTATCAAATTTAAATTTTGTACTTTGGTTCATCTTCGGATTTTTGTGGGTACTTATCCTGCTGGTGCTATGTCAATTTCCTTTATTTTTTTTTTTTGATCTCTCTCCCCATAACATTGGATTTGGTAGGCTGATGCTATCGAAAGCAGGGCCCACGTGAAAGGACCTCCAAGAAGAACTCGGCCCATGACTACTTCCTCGAGCAGCCCATGATTGATCACTCCATCAAAAACAAATCACCAAAAAAGGAAAATTAAATGATAATAATAGCAATAACGATGGTGATAACGTCATATCATCTACCTCCACCCCACACCAACTATCTTGACATTACGGTGTCCTCCCATTGTCCCCATCAACTCGGGTTTTTTCTCTCAATTTATTTTTTTTTTAAAAAATATTTATGAAATTATTTATTTCAAAAAAATAATTATAAATTTAGGCCTCGCTCGACAACTGAGGGGGGCTGAGCTCATCCCACTCTCGCTCGGCAACTACTGAACGAGAGGAGGGGGGGCCCATCCCCCTTTGGCTTGGCAGTAGAACTGTCGAGCGAGGGGGTCCCCCTCTCTACTTGTTTTTGGGATAGGGGGCTCCTCGCTCGGCGGTCGAACTGCCACGCGAGAGTGGGGCCCCCGTCCCCGCGCATCTCACGCTATAGACTCACGGGCGCTATAGTCTCTACGCTTCTTCTGCTTTTCCTTCTTTAAAATTCTGTCTCCCTCGCTCTCTCATCTTCATTTGTCTCTCTTTTCCGAATTGAACGCTTTCTCACTCTCTCTCTCTCCTTCGACTCCTTCACCTCGAAACGCTCTATCGCTTGTTCTATCCTTCGAACGATCTCCCTTAAACGCTTTTGCTGTGCTTGAAACGCTTTCCCTAAGAAGTTCTTGCTGCCATTCAAATGCTCTTCCTTAGATGCTTTTTTTTATAATTAAGTATAAATTTTTTTATATGATTTATATATTATTAGTATTACGTTTTTATGTTAATATTTTTGTAATATTTAAATTAATTCGATACTTTCTCTTGACAGTTTTGAGCTCCTTATTCGGTGCGCGCGTTTCCTCGATAATTTGAGGTAAATTTCGTTGTAATTATTTTTTGCAATTTTGTAAGTATAGATTTATTTATGTGGTTATTATTTATACCTGAATCATCTATATTACCTATAGGGTGCTAGTAATTTATTTTAAATTTTTACAAATGTTTTGATAATAGTTATAATGTTTATGAATTTAGATATTGTTTAAAAATATTTATTGTTTTAGGATTTTAAAATGAATTTTTGGGAAACTAACAAAAAAGATTGTTAGATGGCATGGCACGAAAAGCGCGGGCCATATTTGACCTGATTAATAAAAATTAATGAGATTAGGGCGAATTTTTTTATTTACCCTATCTCCAAGTACGTTATCGTATTTTCCTTCATAACTTACTCTAGCGGCTCTATTTTAAAAAAAAAATTAGCAGATGGAGCCGCTAGAAAAAGCCATGAAGGAAAACACGATAGCGTGCTTGGAGACAGGGTAAATAAAAAAAATTCGCCCTAATCTCGTTAATTTTTTTGACTCATTTTCGCAATTATGTCTATATTCATTTCTAGGTGATCAAATGGCTCAAGAATCGCAAGCCAAATTTGATCCGATCCGAAAAAATAGTCTTTTAAAATAATTTCAAAATTTGAATAATAAAAAAATAAAAAATAGAAAATTCATTAAAAAAAATATTTTAAAATCATAGAAAATTAGAAAAAAAAAATCAAAACAATTCATTCAAAATTCGAAAAAAGTAGTAAATGGCCACAATCAATTGGTCATGTACTATTGTGGGTATTTGGCCCTCGATTTTAAAAAATAAAAAATAACAATTTTGCCCTTCTGGCAACTATAGCTGAACACTAAGTGATAGATGATTCAGCTAGAGAATATTCTAATGTTGATGAAGATGACGTTGGTGTGCATAATCGGTTCGTGGACCCTTATCATAATGATGATAATAATGGAGATGATAGCGATGAAGAAGACAATGATTGGATGGACATTGATGACGAAGTGATGAGGAAGATGTCGGAGGTGACAATATGGAAGCTTATTACAATACCCATTGCAACAATCCCATCTTGCCGTTGGTACATCTCGCCGCCCTATTCGAAATCGACTTTGATATGATGCAAGTCGATATAAAAGCTAAGCCGGGACGTATGTTATTTGATCCATCAAAAAAATTTGATGTTGGCATGTTATTTCCAATACGGGATGTGTTACGGTTGATCGCGAAAGAATACTCTCGATAAGAAATCGATACTTTTGCGAGAGATGTCACAAATAAGTCACAATATGTGATAAGGTGTGCTAATCGAAATTGACCGTGTGATTGGAAGCTCCGCGCGTCTAATAAAGTGGGGAACCTTATTTTGGAAAATAATTAAGTACAATGGGCTACACAAATGTAGTAATCCTCAAATGTCACGGGATCATCGGCAATTTCATCGGATATACATATACAGACCACATAAAAGCAATGGTGACCGCCCAACCAAATATCGAATCAATGTACTAATGGCGGAGATTCAAGACAAGCCGCACTTCGAACCTACTTACCGTAAAATCAAGGCGAGTTAAACAAATGACGATTGCCGAAACTTTTGGAGGATGGGATGAGTAGTATGGTATGTTGAGAAAATTCATGAACGAAATGAAGGTAGGAATCCAGGTTCTCATTTTGTAATCGATGATTACATGAACGTAGATCGAGCCGCACCGTTTTCAACGTAATGTTTTGGACTTTTAAGCAAACAATTGAAGGCTTGCAAGTTGTCAGCCTATGATATTTGTTGATGGTACTCATTTGTACGGGAAACACCGAGAAACGCTCTTTGTAGCGGTTTCATTTGATAGCGACAATCATATATTCCCGTTGGCATTTCTTTGTCGCCGATTGGGAAGATATTGATAATTGAACTTGGTTTATGATTTCGTTGCGAGATATGTCACCGTATGAATAATATTTGTGTAATATCGACATGGATATTGGGATTAAAAGAGTAATGTAGGCAGCAAGGTGGCGTCCTCCACATGGCCACCATAAATATTGCGCTCGGCATCTTGTAAACAACTACAATAAACAATTCAAAAATGCCGAAGGCAAAAACCTTATCGAGGCGGCGGGTAAATTTTGAAATTTGAGAAAAATACATATTCATAAATTTAAGAACGAAATACTAATTATTTTTGTAATGTACAGCTTACGCTAATCAACAAGAAAGTTCGATCACATCATGAACGAAATTAGAGGTATGGATGTAAGCACAACGCATGGTGTGACCAGATTTCAAGGGACAAATAGACGAAAGCTTATGATGAAGAGAGGAGATATGGATTGATGACAACAAATTTAGTTGAATCGGTCAATGGCATGCTGAAGGGTTACCATGGTCTACCAATAATAGCTACGATAGAGAAGATATTCTATCGGTTGATCCACTATTTTGACATAAGAAGAACGATGTACATGATGCATAAGGACCAAGGACATGTATTTACATATTTTGCGGGTCAAACGCTCGGGAAAAATAGTCAACGTGCAAATAGGCACGAAGTAACATATTTCTACTCGATAGAGGGATGCTCGAAGTTAAAATTGAACACGATAGATCCGGAGGATCGGGAGGCCGAAACAGATAGTGTGCCTAGACTTGCGAACGTGCACATGTGAAAAATTCGAAAAGATTGAAATTGCATATTCCCACGTAATTGCAGCATGTCAAGCATATAGAATTGATTACAATGCATATGTAGATGAGTGGTATACGCTTGGATAAAACCCTTCAGTGCTATCGGTATATGTTTTATCCGTTGGGACATGTTGAGTCTTGGGCTGAACATGACGTATTGCCATTAGTGCTAAACCCCGAGTAGCATTAGGGCGAAAGGAAGGCCCCGTGCATCACGGATACGTAATGAGATGGATTGGAAGACACCGAGCATAGCACTTCCAATATCCATAGTACGATATGTGAAAAATCGGGGCACAACAAGAGTACTTGTGCACATAGATTGACCTAAGAATAAATCGCTTATCCGCAAACTTGTGTGAATTATGTAAATTAGATGTACTGATTTTTTTTTTGAATGAATTATGCAAAATTGTACAATATTTATTAAGTTCCTCCGAATAATGTGTACCCTTTATGTATTAATTTGTTATGATGTTATAATATCACAGTTGCGAGATATATATTCCATTCATCTATTCTATATCTACATTAGATATGTCAATTTAATGATGGAGATAATATCACAATTGTAGATATAACACGGAGGACTCATATTTAGCCGAGACCTTAAGATGATTCACTATTTACATGGTAGGCTCGACATAGATCAAAAACCGTATGGAACGCTCGGGTAATTAAGAAATTTAGTAGTTCTTCTATCATTTGTAACAGTAAATATCAAAATTGTTACTAACAGTTCATATCACATTTCACGACTAGATCGAATGCATTCCTTATATGTCGGCGATCGATGCTGCATGTAGATGAGTTTGATCCGCGCATACTCATGTATCTTTAAGGTTTGGGATTTTACGAAGTTTTCTAGCTAGATTGTCATTTGATTACCGCGTTGGTCAAGCGATGGAGATCCGAGACCCACACCTTCTATATGCCGGAAGGTGAATACATGATCACGTTTTAGGATATAGCGATACTCGCAAGGCTTCCTATCGATGGACGTGTAATTACCGGCCCCACCGATTTCAATTGTGGCACTTTTTGTGATGATTTACTTGGTGAAGACCCACCCAATTTGCATGGCAAGCAAATAAACTTAGGCTGGATGAGAGAATATTTTGATGATCTTCCTCTAGATGCTAATGACGTCACTATAGTACAACATGCTAGGGCATTCATTCTCCGCCCGATTGAAAGATATATTTTTGCGGACAAATCAAGGGCACGGGTTAGTTTGCTATTTCTTTCATCGTGGCGCACCTCAACAACCCTATGTAGTACAATTGGAGTTCAGCGGCGCTTGCATGGTTATATCGGGAGCTATACGGTGCAACCCATCCATCAAAGTATCAAATCGAGGGTGCCCTTCATGTATTTCGATTTGGGCGTGTGAGCGCTTCGGATGTGTCTTCCCATCCCTAACGGACCATGATCCTTTAGAAGATGCATCTCTCGATAGTCGGTATGTGATATATTACTTTTTTAGTTCGTGAGTCATTAATTATTTCAAGTGCTATAATATATGAAAATCTAATATATATTTTTATGCAACTTGAGTCAAGGCCTATTGACAACGGAGGTCCCCACACATACATTGCCACATTTGAACTATCAACTCGATAGAATGGGATCGGAAGACGTAAGTAATAATAGCAACCAATAAGTTTAATATAATGTTAGCTTATAAATTAATTCTTGATTTAATTTGATATGTTTTATTACGATACCAGATTATTTGGGAGTCATACCCCGATGACATTCCGGAGGTTTTACCATATTACTATCGAGTAGAGACAAAACAGTTGGAGGGCTCGTGTCCCAATCATATGTCACTGGATAGTTAAGTGCCATTATCTAGATCGAGTTCCTCGTCGGTTTGGTATGTAGCAGCCAATACCTACTGGTCCCGCGTGATCATACGACATTGCATGATATTAAATTAAGGTTAGTTGGGAATGATTGGGTAGGTAAGCACATACGGTGGATTGATATGTGGGACCGTCATATCGATTATATAATCAATGGTGATCCCGCAACGGAGGCACTTCACTATCATTCGGGATATATGGAGTGGTACCGTAAACATGCCCGGAGGTGGATTTCTATTCCGGGGCCGCAATGGATGTAACGGTTCGTACAAATACTTTCAATTTAATTCATTCATTATTTTTTAGTAATATAAATTGTTGTCATTTTATAACTTTTGTTAATTTTCATGTCATTACCGGAGTGATGGCGTTAAACAAAATTTACATATCATAGATAACTTTAATCCATCTCGTCGACCCGGGCAATATGAGGAATATATTTATGGCAATGCTATACCCTCGGAATGAGGAGAAGAGGCTAATAATGATGTCACCGCCCCAACCAAAGAACTACAAAGAAGACCCATTAGGCCGTAGGATGATGGCCCACCTAAGACAGTTCACCGACCGAAGGACTACTTGAGCTCATCTAGATGGTGATGTCGTCCTCTACCTCTTGGCGTATCATACGACGATTTCACTCCAGGGGTTTGGCCGCTTAGATTTCAATGCATGGTTCGCACGGTTTACCGGCCCATCTCACGGGGATCCGCTTTTGAATTTCCCGACAATTAACTACCGAGACTCCGGCCAGTTCTACTAATACATATGGATTCGATTTCTCTCCTTTTTTTTCAATGCCCTCCTAATGTAGAGTCCGAGCGCGACATATTTTCATAAGATATGCTTTGATCATATACACATCCTACTCATCCGGATCATCGTCCTCCTCGTCGGTACAATACTAGACCTACCGAACAACGGAGATAACCCGCTTGCAAACAGGAGGTCATATAGGAGGACAACAACATTAGTAGATGTAATTGCAATGACGATTGTTATATGTTATGAAAATCTCTTTTTTCATATATCTTACCAATTTTATTTTATGAATATTTTTAATTAATTACATAATTACAACATTATTTATCAATTATAGATCTTAATAAATTTTTACATTAATTATTGCTAATTATGTTATAAAGATAAGCTTCACAAGAAAAAAAATTATAAATAAAATAAATATTATAAATATCAATAATTTAAAAAAATACGATTTTTTTAAAAAGAATCCCGCCCCCTTGGCGCGGGCGCCGAGCCGGTGTGGGCCTTGCTCGGCAGCCCCAATTGCCGAGTGGGCCTCGCTCGGCACCTCTACCGCCGAGCAAGGCCCAAAATCGATAAATATTTTTCAAAAGAAAATAATTTTGTAAATATATTTTTTAAAATTAAATTAGAAAAAAACCCCATCAACTCTCTATGATGCCCATGAAGCTCAACCATAGTGCCTATGACATATAATTTTTTTGTTCCTTCGTAAAAACCTGTGAATTATGTGATTCTCAAATGTGCATTCGATTACTACGTAAACAAGCTTGCGTGCGTAAATCTTTGTAGTTCTGAAGGTCATGTAGCCCTGTGGATGAAAATGCGAGGAGAAAATCAATAGCTCGTTTGTCTACAGACCGAGGCCAAACAAAACGAGTTAGTGTCCCATATGATGACGGCTCACTTGACGTGTCTATGATTCCATCAAACATCCATACTAATTTTCAATATTGAATTAGAAACCTTAGAAGCAGCACAAATAAAGGGGTATAAGAACGTACGGGCATTGGTCATTTGAAACTCACATGATATGTGATTGCCCCCGGTCCATGCGGGCTCTGGTCAAGACAAGAGTTTGCTCTCCCAAAGAATGAGCCATAACAATGTGCTAAGCAACATGTAAGCATAGGTCATCACTCATCTGTCATTGTCACGTTTGTTAACCTGCAAAACGTTGGGAAAAACTCTTTATCAAACCTTTTGTTACAACAGCTGCAAAACTCTCATGTTAGTTAACATCTTGTCTAGAATGTTACCGAGATTTGCGCTGAAGCATTCTCGCTGTTTTCACTCGGAGATTAATGATAATCCTCTTCATTTTGTCAAAAGCTTCACCGGTCCAAGGTCCTGACTGCCCTCTACCTATTTATATATGCCTATGCAGTATTCCCTACACATATTTTATACTCGAGAATAGACATACCCCATAAAATATTTTGATTACATATATGGTGCCGAATGATATTGCTTATATATTAACGTTACCTACACCTAACATATATAGTATCATACACCAAAAGAATTCATTGCCATGCAATCTCCTTCTCTCTCTCTCTCTCTCTGGCAAGATAATAGAATGTTTGTAGGAGAAATCTAATCATGACCCACCTCATCAATCTTTTCTTTTTCATTGTTCAATGTGTATTTCGTCAATTTGTCAATTTTTCTTGCCAGAAATATCTGTCTATTGTTTGACCTCCTCGTTTTATTCGAGGATAGTTTTATAATCCTACGAAAATTTGACTTTTGCAATCTCGTTTCGCATTTTCGGCACATAAAAAAAAAACATAATAGGGAGTCAACTTTTGAAATGAATGGAGCATGGTGCATATGACTCAAAAATAACATATGTCCCATCTGCCGAAATTGTCTTTTTATGGACCTCAATATATTTAAGGAAAACACCATTACCCAGTGGAAGCAGACGACAGAAGACCAAGTATACCAACGATTAAATATGCCGAATACATAATGGAATAAAGCTTGGACGCTGAATAGATTCTCTCCCGAGTCAAAGCTCTAGGGTAGTGGTTGAAAGGAGTCATAAATGTTTCTAATCTTAGAGCGAACCTAACCCTAACGTTTTTCTTGCTTTCACACAGAGAAAGAATTAAGATAGAGACATCTGTTGACAACGACGTCAGCAGATTTAGTTATGAAGAGATTAATGTAAGAAACAAACCTAAGTATAGAAAATTCAGAACATCAGTAATGGTTGGACACTTCGCAATAAACAGCAGTGGTTTGTTGCCGGCGGATTCTGTCCATATTAGCTCATTGATCTCGAACCCAACTAAACGGCCTCTTAGAAAGTGTCGAGTTCGATGATATGTGTCTGTTTGTGTGCTAGCGATGGGGTTATTTATCGATTCATTGAAACAGGGGGGATTAAGTTTAGGGTACGGTTGGAAGGAACCAGCGGAACAAGTTATTCTAGGTCACTCCCATGTCCATGAAGAGAACCCTAGCCAGATTATAAAACCTAGAAGCACTTCAGAAAATAACCCCGGAGGTCTAAAATTTAATTTAGAACTCCAATTCAAATTTGGTATAAGTCTCTATTAACTGGTGTCTCCTTTGGCGGGTGCTGAAAGACTGAGCAATCGATGCAACTAGTGTTAGGTATTCTTGATGTGAAAACTTACAGGTGGGTTTCATTATAACACGTAACCCTACTATACATGAAGGAGTGATTGGAGGGACTAATTGGCTTATATGGTAGTTTTGCATGTTAATGTGATTATGGATGAATAAAAAGGTTCAATCGCCATTAGGGTTTAAACAAGAGAAGACGGACCACAGAGAGCTAAGAGGAGTCAAATATAGGATCTGCCTAATTGCAACGGTATCATAACGTCCGAAAAGAACGTGACGAGTCATTCTTGTGAAAGGGAAATTGATGAAGAAATCGAAAAAGTCAATGATAAAATGGCGAATTAGCTCCCCTCACATAAGTCTCAGCTCATCAGAAGATTCATCGTTTTTAAGGTATCGTGAATCCAAAGGAGAAATGTACCAAAAAAGTCTAGAATTTATTGCATTCGTACCAATTTAGTCTTAAACTTTTCAATTATGCCAATTTATTTATATTAAGTCCATCCAGCTAAATTTGTTTAGAAATCGGCGACGTGAACGCCGATTGTCCTATCTGTCGTCATCGGCGCGACATGGACATTATTTTTAATTATTTCTTTCTTTTTTTTCAATTTTGGTTGGTGAGGGTTGTGGTCCTCGTGCCATCTTGTCTGCTGCCTCGTTATCGCTCGTTGGCCAAAATGAAAGAAAAAAATAATTAAAAACTGAATTTTAAAAAAATCTAAAAATTTCAAAATCGGTGTCGGTCACGCCACATAGGATAGCCATCATATTCATATTAGCTATTTTCGATTAAAATTGGCTGAATGGACTAAATTGACACAAATATAAAATGTTTAAAATTAAATTGGCACAATTGAACGTTTAGGATCGAACTTGCACTAATGTAATAATAGATTTGAGACTTTTTTAGTACATTTTCCGATCCAAAGGTAACTGGAAACAGCGAAAAGAGGACGATGAGAGGGACGTGTTTTCTAGATAGTGTTGATATAACCTTAGACAACCGGCGTATGCTCTCTCTACTTCTGGTTTTTCCTCGAACGAACTTGGAGGCTATTGGCTGAATCATGGGCAAGTGGCGTTTGACTTGCTGTCTCGCCTCTCTCTATGATATGACCAGCTTTAGTAATCAACAAATTTAATGCCGATTAATGAAGACTTTTAGATGTAACGTAGCGTGTTGGCTATTATTAGTCAAAGATTTCAGTATTCTAGAAAGTGAGAAACCCTTGCAGCATGGATGCGAGCGATGACTCTGCATCTTAGTGTGGGTTCACAGTTTTATGGACCAACATTTTGCTAGGTGGTTTTTCTTTGACTGATCAATGTATTATGTTTTGAATCCTCGTTATTAATGAAATCGAAATGATCTCCGAATTAATTAGAAGTTCCTTGCAATTGGCTAGAATCCGGAGTAAATAGGCTTCTAGATCTAGTATTTCATTACTAGGGTCGTCAAATGGGTTGGGTCGGGTTTGGATTGGATCGAAAATGATCCGATCCAAATTGACCCATTGATATGTAATACATTTAGTGACTCATAGTAGACCGGACTCTTTACTAAATACTTTCATATTTAATCCAACCTATGAAAATCTATATCCACGTAGTATCGTTATTTTGATTATAAGATGTTGAACATTTGGCTTTCAACAATGCATATATTTTTAATTTTGATAACGGTTCATGATAAAGAATGAGAGAAAGTTGGTATTTGGTAGGAATTTATAAAATTACAGCAACAACTAACGTGGAGGAATTGCAATTTTCATTAAGTAAAATTTAAGATATTGAAGACGATTTATGTTGACCATGGATTGCAGTGACAAGAACTAAGAGTAGAATGTTATGTAAAAGTAACAATACCAAATGCAATCACAGAAAGATATACTCTAATAACTAACAGATGAACCTTACCAGATACATAAAAATGAAAAATAATGGGGAAAAAAGAAGTCATCTTGATGTTTTCAGGAAAAATTCCAAATAAAGACCCAAAATGCCTTTGTTTTTTTCAAATAAGAGTCCAAAATGAACCTTGTTTTAAATAAAGGCCAAAAAAACTTTGTGCAGATAGAGACCTCAAGTGGCAATGATGTCAAAAAGGGCCCGATCTCATGGGCATTTTTGTCATTTCACTTTTTTGATTTTTTCCTCTTTTCTTTGTCTTTTCCTTCTTTTGTTTTTATTAAATAATAAAAAATTACACACATTGGCCCTCCCACATGTGTTTGTTCTTTTTTTCAATTTTTAAATTTCTTTTTTTAATATGAAATAAATAGAAAAAATATGATAAAAACAAAGAAAAAAATTAAAAATTGAAAAGGGGAAATGACAAAAATACTATTTAGGCTAGGCCCCTTTTTTGAGACTCTACGGTCACTTCATGCCCATATTTGAAATTTGTATACCACTTGAGCTCTTATTTAAAATAAATTTCACTTCGGGCTCTTATTTAAGAAAATAAAGGCACTTTGGGCTCTTATTTGAAATGTTTTTCATATTTTTAATAAGGTTGAATTATGACCTAGCTTGGTGGGCCTACCAAATTTCTTTGAAGTTGGAACAACTCGATAAGTCCATTATTTTATCATAGAGGGTGAAGAAAAAGTCACAAAGGTGAGTTAGACCTGGGTAAATTGTGAACCCATTTAACACCCATATTTTATTTTTTTTGGGATTTTGACATTCTAAATCCATTTATAGCACATTTATTTAACATAGTTAACCCATAAAAAAATAGTCCATCATGAATCGAGAAATGGGTTCATCTTTTGACAAATCTAGTTGTGACAACGTAAGTTGCCTAAATTAGGAAGGCAATGTGCACTGATATCTGTATAGTGATTATGCGAATGACCGTAAATATTGGCCTGAAATATATGCTAGATGTACATTTGGTTGTCCTTTTTTTTACCGCTTTAGTTTTTCAGAAAAGGGGTATCCAGTATATGGTGATTGTGCACACGTTTCATGACTTCGAACCCTAACGCTCTGTTCTGTATGTACAATGCCTTTCAAATCTTAATTCGCTCAGCTATATATTGTCCATGTGAATGATCATGCCCACCCATGCGAAAGAGCTTCCAAAACATGCTGCGTACACATTATATATTAGCATTCCGACAGTTTAGGGTTCCATCTGAAAACTTAAACCATCGTGTAAAAGCAATTAGAATATTCAAAGAAAGCCTGCATTAACAAAGCCGACGAGTAAATAGCTTAGTAAATTGCATCACGACGAAGGTCAACACATGTGTACAGTACAGATGTGGAACAACTTTTTGGCTACACGTGAATTTTGCATCCTGCATGTACACATTCTGTATAGTTTTTGCCATTCGCAGCCATGGAGGACACCAAGGATATAAAGTACCCCACTGCCATTAATCCTTATACGACCATTTTCCTCATCTCCCACTAAAAACCCTATCGAAAGATGGAAACGTCGGTGTCTGGAAGATTGATCTGTGTTCTGTCATACCTAACAAGTAACCTGCCCTCCGTTGACCGGAAACTCCCAAGGAAAGAATACAACTCAAATAACTTTGTATAGTTATGCATGACAAATTGAGTGGCATAGGGGTCAACAATCTCAAGCTCTAACAAGAGGGTACGATTCAATGAGGTTCATGTCTTTCGCTCATTGTGTGGACATGATGTGAAACTTTCTCAGCTTCTTACCACAAGACCTGAGGTTATCGTTCTTCCACGCAAAGCTTGAATCACTCGTGACGCCATCTTTCTTTAAGCCTTCGTAAGATACACGGCCTGCGCAGGACCATGGTGGTTGGTGTCTGAAAGTCTAAAGCTGTTATTAAGTTACGTTGGAGTTCTGGTTCGAAAGTTTAAGAAGTTAGGTTTCGTGATTTGCTGTGGTTAGGCCATTTTGGTCGTATCTTTGAGCAGTGTGTGGAGCTCTAGCGAAAGGTATGCGCCAACGTCAACTTCATATACAACACAAAAAAAGAAAAAACTGTGAGAGGGTGAGAAGAAGTTTGCTAGATTTCCATCGGCAGCAAATTGTGAACAAACAGTAGGCTCCCGCTGGCCTAAAAACAAGGAGCACGGAAAGATTAATTGATATTTCATTAAGGAAGCTACTAATTTGACAGTCGACAATTATTCCGACCACACAATCTCTCAATCAATGAGTTTTTTTTACGCAAAACATGAGGTGAAGGTATGTGGATCTATGATTGAGATTGCATCGTTCTTGACAAAGACTGTCGGGAAAGCATTTTCCTTTCCCTAATCACGTATCGAAGTAAAAAGGTCTCACCTTTACTTGAAAACAAAGTAAAAATGCTATACGATAATATCAAACAGAATGATTTAGTAGTTAAAAGACGGACTTGGGTGTATGGATTGAAGGCCCGACATGGATGCACCAAGCGCAAATGATTTCTTCCACTTGCCTAGATTTGGCCGGTCGATCCAAGGTGATTTCGTTATCGTGAAGAAATATTTACCACATGAAAAAAGTTAATCAGATGTGGTGCTATGAAAGATTATTATTATTATTATTTTTTGGGTCGGAAGGGTGCTATGAATCATATTAGTAAGTTCTTGGGTAATTACCCAACGAATCATACCGAATGGAACTGGGACGTCTTCCAACATTACATAACGACAGAACTGTCAATACATCAAACTCATATCGTTTAAGATTTCCCTCACATGTGAGTGGGCTTTACACACGCAGGAAAGCAAACAAAATGATGTGAGTACAAGCAAAATAAGGACGAGACATACGGTATGAGACATAGGGCACGGTATTTAACTAAGAGCTAGCGATGAGAAGATGATGAAGCCAAATAAAAGTTTAATATGACAGGAAATAAAAACGAAAAACTGATGAAGATGGCATATTAGTTTGATTTGTGTTATAAATGATGCATCATTTTATTTTTTGACTTGACATAATCCCCAATTTCGGAATCACACGAGGTTGAATGATCTATTCTAAATCTATTCGCTTTTGTTTATCTCACATTTCACTTATAGACACATAGAAAAGATAGAGAAATGAAGGAGTGATTTTTTTTTTTTTTTTGGTGTTTGGACAATGAAATATATACACCGCTTGGATAAGACGAGTCGAGATCCACGGGATCCAATAGGAAGCTACTAGTCGACCGGTCTAACAAGATTGTCAATTATTTCGATCACACGATCTTCTAATCAATGAGTGTTTTATGCAAAACACGTAATGATAACGTGTAAATCTACGATTGAGATTGTACCATTCTCGACAAGATCTGTCGAAAAAGCGTTTCTCGATCCAATATAATCTTGAAAAGATGCAAACGTTTGACAAGAAGACTGCCACGAAATTCCGGGGAATGGCCAAGAAATAGCGCATTTCACAAGCAAAATTAGGCATGTAAATGAATAGGGGGGACCCACAAAAAACAGGTGCATAAAAACTCCCACGATCCGGCTATAGTCAAGCGATAGCCGAGCGACGGTTTGGGAGCCTGGTCCTCCACACGTGTGATCTCTCTCTTCTCATCTCACGCAGAAGAGAAGCTCCATGAAATTTGAAAAACAGGGTAATTCGAATCTATATACACCGCATTTCGGCCACAAAAAAAGCTAGGGTTGATGTGCCTCTCGATCCGTGGCCGAGGGCCCCGTAACCCTCGCCTCGTATAGTGACGAGCGAACTATTATCGTGACTTAGGGATGAGGATTGGCCATGCTTGACAATGGGCTAGATGTGCCGATGGTGGTCAATCGAGTCAAGAGCGACGTCTCGACGAAACTCGATTATTTCTCTCTCTCCCTTCCTCCCTCCCTTTGAACGTTTCGATCGAGCTAATGTGACGCCCACTTGGCATCGCAAGAGTACCATGTGCCGCCAAGCTAGCTGAAATTGCCACATAAATGGCCACTCTTAGTCTTAGCTGCTTCTTTTTTTTGAATTTTAGGGCTCCATGACTACGCCCATGATCGAGAAAAGCGCGTCGTGTGACTTATCTTGTGCCCTACATCAATTTAATAAGATTTCATAGCATAATATATATGCCTTCAGTCCCATTGGGAACAAGAAAAGAGGAGGGAATAAGCAACCAAAGTCCAAGTCATCATGCATCGCCAAATAATTGAGGTACCAAGTCAAAAGCCATCATTTTTTTTATTTTATTTTATTCTCGGCGTAAGAAACATAAACATTGTCCAAAATAAAATAATCTCTCTCTTCTCTCCCTCTCTCGTTAGCCTTCTTTGTCACAAACACAAAGGTTTAAGGACCTTTCATAAAGCGCCCCCGCTCAGCTGTTTTCTCTCCACAACACTTGCTCTCTCTGTGCTCTTTAACTTTTTTAGTTTCTTCTTGTTCTTCCTTTTAAGTTTGGTTTCGATTTCTTGTTCTTGATCTTCCTCTCCGGCATGTCCGACAGCAAGAACGATGACCCTTTTGACTACAATCCTTTCTACATCTCCGACAACGTCGGAGGAGTCAGCCACCCGGAGTTTCGATTCTTCGACGACGATAGCACTAATCTCTCCATGTTCACTCATCATCAACAAGCTCCGCACCACCCACAAGCGCTCAACCCTGGCCCGTACACGAGCTTCGCCGGCATCTTACGCGGTTCGGTTGAGCACAACACCTTGTCGAGAGCCTTCGACATGTCTTGCTCATCGTCCGAGGTGATCACGCCTAACCTAGACGAGGGAGGTTCCTCGAAAAAGTGTGCGGTCGCGGAGTCATCAGCCGCGGCGAGCGAAAACGGCCCGCTGTCTCCAAGGTCTTCGGTATCTTCGTCTTCTAAAGAGGCGGCGGTCGAAGAAGATGGAGATAGCAGCAAGAAAGATGAGGATGATCCAAAGACCGAGTGCAATGAAGATGATGACAAATCCAAAAAAGGGTAGGGTTTTGGGTTTTCTTTCCTTTTCCTTTATCCACTGATTTGACATGGAAAAGAAACTATGCTTTCCATATTAACTTTGGTCAACGGGGTCACTCTCTAATTGGGTTTTCAACTTCCTTTTGTCCAAATCTTCGCCTAACTTTTGAAGAATTTGTGTGTACTTTTGGAGCTTGAGTTTTTCTGGGTCAAGAGAGTGAGATGGGAGGGTTAGAGAGTCAGAGAATTCCCACCAGCATATTTCACCACACCTAAATGTGTATTTTTGTTAGCATGTGAACCAATTTATATGAGCTTTCTTGCATCTTCAAAGATTATCTTGATCATCATGCTCTGTGTCGCTGTGAATTATAACAGGAATAAGCCGAAAAAGAAAGAGAAACGCCCAAGGGAACCGCGGTTTGCCTTTTTAACGAAGAGCGAGATCGATCATCTCGAAGATGGATACAGATGGAGGAAATATGGACAAAAGGCGGTCAAGAATAGCCCTTATCCGAGGTTTTTTTCAGTGAATTCCTCCAACATGTCCCTAAAATGTAGTTCAGTATTTGGCAAAATAGAAGTAGACTATCTGAGAGGATTCTCCTCGGAACCGAGTTCCTAAAAGTTTATGATCCCATGGTCCTTGGTTGCACTTTCCGTGTACATCAAGGAGAGACTCGTATTCATACAATGTCAAAAGTTTCATAATCACCAGTGTGCATTTCTGGTATTACTGACGATTAAGCTGAGATTCATTTTGGTTGCCCATTTTCCCAGGAGTTACTATAGATGCACTACTCAGAAATGCACCGTGAAGAAGCGAGTCGAGAGATCATTCCAGGACCCGTCAATCGTGATCACAACATACGAGGGCCAGCACAACCACGAGTGCCCGGCGAACCTCCGAGGCAATGCAGCTGCCGCTGCGATTTTATCGCCTTCATTTTTTGCATCGCCATCAGCAATTGGACCAAGCTTTCCTCACAATTTGTTCCTGCCTCAGTTGCTTCAGATGAGGAATCCGAATCATGCTGACTCCAGCAGCCCCATGATGTTCTATCCCCAAACCCTAGCTCCTCAGCAGCAACAATTCCAGCTTCCTGACCATGGTTTGCTTCATGACATGGTCAATTCGTTCGTCCAGAAAAAGGAGCCGTGACTGGTTAATCCATTTTATTGCTGTAAGAAGATATGGTATCCGAAGCATAGATAGGTCATGGCATGTTATATTCATGAAATTCTTGTCAAGACCTGATATACATGGACACATAGCATGATTCGGTTATCGTTTGTGCAAGATCCCGAGTGTCTCTTTTGTACGCTTTAGCGGGATGATGTGGCTCAGCCATCAGTTCTGAGATTACTTGCATTGCTAGGAGAAACAGAATTTTTGGTTTTTCCGTGTGAAGCGCAGGAACGACCGAACGTGTGCTATATGATTGAGATGACTGTAAGAACTTGGAGACAAAATGAGAAGGCTAGAGTTACACTTGCACAACTGAACTTAACCCTTTGATTGTTTGATACACAGCTTCCTCTTCGCAACTCTCTTTTTCCCAGGTAAACAATAGTATGTTGTTGTAAAGATCATCAGACACATGCCCAAGTTGATTCTTCTCCGATAGGATGAATCTTGTGTTGCTCCATCAAGTCAAGCTACTCCAGACCTTCTAGAGCTTACTTAGTAGATTACTCGAATTCGGACCACTACTTCTCGAGCTGGAGCTACTCTAGTGCTTAATGAAGCCGATCTTGACTCGAGAAGTTGGCGAGTCTGATAGAGCAATGGAACTTCTACATACTTTTCCATCCCATTCATGCCCATGTAAGTATCATAAACAGATGAGCTATGGCGTCTTTGAGTTACATCATATGGCATTCTATTGTTTGGGGACAAGTACACAAAGTCTCTTATAACTTTTGTACGACGCTCACTTAAATGTCATAACTTTTTTTTTTTCGCTCACTTGAGTACCAAATCGAAGCAAAACCAATCACTTGAGTGGCACTTCAGGCAAATAATCCTACGAGGCTTTTATTATTATTTTTTATTAATTTTTTGGTCACAAGTGTATTTTTTTAATCAATATTTTATATTATTTTCCATTTTCATTTTTCTTTTGTTTTTTATTTTATGCTGTTTTTTACAATGGTCGATGAGGTCACCGGCGGCCCTTGCCGGCCACAAATCCATCGTCAGCGTCGAGGGCCACCTCGCCCTCACCGGAGGGGCCTCAACGACCATGGGCCAGGGCCTTCGCGCCCTTGCCCTCGGTTGGCGAGGCCGCGACGGCCCTCACCCATGGCCCTCGCAGCCCCGCCGGCCGAGGGCTAGGCTGCCCTCGCCCCTCGGCGAAGAATTCGTGGCCGATGAGGGTTGTCAATGACCCTCGTCGGCCAAAGTCATAAACCAAAAGAAAAAAATTGTAGAGGAAAATAAAAAAATTCAAAATAAATAAAAATATATAAATATATTCCAGAAAATATTAAAAAATTTAAAAAAAATCGTACCATCGATGCCATGTCATACTTTTAGGTGGCCACGTAAGATTTTCGACGAGCCAAATCGCTAATGACACTCAAATGATTTATTTTTAAAAGTTGTGGCACTCAAGTAAGCGAAAGAAAAAGTTATGACACTTAAGCAAGCGCCGTATAAAAATTATGGCACTCGTAATGTACTTATCCCCTATTGTTTGATTTTGGGTCCGAGCTTCAACTGGATTTGAGCTCCAGTTTAGACTAAAACTTACCTATTAATTAAGTGAAGTTTAGTCAAGCTCAAATACGAAATGAAAATTCAATTAAGCTGAGCTTGATCTTGAGAAAACAACTACTTATCTTGCTGAGGAATCTAAGAACCTTGGTCATCTATTTTTTTTTATATCTTACCCATTGTTCTTTGAGATTATTAGGAAAGCAAAGTATATGTGTGATAATTATTCTACATGGTGCCGACGTGAATTTTAGTACGAGAAATCCAATAACGTGCGGAAAAAGATGACATAATGAATATACATGTCACTCAATGCTCAGCTAGATTTTACGTGGAGTTTTGTTTATGATGGATTTGAACCCCCTCAATACAGGTTTATCCTATAATTAATAAAAGAAACAAGGAAAAGACAATTGCAATGTTTACTGAAAAAAATTATTGAATAAAAGTACATGCAATATTTAGAGGTGATTTCTTTAAGGTCATCTTCCAATTCCATACAAAAAAAAAAGTCAACCTTGCCGGTCCTCGCCTCCGGCCGGTCACCAATCCGACGACCAGCTAGAGGAAAAAGGAGAGTAAAAAAAATTAAAATTTATTATTAAACATTATAACGTCGTTCCCGGTCCAAAATTGACAAGATGGACTGAATTGGCTAAAATGTAAAAGGTTCAAAACTCAATTGGCCAAAAAAAAAAAAAAGTTTAGGGCTGAATTAGCACAATTGCAATAAGTTTATAGCTTTTTTTTTTTGATAATTTTCCCTTCATTTCCCTTTTCTTTCTTGTAACCATTTAAAGTCTATCTAGAAATTCCCTCGATTCACTTTCCGAGTAAGTATATTCACCTATTCCTTCATTTTTCTTGTGAAAGTTTCGTCACCATCAATTAGTTGTTAACACGTTTCGCATTAATTGATTCTTCGAGTTAATTAATTGTGTTCAAGAAACTATGATCAAATATTTGTGCTCGAATATAAATCAAACACGGCGGTTATATATATATATATATATATCCACGTGGAAATTACGAACATGGGGATACTTTCTTTAAAGACTTTGTGCTTAGAATATGGGTATGCTAATCTATAGAAATAGCACATAGCTTTGGCCTAAAGGCAATAAGTCTTTGAAGAACCACAATTAGACATGTGGAATAGCTCCTAGAAGCAACATGAAACAAGTTATCGGCGGTTTAGTTGTTTCTTAAATTTGTGTGAGGTACGTGTTTGACTAAACACGTCGGCCACATGATTAAGGTTCTTCAAATGCGATTAGGATATTCAATAAACGAGCTCATGAAATCTGGCACTTTGTGTGTTAGTTGTGGATATGACCTTAAGACTACGTTTGTTTTGTGGAAAAATAAATTATGTAAAAAAAAATATTTTCTTAAGAACGATCGCTTCGTCGCGTACAAAAGTAAAGAGACAAAACATATTTCCATCGTACGTGAAAATGTTTGGATATAAATAATTTAGACGTTGATTTTTTTTTTTCACTCTACTAATTATTTCAAGCAATTATTATCTTTTTTTTTGGGGGGTCGAAGCGATTATTATTCAGAAAAATGTAATTTTTAATTATCGATTTTCTATGAAATAAATGGAGTCAATGTGGGATATAAATTATTTAGATAATGAAGACATAGATTTATGCGATGGAGCATAGATAGAGTGGGGAGAAACTCATAAGCAACGTTTATACCACTTGTCGGAGAAGCAAGCCGATTAACTTTTTTCAATGGAATGATGGCATATAATCTTATTAGCCATTTGATGTTGTGAAAATATGAGATTATCCTAATTGTATGCTCAGCTTTGGATTAAGGTAAAGCTGGACCGATGTGGAAGGCCTCATAATTCGTTGTCTTGTACTTTTGAGTGAACTTTTAAGCAAATCGGATGTACCGACGGGATCGCTTACTGATCGGCTGGAATGGACGTGCCACCAAGGGGGGAGATCGTGTCTAAGTGTCGCGATTCGTGTCGGATCAATTGTTAGCATCATGGAGCTCTATTATAACATAGCCAAATTTTAAATCACACGTCTTCCATGGCCTCTTGTCCACAAGAACAGAAACCAGAGACTTGAATCTCAGAGACTACGGGTCTACTTCGCATGATGCTAAAGCAATGAACTCATTCTGCAGAATCCCCTAAAGGACACAAACTGTTGCGAAGCAAAAGCCCAGTTCTTAATGAGGGAAGTACAGGCGATGATTGGATGGACAAGTAAGGATTCCACATGATATAAGTTTGGACTCGGACAGGAATCCATGAAGATATCCCAGGTACCTTGCGGTGGGGTACTCCACCTCAGGTCGGTGAACCCTGAATTCTTGAGATACCCTCTAGAAAAGGCACAGAGAGAGAGAGAGAGAGAGAGAGAGAGAGAGCGCGAGAGAGTCAATGCATGCGTCGATGAACGGTGGACCAGTAGCAGAAGAATGGTCCGCACCGCGTCAGCTAGATAAAGAGCGACATAAAACTACTAAGGAGATAAAACAAAAAGATTCAAGATACGACCCTTCGAAAGCAAGAACAAGAGGGACAAAAGCGGAATAGCAAGATCGATCTTCCGTTCTTAAGAGAAAAGCATGAACTCCACATAAGATCTTAAAGAAGATTAGTAACACATCATTCATAGAGATAGTTCAGCACGAAGCATACCTATACATCAAGTCATCTATCTCTCTCTCTCTCTCTCTCTCCTCCTGGGGGTTGCAGCCTCACAGGTGGTTCTTTTAAACATTGCCTGCCGGCACTCATGAAACCCAAAAAAACATCACTGCAGTTGACATCCTCAGATCCATTTTATACTTACTTCCTATCTCAAACAAAAACTGCTGCGCAAAATGAAAACAGAAAATGGGTGCTCGGAAGTTTTGAAGGTATTAGGTCAAGGAGGTCTTTATCCGGGATCATCTAGGTCAGTCCTATGCACCAGTTGTCTTAGATCGGTGGCTCTCCAGATCGTCCACCTTGTTTTTCATGTCACCAGAACCAGAGACTTCCTTGACAGGTTCAATTTCCGTGCTGGTTGTGTGGCTCCTTTGGTTTCTCCGATCCTGGAAAAATATGAACAAAGCTAAATAATTAAATCCAAAAAAGTGCATTTTCAATGTATCCCCAAAACGATGAATCATCCGCGGTACCGGTAGATCGCCATGTGTGGATATCTAGGAGTATTTGGCATTAAGTATACTAGTAACTTGATGCCAGCAGAATAGAGTGACAGTCAAATTGTGCGTAACACTACAGTAACTCCATCCAATGGCACTAAAATGTACCCAAAACTGGCGACCAACTTACGTCTTCATCAAAATTTCGAAAGTTATGAAAACTGTCCCCTGGTATACCAGCCGTTGAGCCAGAATATGGAAAAGTAGAGTGAAGATGAAATGAGTACACGTAGAACAAAAGCCCAATGGCCCAAAGGCTATCATTCAGGACGAACAAAAGAAAAAGAAGTTATGTGCCTAATACATCAATAGTTTTCAAAAATCAGAGATAGGAAAAAGTCAACCAGCAACATCAAATTGATTCAATACATGTCTGCATACATCAAATTGATTCATAGTAGTGACATGTCTGCATAGTTATGTAAGTACAATATTTCCAAAAACCAGTGATTTGTACCTCTCTTGAGGAGTATTCATCAGCTTCAAGCATGCGTACAACCTGGGTCATTTTAGGTCTCTTGTTTGCTTCAGGATCGACACATCTAAGAGCAACCAAAAGGGCACGTTTTAGGGCACGTGTCGCTGGTTTTATTTTGAGATTTGGGTCCACAACTTCCTCTGCTCTTCTTGCCCCTACCATTAACTTTAGCCACTCAACAAGATTTACCTGCATTTGATGGAACCAAAATATGAAATTACCTCAGAAGAACCACAGCTGAATCTTTTTGTAACCAGAAAAACACCATAAACAGGCAAACTTGCTGGAGTCTGTGTAGGTGCACATGCACACTCAGTGTCTCTCCCTGTACTGATGGTGCTTTTGTGTGCATGAATGTGTCCATGCACTGTGAGAGAGAGAGAGAGAGAGAGAGAGGGAGAGAAACAGACAGCATTTCTAAGCTGGAGACCTGTACTGTACCTCATTAGCAGGACGACCATAGTCCACAGGGTCTCTTCCAGTAACAGCTTCAAGCAGGAGGACCCCGAAGCTGTAGACATCACTCTTCTCATTCAACAAGCCAGTATTAGCATACTCTGGTGCCACGTAACTGTTCATTTAAAGAAAACCATGTGTGAGATAGACAACAAAATTTTCTCTGTGAATGGTTCTTCACAAAGGAATGCGATTCAGGAATACACATACCCAAACGTTCCCATTACTCGAGTTGCAATGTGACTTTCATTTGAACCCAGAAGCTTGGCTAGTCCAAAGTCAGACACCTTTGCATTAAATTCATCATCAATCAAAATGTTACTCGACTTTATATCTCGGTGAATAACTTTGGGTTCTATTGCCTCATGTAAATATGCAAGCCTGCAAAAAATAATGCATTGTGAAACCAGTGTGCTTCATTCACCAAATAGCGTCTCAATGTAGATGTTTCTCTAACCTAAGGGACGAAAAAATTTCACTACCTCTTCCCACCATTTAAGACAAAGAAATTTCTTCATGTTGTCAATTCAAGGCTCAATTTTGAGCTGCTCTATAATTGATATTTAACTTCAAAATATTAGTTCAAGCAATACAGGTCGTGATAAATGACTGGTTGGAACTTACGCCTTTGCAGTTCCAAGAATGACCTTCATGCGAGCTTCCCAAATTAGGCCAACATTTTGCCTCACAGATCCATGTAGCCATTGCTCTAAGTTACCGTTGTTCACATACTCATACACCAGCATCCTGTAGTTTGAGCAGTGAAAATAGTGACCCCACTTAAGTATCGCTCTAGAAAACAGAATCCGAAATCAAAGACAATGCAAATATACAAGAGCTATCGAAGATGGAGACCATTACTCTTTCTATTTCTTATCATTATATTTGATATGAAGGAAGGTATTTAGCAACCAAAATATGGCCAGATATAATCAAATGTGAAAGTAAAACGTTATCACCCAGGTCAGCAAAACTTGCCTGTTAACTCCTTCTATACAATATCCCAGAAGCCTCACGAGATTCTTATGTCGGACATGACCAATTGCATCGACTTCAGCCCTAAATTCTTTTTCTGCTTGTCCCCTATAAACCAATTCCAGAGTATAATAAAAACTATGTTTACAATGGCATCAAATTCATAACATGTCGTGTTACAAAAATATCCTTACAGGTTATTAAGAATTTTCTTGACTGCTACCTCCGTGCCATTAACCAATCTGCCCCTGTAAACAACCCCATATCCACCCTCCCCAAGCACATTCTCTGCAGCAAACCGACTGGTTGCAATCTCTAGATCCCTGAGAGTAAACCAGTGGCCCCACCCAAGATGCGAAATTTCCGGCAAACCAATTAAAGGAGAAGCCGTCACGAGTCCACCATATGACAATGATGAATGATTCTTTTGAATCACTCCTGGGCTTCCTACTTCTTCCGAGTGTGAACTGAATCCTCTCTCGTGATGATAAACTGAGCTACACTGACTGAGGTTATCTGGATCACTCTTGCTCGTAGCCAGATGAACAAGTGCTGTGTCTGGATTCTTATTGGCTGGTTTCTCATTAATCGTCAGAAAGACGCTTTCCGGGTAATCTTGGAAACTCTGGGGCCCAACCCTGTCAATCTTGATGTCCTTTGACACATTGGGTATTTGGGAAAGAGGATACGTGTCTGCCGTTCTTTTTGATCTTCTTCTGAATGTAACCCATACCGATAATATACAAAGAATTAAGACTATGAATAGAGCAACACATAGGCCAATCAATACCCATAACTTCAAACCCAAAAATGATGTCTTCTTTGACAAACGTGCATCTAGAGAACCATTTGACGACATTTCTTCTGGCCCAGATACCGAAATTCAAGAAAGTTCTGGGCCCTGTCACTTCAGATCAGCAGTTTTGAGATGTTCCTACCAATGTGGCAAAGTTGGGTCGTGCAACTTCAGAAACAACGCAATTGCCAACATAAACACAAAATTGCTGCACCTTCAGAAACACAGTTCGATAAATGCTGTCAGAATTTTCTTGAAAAAAAAAAAAGGCGAATCATTAGACCAGCAAATTTTGAAGACACCACCAATATCTTGATTTCAAGCCCAATCTCGTGAACCAAGCAAAAGAACCCCCACATTATTCATTCTAAAACTGAAATTTTTTGCTTGCCTGACACACAGAATCAAGAAAATGCCTTGTGCATAATCGCTCCAGCATTCTAGTTTGACCCAGTTAATCTCTAGAAACCTTTTACAAGCATTTATCAAACAACCACCCCACAGAAGAAAACTAAAGAAAACAGGAAAACACTTAAGACAACCTAAAACTTACGACTCATCTTAATGAGAGGCAAAAAATAAGCATATATATGCAAGTCCACATCTATGGACAACTGTCATTTATGGGAATAAAATTAAGAAGCATCACTTATGGTCGAAGTAAGAGAACATAAACAATTTGTGAATCCTAAAATTGAAAGAGAGAAGAAAGAAGGCGTCTGGCAAAAGGAAAGCAAGTGCCTTTATGGCCGATCTGAGTTAACCCCCTCGGTCTTCTTCCTTGAGAACCCAGAGAAGCAAAGAAAGGGCTTCCTTTTTATGAGCAAACAAGGACTCGATGAGCATAGATTGCCCGCTGTAGACCTGCAACACCAAATATATAGCAACACGCACTACCCAGAAATCCCAAGAAAGACAAGACTTCCAGTACAAGAGTCGCTCACCAGTTGAGCGAATGCCTCAATATAACTGAGAAGAACAGTGGAAGGAAATGGCAAAAGAGGATCACCTAAAAACCCAACCTTTAAAGGATAGCGCGCGCGCGCGCCAGAGAGAGAGAGTGGGTAATTGAGGGATCAAAGATGGGAGTTTTAGAGGTAAAGAAAAGCAAAGGTGGCGAAATGGGTTGGTGGCAAAATGCAGAGCAATGTGAGTGTGCGTGTGTTGATTTCTTGAGGGACCTAGCAAGAGCTGGAAAGGGAAGCTTGGTTTGCAATGGAGGAAATCTTGCACAGAGAGAGAGAGAGAGAGAAGAGAGAGAAGAACAGTAAAGGCGAAGCAAAATGAGATGAACAGGGGTGCATTTATAGCTAAAGGGAAAGAAAATAATATTATATGGCCTCCAAGATGAAATGGTGGAGAGAGAGAGAGAGAGAGAGAGACGGGACAGAGTCAAGTCAACCCAACAGGAGAGAGGAGGAGGGAAACTCCAAATCTGGCGTTGGAGATATAGCTCAGGCTCAACCTACGCCAGTCCTTGTTCTAACCAAATGCAATGTCCCCTTCGAAACAGCCTGGTATGGGTCTGATGGGCCGCTTCTTATTCATCCGGTTCTCTACAAAAACTTTGAATTTCATGTCCAGTATGAAAAAATATTTTCATTATCTCAAAAGCATACAAATTGTCTTCTTTTCTAAATAAAGAATAAAATAAAATAATAACGAGTTCATTCCTAAGTCGATCATTTATGAATATAATCTAGACTTACAAAATATTACGTCTTTTGTCACTGTTTGTTTAGTATTGAATAGTGATATCGAGCACTCAATTGGTTAATAATAAACGAATCGTCTCCAAATATGTAAAAGTTGAAAGGTACGACCTTCTTAGATAATTTTTCAACTAGGTGCACCATTGATTCAAAGTTTATACAAACGATGTCCTATCATTTTACTTTAAAGTCAAATTTTGTGTGGAAATCAACAAGCACTAAACGATCAAAACAAGAAAATGTAAGTTATAATTGAGCTTAATTTCCTCAAAAATGCATATAAATGGCTTCACATCACGATGGGATGTATATGTACAATCTCACTACGGTAATAATAAGAAAGTGAATTGGAAAATCAGTGTTGAGACTCCACCAAGTTGCTAGTCTCTCTCAACATTTTTCTGTCTTTCTTTGCTAATCAACCTTGTCTTCTTCTCGTTCAAGCGTTAAAGGTAAGCTCTTTGCAATTCTTTTATCTTCTTCTTTGTGGTGTTCTCTTTCCCTTTCCGTTTCCAGTGTAATGTTATTGAAGCTGGGTGATATGAGTTGCCAATTTTCTGCCGATAGATGCCGACTTGTGGATTCTCCCTGTTAAAGTAGTTTCTTGAATCTCCTATCTTTTCAGCCGTTTTCCAATGACGCTTGGCGAGTGAGCTTGAGCGAATTCAAGCCCTTTCTCGACTGGGTTATGGTGTTGCGTTAGTTGTGGTTCGGGCTTACTGGATTAGCGGGCGTTATGATGCCACACAAGTGTGTTTGTGGCGATGCATTGACACGTGAAAGGGTGTGCACACCAAGTGTTTGGTTAATGTCTGGTAGAAACGTGGTTTCATAGATTAGCATGCGCACTCCATTTAGATCATGTAGGAAGCTGAATAACATGAATTATAGTGAGAGTGTGCCCGGTGAGGCGCATCTGCAGTTGTGGTTATTTCTTATTCCACTCGGGGTTATTTTTCGCAATCCTAGTAAATCAATAGTGGTGGCAATGGGAAGGGTACAGTGGATTGGCAAAGTTGGTGGACTAATCAATTGTAAAAATATATGAGTAATCGGATCCATTTGGAGTGGCTCGGGTTTGATTTGGTTGGGTATGGATCGTGCATGTTGTATATGTATAAAAACAGATGAATCTAGTGAAATGGATCATAACACCTCTATCAGAGCTTATTGGGCACTAACATGTTTAAAGTCCACCTCAAAGAAGATCGCCAAAAGCTTTGCCTAAGTCCATCCGAATGACGTGTGACCCATTAAGGCCAATCAGCAACCAGCCATTAATATGGCCTATTTTCAATCTGTCTTTACAGTGTGAAAATAACTCTCACACAATATCTTGGAAAAAGTGGTGAACAAAGTTCATGTCAGAAGTATGCTAAAACATGAGTTTTGTAGGATGCCGCACTATTTGTTTAAGTGTGATTAATTTGGCTTAGTAAAATGAGCCTAACAACAATAACTCTGCCTTTCCTTTTCTTTTTGGCTAACTTGTAGGAAACCATGCCTGCACAGATCCACGCATGAAGAAAACTTATAGGGTGATCGGGTCATCTCGTCTCTGCATATCAGGTGAGATCAAAAGACAGTAAGGTGAGAGTAGCGGACCCTGCCCCTCTTCATTGTCCCGTTGAGCTTACTTGTTTTAGCTATTTCACTAGGACGGACTTAATCAGACTCATTCCTGCCCCCACAGGGAGTTTGCGAAACTAGCAGTGAAAGAAATGAACAATCCATGAAACTAGGAGAGGTCTCTCCTTGGAGCCAAAGGTTTGTTGGCTTTACCCTAAATTAGTAATCATCATCTTCTCCTACTCTCTATAGATACATTAAACAATATTGTGTTTGGCATCAATGCATGCCACGCTTCGTCATATCCTCTTTCATAGTGAGATTAGGTAAACGGATTTTAAGGTATATGCTTTTTTTTAGTGTAAGATTGGGTGCTCATTTTGTTATAGTTGCTTAATTTAAGGAATCTAATTTATCACAATTACCGTCTTTCTGCGGCTGGTTATAGTTATCACATTGGCCAGCTCATCGTTATCCCACTTTAGCTCACAGAGGTCCATTTTAGTATTAAGAGTCAACTGTATCTCTGGGCTGAATATGTTGTCTCTTGATATTTATTTGCATTCATGTTTTTAAAGCTTTTGCCGTGAGAGGTCATTAGTTACTTTGAAAATATGAATAGAGGCAAGGTAGGCACTTTGATTTTGGAGGCATTTTAGTGTCTTCGGTAGCTAAATTTTTCTCTTTCATATGTTGGGGGAAATATATTTTTCTTTCCAAGCTGCATTGTTAAACTTTAGTTGTTTGACTCTGTTATAGTTTGATTGAAAGAATCTTAGAAGTAGATATTACTTCTAGTGATATTTATAGCGACAAGTCTGCTTGAAGTCGTAAAGAGGGTGCAGCTCAGTCCTAAAGCTTTTGGAGTTAATAAAGTATTACGTTTAGCTTTTTAAAAAGTGCAATAGAGGGACTCTAGTAGCTCTGTTTGGTTTTTCTGATGCACAAATTCAATGTGACAATGTTTTAAGCACAAAGTTGTCCGAAGTGGTCATTGGGAACTTTCAAAATGTTACTTGGCATGCAACAGCCTCTCTCTCTCTCCACCCTCTCCCTCTCCCTCTATATATATATCTTGTATTTTCGTGATGGATTTGCCAATTTCACGCCAAAAGTTGAACCGTTTTCTTAACATTAGGGAACGACTTTGTCTATGAAATAACATTTTCAGTGTAAAACAGTTACGTAGGACAGTTTTTGTATACAAAATTTCTATACAGAATTTTATGGTGGCAAAGTAGTCGACCGGAGCAATTAGAGTCCCTGGATTGTACCTTTTCAAAAACAGACAGGACACATTGAAAAGGTTGATGACCAACTCTTTTTTTTTTTTTTTGGGTGGGGGGGTTGTTCAAAAGATGACTTGCTCAATTGGAAAGTTTTGAGGTTAAATTGCAATATGGCTAGTTTCAGGACTTATCCAGTTAACATCTGTAAATATCTATATGCATGTCTGTGTGTGTATGTCAACATGTAATTGCTACATGCTTTGGACTTTGCTTGAGAACGGATTGATTTCATCTATCCCAGTTTTCTTCTGTGTTTGATGCTGAACTGTTATGGACGAGCTGTTGGAGTTTGGAACAAAAGGCCATATCCTATTTTAGTGTCCTCTCTGGAAACGAAAATTATATTGCATTAAACTCCAGTTTAGTAATTGGAGTAGGGCATCATGAGATCCCGAGTCTGGATTTGATGTCTCATTCTATTGCTCGATTTATTTTTTCAATTAATGCCCACGTCAATAAACATGTGGCAAACCACGAGTGGCTGGGACTAAAACACATATGCCACCACGTCTTCACACGACGTGGCAGTCTGTCACCACCGAATATCTTCTCGTACTTTTAAAGAAGTCGAAGTGCTTCTGCGCTTTGCTGACACATGAAGAATGCTTTCTCCGGATCTGGTGTTAGAACTCTAGGGGATCTTGCCATTGCTGAAGCAGCTCGTCGATGAATTGTACGTGATCCATCATGGAGGAAAGATAGCCATCCCTGTCGTGCTCGAAAGCATGGGAATTTCTCGATCAAGAATTTGACTCCATCGACATAATTAGTGTACGCCGCCAACTGCAGCGGAGTATCATTGCTGCTGTGACCCCGACTGGGTCCATTAGGCGCAGGCTTCCCTAAGCCCTTATTTCGCGCAACTTTGCGATCATTTTTGTTAGAACATGTTGTATAGCCTGTAGGCTTTCCCTTACCTCTCTTCTTTCTCTCGTAGTCCCACATGGGAAGAATCTTGCCTTTTCTCTCCTCTAAGCCTATATAAAGGCTTCTCATGTACAATGTTCAACACACCATTATTAGAGAACAAATACCATTCTCTTTTAATCTTTCTTTCTTATCCCGCCTTCTTCTTTCTCGATCCTTTCGATCAATTTTTCCACCTCAATCCATATTTCTAGCTTTGCTAGTGATTTCTTTTTCCGTCATGGGTGATTCTAGTGATCGTATTGACGTCAAACTCGATGGTTCAAACTATTCTCTTTGGAAACCATCGGCAATGGCAAAGACTTGTTTATCGCGACCTATTTGAGCATGTTGAGGGACTTTGTCCTTGTCCCGGGTGCTCTTCAAAGTGACTCATCCGATGAAGTTGCGAAACGTGTTCTTTGAAATTCGAGCATGGAAAGTTGCCGATCGGAAGGCATGGGCTATCATGTTTGGTTCCATTGATCCCGCTTCTTCGCCCACAATTTTCTAATATTGTTGAGGCAAAAAGTTTATGGGATCGAGCTAGAGATGTTCACCCGGACGGGGACATTCGAGTTTATCGATTGGAGCAAGAAGTTTACAATGCTACGCAAGGGTCTCGCTCTATTCGAGATTTCTACAATTACATGCACTCACTTTGGAGTCAACTGGATATTCTTGCTCCTATTCTCCGCCCATCATGCCCGAACCGTACTCGGTGTCCATCTACTGGCTTCGACTCAAGATAGGCACCGTCTTCACATTCTTTTCTTATGAAGCTTGGCCTCCCTATGAAGGTGTTCGCGACCAACTTCTTCACCGCTCTCCAAGACCATCCCTCCTTCGGGCGTCAAAGAATTACGAGGGGAAACTCGTCTTGGTCTTCTTTCCTCCTCGGCGCTTCGATTCAACCGCTTATTTTGGCTGCTCCACCACGTCCTTCGCCTATTCGTGGTCCTCGCCGCCCTTTCATGTACGTATTGTCATCGTCTTGGTCATGACGAGTCACATTGTTGGAAGAAGAGAATGCTTCACGCCTGCATCACCACGAGTCACTACCGCATCTCCAATCTCTCACTTATTACTCTGGTTTCTCCCTCTACGGATGACCGTATTGCTGCTCTTGAGGCCCAACTTGCCCGATTGAGTCCTTCTCTCGCCTGGTCTTTTTCCGATTCCCGGTACTTCTACAACTCTCTCATCTGTGGAAGCACCGCAGCAGCCTACTCCACCTTCGGGTGATATTTCTACTACTTGGGTACTTGACTCGGGAGCTGCTAGACATATGTCTACTTCCATTTTTCTCACTAAGCTCTCGAGCTCAAGCAACCAAAGACATTTCTTTACGCTAATGGTTCTCCTCTACTAGCTACCCGACATGGTACTCTTACCATCTCTGAAGATTTCAATGTTCCCGATGTGTTACATGTTCCCCCTTTGGCTCTCAATTTATTATCATTTGGACAACTCACCGATCTTGGGATGTACTTGTAAGCTTTACAAATAGCTCTTGCTTTGTGCGGGATCGTTTGAGTGGCAAGATGATTGGCGAAGGGATAGACGGGATGGACTTTATATTATGCAACATCTCCATCTTCCAACTTCCTCTCTTCCTCATCCCGTGTTGGCTACCCTCGATCTTGCTCGGTGGCATCGCCGTCTTGGACATATTCCGTCTTCTCGTCTCACCGTCCTTCACCAACAAGGTGCTTTGGGTCCTATTTCTTCTAGTAGTCTTCCTCCATGTTCTATCTGCCCTTTGGCAAGCAATCTGCTAAGCCTTTTCCCGTTAGTAACTCTAGAACTAGTGCGATTTTCGATCTTGTTCATTCCGATGTTTGGGGTCCCGCCCGCTCTCTTCCAAGAGTGGTTTCAAATATTATGTATCTTTTATTGATGATTATTCTCGTTATACATGGGTCTATCTTATGCGTCAACGTAGTGATTTCTTTTCCATCTATCGTCTTTTACTTCCATGGTTTCCACACAATTTAATACAAAAATCAAAATTTTCCGTTCGGATTCGGGGGAGAATATCTCTCCGGTGTCTTTCGTTCCCTCTTAGCTAGTGATGGTACACTTCCTCGATTATCTTGTCCTGGGGTTCCAGCTCAAAATGGAGTTCTTGAACGCAAGCACCGCCATATTCTAGAGACCACTCGAGCTCTCTTACTTGGCACATCGCCCCACCGAGTTACGTGAGGCTCTTCTCACGGCTATTCATCTAATTAATCGCCTACCCTCATACATTCTCCATCAAGACACCCTGTTTCAGTCTCTACTCTCGACCTCCTAGCTATAATCATCTTCGAGTTTTTGGATGTACTTGTTTTGTCATTCTTCCACTCACCTGAACGTACAAAGCTTACCGTCGCTCTATCCCATGTGCATTCTTGGGTTATAGCACTGAGCACAAAGGTTATCGTTGTTATGACCCAAATGCGCGACGTGTACGTATTTCCGTGATGTTACGTTTCATGAACACATCCCTTTCTTTCCGACAAATACTACACCTCATGTTTCGTTTCCTGTTCCATTTATGGACTTTCCCGTTGATCCTCTACCTCGACCCTTCTAGTCCCTCTTCTACATCGGATCTAGATATATTGCCACCTTCTCCATCTTCACCTTATCCCTTGTCTTGCACCTCCTGTTGTATCGCCTCGACGATTTTGCACAACTAGAGCCACGCCGTAATCCTCCTCGAGATCGGCGTCCACCTGCCCGTATGTTGCTTGCTACTTCTTATTCTACTTGAGTTTGGTTCCTTTTTAGCTGCTGTTCATGTCATACAAGAACCTAATAGTTATCGCGAGGCGATTCGAAGATGTAGAATGGCGCCAGGCTATGTCCGAGGAACTCTCGGCTTTGGAGAGTACTTGGTACTTGGGAGCTTGTGCCTCTTCCTCCGTGTCGCTCCCTCGTATCTTGCCGATGGATATATAAGATTAAGACTCGTTCGATGGCGGTATTGAGCGTTACAAAGCTCGTCTGGTTGCTCGAGGTTTCTCGCAAGAGTATGGTATCGACTACGAGGAGACCTTTGCTCCCGTAGCAAAGATGACATCTGTCCGTGCTTTATTAGTCGTTGCTTCAATTCGCAGTTGGCCTCTCTTTTCACGCTTGATGTGAAGAATGCTTTTCTTCACGGTGATCTTCAGGGAAGATATCTTTATGCAACCTCCGCTCGGTCTTGCTCATACCTCTGGAAAGGTTTGCCGCTTGCGACGGGCTCTTTATGGTCTCAAACAGGCCCTCGTGCTTGGTTTGAGAAGTTCGGTGATGCTATTCGGGTCTTTGGTTTCACTCAAAGTGAGGCCGATCATGCTATGTTTGTTCATACCTCTTCTTCAGTGCACTATTCTTCTTCTTCTTTATGTTGATGATATGGTCAATCACCGGAGATGATCGTAACCATATTGAGCATACCAAGCGACACCTTCAAAACATTTTTCCATGAAGGATCTAGGACCACTGCGCTTATTTTCTTGGGCTTGAGATTGCTCGCAGTTCACGTGGTATTCTCATTTCTCGGCGAAATATACCGCCGATATTCTATCTAGGGTCGCTCTATCGATTCACGTCTTCGCGCCACTCCTATTGAGCTAAATCGAAGTTTTGCCCGGACGATGGAGAACCTCTTTCCGATGTCACCCGCTATCGGACCTTGGTTGGCGATCTTATTTATCTTACGATCTCCCGACCCGACATCGCCTATCTTTGTTCATGTTGTCGATCGGTTTGTTCTTGCTCCTCGAACAACTCATTATGTGGGTCATTCTAAGAATTCTGCGCTATCTTCGAGGCGACTTTATCGCGTTCCTTATTTCTACCATCTTCCTCTACTCTCAAGTTGCGTGCCTATTCCGATGCTGATTGGGCTTCCAATGTCACCGATCGCAAATCTATCACTTGGTTATTGCATTTTTCTTGGCGATTCACTTATTTCTTGGCGATCCAAGAAACAACATATTGTCTCACGCTCCTCTCAGTCCGAGTATCGTGCTTTATGGCCGACACTACTTGTTGAGATTGTTTGAGCTTCGCCGCTTACTTGCCGATATGGGTGTTTCATTTCTCGGATCCTACTCCTCTGCATTGTGACAACAAGAGTGCCATTCATATCGGTGCAAATCCAAGTATTTCATGAGCGTACCAAACATATTGAGATCGATTGTCATCCGACTCGTCATCATCTCCAAGCTCGCACTATTTCACTTCCTTTTGTTGGAACCGAGAATCAACTTGCCGATTGTTTTACGAAGGCTCTTACATCACAACGATTTAAATTTCTTCTTTCCAAACTCTCGTTATTTGACCCACCTTGAGTTTGAGGGGGTGTTAGAACATGTTGTATAGTCTTGTAGGTTTTCCTTCCTCTCTTCTTTCTCTCGTAGTCCCACATAGGAAGAATCTTGGGCTCCTTTTCTCCTCTAAGCCTATATAAAGGCTTCTCATGTACAATGTTCAACACACCATTATTAGAGAACAAATACCATTCTCTTTTAATCTTTCTTTCTTATCAATTTTAACTTGTAATTCATTTAAATCAACTTGTAATTCATTTAAATTCTGATCTATGGTATATATTCTATGTAAATCGGGAGTTGCCACTAAACTTCTGATCAACCATCAACCAGAAATATTCTGGGGTCGGGAATGTGATTACACTAACACGGTTTCTTTGTTACCAATTATGATTTCTAAAAGGTCAGTGGAGTTGCTAAATGTTCATGCAATGGTTTATTATGGTCCTAAGATTTATCCTAACCATTCTAAAAATAAAAGAACAACCAATGTAACAGACGTACGAGAAATTAAAGCACCGAAGGCATAAGGTAGAATACGAGAAAGAAAAACCGATACTTGTCGGGCGAAATAATATTAATGACTTCATTCTAAACGCAGGGACATGATTCCATGAGTTTGACCCGATGTCAAGTCGGGCAAAGAATACACGTGACTTTGTCCTAGCTCCCCATGAGCTTGATAAGATTATTTCCTGCTTTGTTTATAGTGTACCTTTTCCTCTCAGATTTAAAATTGGAGATGTACATATACGTTTCAACTTCTTTAAAAAATAATGCGAAAGCAAATCTATGATTCCATATTCAATAACTATACATGTTCATAAACTCCAAACATTCAACCGCAAGTCAAAGATTAAAGGATTAGACAGATCTATGATTCCATATTCAATATCTATCTAGTGCCTTAGCTATATTGCGTTAATTCGATGCCATAAAATTCCACTGGAGGGGGAAAAAAAACAAGTCTAGGGTACATATAAAGAAATTGAAGAGGTCAGGAAAAACAGAGCTCTCAACCTATCTATTAAAGCCCAGGGTAAAAATAGGTCACTAGGAAAGTGTTGGTGCCACATGCATACACTAGATGTTGGCTCTCTGCTCATGAGTTTCGATCTTTTTCATGAACGATGATACCTCCTGTGTTAAAAAGATGTCGAGAGTGTCGGGGAGAAGCGGGGACATGGATACAATACATTACCCAGAACTGCCATTAATTTCGATAAAATTTGTGTACAGTCATACTTGGTTTAGTATCAATATATATATATATGTTTGGAACACTTAAGCCCCAAATCCGAGAAAAAATGATTACTAAGTGTCAACGACGAGAAATTCCGATGACCTCACGGGGAGTTGGCACTTAAATGATGATTATTTTTTTTAAAATTGAAACTTAAGTGATCCAAAAAAATCACTTTAGTGCAAAATCGGAGAAAAAAACGATCACTTTAGTGCCAATTTCGGCTGACCTTACCCGAGTACTTAAATAATCATTTTTAAAAAAAAATTGGTACTTAAATAATCCAAAAAAATATATATATTGACACTAAAATGAGCCAGTTATATAAATATTGATACTCCTCCTGTACTTATGCCCATTAATTTCTATCAAAATTTTGTGGTAACATTTTTTGGTGGTACTCTGAAAGGCATGCCATACACTTTCGAAGCCCGAGACAGCCGCCTCCTCCTGGGTTTACCAGGCCAGACAAAAACAAGACGGTTCGGAGCAAGCCCTCGATTGAAGTTGAACTGCAGTTTGTCTTTCATCAGCATCTTCATGCTCAACCTGCCAATCAAAAGAGCTTGTTTCAGTTGAGACACTGATATTGGCATGAGATCCTTTTACAAATCATACACCACGTAATGAAAAGCACAAGCGCAGACATAACAATCCCACCTTTCACAAATCTCATTACCATATTCGTCATTAGTAATTCGTGAAAATAGCCATCTGGACATGTCGGAGAAGATTAGGAAAAGCTAATTGCATTCTACGTGGGCATTTGCTGCTTACAAGTGGGGTTAATGATCCTGGACTAGCACAGCACTGATCCAATACCAACCTACGAAAGGAACAAGCCAATTTCCATGACGAACTGAAGAAAACAATTTCCCACCAAAGTATATTGACCTTACATAGATGGCCAAAGAAAAACCATAACTAGAATTTTCCCTCAACTCAATAGCATAGACTATATTCATTTAAATTGCAAGAGGAATAGGCTTGATTTGCCTTGATTTGTTGTCTTTGATTTGCCTTGATTGTTATATCGCTTGATTTGTTTGATTGGATATTTTATCTTATTTGAATTTTCTGATAGACTTAAATTTCCTAAAAATTTGCAAGATATAGTTTCCTAGAAATCATATCAAATTAAATCTTTAGGAACTTTATCTCATTAAGTTTATTCTGGGAATGAAAGTCAAGAGAACCAATTAAAGCTTGTTTATTCTCATTTTGGCTGAAAATTTCAGTCTAAAAAGATATAAAAAAAATAATCTCAATCAAATTTGGCTCATCCTCATGCACTTTCCAAATATTCTTTCTGCATTATCTTTGATTGTCATTTCATATTTTCAATTATCATATCTTGCATTCCATCTTTCAAACATATCATTTTGCATATCTTTGATTTATCTTTAGTTTCATGCATATTTTAATTCTTAGAAATATCCTAAAAAATTCTGCTCATTTCATATCTTGCGTCACACATTAAATTTTCGAGAATCATCCATCAATCATCCATTTTTTACAAAATTCATATATTGCATGTCCATGTTGCACTAATTTGATGTCGTCTTGCATGTTTTAATCAAATTAGCAAACTTTGCATTTAGGGAAAATTGATCCTAATTTTCTCATGTTTTTCATCTTAGGTAAATTTTGCATAATTGATTTGCTTGAGTTTAAAAATTGCATGTTGCTTAGGGTAGCTTTAATTTTCGCATTTTATAGAGTCTGCATGTCTATTTCATTTGTTTGCATGTTGTCTTGAATGTTATGCTATTATGTCGTTTTGCATGTTTAGTATAGTCTTTGCTCATTCATGCATTGCATTGCGTCTAAATAAGTGAAAACATGAAGAAAAAAAACACCTCACTTGAGCTTAAAAAAAAATTCAATCAAGCTTGGGTTGCCGACTTAGGATCTCCATGGAATTAAGGTACCGAAAGGGTATTAGGTTTAGTTAGTTAATGTAACTAAGTCCCCGAATCTTTAATATCCGGTTCGTAGAAATAAAATAGTCATCCCGCTATTTTATTTAGGTTTCTAACCAACCTACCAAAAAATGATTAGTGACGGCTCTAAAGTTAAAATCATTTGAATTAGTCTAAGTTTCGATGTGGTAGGGCTTGGGAGAATCCGTATTATGTTAGTATCCGATTAGCCTGACAATCCATTAACATAATGCCTTAACCGATTTTTTAGATCGCGACACACATTGAAGATCTATTCAATCTTCGTGTGTTCTTCCTCCGATTCTTCTTGTTTGTCAATCGTCTGTTCTTCCTCTTCAATCCTCCTCTGTTCTTCGTCGATTTCTCTTCATTGAAGACCTCTTTCTCACTCGAGCTCGACTGTTCGAGTTGACGGGGGAGATCACATATTATAGAGTTGATGAATGTAGAAAGGCATTATGGATGTGTGCGTGTGAGGGCAACTACTATCCTTAACTTGAGAAGAATCTGTCAAGAACTTTTTCAATCACATATGAAGATTTTCCCTTTTTGTTTTTTTGTTGTCTCTGTTACACAGGTGCATGAGAAAGGGAAAGCCAATAAGCCTGTTGCTGGTCAGGAGATTCTGCGGGAGATTGTTGATGAATATGCCTTGATAGAGTGGAAATTCATGTTAAGGTGGGTAATGAGAGGGAGACACCTGATGAGAGGTGATCAATGGAACCAATAGAGATGCCAATACGTCCACGGCTGCAAATTGTCCCCTACAAGATCATCATCCAAGTTGAAGTCCTTGTTGGAGCCCAACAAGAAAGCTCCGTCATCAGTTGGTCAATCAAGTGCATGCCATATCCTGATTGATGCATACGATACTGCTCATAAGTAGGACAACTTTGAATTGACAACGTCATCTCCTCGACAAAGTTATGGAAGGGACTCTACCAAGGGGCACCGGGAAGAATGACAAGAAGGAAAGCTCACGCACCCTAGATGAAAACATTTTTTTGGGTTTTTCATGGCATGCACTGTTAAAGTATCTAGCTTAAGACTCGCATTAACTGACTGGTGCTTCCCTTTGTTGATTAAGTTAGAATTGTGGTTGACTGGGATGGACGATCTCAGGCACACTATTCGTGAACTCAATGTGCCCCAACAAAGTTTGGAATTAACGCAAACATCCCTATTTTGGTTCTCTGTCTTCTTCAGACAGAACGTGTCTTATCCTATATGTGTTCAATGCATTGAATATGCTCTGCTAAACCAATGTTGTTCATTGGTTTGAATTGAAGTTGCAAACCAAATAGAGAAACGACATGGTGTGCTACCCTGCTAAACCAGTGTTGTTCATAGTTTTTAAGTTGTAAACTAAAAAGAGGAACCAAAAACTGGTTGTACAACCATGTTGTGCAAATGTTGGTTTGCAACTTCAAACCGGTTTATACACAATACATCTACACTTTCAAGTTCTACAACCATGCTCTGCAAATGTTGAGCAAATAATGGCAATAGAGACCATATTCAGGTCGCCTTTAAAATACTTCTGTTCTGCAACATTTGCGACATAAAAAAGGTGAACATTCTCTGAATGTGGGCAGTATTCTACTAACACTGTTAAGAAGGCCAACAAAGTGATTTTTTAGAAAGTGGGAAAGATCTTCACCACCAATGAGAACTCCTGGAGCAATTCACAAGGTATAAATTAGAAGTGAAGATAACTGCAAAAAGTATAAAACCAAAAGTGAAAATAACTTCTCCATCAGATAAAGAAACATCACAAAGGGTACACAAGTCTTAACGTTAACAAAATGCTCAAATCTCAATTAACTTTGGCTACTAAACAAACAAAGCTGCATATTTGTCTCATACAAAACAATCAATTCCAGCAAATACATCAATCCAAGTTTTACGGCCTCCGGTGGTCCAGCAGGTTGTGATGGCAGCTTTGGCTTTAAAGCAACATGCTTTCGAGGAGCTGTTGTAGCATGAGAAGACCGAGGCTACGAACCCGATAAGGGTTGTGATGGTGCATTTGGCTTTACATCAACATGCTTTTGAGGAGCTGTTCTAGCATGAGATGATTGATGTCGCAAACTCGCTAGGGATTGTGATGGTGGCTTTGGCTTCACAGCCACATGCTTTCAAGGAGCTGTTAGGGCATTGAAGCTCACCTGGCGATGTGCATTTGCCATTGAAGTTCCTTAAATTACTCCTGGGTCTGGTAGGTTCAATAATCTTGCACCTGTTGTGCCCCGCTACATAAGAATGGGCATAATTTAGCTTAAGGACGGTCAATTGCTATTATAAAATGTTAAAATATCACGTACATTGAGAATTTGAAGGTTTTCTCTAAGATTTGTGTAAAAACCCAACCCTGCCTTTTCTTCTTCAATTGTGCTTGTTCTTGCATCAAATCATTTTCCATTACGTCAATCCAATTGTGTATTTATTCCTCGTTTTCCCATTGGCATCCATAATATTGGAAAACAAAAGAAATCGCAGGGTTAACATGAAAATTTTGAATTATCAAAACATGCAAAACTAGTAGTTGCAAATTATATTGTGAGATTTCAAAATGCTATGAGATTCCAAACCAATGTGAACTGGAGTAAATCATTAGATGCGTCTATAAACATGTAAAAGCAACACGTGGAGTAAATTTTAATATAGCAGTAAGAAGGTAACCGTAAAAAAAAAAAAAACTCCAGTCAAGCTCAAACTGAGATAACTATACATAGCGAAACGGTTAAGCTTTGAACAGTTCTAGAAGCGAGATACGCATTCTGGTCGCATTGAAGAGTTCAAAGAGCTAAAATCGGACAACACAGATGTAGAGAGAGAGAGGGGACGAAGAACAGACGAGCATTGAAGCCGATTGAAGAGGGGGATTGAAGAGGACGATCGATTGAAGAGGAGAACAAACGATTTTTAGGGCTCGTGATTGGGGCAAAACAGAGGAAGGGAAAAATTTTGCACAGAGAGAGAGAGAGAGAGTGACAGTTGCGCGGGGAGGAGTGAAGCTTGGTGGTAGGATTTAATTGTATTTTTTTAATATATTTTAAAACTAATTATACTTTCGCGATAAATTTTTAAGACTTTTAATGCAGTTTTTTATTATCTTATCATGTAACCAAATGAATTTTCTCTCTACCACCTCTAGCCTAATTTGCGCTCCACGATTTAGACAAAAAAAGAAATCATATAATCAAAAATTCTCTCTCCGTCGCCTGCTCCCCACCCCCCACGATAAATTGTAGGATTTTGTTGTACTTTTTATATATTTTAAAACTAATTATACTTTAGTCATAAATTTTTAAGATTTTCAATGTATTTTTTATTATTTTGAATTTTCTCTCTATCGCGTCCGGTCGAACTTGCGCTCTACGATTTAGATAAACGAAGAAATGACATGACCAAAGAGATTAGGGAAAGTTTCAAAAAGCACTAAAGTGTCAATCATTTTCTCCAATAAGGATCTCAAGTGAACTTTGTTTTCAAGAAGGCACCTAATTTTGTGAAAGAGAGAAATTAGTATTTATTAATAAGTAAGATTTCATGGAGTTAACGACCAAAATTTCTAGCCGATCAAGAGCATTTTTATAAAATTACAAATTTAACCTTATTTTTTTGTTAAATTAAATTAAAAAAAAACAAAAAGTTAAAAAACAGAAGAAGAAGAAATCACCTCCCGCCTGTGTTCTTTGTTTTTTTGTTTTTGTTTTCAATATTTTTTCAAAATATCTTTAAAAAAAGAAGGATAAAATAAGATAAAATAGTAAATTACCAAAATGCCCCTAGTAAAAAGAAGCACGCCCTTTTTGAGATTAATATAATCACTCCGCATCCTTCTCCTCGAAATAATATTGTAAGATATAATGAAAGTACTTTTTATCATATTTAAAATAAAATTCACTTTATATTTTTATTTGAAAATAAGAGCATTTCAGATGTATTTTTTAAAATCTTATCATACAAAGAGTTATCTCTCCGCCGCCTACTCTCAAAACAACCCCCACGACCCCACCCTCCTAAAAAAAAAAAATTGAATCTGCAATGCGAAAGGCATTCCATCTCTGTCTTCTCTCTTCTTCCTCTCTTTATGAGAATCTCCTCTTACCTTCTTCCTGATCCTGAGTCATCAGTCCTCATCCTTGCTAATTCACGATCGCATCCTCGCAATGTTGCGAAAATCTTCCCATGGATGGAGGATCAAGCGAGAAATGGCAGCCATTGGCACGCCTTCCCCTCGCCTTAACCCGGTCCGGCCCGGCTCGCCCAGTCGCTCCACTCCACTCAGCTCGCTGTCTCCTCTCCCACCTCTCTTCTTCTACTGCCAGAAGACCGTCCCACCCGTGTCTCACTTTTGTTTTAGCCGCCAAACCACCATATTTCCTCTCTCTACCGGCTCCGTCGCGACCGGCTTCTCCGCCACCTCATACTACTCTAATGCGCCCGAGCCCGACCCCAATAGCCCCGACGACTTCACTCACGTCGAGGGTCCGAACCCCTATGTGGAGAGCCTGAGAGAGAGCTCCGTTGGAGTCGATGACAGGAGGGAGGACGACGGCGAGGGATTCGGTCGCAGGAGGACGCTACCCGAGGAACTCTCCAGCACTGTGGTGCTCCTCACGTGCATGTCCTTGGACGGGACATGCGACGTGTACCTGCTACGTCAGGTGAGTGTTCTGAAGGTTCGAGCTCTAAATATTGGATTTTGGATTTGGAATCCATTGGGAGAGGAGAATGAAGGGAAATTGGAATGACACTTGGAAAGATGAGTTCTTGCATTTGGGCTTGATCATCTGTTTGGTTGCCCACAAAATGTGGCGTTGAAATCGAATCGTTTTATCAAACCTTAATTTGTCAGGGTATTATATGTGCAGTATGCGTTTAATGTTACTGTGATGCCTTTCATGCAAAGCTTTGGTTCCAATGGCTTTGGTTGCAGGGATTAAGTAGAGAACAAGTACCCGTCGTCAGCTGCTTGAAATCAAAGGTGTTATTCTATTCATGCTAATTGAGGATGGATCATTTCGTTGGGATTTCGCTTTCACTGTGCATTTTTTGTGCTTCCTGGGTTTCATTGGTTGCTGTGAGGGAGCCATATTTGCAATTGTGGTCGCTTGATGTGGATACGTTTGAATCGCTGATGTGGAATTCGAAGGTGTGTCTGATAAAAAGGTTTATGGTAGTCCTTGGGCTTGTTTCTTTACAAATTTATTCTCACAAAACTGCATGGGAGGCTTCATTGTCTCAGTGTTCCTCCCCCAAGCAAAAAGCTTGGTGACATGCACAAGCATTGACGAATCAATGGATGATGATAGTTTTTAATAGGTTGTGTGATGCTTGTTTTGTTTTGACTCTAGAACCGCCTTCACAATATCTTACCTTTTTATCCCATAGGTTTTGTAGCTTAATGCTATAATTCCACTTCACAACTTGTCGCTTTCCCTTCTGAAGAATCACCGGAATATCGATTATTATAGTCGAGGAGAAGAGTATTTTGACATATATTGTGTCTTGGAATTGAATGTCTTCAGTGTATATTAAATTATCTTTTGATCAGCATCATTTGATACTAAGCTAAAGGTCAACTTGATTTTATCTCCATCTTTGGGTGGTTTCTAATGGTCAATCCGACCAGTATCCCTTGCTACTGGGCATGTGCAAAGAAATGTTTTTCTGCAATCTGTAACCAGTTTTGTTCGCTGTTAACTTATGAGGTCTGGTTTCATGTCAGCATTAGTCTGTTTGCTATATGCTTTTGCATCTGTTTTAACTGGACTCCACATATACCCTTCTGGATCTCACTTGTTTATTAGGCTGTTGTTAATAAGCTTGAGGTCTGTCGCGGACATGAGCTCCGTGTAGCATTTGAAGAAGCAATGAAGTATGGTGGCAAGGTAAGGTGATACTGGTGATCGCCCAGAACAAGTATTTCCTTCTTTTCCCTTCCCTAAGAATCCAAAAGTCAATTTTTCTTACATATATCCTTCTGGATTTTACTTCTGTTATTTATTAGGTTGCTAATAATGTGGAGGGCTATCCGGGATATGAGTTTCGTGTAGCTAAAGATGATTGCGCACCAAGAGATGTATTGCTTCTTTTTCCTTCCTTCTCTATGGTGTTATGTCGCTGTTCTAAGTGATGGTCACAGAGAGCATCTACTATTCTTTCTAGTTTATTGGCTTCAACGGTTGTGCTTGTTATGTAATAGTTAGGGGTGCAATTCGTTCTCCGTGCATTGCTTTCCTAGGAAATGCAGCACGATTTCCTTTTGAGCAGCAGAGACCACTCTAATGTGCCCGAGCCCGACCCCAATAGCCCCGACGACTTCACTCACGTTGAGGGTCCGAACCCCTATGTGGAGAGCCTGAGAGAGAGCTCTGTTGCAGTCGATGACAGGAGGGAGGATGACGGCGAGGGATTCGGTCGCAGGAGGACGCTACCCGAGGAACTCTCCAGCACTGTGGTGCTCCTCACGTGCATGTCCATGGACGGGACATGCGATGTGTTCCTGCTACGTCAGGTGAGTGTTCTGAAGGTTCGGGCTCTAAATATTGGATTTTGGATTTGGAATCCATTGGGAGAGGAGAATGAAGGGAAATTGGAATGACACTTGGAAAGTTGAGTTCTTGCATTTGGGCTTGATCATCTGTTTGGTTGCCCACAAAATGTGGCGGTGAAATCGAATCGTTTTATCAAACCTTAATTTGTCAGGGTATTATATGTGCAGTATGCGTTTAATGTTACTGTGATGCCTTTCATGCCGAAAGCTTTGGTTCCAATGGCTTTGGTTGCAGGGATTAAGTAGAGAACAAGTACCCATCGTCCGCTGCTTGAAACAAAAGGTGTTATTCTATTCATGCTAATTGAGGATGGATCATTTTGTTGGGATTTCGCTTTCACTGTGCGTTTTTATGCTTCCTGGGTTTCATTGGTTGCTGTTTGTTTGAATGCAGGAGCCATATTTGCAATTGTGGTCGCTTGATGTGGATACGTTTGAATCGCTGATGTGGAATTCGAAGGTGTGTCTGACAAAAAGGTTTATGGTAGTCCTTGGGCTTGTTTCTTTACAAATTTATTCTTACAAAACTGCATGGGAGGCTTCATTGTCTCAGTGTTCCTCCCCCAAGCAAAAAGCTTGGTGACACACACAAGCATTGACAAATCAATGGATGATGATAGTTTTTAATAGGTTGTGTGATGCTTGTTTTGTTTTGACTCTAGAACCGCCTTCACAATATCTTACCTTTTTATCCCATAGGTTTTGTAGCTTAATGCTGAAATTCCACTTCACAACTTGTCGCTTTTCCTTCTGAAGAAGCACCAGAATATCGATTATTATAGTCAAGGAGAAGAGTATTTTGACATATATTTTGTGTCATGGAAGTGAATGTCTTCAGTGTATATTAAATTATCTTTTGATCGGCATCATTTGATTCTAATCTAAAGGATCAACTTGATGTTATCTCAATCTCTGGATGGTTTCTAATGGTCAATCCGACCGGTATCCCTTACTTCCGGGCATTTGCCAAGAAATGTTTTTCTGCAATCTGTAACCAGTTTTGTTCGCTGTTAACTTATGAAGTCTGGTTTAATGTCAGCATTAGTCTGTTTGCTATATGCTTTTGCATCTGTTTTAACTGGACTCCACATATGACCTCCTGGATCTCACTTGTTTATTAGGCTGTTGTTAATAAGCTTGAGGTCTGTCGCGGACATGAGCTCCGTGTAGCATTTGAAGAAGCAATGAAGTATGGTGGCAAGGTAAGGTGATACTTGTGATCGCCCAGAACAAGTATTTCCTTCTTTTCCCTTCCCTAAGAATCCAAAAGTCAATTTATCTTACATATATCCTTCTGGATTTCACTTCTGTTATTTATTAGGTTGCTAATAATGTGGAGGGCTATCCGGGATATGAGTTTCGTGTAGCTAAAGATGATTGCGCACCAAGAGATGTATTGCTTCTTTTTCCTTCCTTCTCTATGGTGTTATATCGCTGTTCTAAGTGATGGTCATAGAAAGCATCTACTATTCTTTCTAGTTTTTCGGCTTCAACGATTGTGCTTATTATGTAATAGTTAGGGGTTCTCCGTGCATTGATTTCTTAGGAAATGCAGCACGATTTCCTTTTGAGCAGCAGAGCCACTTCATTCTGAAGGCCAACCATGTCAATTTCCTGCCCTAGAGGTGGCTAAGATCCAAAAGTCAATTCAACTCACTTATGTTGTTGCATTTTTAATAGTTGATCGACTTTTATGGACATTGTGAATCTTCATAGGTGATTTCCATAAATGACTTTTATCTGGATTACCCTTAGTCGTGATCTCGAATTGCAGCTTTAGATGCTCTAGATATACAGAGCATTATTTATTGGTTTACTTTACTTCATGTTCTTTAAATTCCATTTGCTTCTCTCTTCTCTAGCATGACTTTGCTCTATGACTGCCACAGCTTACCTTGGTAATGTCACTCCAGCAATCGACAATGTTCCATGTAGCAGCTTTGTATGGAGTGGTAAGATTTATTGAGTTAGATCTCATTGAAAATATTGCGAGTGCTTCTTGCATGTGATATAGCGGAGCATCAGAAAAGTCATTCCAGGTGATATTTCTGGCTTTTTGCATTAGGAGATCAATGGGGAGGACAAGGACAAGGACAAGGACGAGGACAGGACAGGAAGACAGACGAGGACGAGGACAACGTTGTGGACGAGGGCGATGAGGAGGATCTGGAGGAAATGGAGGATGAGGACGATTGGGTCTCCCAATTTGAGATTTTTATTCAAGAAATGAGGAAGGAATCTCCCACCCTAATGAAGACAATTGTTCATGAGCTAGATTAGTGAGTATTTAGGCTTGTGTAACAAATCTGGTCACTGTTGAAGATGACACTAGAATCAAGACTGTTGCTTTCCATTTTTCATTTTGCACGTTATCTATTGTAACTAAATGATAGCCCTTCCATTCTCCGCTCGACGTTTAGCACCACGACTTGCCACAATGCCTCATCCTGCTTGGTCCTGTTCCTCTGGCTCAAGCTATCATGAACATTTTTCTCCTTTTCTTGTGGGCAGGGGCCATCTTAGCGGATCGGGAAGCTTGGAAGCAGCATGTTTCGGTTAGTTTTACTAATTGATGGCTTGTACATGCTAAATCGTGTCATGTTCTTTTTATTTCCATTTTTTTTTGGTCGAAGAAAGGACAATGAGATTCAAAGAACTGTAATTTAAATTCCATAAGAGTGGCAAAATTGGGGATGTACGAGGCGTTTCCAGGATCAAATGACACTGAAAACATAAAAGTCACCGGTCAAGAGAGTACCACAGTGCTGGATTTAGCATCAAAAAGAAAAGAATCGAGCTTGTTTTCGGACGAAAATAACATTAATGCTGGATTTAGCATAGAAAAGAAAAGAATCGATTTTGTTTTTGAAAGAGAAGACTTTGAAGAAAATTGCTGTTGAAAAATTGATGATTGAAACAATCAGAACGTCGACAGGCTAGAAATCTTTTGGTAGGACATCACAAGCCCATCTCAACACCAGAAGCAAAATCACAACAGAAAACGACTTAAACTCATTGGAACGGCTAAAGTTGACGAGCATGAACAAGGTACTTAAAAACATCTTCTTCTTCTTCTTCCTTTTTTTTTTTTTTGTTGGGGGTGGTGGTGGTGGTTTGGTTTGTGGGGGAGAGTTTTGAATGACAAAAGAGGTAGATGCTTTCTACTAACTCAACGATTCAGCATTATCATCTTCCATTACCTGTTCATATTAACCTCCAACCACGTCAAAACATCCGAAAAGAGAATAAAATTCTCCTCAAATCCTTGTCTGTGTTAGGAACGTGATAGTAACTATCAAAACAAATTTTTCAATGGTAGCAATTTCATTGTTGACAGTAGTTAAAGCTATGAAACACATAAGAAAAGGAGCAGCATAGGAATATATACGTGTGTGTATGTATGTATGTACTGTTATAATCTTTCAGATAAAAAAAGGTATTAGAGGAAGACAATCTCCACTGAAAATGGTAAAAAAAAGAAAATGATATTATTATGGAAAGCAAGACCTAGCAAAAGTTCTAGAAAGAAGAGAAAATCTCAAATATTTAATAAAAGCCTAAAATGGGGCCACTCCTTAATAAAGATTTAAATGGACTTTATTTCAAATAAATTTCTTAAAGTAGCCTAGTAGTCTCAAATAAAGGGCGGGCGAATCTTGGAGAACTCTTTCCGGTCAATTTAAAAAGGGGCAATGTTGTCCGTATAAAAAATGTAAAAACAAATCCCTAAAGAAAAACCCCAAAATTATTTTTTCCGGCTCTTTGAACAAGAGGCCACGCCCAATCGCCCAGAACAAAGAAGAGCTCGTCGAGTAGAATAAGATCAAGAATAGTGACGGCTTCCGCGACGGCCGCATCAAGAAGACGAACGATGAGGCAACGAGCTTGCACGTGCTTTCATGAAAAAGAGGCCGAGGCTGGGCGGAGGCGCGTGCTCCTTCTCCTTCGACAGCATCGTCTCGGAGAAGCTGGAAGCCCTTAATAACCTCATTTCAGTCACCAGGACAGCCATGACGCGGGCGCCGCCGACGAGCTGTTTCAAGAAACAGCAGATGACATCCTCCAGTTGAGGACACCAGTCATCAACCTCCAGAGGCTGATTTGTTTCTATGGATCGATCAATATCCTGAGAAACAACGCAGAATCAATAATGCTTCTTCTGTATTATAGTCCTTAAGTCTCCACCACAAAACAGGAGCGTGAAAACCTTCAGATTAAATTCCAATGGAAAAACGCTTTGGTTGGCGAGAAAGCGCGAAAGGAAAGAGACATGATTTGCTCTCAGATTGTTGGTCGTGATTATTTTCTTGATTTTTCCTTTCTTTTTACTTTGTTCCTTCTTGCCCACTTGCATCTCTTGTCGACCAGGAGTGGATGAGAGGGAGGGAGCTCCTTTGCCAGGAGCGAGATAAGATTTAAGCCTACCTTAATTTGCAATCTGAGCCTACCTGAACTAGATTGTCGATGATAATTGTTCCATCTCGAACATTGGCCTGAACAATATGTTAGCCGCTATAAATTTTATGTCGGCAATTCCATGATCAACATAGCCAGAATCTATAAACACAATGGTTTAAAGGAATTTGAGCACCTAATTTGGGATCCATTGTTCTTGATGCATGTAACGACCCAAAACTATATCTCTTTTCTCTACCTCCGTTTAATTTATTTAATATTTTCTGCCAACTTTTACTCTTTATTTGCGGAAAAGTTAATAGCTATCCTAATTTAACAGTCACAACAACCTCCAAGATATTTATAAACATACTTAGTTTTACACATTTACCTTAAGTATATTTTGCAATATACGCTAACCTCCCTTACTATGTATAATCAAAATTTGGAAGGTTATCCTCGACTATGGCTACTTTGCCCCTTCATACTCTTACTAAACCGTTGAAAACTCTTCCTCATCTTGACTCGAGTGCTCTCCTAAGGCGTCACTCTGCCTTGAAAACCTAACGGTCCATCGAAATTGCGCAGAGGACTCATGAGCATTCTTCCACCTACTTTTTGACACCAATTTCTACATTCACGACTTCTCTGCTGAAAATATTCCATGTGAGTTAGTAATCCAAACAAAGGGGATGTGACGAGGCCATCTCAATTCCCTGAAAAATAAGGGATGAGCAAGCATCCTAGTAAATGAAATCACTAGGTCTAAAACAGAAATATCCGTCCAATACCCGATGCAGCGGTGTAAATGCTATAAAACAAAGCTATCCTATGATCCATTGTAAAGCAAATGTAATTTATTTCACACATCAAGTATGCACGTGCAATGATTCCTTCATATTACTCACGTGGCGCGTATTGCTTATAGGGCCGTGAGCTAGTCGCCTCGTTCTCATAATCTCGTAATCTCGTAGTTGTTACCCGGGAATGCTTTCTCGTAGGCCCAATGTCGTTTGGGATAAGACAACATCTCCTTTGCATTGTCACCTTCATGGAAAACGATGACTCGTACTCTTTCTCGTAATAAGGCCAACTTTGGCCCCATGTAGACAGTCTCATAATTTTCCCATATAAAAGCTATCTCCGGCTTTCGTTACTCCTTGGGTGATAATGAGCAAGCAATGATTTCATATTTTAATATGCATACACATTATTTGCATACACAGTCGTTTATCATTTTTCCTATCATGAGAACATGCGGGACGGATGTGAGACAAAGAAGGGACCGCTCTTCATTCCAATACTCGACTCCTTTTTAATGCTCAACCATGTGATTTGTGATGCAATAACACACATATCCGCACACATAATGCAGCACAAGATCAAGCATAACAAATATTACCGCCTTAGAACTAGTAATCCCATTTATTTTGTACTCGAATTATGGTGTCCTTCGTCGTGCAACAAGAAAACAAGACTAGAAGGGGCATGGAGGCGACGGCATGAGGTGGCAACAACGTGAGGCGACGGTGGAAGTCGGCATGGGGGAGAGGGGAAGGTCGGTGGGGGCATGAGCGGAGAGAGAGAGCACATGAGGGAGTCGGTGGATGTCGGAAATGAGGAAACCTTGCCCCTATTAATAGTATTTTTTTTAGCTTTTCTAACAAGTTACTTCATTAATGACATTCCTCTTATACAAATGTGAATGCATTTATTGGTGACCTTCATCGTTAAGTTTTCTATAAATGTGAATGCATTTATTAATGACTTTCCTCATTAAGTTTTCTACAAATGTGAATACATCTTGATTTCGTCAATCTTTTTAGTATGAATTCATTTATGGTTCCTTGACTTTGCTACTTCTATAGTGTGAATTCATTTATAGTTTCTTGACTTTGCTAGTATGAGCTCATACATAGTTTCTTGACTTTGCTAGTGTGAATTCATTTATATTATTTGATTTTACTAATGCGAATTCATTTATAATTCCTTGACTTTCTAATGTGAATTCATTTATAATAATGAGAGCGACATTATTCTTATACTATCGTTAATTACTCGAAAGCGACATTGATCTTATTCTAGTATTAATTACTCGAAAATGAAAGCAATATTAATCTTATCCTAGTATTTATTACTTGAAAATGACATTATTCTTATTCATCAAAAAATTGATTTGCACTTGACTTATATATTCTTAATTGACTTGGCATTATTTATATATTAATTCAAGAAATATTACTATGTCATGTTTTCTAATATGAAATTTTTGGGAAATCTTCCAAATAAGTCGGGCAATAGCTTCCTCGAGAAGGTTCGAATAGCTTTCCTCGAGAAGTTACCAAATGTCTTTCTCAAGAAATTACCGAATAGCTTTCTCAAGAAGTTTTGGAATAGCTCCCTCGAGAAGTTACCGGGTGTAGCTTCTTCGAGAAGCATCGATAGCTTCCTCAAGAAGTTTTAAGATTCCTTCTTTTTTAAGAAATGTTTTAGCTTCTTCTAGAAGCTTCTAGGTGACTTAAGGAATGAGTCAAGAAATATTCTTTTATTTTTTTAATTATTTCTAATGTAGGAAAATTCATAATGTCACAATGCGGAATAGCGACGATTCAATGCTCAAGTCTTCTCCTCTATGATCCTTTGTATCCTTGACTTAAGGAGATAGCCCTTAACAATGCCAATCCATATGCGTTCTTTATGTGAGGTTATTATGAGTTCGTTAGGGTTAGAGGAGGGATTTGAGTGCTATTTATAGAGTTTTCATCCCGACCCTCTTATCACGGGTCGAGCTCAACTTGGCCCACATAATGCTAGGCCTATATTAGACTAGTTAAGAATCCTTATATCTCACTTTATTAGACCAATCCCGTAAATGGTAAATTAATCCTTTAAAATGATAGATTATTATCTCAGTTGATATAAGCCCACAATAGGAAAACTCTAACATTCTCCCACTTGGGCGAATATTAATTGAAATTGTACTATTGGTGCGCATTTCTATACTAGTTTAGAGATTATTCTTAACAGTTAGTCCGATCCCATAAAGTTTTAAACACCGAATTATGACAAGAATTGCATCAACAGACACGCAGCCATCCATGGTCATAAGTGCTCTTGACTCTAACTGATGTGGATTCAATATGGTAGTGTGACGATTACATAACACCTCATAAAGAGCGAACTTTATATGTCATCCCTTTGTTAGTCACCATTCTCTCTCCTTTATGTGTCACAAAATATATGCCATAAGAAAATATTATTTGTGGTTCCAATGAACTTATATATGTCTTATCTTTATAGTTAACTTTACTTTATGTATAACAAGACAAATCCTTAATGCTAGTAATCGAATGCCCCGACCTTTACTCAAGGTTTACACATATCTTGAGATTTCTAGCTGCCTCAATCAATGCTTTATTGCATGCAATAGAGTTGATACATATGAAGATGTTATAAAATATAACAAATACATATATGAACTTTATTAGAGCAAACATTGAAAACAACTTCCACTAAACAACCGCATCCAATAATGCTGCTAAACATACGTTAATGACATGTTATTCAAATACACAATGATGAAGACCCTTAGTCGGTAGGTCTATTACCATATCATCTATGAAAATATACTCTGTTGTAATGTTACCGTTCTCAATTATTTTCTTTATGGTAAAAAACTTGACAACCAAATACTTAGATCCCTTGAGACTTCCGATGTTGTTAATAAACAACACTACGCAGCTATTGCCACGATACAATTATATGGGCCTATCTATAAAATCAAATACGGTCAACTCTTCATTGAGGTTTCTGAGCCAAATAGCCTGAGTAGCAGCCAAAAAACATGTTATAAACTCCCCTTGCATGGCAATGGATAACATAGATTTGTGTTTCTCACTTTTCTTTTATGCTGTGCCGCTTGTTAACAAAAAAAAAATGTATTCTATTGTCAACTTCTAGTCATCCCAATAACTAACAAGGTCTAAATTCGAATATCCTACTAGTTGTAGGTCCTTAACATGTTTGTGAATCAGCATGCAGTCTTTTGTCCTCTTTAAGTACCTCAAAAACTTCTTAGCAAGAATCCAGTTATTGTTCCCTGGATTTTAACAGATAGCTACCTAGAAGGCTAGTGCAAACTTGAGCACATACGATGCTTCTAAGTGCATTAGCATAAGGTACACTCTTCACTTGGGACTCTCAACATGTGAATAAGAACACTGCGATGATTCAATTTATACCCTTAACCACAAGAGCAACACTTGGCATGCATGCATATTGAATCTTTCCATAATACGATCAATATATGCCCTCCGAGACAAACCCAATACCAAGCGAGAACAATCCCTATGGATCTCAATGCCTAGGACAAAAAAACCTTACCAAGATTCTTTATATCAAAATGTTTTGACAACATTCGCTCCATATTGTGCAATAATTCAAGGTTCACTGCTTGCAAGCAAGACATTGCCTACATAAAACACTAAGAAGACAAAATTCCTCCCACTCGACCTTGCAATATATATCGATTCACTTTATTCTCAACAAAACTAAATTAAGTGACAAAACTATGAAACTTCAACCATCATTGTCTAGAAGCTTTGCTTGAGGTCATAAATATATTTTTTCAGTCTACACATAAGCTTACTTGAATCATCCGCTGCAAAACCTTCGGGTTGTACCATATAGATTTCTTCTTTAAGGTCTCCATTCGGAAAAAACAGTTTCAACATTCATTTGATGCAACTCTGCCGACACCTAAACTTTGACTAATTTTTTTCAATCATTTATGTATAGAAAATTAGAAATAATTTTAGTTCTAAACAAAAATAACAAAATCATCTTTCATGTTTATTTTTAGCATATTAATTTTTCTCACTCATGCATTGCATTATTTGGATCGACGGTGCAAGTTTGAGCTTAATTTGACAACGAATTGGACCGGAGTACATCATGGAATTTTTTTAACAAGGCATGTGGGGGTGTGTCGAATTTCCTCTAATTTATGCTGAGCTTAATTAAGCCCATTTAAATGAGCAATTTGGGAAAATGATTTAATTAAATTCCAATTATTTGAAAAAAATCTTTAATTGAGCCTAAAAATTGTGCAACAAAACCCATAATTTAAGTAGCAATTTTCAGACGGGGCAAGTTAGCATTGCCGAAATTTTAAGAAGGGTTTTGGACTTAATTTTAAATTTAAATTAGCCCATTTTGCTCAATTAAATTTGGAAAGGCCTACTGTCCAATTATTTAAATGAGGTCCAATTTGAACTCAAATTTGCGCAAATAAGCCCACAAGAACATAAAATTCTGCTGGCCCATAACTCCCCCTCTTTGGCCAAATTTCATGAGATCTTTTGGTGGATTAAGACTCTTAATTATCGTATTTGTTTTATCCTACAACTGTCATTAAATCCTATCCTAGCTAGAGCTTTTAAACTGACGGCCTAGATTAAATCCCACGCTTACTAGTAGCCTTTGTTCTATATATACTTCATTACAGCCTAGGGTTAAAGGGGGATTGCTCAGAAAATTGAAAAAACCACACGAAGAGAGACACGGCTCAAGAGGTCTTCAAGACAACTCCTCTGCAACTGTGCAGATTTCGCATCAGTTAACACCTCCCATTCATACAAACTATTCACATACCACAAAGGCCAAAGTGAGTGGGGGAAGAGAGGTCTGCAGAGAGCAATCCACATGCATAGTAGAGCGAGCAAATTTTTGTGTTTGGCTTTCCTCGTTGCTGCTGTTTCGTCTCCTCTTTTGGCCACGTTTCACCGTCAGCTAACAACCGGGGGCCGTATAGTTGCATCTTCAAGTGAGTCTTCTACCACCGACGGCCCTCGCCTTAGTTCGACACTGCTCTGACATCCCCACCGCATCCCGGTGCTGTCTGTATAGCTGCGAAGGATGAATCCTAATGGAACCAGGGACCACAATGACACCCGAAGCTGTCCTTGCCTAGCTCCCCGCCACTCCTCCCGTCGTCTCCGGCCGCTGTCCAGGTGAGTTGAAGCTACTGTCTGGCCGAGCGCAAGGTGCTGTCCAAGCGAGCCCAAGGCGTTGATTGAGTCTGGTTATTGCTACTGCCCAGGCGAGTCCAAGCTTCCTGTTTCAGGCGTGATTGGGCCGCTGCTCGAGGCTCGTTTCAATGCTGTTTGAGGTCCCAAAATAGCCTTGTTTTGGAAATTTGACTAACTATTCAGTGCAGATTTTGTCGCGCCGGGGTTAATTTGTTCAGCATTTTGGCGTGATTTTCCTTGCTTTTTGGTGCGGATTAAAGCTTGAATTTGCCGCTGCAATTTCACCTTGTTGAATCCTCAATCGCGCGCAGAAAACTCCCTAGCCGATCGGTCCAAATGTTCTAGCTTGGTGCGTAAGTTTTTGGTCCAATTTGGATTAGGAAAGGCGATGTCTTTGAGGTATAATTCCTATCTTGAAATTAAATATCTTGTCTCTCTTTGAATTGCATATCTATTTGAATATTTGGCATATCTTGATATATTGTGGATAAGCATTTGCCTTGATTGAAATATAGGGTTAATAACATGAAAAATCCCAAACTGGTACACCCGTGATAAATTTATCCCAAAACTATTTTTTTTACCATGAAAAATTCTAAACTGGTACACTTGTGATAAATTTACCTCAAACTATTTTTTGACAACCAAAAACCCGAAATCGGTACTTTTATGATAAATTTACCCTAAATAAATTTTTTTGACCAAGAAAAGTCCCAAATTGATATACCCGCAACAAATTTACCTTCCGTTAAATTGGATTAGTACCACAAAAAATTTCAATTTGATAAACTTGTGATAAACATATGGTAAAAATCCCAAACTGGTATATTTATGAACTATCACATGCCATTAAACTTAGCAATTTGACGGTTAGATTTAACGAAAACTAATGGAGGGTAAATTTATTACGGATATACCAGTTTATAGTAAACTTGTCATAAGGGTACCGGTTTAGGGTTTTCGATGGTCAAAAAAATAATTTGGGATAAATTTGTCATAGGCGTACGAGTTTGGGTTTTTCCGTGGTATTAACCCTTGAATATACCTTTCCTAATTTGGGAATTATTCGAAAAATATTTTGAATATCTCACAAAATAATTTTCAAATTCTAAGAGATGTGAATCTTGACGATTAAGGCAATATTGTCCCATACAATTTTCGGTAATCCTCAAGATTTTCGAAATTCATGTGGCCTTGGTAGATGATCTTTACTTCTATTTTATAGCATGTCTATTTGTTTTGAATCTTATTTATTATATGTTCCGTTTATTTTTATCATAAAGTTTGAACAATAGTAAACAATATTGCCCATAACACATGTTCCCAATTGTGCCTTGACCCTTAGAAAACGTACATTAATGGCAACATATGACTTTGATCTCGAAGTACGATTGTGCCCATACATGTGAATTAGACATCAAATCCTCGAACTAAAGGAGCGGATTGGTAATTCCTATATAGAAATTTAACGTTTGTCCTATGTGTAGAAGGACGACAATAATTCTATAATATATGCACTAACTAGCCCCAACCCCAAAAAGATATCACATTTTTATTAGGTTAAGTCATGTTTTCTCATACGTTTGCATGTAAAACAACTCATAATAGAGTTTAGGACCTTGAGAGATCAATTTCTTGAATTAAATTAGGTGGTATTTGACCCTAGGATAGCATTTTACTTCAATTTTTCATAAATCCGAAAATGCATAAAAAATACCAAAAATATCATTCCATTGCATATCATATATTTGTATTTTCATGTCATCATATTTGCAACAGCAATTTCATGTCACTTGTCATGTCATTCATATTTGCCACGTCATTATGCCATGTCATGCATTTTTCCATGTCATCTTGTCATGTCATTCATGCACATTTTATATTATGTTGCCATGTCATTCTTTCATGTCATTACATTTTACATGTCATATAGTCGATTGCATTTGCATTGCATTTAATAAAAAGAAAACCCTAAAAAAATTAATTCAAATCACCAAAATAAGGATTTTTTTTCATGAAAATAAGGGCATTAATTGAAAAATTAATGTAATCAAGTCCCCGAATCCATTTAATATCTGGCTCGCATGAAATAAAATATTTTCTCCCGAATAATTTATTTAGGTTTCTAATATACCTACAATAAAATATTAGTGGTGGCTCAGTAAATTGAAAATATTGTTCCTTGATTTATCACATGAACCTAAGTCACGATTTGGTAGAGCTCGGGAGAGCTCGAGCTAGGATAATTAATTCAATTTAATTAATCATGATAATCCGGATCCTAGGGGTTTCCGATGGCGAGGCTAAGTGGTTCAAAGTAAGAACGGCTTGACTAGCAAGCACAGGCGAAACCAATCCCTTTGCTTGGGTTCATTGGAGCCACTAAATATCATCCGCTTCGAGTTACACGTCGCACGAAGTTGTCCGGACCTTGCCACCACCCCTCGAGGCCGAATGTGTTCGGGCTTGACTTTACTATCAAGCTTCCGGAGCGTGAGCAATCAATGATTACTGTCTAATCGTTGCGGGATTTTTCTGGCTATCCAAGCTCAAGCTGCCAAGGAAGGACTTGCTGGGCAATAAAAAGGTATATCATGCCACCCTTAAACACATCAAGAAACATTCGACCCACGAGGCTTTACGACCGACGATCCCTCAAGTACGGCCTATGGTTGCTCTTCATGCTCAAGTGGAAGACCGTGGAACAAGCAAAGAGGAAGGCAGCAAAGGCGACTTGGGCACTAAAATAGATGAAGAGTGGGAATACTCCTCGAAGTAGTAAACCGAGTGTTCTGTCGAGTCGAGTCATGTCTTTACTTTCATAATTTGATTGTCTAAGGATTTTTGTGCCATACTTTCAATTTCATACTTTGAGTCGTTGGTCGGGTGATTTTTACAATAATTGCAATATCATCGGTTTTCCTTAGTTCCGGTTTACATTATTCCGTTGCACGATTTTTACTAATTTCTATGATCAAGCTTTGAGTAAACACTCTTAACGAAAGTTGTGGGCAACGTAATAATCTTGAATATATTAAAAAAAATCAGAACTAAAGGACTTCATTTTCTTGGGACGAAGTAAAGGTGAACTCATATTTTTCTAAATACATAGAAACTACGGGGCATTTTGACTACCCGACCTTCCAGTGAAAAATAGCCGTCCGGTTCCCAAAATAAGGTAATCCACAAAAGACCATTTCAATGGTTCAAAAGTACCTAAAATATTCTATGATTTATATATGTTGTAGCCCTAATTGCGTTTTAAAACTTTCATGAGGGAAGTTTGTCCTGATTTGACTATAAAAAATAAAGAAATTTCGAAGCATGTAAGGATCACGGTTGATTTCACCAGACACATGCAGAAATCATGGATATTCAAGGATATTAGTCCCGCGAAGTTAAGTTTTTACAAAAAAAATTCGAAGCCCTATGTCAGAACCATAAAGGGTTAATGTACAATATTAGAGAACGTTGAAGGACTATAACATCTAGGTGACAAATATACGATTTTAGATAGAAGCGTGAACCCACACTAATCCTTGCTTTGATTTAACCGATTCGATGCCCGTGTGTTTCCATGGACAGTTTTGTAAGAAAGCAAAGAGAACTGCAAGGTGGAGTTGTTCATCATGCAAGCAGATGGCAACAAGATAGTCGATCCGGACAAACAAAATGCATTATGTTCTCGGCTTAGAATGGAGCTATGGTGCCCTCTAAGAGTGGCCGTCATGAACTGGGGTCTAGACACCGAGCTACAAGTCGCTAACCCCATCGCATTATCGGAGTAGGTCGATCGCTCGTGTTTCATGGCATTACTCTTGCTCTAGAGACTCTCAATACTCGAATCTTTTACTTACAATAGTTTAGTTAAATTTTTGTGAATGCAACTTCTAAACCTATTTTTATTAATGTAACTATTTGACCTATGGAGCTCCGACCCTATTTCCGATGTAAGGATTTTGAACGATCACTATTAATTCTACTGAAAACTTAACTATTAGACAAATGCTGATTAATATTTACATATTCCAACACGTCTTATATCCCTATTGAAACCTCTTCATCTCAGTGACGTTTTCATTCGCTAAGAACTCATATTCTCTTTATATGAAACAACTCAACCCTTCCGATTCGAGAACGCGTGTAACGAATCCAAACAACATGGGTGGGAGTGTGAAGAGCGCAACCTATAGGATGCTCTCTCTTTTCTTTGCGAGCACCTTCTTTTGCAACTGTAAACGATATGAAAATGCTTGTCAAACGGAAGGCACATATTTTATATTTTCCTTTGTCATATTCCGCACTGTATTTTACCTCTGTTTTCTTGCGGGCGCCTCATTTGAAGATGTTTGATGCCCTCTTTACATGGCTTAGTTGATTTTTCATAGCAGCATAGTAGATTGTTGTGTGCACGAGAACTGGACTGACCCAAGAACTAGAGTGGACCAGATCATGCCAGCCGGATTTTGGTTAGTTCCTAGTTTCAAATTTTCGGAACCAAGACACAATGAAGAGTGTATCTCATGCCTCAGGTTGAGGCATGATAATGCAGCTCGAGGGTGAGGAGAAGATAAAGAAGGAGGTGATAAAAACATGCAGAGACAAGCCTTGCTCAAGAAAGACAAGAAGGACAAATTGGCAAAGAATGTCACCGATTTCAACCGGCACAAATAGATTCCAACAGAAAATGAAGTGGTGAGCAGGTAAATTCACTGTACTTGTAGCAATCATTGGCAAAGTAATCACTATTTGCAGATGACACGATTTTGACCGAGCCCAAGCAATAGCTTTTTTAGCTAGTTGTTATGGAAACACATTTAGACATTGCTTTTGTATGATCATCATGTTCCCTTCTGACTTTCAAGAGGATTAAATGTGCCTTTGTTCTGTCGCTATGACCTTCAGTTTTTTTTTTTTTTTTTTTTTTTTTTTTTTTTTTCAGAGGCGCTATAAGTCATCAGACTCATGATGGGTCGAATGCACAAATTTTCGTTTGAACTATCAATCCTTGTATGAAAGTATATGAGACATCTTCATTATTAGACTTACCTGTGAATGTATTTTTTCTATTATGATATGTACATACAAACCCTAGTTGGGAAAAGCACAAAGAAAATACGTATTGCATTGATATCAATTCAATTACAAACATTTTAATTGGACCAATTTAGTTCTAAACTTACCGTATTTGTACTGAATTTACCCATCGATCAATTTTAACCGAGAATCGTTAGCGTGACGCAGGCCATTTTACGTGCCTACGTGGTACGACCTTAGTCATCCCTAGTCATTGGGACCCTCAATCTTTGTCAGTCCCTTTGAAAATGACGTTCCCCAATCGTATGGTTCAGCGTTGGATCCTTCCTGCATTTTGACCCGCTGAGTACAAATGATGTGCAGTGGGCACCAGCGGAAGCTAAATCTGCATCTGAAGAAACTTGTAAAAGGTCAAGACAGTCCGATGGGACATTTCTCCAAATCCAGCTTAAAATTGGTTGCTCAATTATTGATTATGGTTCGTATTTACTAGCTCAGTGCAAAAAAAAAAGATAACTTGCATCAAAATTGTTGACTTCGTTGAGATTTATCTATAGTAACTTTTCATTTTAGAACGTTTAAGAATATGTACACACGTAGCAATATAGGGATGCACATCTTTATATATGAAGAACCTGACCCAAATTTCATGAAAAATCATGAATATATAACATATTTTCCTAAAAATAATTTATTTTTATCTCGTAGAAACTTAATCAACGGAAATTTTTTCATTATTAATAAAAATGTATGCCTAAGAGCTTTCATTAAAGATGAAATACAAAAGATGGATTGTAAAAGACATATGTCTTTCAGGTAGCTATTTTTTTGATAGACAAACTCACCCTTCACATCTTTTTATTATTGATTAACTGTATCGCTAACATTAATAGTCAAATCAAACTTGAATTGATATTAATGAGGGGAAGTGATTTGAAAGGACAGACTCTTCCTATAAAATCGGACCAATTACTCCTTTTTATGATGTAAGATGAAGAAAATCTTGAGTCCAATTTCTACGTTGAAGTCGCGCTGCATAAACGCTAGAGGCAGAATTTACAAGACCGAATTGTCTTTTTCTCGATCATTCTAGCTCCATCCATAAACTGGATAACTTTTAGGCTTGTTTGTTTCGAAAAAAAATTAAACATATATATTCCTAAAATTAAACGTTTGTATCGCTTGCGATAATGAATAAATAAAAAATATTGTCATCTTTCACGAAAATTTGTAGATATAAATTATTATCGATAATGAAAATATTTTCAATTGACTAATTATTTCAAACGAGATAAGTGGTCATTTTTATAAAAATATTTTTTAAAATTTATTTATTTTTTTGCAAAACAAATGGAATTTTAATCAAATAATTAATTACATGGACCCCCCTTTTCAAACCCCACAAGAACAAACACAAAACCATAAAAAATAAAAATAAAAAATTTAAGTGAAGCGACGAGAGAGCAACCGGGAAAATCACAAGCACAAGAAGACTAGTCAAGCCGCAGGAGTATTATTATACGTTACTTGATCATGAACATGCGTGTATTTAAATAATTTTATTTCCTTAAAATAACTGTCCTAATCACGGATTTATTCCAAATATCCAAATGTGTTGATCAAACTTCCTGAGTAGTCGGACCAGTCCACGCGCCCCAAGCACAAATGATTTGCCCTCCATCTGCATGCAAACTACAAATCTCTGCACATTATCGTGTGACTTCAGCCATGGATGCCATTGACTCGACACAGACACGCGCACAAAAAATGAAAAAATATTTGAAGTTTGGTGATCAGGCATGGAGTCCTCCTCCTCCTATAAATCCCTAACAAACCCTGATGTGGCCACAAGCAGGCATCACTTCCAGCATCTCTCTCGCTCTTATATCCTCTCCCTGATGGCAAAAGGGTGTGCGAGTGTGTTCTCATCCAATCCAAAGAAACTACAGATCAAAGAAGAAGCAGAAATGGGGAAGAAGGTGATGTTGAGGGAAGCTGCATCCATGCCCAAAGTGTGGTTGTTGCTCTGATACCACCAGTAAGGATCCTAGGGGACTAGGATTGTGTAATATTGTCCACTTTAGACCGAAAACCTCACGATTCTAAAATGCGTTACATTGAGGATAGAACCCCAAGCCTTATTAACTAGCCCATAACTCCCCCCTTAGGCGATATGGGATAAAAGACATGTGGTTAGCCTCGCCCACGTATTGCCAAGGCGTTGCACTAGCCCGTCTCTCCGTACTCACCGGGTTTGAGTCGTCACAGTAGCTATTACTATGATCACCGCCAGGAGGTCGGCATCTATGATTATGGCTTCTCAAGGATGTTCTGAAGATGTGTTTGTTTTTTTTCCATTTCTTCATCAACGCAGTAAATATGCATATAAAAACAATGCATATAAAGACACAGGCTTTCTGATCGCATTCATCAACTGTAGAGCGATTCATGTTTTGCAAACAGAATTCTTTGCTCAAATGATCGTTGTTTCCTCATCCATAAATGTTGAAAAATTCATTCGTTGTAGAATGCCGAGAAGCAATTCTGGGATTCCGGTAATAGTACAAGGTGTTTCTCTGCGGTATCGAAAAACGGTGATCTCCACACGCATGATCGAGCATATGGACATCATCGAGCTTCCTTTGCATTGTATATATACACGTAGCTATGATTTTGCAGTTCCTCATAGCAATTATGAATGTTCGACGTGCAAACAGAGGGTGTTGAGTTCATTGAGCGATCAAACCGTCAAAAGCAAAAAGAGGACAGACTTGGAAAACCAGAGTTTAAGTCATGATTCGTGCGTTCAATGCTTTAAGATATATAGCAAAGCCAGAAAATTGTTCTGCACATATTGGTCAAATAACATCCTCATCCAACTTTGAAAATATTCAAGTCCACGATGGTCCTTTGTTGTTATCTTCACTTTTGGACTTATCCTTGTTTCTTTGGTCTTTTACTTTTTAGAGTCAATTTACATCTAAAAGTCAAGACTTCAAGATACGAAGTCTAACATAGACTTTGCTAATTCACACCACGTTTGAATTAAAAATTTCAAAAAACTTTATCCACTAGCAGAATGAATACTTAAATACCCCCCAAATGTAACCTTGACATATCGAATCTAGATTGCTGCCCATAAGTACCATGTCTTTCCAGACCTCTGATATCGCGTGAGATTTCCTAGGACTACCGTCGTCCTTTCCGGGAGCTTAAACTGTCGCGATATTATGAGAGAAAGTACATCTTGTTTTGCATATACTTTGTAGACTCGTTGCAACTTCCTAGCACCTCTCAGTATGTTTCTCATCAGTTTGCACAGAATTTGCTGCCCGACTTGTTTCTCCTTGGACTCGATTGGTCGTACTACTTTTCTATTCAATTCCATGGCGCAAAGCTTCAATCTGGTGCAACGAGGGAAATGCCCATTTTTGTCAAGAACGCGGACCATCGTTCACGCGATGCAAAAAAGGATTTTGCCCAGACTTTCAGAGCAATAATACAGCCAGGCCACTTTCGTCCTATTTAATATCACTGAACTCAGACGAAAGAGTAATATCCAGGAACGAGACCAATCAAAAATCAAAAAATGTTTTTACAACAGGGTAGTTAGATTTTTATGAATGCAACTTCTAAACCTTTTTTTTTATGAATGCAACTATATAACTATGGAGCTCCAACCACATTTTCCGATGTAATATTTTGTGCGATCATTGTCAATTCTTTTAAAAACTTAAATACTAGACGAAGGCGTAATTTAATATTTACATACTCTAGCGTGCCTTATATCCTGTTGAAATCTCTTCATTTGAGATGGCGTTTTCACTCGCTAAAAACTCATGTCCTCTTTATATAAAACAACACAACCCTTCCGCGAACACACATGCATCGGATCCAAACAACATGTGTCAGAGTTTGAAGAGGTCAACTTATAGTATCCTCTCTCTTTGCTTGCAAGCACCTTCTTTTGCAACTTTCAAAAACAATACAAGAGCGAGAATGCTTGTCAAACGGAACGCACATGTTTTACATTCTTTTCTTTTATGTTCTGCCTTACCTTGTGAGCGCCTCATTTGAAGACGTTGAATACCCTCTTCACATGGTTTAGTTGATTTTTCAAAGCGGCATATTAGTTAGGGGTGTGCATGAAAACCAAACCGGACTGGACAGAACCAAATCGGCAGTTTTTGAGCAGGTCCCGGCTCCAATTCTTGGAACTGAGAAGAATCGGCATGGTCCTTGATTTCAAGTGCAGAACTGAACCGCTTGGACCAACAATTTTTTTTAATGCTTCCTTTTATTATAAAGAGTAAACAAAACCAAATTGCCAAAACCCTAAACAGGACCAGTCCAACTCGAGAAGCGAACCGAGACCGACAGGTTCGGTCCAATTTTCTGTTCTAACTACTAGGGTGGACTGGCCCAATCGGGGAACCAATCACCCCTAATAGTGGTCCACCAAGTAATCCATTTCCAGAAAAGTTTTAGTTACATTGTTTGAAGGAACTTTCTTTCTTTTTAGCGGATTATATCCTCATTTGTGCATCAAACCATCGATGTATACCAAACGTTATTACTTCATTGTATTTTTGTCCATTTCTTAAGTGAATATCTAGATTTCTTTTTCCTCTTTTTAATGTGTGTGATAGAGAGTATATTAATAAATTTTATTTGATTAATCGGTTGCTACGATGGATTTGCACCTTTAAAATTTTTCGGTTTTCATATGTAATGCACATTCAATTCGTTTATAATACAATTTGATAATCCAAAAATATTCATTTCCTCCTTGATCTTTGAGTATTCCTCAGATAATGGCAACAATCCAAAAATCGGCATGTTATTTACGAAAATTGTCGAACCAAATTTATCCCAAATGATTGCCCCGCTAAGGTTTCTTTACAAAAACCTACCATATTTATATGAATTTAAATAAATTTATCCAGCAAAAATTGATCGAGAATTGACTCCATGGCCCAATGGATAAGGCGCTGGTCTACGGAACCAGAGATTCTGGGTTCGATCCCCAGTGGAGTCGCCATTGTTTTTTCGGTGTCTTTTTTTGTCTTCCCCCAGTTTTGAACACATGTTATTCTCTCCCCCATTGCCCTATTGATTTTATGCCGCTACTCATCCTGGAGAAATCTCCCGGCCTTCCACAAAAACCAGGTCCAAGTCTCAAAGAGTCTGCACTTACCCCCAACTCAAATGTCATGCAATCAAGTTTGATGAGCAGAATTCAGTACGGAGGGTACACTTCAGTTCAAGATTGAACCTTTTACCCCATCAGACCCAATCTTTACAAGTGTGGCTTGAGCTACTCACACATACACACACAGAGACAGAGACTAGGGAGCATAATATTACTGAAGCCAATTCGAACTTTCCGAACGGGTGCTTCTCAAGAGAGGCGAAAAAAGAATCATCAGCAAGCAAGTCGCACTAGGATCTGCTTCACCCAAAAAATGAGTTATTTTACAACCAACAGAACGAGCAAGATGCACAGAGCATCCATAATGGCTAGGCATTTTTTGGTGCAGGATTTGGAGGCGGGAGGCTGTACAGGGACTTGAGCTGCCTGTTGATGAGCTTGCTGTTGCTGCTGAGGGCCAGCTGAAGCTCTAGCCCGTCCGACCACCACTGTTCAAGCCCGTGCGCCTCGAGGAACTTCTGTTTCCCCTTGGACATCACAAACAGCTTCGCTGCCACCTGCTGCGCATTCATCAGGCCCGGGCTGACATTCTCCTTGTCGCCGCCATTCTCTCCCGTACCGGGTGGATCGGTGTAATGACAGCATATGTAGTCACTGTTGTTCACATATAGATGAGGCACCCATTTCTTCATTCCCAAATTCAGAGTCTTGCTCCGATTCAATTGCGCCATCCAGCCCCTCAAGCCGGACTCGGAAATCGTCTGTGAATCATCATTGCTCCCCTGGTTTTCGTGCTCGCTGCTCGAAGGGAACATCGACTTGAGCCTCCTCCAAGCGACCCCGGCTTTCTCTCCCATGTTCCTTAGGCTCATAGCCAGAGAAACCGAAGGCGGATTGAACAAATGGGCGTCCACGTAGATGCCTTCTTTCGCCAGCGCTTTCCCCACCTGCAATGCAAAACCAGCTCCTAACGAATGCCCCACGATGCACACATTATTGCTCCCGTAGCTCTGCGCCGCGGAACTGGATGCCTCTAGAGCCACGTTAAACCGGACCGAGCCTTTCAGGCTTTCCCAAGTGAGGAACCGGAGGTCATCCTCGACATCTCTGCGGATCGTGGGGCCTTTGAGCAATGTCCCTCTTAGGGCCAACACGGCTCTCGGCGCACCGCTGGGTCTGATCAGTATGAAGTCGGCTAGTGCCGCGGCCCTATCCCATTCTAGCACAGCGCCGAATATCGATCCGTCTCTCTCGTCGATTAGTGTTTGCGACAGCTTGTACTTGAAGGGTAGCCACCATTTGGGGGCGAGCGCGTCTTCCTCGGACCGGTTCTCTTGTCTGTCCAATTCGAGCAAGTAGACGGCTTGGATGAAGCAGGCAAGCACTGTTCTCTTGTAATTCTCATCCTTCCTGTAGACATAAAAACATCTGTTGCTCTAAGCAAAATCAAATGAGCCCCAAGTAGACAATCTATCACAAGTTAACAAGTTCAAGATCCGTATAAGGATCACTGATCATTCCTCAGGAATAGTGAATGAACAGAACTAAGAGAGAAAAAAAGAAATCCAAAAGCTATCATTCACGTTTCCTACAGATAATCAACAACTCCCGTTGCAAAAAAAAAACCCACAAAGCTCCTAACTTTGGTTCCTTAGGGGTCGAAAACACACAGCCAAAACCACCCACGGATTAAAATTGGTGAATTCAGCATCATTCAGAGAGGCAAACGAACCGAACACCCAAATGAAACTTTTACTAAATTTGGGGCCTAAAGAAAAGAGAAGAGAAGGGGAACAGACCAACTGGAATTGAGGAGGTCTCTCCAGTTGGGAGAGGAGACATTGCGAGGTCCAGACACGTGAAACGCGTAGGGATGAGCTTCTTCTCCTCCTTCCACGGACGTCTCCTCCTTCGTCGTCTCCTCTGAAATTCTCTGCTCCATTTCTACTCTGCAACACCCAACACACACACACACACACAAAGACTGTCGTCTATCCCTCTTGCTTTCTTCTCTGTTCTTCAGTTGCCACACAGAGAGAGGGTGGGGAGGCCGTCTGCAGAGAGTGGGTACGAGTATGATCGTGGTTACCGGCTGAACAAAATTTATCAATGGAGTCAAAATCTCATTTTTTTTCGTTGCATTTCATGTGGTTTTTGGATCTGCGTCGCACACAATCATGAGCTTTGAAACGCCTGGGCCTCGTAGCATCGCTCCTCCGCAACGGTCATATTTCTCCCAAGTTGTCGGAATCAAATCGAAATTACCAAATTGACCCAACCTGCTCCCATGGGAAAGCGAAAGAGGTCGTTGACCAGTGTATTCCGTGGAATTACTAAATGCAATCTACATCGTCAAAGTTGATGGGACCCATTATCTCTAACGGTCCAGATTCCTCTCCCTATGTGGATCCACCTCATTCAAATCCCCAAATTAACTGCGGATCTTAAGAAAATCCAAAATATTTCTCCTATCTCATTGACTCTACCCGCCAATCTAAGAGCCCAATACCCAAAAAAACTCCAACTTTATCATTTATGATAATTTCACTAAAAACTTTTTTTTCTTCTCATAAAAAATCTTTATCTTTTACATTTGTCATAATTCTACCCCAAACTTTTGCTTTTGTTCTAATTCGCCTGCCTAGTACAAAAAAAAAATCTCAACTTTAGCATATGTCCTAATTATATTCAAAACTCTTTTTCATATTCTCTTCAGACTCAACAACCCAAAAAACGGCTAAACATAAAGATATTGGACTAACGATCTAAAACCTCGTCGTCTATGAAATCTACTTTTTCTAAATTTGAAGATTTATTGGTAATTTCGACCAGAAAACTCAATCTACGTAGGATTAATTAATGGCAATTATGGACGGAAGACCGACGGTGGTAAAATTAGGATAAAAGTAAAAGTTGAGAGTTTTTTATAATACAAAAAATTTTGAATATAATTGGGACATATGCTAAAGTTGAGGATTTTTTGGAGTATTAGACAGGTAAAACTGGGACAAAAGTAAAAGTTTAAGATTTTTTATAAGACAAATTTTTTTTTAATATAATTGTCATAAATGCTACAGTTGGATTTTTTAATTTTTTTTTTTGGTATTAGGCCTCAATTTAAGTATAAAAATATTTAGAATTACAAAATAAAAGAGCAAAACACAGTATTTTCCTAACTAAAAATGGCAATTGATGACCCCCATCCGGTCATTGCCGCCATCGCTAATGATCGAGAAGCCATGACTCTACTCGGCGGAGGTGTCGACCGTCCCTACCCTCGGTTGGTTAGCAGCGAAATCAGGAGCACTGTGATAGATCAAAACTTGGTAATATGTTAGCTGACTCATTAGTCAGCTTTCCATGCCAATGGTCTTCATTTAGCTCCTAGGATTAGGTGAATAAAGCAGTCATCGTTGAGTAGATATCAGACACTGACATTGTTTTAGTAAATCGCTACCTAGAAAAGAATACTTGTAAAATCAAAAGCCAATGAACAGTATTTTTCCACTCTTTAGCGGCCTCTTTGAGAGCTGTCATGCCAGATTGCGCAGCATTGAGCTAACCTGTCGGCGACCATTGTGCGATTAGTAGAATTTCTCAGTTTGGATTCTGTTACAACTCATATTCTTGATCCGCAACTTAAACAGCAAGGAAAGTTCTGATCAGTACACCAATCCTAGCCGATAGAAATGGCTCGCCATAGCACATTCATACCGGGCACTCTTCATTTGATTTCTCCAACGACCCCTAAACAACATCACAGTTCACTCCATCATCTTGAGGGAAACATGTCGCGTGAGATCACCAGCCATAGAAACTGTGAAATTTCAACTTGTCCTGTTCGTCGCTTGCATAGCTGGATACGGCGTGCTCTCAAATTTCCCGGACCACCTGTGTGATTGACACATGAGGATGCGGTTACAATGATGCAATGAAGCATGGCTGAGTGCCCAAAACCAGAAAGTTTCAGGCACATGAGACGATTCTGTGGAGTAGTTAGAGATAATTCCGACCTGCATTCTTCCTTTTCTGGGATCTGGAGCTCGAGATCCTCTTGGAATGGCTGGAACACGAGATCAATTTTGTCGTCCTCCACTTTATCGAGAGTCGGCGGATCCCACTGCATAGCAATTGGAACAACTTAATGAGCACGGACGATTTGGCAAAGGCCAGACGAATATCTGGTTTCATCAGAGAGAGAGAGAGAGAGAGAACCTTGGGAGAATTGTCCTTGTCGATAGTAACAGCTCGGATTCCCTTTTCAACGTAACGGAAGAAAAAAAAAATAGCACATCATAGATGAAGAAGCAATTTGCATCAGTAAAACTAAAAGCGGACTGAAGTACTATTTGTAGAAACTGATGTTACCTCATATACATCTTCAGATATTGCCATCCGTAAAGCATTCATTGTTAGTCTAAATTCCTTTCTCAAACATTCAGAAAGTTTTTGGTCGCGGCCTTCAGCGGATCTGGACATTTTGAAGGGCAGTAAACATTAGACAAGTTGTGCTAGAACAAGCACCAGGAGTGGTTTCTATTTACATATTCAGGAATGGTTAAAAAAACTAATGATGTGTCTTGTTTTCAAAATCCGTAGATTAACAATCCTTCTGCTTTTCTGTTTGTCTAGTGGAAATGACGAAAGTCTTTGAAAAAAAAAAATATAGTTGCTTATGTTGTAGGTAAAGTCAATTTCTTAGTATGAATAACCAGTCAAAGTCCTGTCAAAAGTTATACCGATCTTAGGGTCATTTTCAGTCCTGTCGGGGATGATCTCTTTAGCCCCTTGAGCGCCGGTCCTATCCACCCATTTCCATCTTTGCTTGCCTCGCATTCCTGAAAGATAAACCGCACACAGCTCTGCCCGTTAAGTAAGCACAAAAGAAGGAAAATATAAATATTTTCACTTTCAGAAGTAGCTCAACCATGGGAATTCTGGAAGACCATGTGAACTTACCAATGATTTTATGATATCTGCAACAGTATCCTTTGAAAAGCACTCGTCAATTACTGCCTTCCTAGATTCATTTAAGTTAATGTCCATCAATATTAAAGTATTTCGTAAGTAGAATATCGCGTAGGAGGCTTCGCTGTAGACACATTACTTGTTCAGGACACTCTCTTCCTCAAGCTGAACTTCTATTGCAAATTTGTCAATTGCAGATCTGACGGCATTCTCTTCTCCTGATTTTAAACTCATCAGAAGCTTCTCCAGCTTTAAAAAAAAAAAAAAGTTACTAGTAGAGGTGTCTAAATGGGGGGGGTGGGGGCATTAACCCGTTTGACCCATATTCATCCAACAAATTTAATACCCATACCCGACCCGACCCAACCCAACCCAACCCGACAACTTAAATACTTATATATTTAAATAAATCATGAAATATTTATTTCTTTTAATTTATTAAGAAAAATGATATTGCTAAAATATGCAATTGAATTTTTATTTTTCTGAAAAATTTAAATTTTTTATTTTTAAAAATATTTTTTATTATAACCCCATAGCACCCCTCCGCTCGCCCACCACCCTCCGCCACCTCGTGCTCTCCCACCATTACCACCCCCACCACCTCTACCCGCATTCTAGGTGTGCATATATTTCACGTATAGATTCATATAACTCAAAATCCTTTTAATTTTTTTCTTAAGTTTCAAATAATATTTGGGATTTTGACAGAACAAGTAAAGAATGCGTTATAAAAAAAAGAAAAAAAAAAGAAGGGGGGGGGGGGGGGGAAAAAAAAAAAAAAAAAAAAAAAAAAAAAAAAAAAAAAAATTACTATAAAAAAAATTATTAAAATATTAAAAATAGAATTTTTAAAAATATTCACAAAACTTATTTATGATTCACTTAAGATAGTTTTCTTGAAACCCATTTACACCCATTTAGAACCCATTTTGACACATAGAGTTTCAAGAACCCATTTAGACCCATTTAAGACTTACCCACCACCATCAAATATGGGTCAAATGTGGTTCGGACCCATTTTGCCACCTCTAGTTACTACCTCCATAGTATGCAAAAGGTACTAATTAACAGTCTCCTATGATTCAGGATGCATGTGGCATCAGTTCAATGGCTAAATTACAAGCTAAGTAGTAATATAAAGTAAATCGAGCCTACAAAGTTGACATAAGCTGCAGAACTGTGAAATCACCAAGCAGATTAATGATTGCAACTGGCAGTTTGGACCAAAAGAATGAAATCCTAATAACTTGGCATCACACATATTGTCCTTGTAGCCGCATTATCAAACATGATCATCATATGATTGGAATCAGATAGATGAAATCATTTAGGCGGGATTCACAAAGCACAAAAAAGAAAAACATAATAATTCAATGCATTTGGAGAGAGATTTCAAACTCATCTCACTCTTCTCCAGCTCAGGAAGTTTCTAAAACAAGTGAAGAAAGTGTTACTACGTACTATCTCCATAGTATGCAAAAGGTACTAATTAACAGTCTCCTATGATTCAGGATGCATGTGGCATCAGTTCAATGGCTAAATTACAAGCTAAGTAGTATTATAAAGTAAACCGAGTCTACAAAGTTGACATAAGCTGCAGAACTGTGAAATCACCAAGCAGATTAATGATTCCAACTGGCAGTTTGGACCAAAAGAATGAAATCCTAATAACTTGGCATCACACATAATGTCCTTGTAGCCGCATTATCAAACATGATCATCAAGTGATTGGAATCGGATAGATGGAATCATTTAGGCGGGATTCACAAAGCACAAAAGGGAAAAACGTAATAATTTGATGCATTTGGAGAGAGTTTTTCATGAACATTTGAAATTCACACCCTAATAGCCCGCATTTAATCCCCATTGAGTCATGATAGTAATGATTGCCTATTGTATACAGTTGAAAGCAAAGGAACCATCGACTAAATCCAACTTTAAAAAAGCAGGGTAAGTGTTTCAGCTTGAATACCAGGAGGCATGACTTACAAAAGTAAATGAGGATTCACTGAAGTTATAAAGGAGAGGAATCAGAATAAAAATTGAGAGTTGCAAAGCTAAATTATGGTCGTTGTAGAGAATTTCATTGATGATTACTCATTTGCATCATCCCTTTTGAATTTCGTCCTCCACAAACTTTTGAATACTTCAGGACTTCAAGCAAAAAAGAATACTTCAGCTGACTAGCTAACTCATTGCGGGAGGAACATGATTCATGAACAGGGAAAAGGTCAAGACTGACACTTTACTTGCATGTTGATGCAATAGCTGAGCTTATTCAGTCTATAAGAGGAAGTCTTACCTCATACTCTTCTATAGACTAGACATAAGCTGGAAAATTCAGCATCAGGAACTAGTATATGTTTCATGAAGTAGATGGTTCAAGACAGAGTGATGGACAAGAGCATGGTCAACATTCCGTTTAAACAAATCTCAATTTTTTTCCTCTAGTTTTAAGTTACTGCAAGCGCTTGTCCAAATTCATAACATGACGGTATAGACTGTTGCACCCATGTATACTGCCTGATTATTTTCCATATGTAGACAGCAACATAAGTGGTTTGGCATAACATATTCAGAAGTCTAGAGACTATGCTTTCATTTACTTTTATTTTTTAAATGGCATTTCAAAAAGAGATTCAGTCATTGCCGCCACCCAGTATGCAAGTTTTCTAGGGTCATAAGACTGTAGCAGCAATTAAAGAAAAGGCCTTTCTAACTTCCACAGGACAATTTGTAGCAGCATAAAAGCATGGATCGAATAAGCATCAAGAGAACAATGCAATTTGGTGCAAACATAGAGGCAAGAGAACTATAATTAGAGTTACAGCTGACCTCAGAAGAGACAAAGTGAGTTGCTAGTCCAGCAGCCACCAATTCTTTGCCATTCAGCCTCGCACCAGTTAAAGCCAAGAATTCCCCTATATAATCACCACACAGTCTCAAAATTGAAAGGACTGCAAAAAGGAAGTCACATCCATTTGAACTTTTCTTGCTCTAAATGCATTTACCCAGCCGTCCAGGTAGATGGGAAAGCATGTAGGAGAAACCGCAATCAGTATGAAACCCGATGCTCGCTTCTGGAGTAGCAAAAACCTATATCCCAAATATCCAACTATAACTGGACTTACCCAATAAATCTGAATAAACTTCTTTCAAGAGCTACAAAAAAACACTTTAACAAATCAGCTACCCACCGTCTTTTCTGTGACAACTGAAAACTTCATTGGAACCATTAAAGATGCCCCTCCACCCATTGAGATTCCATTGACAAGGGCGACCTTTCAAATGACACCAATCAGCTTTTTTCCTTTTCCAAACACAATATACGACAATGATCAAAGTTCAAATAGGTACCTGGACTTTCTTGTAGGTATGGATGTGATAACAAAGCCAGTACATTCTATAGACAACTTCCAGGCAGGAATCCTCTGGCAAAAGGAAAACAGAGGCAAAATATACTATCTCTGCATCAGAGGAACTAAAAGACGCTGAGACCTGAGACTAATAGACGTAGCGCTGAAATTATTTCTTTCGGCGAAGCTTCCTTACTTGATTTTTTGCCATCGTGGAACATTTTCAAATCTCCACCAGCAGAGAAAGCTCGACCAGCCCCCTTTCGCAAGTATCAAACACCGTAAGAACTTTGACAAGCAAAATATTCAATGCATAGCAAGATGCTGTAGAATATCAAGTCTACTTTTTTCTGGTCTGGATTTCTCCAGTCAATTAGTGCGATGACTGTCCTCGTAAGACCAGTGCAAGAAGAATGTTCCTGATAAGTCAGCTGTACTACTCCTGAAGCGAGGCACACATTTGGAACTAACCTTGATGATCACAAGTTGTGCCTTATCATCTTTCTCCCATCTTTCTAAGTAGTCAGCCAGCAGATAAACCTGGTTCCAGTAAAACTGTAAACAACAGCTTTCTCGAAAAAAAAATGTGACAAGGAAGAGCCACAAACACACAGAAATCCAGCATACCACTCTAGATGAAATGATATTCAATTTGCGGGGCTGGTTTAAGGTGATCACCCTAACATGATCAATTTCTTCCGCAAGAACAACCTATAGAAGAAGACCAATTCAAGACTTCAGCATTACAGACTTATCCAGTGGCACTCGCTACAAAAGCACACGCAATTCGTTCACTGATATGTCCGACCGAGCACACCCTGCTTACCTCCTCGTCCTGGGTCATCCCTTCTTTTGCCATTTGAGGGTGATCAAAGTGAAACAATACAGAGAAAAATCTGCCCAAAGGAGCAAAACTCCCCAATGTCATGAGAGTGGGAATACAAAACTTCCAAGAATCAAGAAAATGAAGAAAAGCCCGCAATACCCAGAATACCCATTGAGCAGCACATCAGATCAAATGAGAAACTCACAATCCGGAACAAGGTCGCGGAAGTAAAGAGCCAACGGAAGTACAAAAGATAGGAAAAGGCAGAGTACGAGCTTACAAGTAGACGGCACCTGTGATGGTCTGAAGGAAGAGGGAGAGTGAGAGAGAGTGGTGGAGGAGCCTTCCTGCTGCTGACAAAACAAGTAATGGAAGCTTTAATGGCAGGAAGGTACATGGTGGATGGGCTTCCAAGTTAGTTGGTTGGTCGCAGCGTCATAAGAGAAGACTGTTCTTGACTTCTTACTTCACCTACCACCACCATCATCACCTTCCGCAAGTATCTTTCTTTTTCCGCCAAAACTGGTGAGCATTGTTTGGATGAATTAGATGAAGTTCGGGTTAGCTGTGGCTGTGGGGGTGACTGACCGTCACCAACCCCACAACCATCTGATTCTTCATAGTCAATCAGTCACACTTTCATTCGACGTGATCCATTCCCAAAACGACATTCCACGAGGTCCAAGCTCATCACTGCATTGGCCCAGAACTGAAGTCGTTGCCAGATGATCCGTCGGTCGCAGCTTGTCACTGGGAATTTGGGGAAAATCTTGAATGGAATCTCTCTCTGTGTATTCCACCCAGTTGAAGGGTGTACGTCCAGCCCAAACTCGTGTTTGATTTGGATCATCGCCAACCACGAAAGCCCATTATGAATTTCCAGTCAACCACAAAGTTTCAAAAATCATCAAAAAAAAAATAATAATAACTGTGTGGCTCTCATCGTTAGTATGTATATGTTCTTGAAGATTTGAAGTGTTCTCCATGACCTAAAAGTTTGATTTTTTTTTGCTTTATTCTTCTAATATCAAGAGTGTTGTGTGTTTGATGTGAACCTTGAACAACCAAAAGCTACAAGCTGCATCAGATAACCATCATCTTGATTTTCTATACCGCCTCAGCAAAACGCATTGCTTTCTTGGCGACTCGGTCTAAAATTGGGATGGCGGAGTCAACTGGCCAAAGTACGAGGATTCAAGATCTTCAAATCAAAGGAGTTGTGCAGGCCACGCAAGCTCTAATGACCACCAAAACGATCATGATCTCTATGGTTTTGCGCAGCCAGTATGGAGCTAAATGGCGATGCTTGACCCTCGTTGAATGCACTCTCAATGATTTCCGCCTCGACAGTGATAAATATATGTCTCGAAAAAAGCAACAAATTCACCCCCACTTAAAATTGGTTTACTAGTAACGAGCTAGCAAAATAGTAATGCTCGAGATGCATCTATCCTAAAAAGAGTAATTCCAAATTGATCGAGCTATCATGGCATAATGGAATTCAAACCTATCCGATTATTTTAACTAAAAAGTCCCTCTTTCACCGAATGGTTTAAGGCTTTTAGATCAATTGAGTATGGTCCCAAAAGAATTCTACGGAGGCATCTGGGTTTCGCGGTTTCGAGATCTTCCCCAATCTTTGAAATCTGATGAAGCTTAGATGTTACGTTCTCTTAACAAGATAAATGGATCTATGTGAGGGAGGTTTATACGGGTTAATCAAACAGGGGAGAAATTTAACGTGGGTCGTGGTCCATCCCACTAAATAGAAGCTGCCCCTCGGGCCGTTTTCATGGGCCGAGAAATTGATGGTACGAGGAAAATGTCAATTTGTCCATTTTGTCAAAGTTGTATCCCAACTTTGCCCTCTCGTTGATCAAAGTTCTAATCAGTTCGCTCAATTTTAAGTTATGAATCTTTTATGCCTTACGACAATCTTCTAAGAATAGTTCAAATCTCGAAATGATTTTTCTCTTTCCCAAATGTGTATACTTTCTCCAAGATGTGCATTTACGCACATTGGAGCTCCTCGCTCGATGTCCTGGGGCGCTATATTGTAAGCTGCTGTTTCTTCGGGTGGTGGATTATTTATTTCTAACAACCCCTTACTAGATCAAACAAATAAAGCTCCATTGAATGAATCAACTTCTCGAGAGTTTGGGATATGTTTGGTCTTTCTTCCGTCAATCATCCAGATTTTCTAGCTCTTCTCCTCTTGACCTCATAAATCATTTGAATATTTATTCATTTTTCTTATTTTTTTCCAAGTGTCTCATTTAATGGAGGATAGCTTTGCTTGGCATAAATAGCTGATGATGGAGTTAAATGCGTCATCGGGACGGAGACTAATCATCGTGTTAATTATTAATCTGCATGGCTAATTTGGAATAAGAATTTCAAAAACTAAAAAGCAAGCGACTCACTTCCCTCTTATCGGCTTAAGCTATCCATCCGAAAGACACCCTATCTTCCCCCATCTAATCACATCGATCGATCATCATAAAATGCGTCGTCGAGACAAAGACTAATCGTCATTTTAACGTGCATAACATATTCGGAATAAGAATTTCGAGAATTAGAAAGCAAGTCATTCGCACCCCTCTTATGAGCTATCAGTCTAGAAGGAATCCCTATCTCCCTCCATCTAATCACACTGATTGTCTATGTGATGGAGCCAAACTTTTAGATGAATTGTAGCTAACCGGTGAGTATTGAAGCAAATTCGGTGGTTCTAGGGACTAAATTGACATGAATCTTAGGTGTAAGAGGCAAATTGGCTATTTCCATCTGTTTTTGGGGACAAATTGGCATTTTTCACTCGGATGGAACGTAAAAAGAGGAATGAGAATTTTGAACTCAGCGGGAAGAAGGCAACAAATCACAAAGAACAAAAAATCAATAAAGAATCTTCCTATATGCATGACCAACAAATTTTTAAGTAAAAAAATATTAATAAAATTGTTAAAATAATTAAATATTAAAAACCCGAGTTCGTCTATGGACTTAAACTTTTTTATAGTTGACAATAGTCTTACAAAATTTTACGATATTCCACTTAACAAGGGCTCTTCACATCTGGACGTCGCCCGACTACAAATGAATACGGGGTTGCATCACATCTTCCATGTAAAAGATTGACTCCGTCTACGGTGTATTGCCATGAAAATGAATTATATGTTCATAATTTTGTTTCATAATTAATTAGGAAAGGTTTAACGAAACATAAATTAATATATTGGTCCGGTCGTAGGCCAGAATAAGACAGGCTCAGCTAACAAATGACTTGGGATATTTGGATGACCGATCGACGAGGGAACTTGGATGTCAAAGTGAGCTGAAACCGAAAGTGACAACAACGATTGACGGACCCAAAAATACAAATGGCAAATCAAAAATCAGAATCTAATCAACAATTAGTTAATGAAAATTGAAAAAAAATATATAATAAAATTTTTGTCAAGAAGTGAAGTGGCAACCTAACCGTTGACCCGTTCACTTGTTTAAAGGAGGAGTGCGAGGAGGACACGCCTGTCCGTTGACTATTCGTTGTTGGCATGCGCTGCTTGAATAGAACCCTAGGAATCTAAATTGAAGGACAGGACACCAATTTGGAAATCATGGAACTGTGTAACAAGAAAAAGAAGATAAACTATGAACAGATGGTTCTTGTCATTAGGAGCTGCTGCAAATTGAGATTGTGTATTCTATTCATCAACAGCTATTTGCAGTGAAAAAGAAGAAAGTAAAAGATTAAGAGGTAACAAAAAGACCGAACTATCGGCAATTTAATCCGGCGACTCGGAGTCTGAATCCCTCTTTGCCGGTCAGTGTGGCGTATGTAGTTATGATGCTAACCCGGAACTCCGGGGAAAAGGGTGTAATGGAATGAATCTAATCCCCAAGTATTTTTACACTTTGTTGTCACAATAAGAATGAAAAATTTTGTTTCCCCACCTCCTATACCACCAGTGTTTACAACATCTACCACTCCCTCGCCTACTCAACCCTGGAAAATTCCATGGGCTTTTCAGGGTTCAAACCTCGGCGCACCGGGTGGGCGCGTACCCGAGCCGCGACTTCTTGGTGTCGTACAGGATGTGGAAGTTCTGCTGCTGGTAGTTCCCGATGATCGAGAGCGCGGACCGGGGCGTCCCTAGGATTGCCAGGCACACCAGCTCGCCCGGCACCAGAGGGATGAAGTAGTTCTCGACGGGGAAGTTCCACATGGCCCCGTCGGCAAACACGATCCCGAACTCAGGGAATTCCGCCCTCTCCACCCCCGAGATGTTGTAACAAGGGTGCAGGATCTCAATGTCCTGGACCAGAGGGTAGCCTTTCACCTTGTCCAGGAAGGCCTGTTTGATCACATCATAGGCAGGATCCGTGAAGTAGCTGAGTGTTGTGCCGGAGTCGATGATTGTGCCACCTGAGCCGTCTGATCCTAAAGCCCATGTCTCTTCGGGGATCTTCAGGATTTCGCCTCCGACAACAATCGATTTGATCTGGACATAGTAAAATGTGTCCGCCGGGTTATCTCGGCCGCCAACAAAAGAAGTGTAGTTCAGATTGGGGTGGCTTAGGAGGCCCCTGTCCTCCCCAAAGATGAGCTTGCTGCTCACGCTCGTGTCGCTGTTCCGGTCCACGAGGCAGTAGGAGAAGGAATGCCCATAGAGGGACCGGAGCTGCGAGGAGAAGGAGAGCGGGCCCCGCCCTAGCCCGAGGAGCCCTGCCGCCCCGTGGAAGAGCCCCCGGTTCCAGTGGCCGCACCCGAACTTCACGTCCTCCACCTTGCGGTACTCAGACTTCCCCGCAGGCGAAGTGAGATTGACCGTGAAAGTCTCGAGCGCGAAGTCGCCTGTCGTGTTCGAACTGTCGCCGTACCAATAGAAGTAAGGGCAGGTCTGGGTATCGGAGTTGCACGGCTGCGGCGGGTCCGGCGAGGAGACTAGATGGCACCGGGGGTCGCGACAGCTTATGTTGCGGAAGGAGGTGGAGTCGCTGGGATCGTAGTGCGGCCCGTTCTGCTCGAAGCAGTCGTAGCAGGGAACGCATTGGATCCAATTGAGGTCACTGCCGGTGTCCAGAATCAACGAGAAGTGTTTAGGAGGAGTGCCGATGAACACGTCCATGAAGTACTCACCAGAGCCCTGGCTCACGCCGGATGCCAGAGTCGCCATTAGCCGGCCTGAGAGCCCGCCCGCGTAGGCCTCCAGCGACGGCGCGGGCGCGGGCGCGGGCGATGGGTCGGCCGCATCGACGACGACCTTCCTCGGCCACCTCTGCTTCGTCGTCGCTTTGTCCTTCTTCAGCCTCATGATGGTGTTCTGGTTCTTCTTCTCTGTGACCCTCCGGTGCAGAGTGTGAATTCTGCTCAAGTCCCACATCTTAAACTCCACCGCGGACTCTCGGGGCTCCGTCCCGCGGCCGCCCCCGCTCGGCCGGCGTTTCAGGTGGAGCTTGACCGGCTCTCGGGGTTGCGACGGTTCTGATTCGGCCCGTGCTGAAGAAGCTCGCCTGCTGTCGATTTCTCCACTCTCCTCGCCGTCATCGCCATCATCGCCTTCTTCATCTCCTTCCGCGGTCAAAGCCTGCACAAAGGACGAGGACGACTCTGAGTCTTTGGGCTTCTCAGAGGACGAGAGGCTGCAGCCAGAGCTCGCTGAAGCGGACACGGCATTGAAGCTCATGTGCTGAGGCAATTCGATCCCGGCGAGCGTGGAGGCATTCGAATTTAGGCTCTTGTGGCCATGTATCGCGGAGATCGATCGAGAGAAGCAAGCGATGATGACCAGAAAGCACAACAACGAGGACGAAACTTTAGATGCCATAGCGTTGACCTCTTCCTCTCAATCGAGCACAGGAGAGAAGTCCTATGCAACCACCATACAATCAACAAAGCAGAGCTCCAGAAAGAAGGAAAAGCTTGGAGCTTTCAGCCCAATACGGCTCGGAAACTGGAAACCCACCCAAGATTTCTCGAGAGATCGAACGAAAACCAGCTGATACAGGGCAGGGTTCGAGGAGGGAAATGAAGGGGGTGCTACAAATCCCAGTAGAACCAAAACGTTGAAAAGGGAAAAGAGAGATGGGAATGTATTTAAGGGAGGAGTCGCGAGGAAAACGAAAGAGAGAGGAGTCGGGTGTTGAATCGATGTTAAAAGACTTTGAATTCCGGGGCTCTTCTCAGTAGTGACCCACCAGGCCCCCTCCTCCACACGCGGTTTCAGAGTCTTGTGCTGAGCGTGATGCGATTATTCAATGAGGGGAATAAGAAAATGGAGAAATAGATATAACTCTAGAGAGAGAGAGAGAGAGAGAGAGACTCTGGCTGGTTTGCAGTCCAAAGCAAATAACCTTTATTCAGCTTCTCTCTCTTCTTCCTCTCTCTCTCTCTTTCCGCCATTGGCTTTCCACATTCACACGCCCTTCTTTTGCTCTCTCTCTCTCTCTCTCTCTGTTTCCTTTTACAGTTACAGGGGAAGCTGAAGCCGAAGAGCCTGCAAAGCTCGAACTTTCTCTCTCTAGTGGTACTGGAGAGGGGGAGAGAGAGAGAGAGTGGGGTTTTACTTGGTAAAAGCGAAACGCTCTGGTCTAAGCGTAGAGATTTGACCTCGTTTAGCGTCTCCTCCTTCCTTCCTTCCTTCCTTCCTTCCCCCGTTTATTTTTTTTTTTAAAGCACGAGAAAGAATGAGAACTTTTCTAAGTTGGGAACGCGCTTCTCAAGAAGTAAATGAGCAACCACCTCCCCACCAAATATTCTTTGTTTAGTTCTAATTAAACATATCTTCTCCTTTTTCTCTAATTCTAATTAGAGATCTCCCCCATTTTGCGGCAGAGGAAAAAAACAAGAAGAAGATTTTTTGTTCTTAAAAACCTTACTTTTATCGCAAGAAGCCACGGATTTTTTTTTTTTTGCTTCAATTAACCGGTGTTGTCAAAACCGCGACTGTCGTATTGAACTAACTAAGATAAGGGTTGAGCCCGGGAAAAGAGAACGGGCCAAAACAGTTGTATTGAATGTTGGGTGAATGCTCAATCGACCTAGTTCAATTGGCCGGTACAGTACGGATGTCGAAATAACTTATATCGAATAAGAGGTCAAGCACCACATTCTGAGCTTTGGGAAATGCAGATATCGAGTTCTAGCGTAATTTAGCACATCCTATCATGTGAGCCTCATAAATGGCCTCGGATTAAATCAGATACAAGGAAGTTACGTTGGGAGATTACTTGACTTGCAACTTGAAATTAACATATAAAAAAAGTACTTATAAGTAAGCAATCTATTATGACGGCAAATTCAGGTGTCACGCAGGAGAAATTTTATCAATATGACCATATATGTGGTAAAAAATGAGATATGCTAAGAATTTGCATCGAACTAGAAATGAGTATCAAACACCCCTAACGTTTGTACAAACCACATGCATGCCGTTGAGAGAAGGTCGGCTTCTTCCGGACCATTTCTCAGATTGCTCTATTACCGTCGCATTGAGTTCTTGATGAGATGGATTATGATGGTTGGAACCGGTCAATCGTGTAAAGTGATGGCAAAATTCAAACTAAGGTACTAAACTATAAACTGGTTTTGACTCGGCCATAGATGAGCATCCATAGATGTCTGCCGGGAAATTGTCTTGAGGGAACAAACGTAGAGACAAGGTGTGGGAACATGGCTAGTGCAAATAGAAAGGTGCCAGGGATCATATTGGATAGAAGCAGCCAAACTTTTCTTTATTATCATCATTAATTTAATTTTTAAGGATGGCTTCTTTAATTTAAATGTAATTTAATTTAATTTCTTTTGTTTAGTGGCATTTGGGTTCAACAATGACGCGAGGCCTATGCGCGTGGATCTTCCGGTTTTTCTAATTTTCCTCGTTCAACCAATGACTGCAGCTAAGACTCAAAACCCTCTGTAGTCCATACACGTATCGCGAAAGGTTGAACCCAACTAGATGCATTCTACTGCAAAATTTCCGGGTTGAACGGTGACTCCGGTAGACTTTAGGAGAGGGAATGGAGCTTGTTGAATTGGGATAATTGACTCGCTCGGCGACGGAAAAGGCGTTGCGAAACGCAGCGCCGACCGCAACCACGCTCGCGCCGCAAGAATCTGAATACCCGAGAGATGCTCGGTTGCCTTCCTTGGGTCGTCGCGCTGCAGTTGAACAAATTGATACTTAACGAGTGCTTCGGGGTTACTTGTCGACGAGCTGCTCACTGGAATTCAAAAGTAGCGTGCGATCTACCGAGGATTTCTACATCTGAATGCACCCAAATTGAGGTTGGCCCTTCCGCAGGAGTCGAAGAATGCTTTGTACGCCATTACGGGGTCCTAAGGAGAGGGTGTGATTTGCGGGACAAGAAAAGGATCGAGACCCGATCGAGGTTCATCGTCCTAATCCTAAAGAGGTCACCCGGTCGTTCACCTCCCGTCAGCGACGAGTCGGTTTGAGTGCGTTGCTTGCTTCGATGCTTTTCGTCAAATCCATGGTTTGAAATCGTACGATGGGTTTGAAGGGACTAACTTCCAAGGAGAGAGCCACGGATGCGCACCGTCCTTTCGAGCACTATGCTCAACGAAGATTATGGGTAATCGCAATATGTACGGTTAGGTCGAAATGACAAGAATGGCTTCTATGCTCAATGAAAATTTCACGACATGACAAATTCTCATCTCATCTCTCTCTCTCTCTCTCTCTCTCTCTCTCTCTATTGATTGCGGCTCGATTCACGACTCGACTAGAGTCCCACAACCGCAAGGGGTCTTGGATTCACGGTCGCCTGAGTCCCACAACTTTGATATCTAGGGTTAGATTCTCGAGGTGTGCACGACATGCGTGTGAGAAAGAGAGGCCGCGATAATTATGGACAAGTAGAGAAGGAGAGAGACATAGGCCTTTGTGGTGGCGGCACGAGTGCTGGCGGTGATTAAGGGTTTTAGACTAAACCGGCCGTTGTACGATAAGTTTATGGCTTTTTGGACAGGTATTCAGATGGCGGTGGAAAGCTGATTGGGGGAACAGGGAAGAAGAAGTACAGGCCAAGAAAAGGACTAAAAATGCAAAAAATAAATAAATTGAAAAGGTAAAACCTATTGAAATTCAATGTGATTATGTATCCCCCTTTCAAGAGAATAAATTGAATTTATGAGAGGATCTCAATCTTTATTGTAAGTTACATACAAGAGCGTAAAGTCATTAAGTAAGATTAATTAATGACCGAATTTAATCTTAGCAATTCAAATAAAGAAAACTATGCAAGACCTTCTGCCGACGTTGAGATGGCACACACGTAAGACTCAAGTGTATGGAACGGGCAACTCAACAAGAGGTCTTAGATTGGATTGAGATCGATACGATAATGCGATCCCGAACTAGTGGAATTGCAATAAATTTGACGGAATATCTCTAAATGTGTGCCTCCAATAAGAAAGTCGGTGGGTCAAGTCAAGGAACGAGCGAAGCCGGTGGGCCGAAGTCGAACCGGCCTTAAGGTTTGACCATTTGAGTCCCAAGTAGCACGTTAGGGTTTGGTGGAAACTTCCATGGATCGTGTTATTAACCAAGTGGCCTTTTATTATTTTATTTTTTTTGTGACACATCTCAATTTGGTCATTTATGATAACCATGCCAATCAGATATATGGTCCAAACCTGCAATTCATCTTCTTTCTTTTTCCAGTAAAATTTACACTAAAGATAGTTGCGTATCCGTGCAACAAATGAATATATTCGTTTGGCATTTTAGTATACATTGTTCCGAACGATGTGGGTTCTAACCCATTTTCGATCCATCAGAATTAGCTTTATTTTTTTGGACACATATTCATTGGGCCTTCAAAAAGCTAACAACCCATATACAAAATATGGGTAAAAAATGAGTGATGGACCCATATTGACATATCTAATTGTTCGTAAATTGTACTCTATGTCATGCGAACCTTCCTCTTTTGCATGAGATAAAGAAGGACTTATCGGTTCATAATGAACATTAGTTTAAAATCGAGAGACCCAATGACATGGTGGCAAAATTTCTTGTTATTGAGGTCATGTGATTTAGGGAAATTTCATATGTAATCAACAGCATTACTACAAAAACGAGAGAAGATAACAAAAATCCTTTCGAGGAAATACTTAGTAGGAAGAGTTACAGTGAAAAAATGTTAGGTTACCTAACAGTTGCTATCATTCACAAAGCTAGTTGAAAACAAAAATAAATGGAGGGTCGAAAGGAGAAGGATCAATCTTTTACAATGTGAAATTTGGGCCGTTCGGGGAAAAAAAAAATACTAAAGGAGTTTTTTTTTTTTATTATTATTCCTAGAAAGATGGTGAGGATGTCTTTGTTCAGGTAGCGGAGAAACATTTTCCTTAAGACCCGTTCGATAGGCTTCCAAAGCGTTGCACAAGATGTGAGAAGCTGCCGCTCCATTTGATCTTATTTTCTTGCGTTTAACTTGTCATATTTTAAAAAAAAAAAAAATATTTGAGTGTGTATGTATATTCGCGATGAATTATTAATCAATAAAGTTCTCAATCTTTTTCCTTCTTTTAAGCAAGTCCCTTTTTTTGGGAAAAATTATAATATATAAAAAAGTCCTAAACTTTTTGTAATTATGCCAATTCAGCCATACAATTTTTTTTTTTGCCAATTTAATTTTAAACCTTTTACGACTATGCCAATTCAGTCCATTTGGCGACCCGATCTTGACATGATAATTTCTTAATGAGATTTTAATATCTTTTTTAATTTTTTTAACAAAATTATGTCTTTTTTTCTTCTTTTCTTTTTTTCTTTTTTGTTGGGTTATCAAGAGGCTGCCAGCCATTGGCTAAGGGCCTATAAGCCCTTGCTAGGCCTCACCTAGCTGCTACAAGGTTCTTGCCCGCCCAAACCAAAGAAAATGAAAAAAAACAAAAAAAATTGTCACTTTAAGATCGGCGGTGCCACGTTAGCACCGACAAGCCAAAGAGACCGAATTAGTACAATCGCAAAAAGTTTAGGTTTAAATTGGCCAAAATATTTTATGATTGAATTGAAATAATTGCAATAAGTTTATGAATTTTTTGATAATCTTTTTTCTTTTTTGTTACAACATTGGTCATAGCGAACCGGGGATTTAGTTATACTTCTCGGACACTGCCCGAAAAAGAAGGGTATTCCGACACTAAAATTGAAGGCTAACGCTCTCAAAATGTTCTCTTCCATGGCCTAGAGGGAGTATCACGGATCTTTGCAGGAATGGACAAGTAAACGCAATCTTTCGATACTCCACGCATCATAGACATAACTTTTTTGGGATTAGCCCTAAAAAGAAAAATAGGTCTAATGGGTTCGTTTATCAAGGATCATTTTCGCCGAATACGGGAGAAGAACATTAGAAGTGTAACAAATTATGTACAGCACTCACCTTAGTGACAAAAGTTTCGTTGAATCCGTTAAGTGCCAAATCGGAGAAAAAACAATCACTTCAATGCCTCCAATGAGATATTCAAGCCAAAATTAATATGTGGCATTTCTAATTAAATTTTTAATATAAAGTAGCATTTCTTTTAAAAAATTAAGTCCACATGGACTTCTAAACTTTTTTAAAAATATTAATATAAACTAAAATTAGATTTAGAAATAAGCTAAAACCTAAGTTACTTTAAAATACGAACTTTATTTACAATAAATTTAAAAATAAGCTAAAAAAGGCAGATTATGTTGGAAATAAGGCAACGAGGGTGGGGCATGGCTAGCGGGGATTACGAGCCCCGGCTAGGCCGTCCCTTGCCTCCAGCCGGTGGGGGTCATCGCCCATTGCCTAGGGGTTGGTGAGCCTCCGACCATCCTCGCTTGATTTCAACGTAGTTTTTTTTTTTAAATTTGAACTTATTTTAAATTCATTTAAATAAAATTTGAATTAAAAACTAGATTTAAACAAAAATGACGTCATCTTAGCCATATCATTACCACATAGGAGAGAGAATATATTAAAAAATGTCATTATTTTTCGTTAGTACAAATTGATGAGGTTAAACGAATGACTCGATTGCATCAATTTGATTAGTTTTAGAACTTAAATGCACTTTTTGTAAGTTTTAGGACTCAAGTGCACATTCTTAACAAGTTTTAAGACCTCTAGTATGCATGTTTTTTTTTTATTTATAGAATTTTTTGTTTTGTTTAATCTAATTAAATTTGAATTTTTTTTTCGGCGTGGAGGAAAAATAGGACTATCCGAGGGGCTAGAGCGTGTAAAATAGCTCATGGAGGGGTATTTGGAGGAGTAGGTAAACGTACTTGTGAAGGAAATGATTTTTTATTATGTTTTTTTTTCAACTTTTAGCTTGTTTTTAATTGCCGAATGGACCTTCAACGAGTCACGTCACCTTCAAATATTCATTAAAAAAATATCATGTCGGATTTTCATTAAGCAAATTGGAGTTGACACATAAGTGATCGTTTCTCAAAAAATTTGGCACTGAAGTGATTCGAGAGAAATTTTTGGACACCAAAGTGAGCGTCGCGTATACATCTTTTGACACTCATGATGTTCTTTTCCCCTCCGAATATTATTTGGAGACACAACCGCAAATACCAACCGTATAAAATTGGAAGTGCACCTAACTCATAATTTCCGTGAATTAGTATATATACACACACATGCATGTAGACATGACTATTGTAGAGAGAGAGAGAGAGAGACGTAGAGGTTTGTAGCAGACAAACATGCCGTTGCCGCCATCTTAGCTTATATTTTTGTCTCCTATTCTTGCTAGATTTTGACAAGATTCATGAATAATTTAATCTGTTTTTATTTGGACCACAAGGCTCCCCACGGTTTTGTTGACTCCTTGGCATAGTTAGAAAAATGTTGCCCATTGCTTTCCATGCCAAATGCCATATGTACCTCATTTCTTACGAAATCCCAAAATAACATGCAAAGAGACCCTTGCTTCCTCTAGCTTTTCACACGTTCTAAAAACCCAATTAAGCTCGACGGCCTTACTTTCATCTCGGGTAACTATCACTGCCATTCGTATCCAGCAGCTCGAGAAGCTAAGGTTTTGTGTTCGCGTCAAGTAGAAACAACCATGGGAGAGCCATGAAGCTTGCGAGAAAAAGCAGAGGGGCTGTCGGGCGATAGTCGCTGCAGACAGGTCTGCTTAAGGCGATACAAAACCGGCGGCGACGTGTCGAATGCTCGAACTCGGCGGTTTTCACGCCACGTACCTCGTAGGAATCTTGTCTTTGCTTGCGGTGATACGTAAGCTGTACAAACCTTGTCTTTTCTTGTTGTCTTCGTGTGTTTAACAGTTGAGCGATGGGACGCGAGCGAGATTAGGTAGGTGGCGTTGTGGGTGTGGCGTTTACCAACACGGAATCCATGAAACCCTTGGCAAGTTCTTGCTTGGAGAAAAGGCAAGAGGTATGGAAGGACGAGGCACGTGACGAGGATTCCCATTTTGGCAATTTTGTCTTCTAGCATTTAGAATGCATCTACCCATTATGTCTACGGTATATTTATGAGTCCAGCTAACATGAAAGTACGTTAGTATCACGGTAAAATACTAATCATAAAATCGAGATGTGGATCCCACTATGATTGCTATATATATATATTTATTATCATTCATAACACTCAGATTGAGATTACATAGTTATCTTTTATATTATCGAACTCCAAATTTATTTATTTGTATAATAGAATGACAACATGGATGATTTTTGAACTTCGATCTAGCGCGCGTAATGTATTGCATGGACTTTTAATGTATTCGACGTGGTCTCTCAACATTGTCCTAACGTATAATGTGATTCTTGAACTTTTTAGTCCGCTTAATGTGAGTCGTGGTCTTTTGGTACATGGTTTAACTTAGTTGTTGAATTATGTGAAAATATACAATATTGTTCTTCCATTAATTCAAGTTCGGGGGCAACATCGAAAATTTTCATATAGTTCATAAGTTGAGCTGAACATGTATAAAAAATCTAGGAACCACACTAAAAAATTAAAAAGTTCAGGGACTACATTGAATAAACTAAAATTTTAGAGATTATATTGGACATCGAGCTAAAATTCATGCCCATTTGTGTCATTTTCCTTTATTTTATAAGAGTCGTTTTAGTTACTATTATTAATATCCTGGTCAATTTGCAAAGGATTTAATCATTGAATTAATGACATTTTTTTTGGGAAAAATCTCTTTTATTTGTTTGGCAAACAATTGGCTCCATCTCTCTCCTTTTGTGTTCCTCCATATTCAATGTCAAAGCACGGTCTCATCCATGCATGGACTTTAGGGATGCGATTGCTTGCATAGACCGAACTCTTTCATCCTTCGACCAAGTGAGTTTTTCCATGTCTCCTTTGGACTTGACCGATTGACTAGGGAATTAGAGACGACGGTCGTTTAATATTACGTGCTTCTCTATCTCTTTTGTTTTTGACGAAATCTCACAAAATTACGACAAACGACACTTGATCATCAATCCTAAGGAAGAGGATTGATCACTTCTGTTGACGCAAGAGTCGTAGTCGTTAGTGTGCTCGACAAGAACTTGTTTGGTCCATGTAGCGGAACGAGCCGGTAAGAGCGCCTAGTCTTGGTCGACAAAGGCGTCGGCAAAAGAAGTGGTGAAGTGCCGGTGCAAAGAGCTGGCAGATGAAGTAGACCGACTCGTCTGATGAAGAGGAGCACATAATGTAACCATCGAGAGTAACGGGGTCGACGTAACCGTCAAAGAAGTGGAGGCGACGATCTTGCATGTTGCGGCGATTTGTCCATCAGCGTTGCCCAAGAATACAAGTCATGTGGGGCGTGTTTGTTTTCTCTATTTTTCTGTTTACGTCACCGTCGATTGTAGATCGTAATTTGTACAAAGCACGGCCAATCCATCGGAAAGCAACCCGATACCGACCCTGCCCCCTCTAATATTTCTAACTGAGGCCCCCAATTCCTAGTCCTATATTTCCACGTCGAGCTTGAACCGGTTGGATAAGCAATTTTCAAAGGAATATTTGGGTTAGCATATTATCTCGACGAACGCAGAAGCGTGAAAAAGGAGGAAGTGAAACGACTTGAGTAAGAAGTAAATTTTGGAGATAAAATCAGAACACACTGGACTTACATGGTTCGCCGGTGTGATTACTTTGTGGGAGAAAGATCGACGAGACGATTCCACTATAATTTGCAAAGAAAAGATTATAATCACTCGAGCACCCACGCTCGCTAGTGTTTCCCGATCCCAAAATTAAACCTGAACCCCGGAAGAATCACCATTGGTAAATGTCCGCAGGGCTGCGGATTTTTGTGCGCCGGTTAGTCCACACATTGGTAGAATTTCCGATGAGAGGGGTCGGAACAACATGTTAAGAACGAAAAATCACTGATGAGAGGCCCGACCCATCAAGTGCTGGTCAAAATCCATTTCCCTTGGGCCGTCGAGCCCAAGGTTCCTGGTCATGGGCTTTCGGACATTTCGTCGAACACTTCGCGGGCGCACTCGTAAATCGCAACTGCCCCTGGTCGCCGTCAATCCTTCGTCGTCCAGCTCGCACGTCTCGTCTCTACGCGCCGGGAAATTCTCTGTGAATGCACAGTAGAGCGAGGCGCTTGTTGCAAAACCTTTGCGGGCGCCTCCTGTTCACCTCCCAAAACCCTGCTTCTCTGGTCTGTATTTCTGTTCCTGATTCGAATGCCCTTTTTTCTTGTTTCTTCATGCTTGTTTTTGGTCTAATGTTGCCGCCACGTCCCTCTGTGTGCGTGTAGATGGATCAGTCAGAGCGGTACTGCTTCAACCCCGTGCTGAAATGGAACCCTCAAGTGGAAGAGTACTTCATCAAGGCTTATGGAGCCGAGCACTTCGCTCGAATTTCCGCAGCTCTAACGTAAGCTTTGAGCTCAAGCTTCTCACTCCTTTCCTTTCCGTTTTCTCTTAGTAAGATTGTCCTTCGGAGTTCACTGTTCCAATCAAGCGAATTGTGACGATCCACCTTGAAATTTGGTGGAAAATGCGCTATTGATGCTTGAGAAGTTTTGACTTCTTATTTTGACTGCATCACATGCAATGCACCATATACGTAGTTAGGAGCCGCATTTTTTTCACCCGTGGACACTATCTGATGCTCTGGTTTTATTTTAGATTATCTGGAGCTACCGTTTACATTTTCGTTTCCCTTGATCAGGCGCCCGTCATGCTATTCATGTATCCGTGTGAATACGCTCAAGTCGACGAGCGATGCTGTCATTGAGAAATTGCATGCCATTGCTGAGGAAGCAGGTCTTGGAGAGTCCACTGGCGGCATGAGTTTGCTAGGAACTCATACTGTTGTTGATTCTGATAAGCCTTCTTTGCAAAATGGCGCATTAACTAATGCCAATGGAGATAAATGTCCGGAAGGACAGTGTAAGAAAGTCTTGGGGTCCTTTGGAGAAGATACGGTTGATCCAAAAAGAGAATGTTTGCCCAGTAGTTTGATTTCTAAAAGCAACATACCCGGCTTAGATTATGTAGTTTTCGTCAGAGGGTCAGGACCACATGATATTGACTATGGTTATGCTTTCGACAAACCTCCAAAGGAAGTCATTGTCAGTAGGAAATGTGCAGAGGCTGTGCTCCGGGGTGCTCAGGTACTCTTTCCTGAAGTTGTTAAGCATTCATAAGGGAAGCATTCCTGCTTCTTGATTCTTAATTTGTTTCCTCATGGTAGTGTACGTTTAGGTGTATGTTCCGGGTGCAATGGCTTGCAGTGCCCATGTCGAGAAAGGTGATGTGGTTGCAGTTTCTGTGGCAGTGGAGCAGCCAAGTCCTGATGGTGCATGGAATGTTAATATGACCCGTGGGACTGTTCTACATGGAATTCAAATAGGCAAGTAGGACTTTTTCAATATTCAATCAACATTTTCACGGAGCTATTTTTTGATTAACTGATATTGTCAATTGGCAATTATTATGAGAACAAATTGGATTGGATGTTATATAGGCTTAAACGCATGTTTCTAAGACATGTTTTACATCCTGATAGTGAGTGGATTACTCAGAAGAGTTACTCTCTGTGAGGGCGAGAATGTTGCTCATCGTGAGGGCAAAAGAACAAGTCTCATCTACTTTGTCTTCATGGACAATTATCCTTAGCATATCTCACGTGTCGTCTGCGTATACAAACTAGAAGTTCAAGAATATGAGTATCCCTTGTTTCTTACAAGAATAAATTTTTCTGAAATAGGATAGATAATCAAGGTCTAGACTTACTAAGAATATAGTCAAATATAGTCTGATACTTTTATGTTGTATCTTGTTTATTGACTATTTGCAGATTGCTTGAATTGATATTAGTAGCTTATTACCTAGTGGTATCTGTTCATTCTAGAGTTTGTTGGTCTCAGAAATAGGACAATTTTTCTAAAAATTCACGTTTCGATTTTAGGTAATATGGTGAGCTAACTGCTTTTGGTTCTTTACATAGATTACCCTACTGCTCATAATGGCAAATAGTGAGAAATAAATGAGGGAGGGGCTCGTTGGGAACTAAATTTATTTTTCCATTTTCCACCTCTACTTTATCCTTCAATCTAGTCCAACAATGAATTAGTTATTAAGTTGTGACAATTAAATACATTAAAGGTGTTCCTACTTTAGTTTGGGAAAATATCTGAGCTAAGCATGGATATAATTTTAGTCAGAATCAGAATTTAAGGAAGGCGTCTGGGCAGTGCATGTGTAGTCATCTTCATCAAGCGTTTTCTGTCGCAGTGTGCTCTTTCATAAATGGGCCAGTTACTTTGAAGGAAAACAGCTTTACATTACATGACTTGTCAAGGGGGTCAAGTGCTAAACCTATTGTCTGCCACCCAGAGAAGATATCCTGTTATGAGGAAGATGCGGTTTATGCTCAAGTATATAGTGAAATATTTCTCACCTGACAGGGAGCAGTGCATATTCTGCCTCTCTTTGCATGGATTGAATATGCTTGTTGAGCTTGTGATTATCCGATTTTGCTATGTCTGGGATTGTTAGTCACGCAACTCATTTATTATTGCAGATCCTCTCTATAATCAAAGAAATGGAACATGTATATTGCAAGGAATAGCGATGATGTCAAGGGCAGGCATCTTCCGCGCCTCTGAGGGAGTAGCTGTTGATATGAAAAATCGAGTCTACAGACTGCCTTCTTTTAATGGTATCCTTCAATTCTCCTCCTTGGGCAGATGATGCTAATAATATACATGTTCCATGTATACATTGCTTCAGAAGGACGACATTTTGTTTCTTCCTTGTCCATAAGTTGCTTGTCAAAAAATTGCTTTGACTCCTGCGTCCTTTTTTAGCTATTTTCAGTCGAATTAGTCCAGTCATCTGCTAAAAGATGTGGTGACCCCTTTCCAACTGATACCTATGATTCCAACTGTTTTTTGCCTGTATTTTCTGTTATTGCCACTGGGATTGAAGATGGTTAAAGTCCCTTTTCTTGAGACATCAGTTTGTAGATTATGTTGCTTTGGTAGGACAAGTCTTCAAGAATAAAGCTACTTGGCCGTTATTGCATCGAGTGCTTAGATATCCATTTCCTGAATAAATTAGCTGTAACAATTGATATGTAAGCTCATGGATCAAGATACAGCAAATTGATAAAGTGTGGAGGGGGGGGGGGTAAAAAATGAATGGCTGATTTGAGAAGCATTTATATAGCTTCTGGTTCTGGACATGGTGTTCATAAAGCCAAATCTGTAATCAAAAGCTCCTATAACTTCTTATAAATAATCTTGCTTAAAGGTCTAAATGGTTCATATAGCTCGGGGAGATATTGTGTTCAAAAAGCTAGCTCCTATAATTTTTTGGGTCTCCAGATGTCCCCCAAGACGCCCATTTTCTTCAAACCCCCCACCCTAGGTAACTTTATTTCCGACAAGCTAGTTTTGATCGATAGAAATGGACCAGTTAAAGATTAGTAGATAGTGCTACTTGATTGGAATTGTTTTGTTTCAAGAGAAAGGATATTTGTTATACAATGTACATGCATCTGAAATATTGTAGCTTGTAGATCCTCAAAGGGAAAGAAAAAATTTTTAATTTTTTGTGAGGAACGGGGAGGAAAACCGATTCTAAATTGAAAAACCACTGAATGCAATTCTTATGAAAGATGAAGGAGAGATTGTTGCAGCTGATAGGTCTCATAATAAGGTGCAAATTCTTCCTGCTAATCTGCCTGCATGATGCCTTTAAAAGAGTATTAGATATGTCTCCAGAAAAGAGTGTCCAGTAAAAAAAAAAACCTAAAGAAAAAAAAATTGTCTATGTGGAATATTTGCTCTCATAAGATTGTATGTAGCATCCTTGAATTTGACACATTTGTTAATTAATAGAACAAGTGTGGAGTCTTCTTGCACTGAAGAAAGTATGTGGCTTTGTTGATTGAAAATCATGTGAAACCACGGTAAATTCATTTAAAAGCTTAATTTGTTAGACAAAACTCGTGGAATTATGTTGCATCACTAGACAAAACTTATCAAATTGCAAATCGTGCGAGAGATCCATGTTTCAGTAACTTCAAATTTGACGAATCATGATTCATGTTCAGAGTGGTAGCTGTACCTGGATTGACCAAGCTAAGCATATTTCATCACGGTTGTGATTTTGCTCACATTATTGTCATTGCTAAGTTCTCTGCACATCTGAATCTGGTTGCTGGAAATTCATATAGAAATGTGCAAGCTGCATGATATTAAGGCTGGAATTGTAAACAACGTATAAGTTGGATGCTCTTAAATCTGTTTGCAAAAAGTCATGATCGCTCACATCCAATTCTGGTGACAATTTTAAAAGTGATAGCATACAAACCAAAACCAGCCAGTATCCTGAGATAGCAGAAAAAGTGCAAGCTGAAGATGATGCTGGACTTAGTTATTATGGGGGATGTTTGCAATGTCAATGGTAGGTAGATCCTGCTTTAAACTTTAGTTAATATTATACTGTATGAATTCTGTTATGTCTCAAATAATTTCAGATGACACTTAGTATGATCATTGCATTGAGGTGGTTACCAACTTTTCCCAAAAGGTGAAGTGGTCATCTGAATTTTGGGGTTTGATGATTTGGATGTACTATATGGGATGTACTCTGAAAATTTCAGTGACTCGTGTTGAATATAAATGAACTAAGGTTCTTTGGGTGCATTTGTTGGAATGAATAGATTTTCTGAGGATTTCAAATGTATTAGATGTTCTTGGAGCTGAACCTTAAGCAAAGGAGCTATGCTGGATGCTTATTTTCTCTATGCTGAGTCTGGATATTACAGGCTGGAATTCTGTCCTTTAATTGTGGCAGAATGGCCTACATCCTCAGCTCACATAAAACTTCATGTTGCTTTGATATAATGGGCTTGTGGAGTAGTGTGGTTTCCTCATCTGAGCTGTCTAGGTTTGAGGTATTTTCTTCGTCTTGTTTAAGATGTCTAGACAATTTAGCAGGGATTCCTCTTGAGATTGCCTGATATCATGTAAACAAATGGACATTGCCTTCTAAGACATACTTCCTATTTGATTCCTGATCCAGAATTGCTTTCAGTCAAAGAGAAAGAGTTCAGTTCTTTGTTTCTTGGATCTTATTGAGCCTAGCTTTGACTTTGGCTCTTCAAATTTTTGCTGCCCATCTTTTTGTCTCTTTGAGCCATGTAAGATCATAGGACTAGTTCTATTGACTGCATTCTCCCAGGAATGGAGCGAATATCTGTCTCTTCTTATAATTCTGAGATGCCAAATCTGTATATCCTACTGTAGCTTGTATTTCTTAACTTCCCTCCGATGCATGTGATATGCATTCACTTTTCTTTAATTATATTTCAGGCTGTAATTAACAAAGCACTGATCTCTGATGTTGTGAATGTTATAGTTAGAAATGAAAAAAGCAGGGAGACCGCTTACGCAAGCCGAGCTGAATTGAGGAAGAGTATGAGAAGAATGAGGAATGGGCCAGGAAGGAACCAGTGCAAGGGCACTAGGGTGGAGAATTCCAAAGGTTTTCTACCTCACAGCTTCGATCGAGTTCTTCTTGATGCTCCATGTTCTGCTCTAGGCCTGAGACCCAGATTATTTTCTGGAGAGGTTAGACATTAGATGGATCGACTAACTTGATGTTAGTTTGTTGATTTCATTCCCTGAGTTTAGTTGCTATTTTGCTGCCGAAATTCCTAGAATTGAGGATGACCAAGTAGTCAGTGTGGCCCATGTACAGATCCACCGTTTTACACATCGCTAGGTTCGGGACCAAGAATAAGAACAGCTATACTCTATAACATAAGAAAGATTTCCTTCTCTAAGAAGTAATTGCTATCTTGCATATCTTGTCCATGAACCTTTATCCTCTTTGAGAAAGTTTTAGTTGATCCTGTTTTCTGAAAGGGTGTTTCTTCCACCATGTAAGATGTGACAACGTATTTGTTTCAATAGCTATTTCAATGATGAATGGAGTCCAGTTTGTTCTGGTTGCATTCTTTGCTTATAATGTTGCTCTGTTCTTTCCTCCAGGAAACGATAAAATCTTTAAGAAACCATGCAAAGTATCAAAGACGAATGTTTGATCAGGCTGTTCAGTTAGTGCGCCCTGGTGGAGTTATTGTATACTCAACGTTAGTATGCACAATCTACTCTCTGCAAGCTCTGCAGTATCATTTTTGAGACAATATATGCATGCCGTCAATGCAATGTGCAATCTATGTACAGTAAATGCATTCTAAGCAGTTATCTGACTGATCTTTACTTTCTAATGTGCACTGAGCATTTCATTGCCCATCCATATGAGAAATCTGCAACTGCACTTGATCTCGCGTTACAAAGGTGTGTACTGTGCAGTGGCATGCTTGTACAAGCAGGCTTAAAAAAAAAGGCATTTGCCTAGATAGTAGCATCTTTCTCTTAAAACAGCTGCCAAGTCTGACTGCTTAACATTTTTTTTCTGTTATTCTGGGGATAACTCGTACCTCAAGTATTATATAACCATGTCAGGTTGCATGTTTTATATACATGCTAAGTCGTCGCTATTGGTCGTGAAGTGTCATCTGCTTAATCTGGTCCTTTATTATTTCTAGGTCTTGAAAACTCGTGCATCTAAGCACTTGCGTGATACTTGTCTTATAACGAGCTGGCGTATCTGCTGCTTCTATCATTAATTCCATGCCACCTAGTCAAGTCATTGCTGCTGAAATTCCTATTGCTCTAAATCTTTTGCCTCAAACATCTGTGAAATTTACCATGGTGTTTATTTCTGGTTTGCTAGATGTACAATTAATCCCGGTGAAAATGAAGCACTGGTCCGGTATGCTTTGGACACTTACAAGTTCCTCTCTCTAGCCCCTCAGGTTAAATTGCGCCGTTAAACTTTTGACATGCGTAATTATTTGGTTCGTTTGACATGCATAATTATTTGGTTCATTGTATTTGTAGTATTAGAGAAAAAAGAACAAAAGATCTCATGGATACCTGCATTTGTGTTCTTTTCAGCATCCAAGAGTTGGAGGCCCAGGCCTTGTTGGTTCTTTTGAATATTCCGATGGATATATCGAGTATGTACTTTTGTCCAACCATATCCTTTTATAAAGTACTTCCAGATCCTATTTCCGAGATGGTTGATGTGTCATGTTCTGTTAAAGAATGAGATTTTAAGGTGCACTGAGGCAAGACCATAGATCTTGTAGCTAATGTTAGGTTGGTCTGTTGAATTATCAGAACATTGGTAGTCTTTGCGCTTCTATTCTCTCATGCTTTTTTCATTTCTACCTTTTCGTCAATGTTGCTTGCTGAAGATTTAGTTTTGGCAATGCAAACAGTAAGCTGGTTAATTATTACACATTAGCCTTTATGTATGTCCTACTGTCATTGTTAGCAACGCTTACGGTGCTTGTCTGCAGGAAGTGGCTAAAACCAGGGGAAGAAGAACTTGTCCAGAGATTCGACCCGTCTGCTCCTCTTGATACGATTGGCTTTTTTCATAGCTAAGTTTATTGTGAACAAGGAAACCTAAAGCATGGAGACAGCTGCAACTCAAACTTCGATTATTGCAGACTCAACGGATATATGCAGGTGGAGGGAGATGTTGCTAGTGAAAATGTTAGGGTCAGCGGTGGTCAGCCGACAGAGGAAAATAAGATTTGTCTTGCATCGTCTCTTTGGCTTGTGCAATGTCCATTCTGGAAAGAAAGAAAATTCGGTATGAAGAAAGAGTCGTAGGAACGAGGCTCTTATTTTTGCCCCTAGCGTGATGTCAACCTTACACCCTAGATCACGAAGGAACAACTTAATTGATTGCGCCCAAGCATTATAGCTAGGAAAATATCATGAGGCGAGGGTATTGGTGTTTCCAAAGGAAGTGAAAAGAAATTAGAGAAAGATAATTACTTGCTCGTGTGAAATTCAGTACTTTTACATGCTTTTGCTTATATGCTTGATTGTTTGGTTTTTGTTGATTATTGTTGATTTGATTGAATGAATGAGATCCATTCTATGCCACCGGTCTGATTGCTTAACCGCAAGTTCCTAGTTTGGATTACTCTGTTGAAAGCTCGAAGCAGCTCCGCAAAACTTGGTACTAGGATTGCCTGCATCCGCGATTAGTTGGATACATAAACGCGAGACTTCCCGCTTGACACAAGATAACAGAGAAACGGGTCAAAAGGTAATTGGAGTAGAAGAACTGGAATCGCCACACTTAGGCTAAGCCTGTTCCGGCGAGTTGGGCAAACATTATAGAAAAAGGGGAGAAAAGAGAGAACTTTTGGCATGAGTTTTAAGTCCTACAACAACATTCCTAGAATCCTATGACCGGTCCTGTTCCAGCAAAGACGCAGTTGGCGATGTTTCTCAACTGTTTTCCCACAAGCAACCGTAACCCATGTCCTCAGAGGCAATCCTATCGTAGAACTCCCAGTTACCATCTTCCTCAACATAGTGAAACTCCATGGCCCCCCACCATCTCATCCCCATACCAACCCATCTTCACTTCTTCACTTGGCAGCACCAGGTCCTCGAGCCAATCCAGGTCTTGGACCAGGACGCGTTCCTGCTCGGAGCTCGGGGCTTCCGTGATGGGGCTAGGGTGATGGTGAACCTCCAGTGGCTGCATCACGTCCTCCCCCTGCAACAGCCACTGCCACTGCCACTGCCCATGTTATCCGTGTCGAGCTCCTCAAGTATTTCTCGGAGGAGCGCCCCGTCGACTTCCGGTATCTCGAGCTCGGGTGATTCCTCGCGGGCTTCGCTTCCATGGGCAAAGCTCTCGAGGGCAGCCATGGCGAGATGCGGAAAAGGAGGGAGCTAAAGGGAGGGAAGGAAGACGGAGGGAGGGAGGGAGCGAAGTAGAAGGTGTTTGGTGTTGCAGCTTGGCAAATGCTCGATGCATAGATAGAATGGATATTGGATAGGGCCTGGGGACTACTTATACAGTTTCGTGGGTGGTAGGCTTCCTTGGTCAATCATTGGCCACCCATGTCTCGAACGTCATCATCTTATATCGTGATGAATTGCTCGGGATGATTTAAGATAGGGGACAATTGTCCAAAAAATCCTCAATTTATTGTGTTTTTGCCAAATTTGTCATTAACCATTTAATTGTCTTGTAATTGAGTCATGAACCTTTTACGTTTTGTCTATCCGGCCAATTTTAGTAAAAAATTGTTGACTTGGACGTTCGCCGTCCCACATGGTACAATGGATGCTGATATAGAGAATTTTAAAAACACTTTAGTATTTATTAGGATTTTTATTAAATTTATAAAAATTACTTTAAAAAAATAAAAAATTATCCATCTCAATACGTACTGCTCCACGTTGAACGACAAGCATCCACGTCAACGATTTCTATTCAAACTTGTGCGAGTGGACTCAATTGGCAAAACGTGCAAATGTTTATGGTTTAATTCACATGATTAAAATATTTAGGACTAAATTGGCAAAAGTGTAATATGTCTAAAACCTTTTGGACAGTTTTTCCATTAAAAATGAAACTACATAAACGACAATAAGGAGTCGGGGACATCATTTTATGAATTAATCCCATGAAAATCTTCCAACTTCTGGCAATGTTCGGATCGATAATGCCTGCAAATGTCTTGTGACCTCAGTTGTCTTGAGGTCACGTTAAAACACGTTATTTTCCCAAGATATCAACGATGAGCAGAGGTGCACCAATTTCACACGGCATCAAATATTGAAACTTGCAAAACTTGCCTTTCGAACGTATGGAGCAAATTAGTGGCCAACAAAAAGAAAAGAAAAAAACGTATGGATCATATTAACTCCAGGGAAAATCAAACCAAAACTTCAAATGATTTGCATGGATTTCAATCGAGTCTTAATCGAGTCAAGAAGCGCAATCAGTACTTAACATCACCGGCCGTGTCGTCCAGTCTCTGGGAAGTAGGATCTTTCATCATACAAAGCTTGGAGGCGGTCTTAAATCTATTGTACGGATGTCAATTCAATATTAAACTTTTCGATTTTATCAATTTAGTTTTAGACCTTGACCAATTCAATTCAGTCCTCCACTTTATTTTGCATGTTCGAGTTGATTTTCCAATTGAATGTTACATAACAGGGCGGTAATTTTACATTATAAGTTACGCTTCATAAGTGCTAGTTTAGGCAAGGACATCTTTTAACTTTTCTTAATCGAATAGTTACCCGAGACGTATCTCAAGTCTAGTCCGAGTCACACCAAGGTCAAGTTTAGGTCGACTCTGTGCTTGAAACACAACTCGAATTTGATCGAGTTTTAATTTTTCCACTCGAGCTTGACTCGATTAGAAAATCACAATACTCGAACAAGACCTGCCTCAACTTGATTACGATCAAAGCAAAGAAACTCTTGCCAAAATTTAAAATATTACTTATATTTCAGAAATTATAAAACAAAAAATTTTGCATGCGAGTAAACATGTCAATCTTCGAGTACTATGAAAGTTTCACGATTTTTGAACTTAAAAAGTCAAAGCGAGTGGATCCGCATATTGATATTAAGCAAAAAGCAAACAGAAAGAGTCAACCTAGACATGCCCTTTGTCGATTTGGTTCGAGCTTGAATTTAATAGGCTCGAATGTTAAGTAATTTCAATCATTGTATGACTATCTGTATGCCTTTTTGAAGATATTTTTGAAGGAAGCAAGGGAAGGTCCATTAGGCTCGCGATCCATCGATCTTTGACTTATTGACAGGCTCGTGTTGGACTCGACAAAATATTTGGGTAGCTCAAGCTCAGCTTGAAAGTCGGCGAGCCAGTCTTTTACTATTCATTGAGCCGAGACTAAGCTACATGTCGGGATTCGACTCACAATTATAACGAAATAAAACATAAAAGCGAGAAAGAGAAATCGAGTATAAGATTTTATCATGGTTCACTCTTAAATTATGGTTATGTCAAGTAGAGGATTCCATAATAATTAGCATCTCGGACCTCTTCTTACATACCTCAATCAAAAGAAAAAGAGACATTATATAACGATAGTTATTCATGAGTCCAAATCCAAACTATCAATGAAATAAAAAAATATTGGCTCAAACTACAAAAACCCTCTAGTAGCCCCCGCAACCCTTTGGGGCGGCCCTCTAGACCCCATCTTGCTCATCGGGCAATGGGACCCCGGGTTTTTCCTATTGATGGGAGTATGAAACATATCCCAATAATACCTACGCGTAGCTCGGCTTAGCTCGGACTCGGTTTCACTCCTAAGTCAGTCAGCCCAATGTAAAAAGCAAAAACCAAAATTACAAAGGACTGAAAAAATAAAAGAAGGAGAAGCAGCAACTCCTGATACGCATCGCATTCATAACCCCACTTGACAACAACAAGTACCTAAAATTGCTGAAAATGGTGCATACACAATGGCTATGGGGACCGCGAAATGACGCCACTAAGCCTCCTCATCTTAGAGAAAAGAGAAGCTGAGAGCAACTGCAAACTTTTTTCTCAAATCGTCCCACACGACAGCACAGACCGGCCAAAATTTCGGATTCCACTCATCTTGAGGGAGCTTTCGTGGAATTTGGACTTTGATAAAGCGTGCCCATCACTTATCCAGATCAAGGAAAAAGAGAAAAGCTTCTCTAGATATTTCAGGCACTTTTAGGTGAAGCATCGTGCGTGATCCGCATTATCTGCCATTCTTTACGGTTTTCGACTCTACGGGGACAGAGGTGGGGCTCGCAAGAACGTGAAGGACGTAGGCTGCCTCATCTGCAAAAGGAAATGATACATGTGAGCGACCCCGAAGGGTTGACGTGCGTCCATACATGTGAATCGATCGGATTCGAGAAGGAGGAGGGTTTCGAACGGAACGGTGCTCCTCCTACTTTGGTCATTATCTGAGGGTTTGAGAACATGCCATGTTTGAGCACAGTTTCATGCTATTCGTATGTATTTGCTCTAGGGTTCGCAATCTGAAAGATCAATCGCTATTCTTGATCCCGTATAGGATCGAGTCAAGTTGATTCGATAAACGGACGTCTGTTGCTATGTTAGGTCACGTCATCTCGTTGGTAGGAGTGGCGGGGGACTGATTTGGATGACTATCTCGTCCCAAACCTGTCCCGTTAACTTTTGATTATTTTTCAAGCCCGCCTGAAGCCCCCATGGAGTTCGTAGATGGTATCTTAGAAGGGAAAAATTGTCAAAAAAATCTATAAATATTTTGCACTTTTGCCAATTCAGTTATATACTTTTTAAATTTACTTATTCAGTCCTTAAACCTTTTTCATTTTACCGATTTAATATCAAACCTTTTAAATTTGTCGATTCAGCCTTAAACCTTTTCACCTTTTACCGATTTAGTCATATTGGCCGAAAATCGTTGACGTGAACGCCGGCCGTCCTACGCGATGCTATCGGCACTGACGTGGATAATTTTTAATAATATTTTAATATTTTTTGCCCGATTCAACAAGGGTAGCCCTTGCCGCCCTCGGGTGAGGGCAACCCTTGCCAGGGCCACCCACACCTGGGTGAGTAAGGCGGCCCTCTCCTTAAGCCGGCGGAGGGGAAAATGAAGGAAGAGGGAAAGGAAAAACACAAAAAATAAAAATAATAAATAAGCATATTTGAAAAAATATCAAAGTATTATTAAAAATTGTTTACGTCGGTGTCGGTGGTGCCATGTAAAGCGGCCGAAAGTCATTGTCCACGTTCACGTTATCGACTTCCGGCCAATAGGACTAAATCGGAAAAATATGAAAAAGGTTTACGATCGAATCGACAAACTTAAAAGATTTATGACCGAATTGGCAAAAGTGCAAAAAGGTTTATGACTTTTTGACAAATTTGCCTCTCCTAGAAATATCCAACCTGTCTTTTTGAATACCCGTCGGTTCTCGATTGGTTCTTGATGCCCCTAATGTTTGTTTTCTTCTCATATATTTGTGATTTTTCATTACAAAATAATCCGAAAGCATGTAATAGTACGTTATCTACATCCTGAGCATATGGAAGCAGGTAAGTGATCTCATGTTTCTCAATAGTGAAGATCTTTCTATGCAATTGCCTCTTTTTGGGTTCTGCAAATGACATTCCAAACCTACTAGAGATTACAATACTATCTGAATTTATAAAAAAAATTTGAAAAAAAAGTCATATGTGAATCCACGTGGCAACGATTCTAATAATGTAAAACTTTTTGGGAATTCATAGTGAAAAACAAGTTAAAGTGGGATTAGAGCCACGTAATCTCATGTCATTCATGCTTGTGTTGTGTCCGGTTTGTGTTTCGTTTGACGATTCTGTTTCCACGTTTTTCGAAGTGATGGAGCTCGCACCGTGTGCAAGATCAGTAGTGACTGTTAGGTTCGTGCTTCTGCTAATTAAATGATGGATCCTGAGTCAATTTCGAACTGATCAGACAGACCTATGTGGTTTTGGGTGGTGGTGCTTCTCTCGTACGATCGAACTATCTGGTCCGGTTGTGTCATCATAACTAGTGTCGTCACCAGGAAAAGTTTCTCCCTCTAGATATTTTCCTTAGCTCGAAGCGTCCCCACAGAAGTGTTTCGAAAGTGCATTAATCCCGGTCCCCTAAACTCTGCCTCTTCTGCACGTTTTAGGTGTTTTCAAATCACGGGATTCCAATACTCACGTGGTGATTGATTCGAGTGGATGCGGGTATGCTATAATATTTTCCAGATGTTAGGAGTTGGTCATGCCCATGATCATATACTACTGATGTTTGGACTGTCAAACTGGTAGATAAGTCCTGCACGAACTCGAACTAGCATGATGCATTATATGCCCATGTGGATTATGGTGAGTTGTTACCGAAGTGGACAATATAATGCTAACCACTAGCCTATGTGGGACTATCCACAGTGGCGACAATGAACCGCCAAACATATTTCTAATATTTTATATATGGGCCATTGCATCGATCGATAAGTTTCATGATCTCAAATTGTACGACATATTTATAAGTAATGCTAGAGAAAATTTTATCGTGTTGGCAACGTCTCAAGTAGCAGGGAACTTCCCTGCTTGAGTACATGAGAACTAAGGCTATCTCATTCGACTGTGTGCATGAGTCGAGGCTACCTTTCTGAATCACACATCCTAGGCAATACTAGCTCCAGAAGTTCGGGGCCATGTCCACACGAGAACACTCAAAAGTTTCTTAACAGCGACAATTTTCGAAAGTATCGTAATTGGCATCCCATGCTAGTGGAGTCTCCATGGTATCTGCGAAAATCAAAGGGTTGGGCAACTCTGGCATCAAATGATGGAATCCAACTCGAAAAATATCTTCGAATGACTGAATCCAACTCGAAAAATCTCTTCAAATGACTGAATCTTCTTCCAATTGCACCTAACTTCATCACAGAACGATAACGTTAGTGACCAACTGTCGTTTTCCACAATGGGTTTTTCAAAATGGATGAGAAACACGTGTGGCTTTGGTTATGGAGAATGGTTTTCAACTTTGGTTGTCTTGTCTACAATGGCTTTTTCTTGCACTGTCAAATGGGATGAACCGACAAGTGTCGAGGTTTTGGTCTTCCTAGACAGCTAAAACTTTCGTGGGGTCTGAAGTTATCCAACTCTTTCATCGATTAGGTACCCTAGAAAGTTCAACTGATGGGGCCCAAAACTGTCGATTCAAGATCCTAATTCCATGTGATTGTCAACATCGTCCAGCCTTTTGCGCGCTCAACTGCAACGAGTTTAGATGTTGGGCATCGATATTTGCTGCTAGGACCATGAACGATGAATTGAAGGAAAAATTATCTAAGAAAGTTTTAAATTTATTACATTTTTAACAATTTAGCCTTAAAATTTTTAATTGAGTCCTCAACCTTTTTACGTATATTCAATCGAGTTCATCGCATTAATTTTGATCGAAAATCTCGTACGTGAATAATTTTTAATAATATTTTAATATTTTTTTCAAATGTTTTGAAATTTTTTTGCCCTTGTTTTTTTGATAGCTTTACCATTTGTTATGTTTTTTTTTTCATGCATGTAAAATCTCAATATCTCACTCCCAAGAAATATAGTCTAAATGTACATTATATTTTGCCAACAAAAACAGAAAGTTCGTAGAATTTTACTTCCAAATTAACAACCGCAAACCAAACAAAAAACTTTGAGTTTTATTTCTCCCATCATCCATGGTTACAAAAGGCAAATATTTCTATTTTCTTTTTGATTCTAAAAGAAAAACCAGACTTGAGAACTGGTCTTTTCCAACCGAGAGAGAACAACGAAGAATTACCACGAGACGACTTTGGGCTTCTAAAATCTCTTGAATGAAAGGTGGGGCGTCTGGTAAAAATTTATTGGATCACTTTGAATGAAGGCTAGCATTGGCAAAACTCAAAACTCGAGGCAGGTCCACCTTTGCTTGGGCTTTGCAACACTTTCGGAATGTTGTTTGGTGGTTTAATGACTGTTTTTTTCCCTTGTTTCTAATCTTACCCTCATTGATATTGTCGTATGCTAGTCTTACCCTAACAGAAAACACTGTTCATCCTCGTCATCGCACAGTTTAGCCATCTCTTGCTAGTTGCAAAGGGTGCTGAGGTGGAGGCTGCCAGTCATCGTGGTCGAGGATAAGATCACTTAGGTCGAGGTCGAGGGCCATCGAGGCCTTGGCTCGCTGTGGATGAGCTCGCCCGGGGTCGTGGGACCTCAGTAGCCCTCACCTACAGTCGCACCGGTCGTCAAAGGGGCATATTTGGGAAGCCCGAGGACGCACAATCTTGGTGTTGCCTCAGTGGCCTTCGCGTAGGGTTGTGTGACCTTGGCGACAGGCCATCGCTTTCTATGCTTCCACGTTCTTCTTTTGTTTAAAGAAAATATTAAAGCACTTTACAAGTTTGTGTAAATAGTGATCACCCAGACACTATTTACATTTCGTGAAACCCATTTGGCCTACATTTATTTGCATTTATGCAAATGCTTTTCCCTAATGCTGTCCTACTTAGGGTACGTTTGATTGATTAAAAACTTCATGATAAAGCATAATATTTCCCGTGGAAATCATTCTCGAGGAAAATAGTAAATTTTCATTTGTTTGGTGGTTTAGAAAATGTGATTCTCCCCCCCCCCCCAATTTAAGCATGTTGTTTTTAGTCCATGAAAAAAGTTTTCCTTAAACCGATTAGTTTTCCATCATCCAAAAACTGAAAAGTCATAAAACAATTTTCAGACAACAATTTTTCTTCAAACAAACGATTTGTTTGTTTTGAAAAATATTTTCTTGAAAATGGATCACTTTTATAGCTAGAAATAATTTTTCAATGAAAGAGATTTTTATGGATGATTAAAATATTTTTTTATCATTCATTTTTTGAGTGCTACAAGGGATTGTTTTCAAATAGTTTATTTTTCTCAAAACAAATTGAGACTTAATATAAATGGTTGATATTACGAAAAATCTCAAATTGGTACATCGATAATAAATTTACCCCAAACTGATTTTTGAGTCCCGAAAAAGTCCCAAATTGGTACATGCATGACATATTTACCATTTGTTAGCTTCCATCAAATGTTATCATGAAACCGCTGAGTTGGATGACAAATGAAAATAACTCAATTGAGGTGACAAGTCCACGTCTATCTCTCTTTGTTTCTTCGATTAGCCCTAATTTGATATATATAAGGCTGATTCTCTCTCCCTCAAAGCATGAAAAACCCTAGGTTTTCCTCTTCATTGAGCACACTGCGTCATTGTCGCCTTCATCTTTGAGATTATGCATTGGAACTTGTTTGAGCACACTTTTTTCGTAGGTAATCTTCTCGCCTTCAATTGGAAGTGGTTTAAAGGCGAGAAGATTACCAAAGATAAAATTGTGCTGGAATAAGTTTCGATGCCTAATCACGAAGACGAAGATGACGATGAACGAGAAAATGATCTAGGATTTTTCGTGCGGAGAGAGAGAGAGAGAGAGAGAGAGAGAGAGAGAGAGTTATGGATTTTTATGTGGACTTGCTATGTGAACCGAGTTGTTGCCATGTGTTATAGAACTTTGCAATTTCAAGGTAAAATTTGATAGAAGTTAACGGAGGATAAATGTGTGACGCCTCGTAGTAGTTTTAGGTCGTTAGTGACCTAAAAATTAATTTAGGATAAATTTATCTCGGGTGTACCAGTTTGAAGTTTTTCGTGTTATTATTTCTAATGTAAATTGCTTGGGAAATAAGTTCAACTCTGACGGTAGAGTTTTAAGAGTCACTTTCTTCTGCATTTTGATGAATTGGTAATGTCTCAAAATGGTGGGAAGCATATGTTAGTTCTAATCATCCGATCAGCGACTGGAGTGCTTTTAGAGGAAATTATGCTTAATTTACTAAGTGTTTCTTAATTTACACGAACTTTGAGTCTTTCTATGAGTCCTTTTTTTTTTCTATGCATAGAATTATGTTCGAAGGGTCATATTGAGTCAAGAGTCAATATTTTAATTTGTGTTTTGTCCAGGGATTGTTGGTCATGCCTTGAAAAAGAAAAGATAGGTGTATTGCAATATGTTTATGCTTGGAGGATTACTCTAAGTTGAGTCTATTTAAACTCATTTAAGGTTTCCTTGAGGCCTTGAGTGTTTTGACTAATGAATGTCATGATTAAACCCTAGGATTAGAGTTTCATATTAACTGATATAATGAGATCCGTTAAGCTAAGAGAAAACTAAATCAAGTTAGTGAAGGGGAGAAGTTCATTAAGACCTCATGCGCCGAAAACTACACTCTGGTATGTAAATTTTCTAGCCAGCACTATATCATTTTCCAGGTGACTCACCACAATAGTTTCGGGATAGCGTGATCGCGCGACTTTTGTGAACCTTGCATGAACATAAGTGTCCCATATTGCCACAACTTATAATCAACTATCTGACGATTTTTTTTCCAATTTTTCGGTTTGAACATAAGCGATTGGACTTTGCATGAAGCACAAGATTTTCAAAGCTAAAGATTTGTCCATTTTTCTGTAATATAATTAGGTTAGGTCAAGATTCGACAGCTAACAAGTATTGCTTATACGAACTTTGCCAACATAACAGTTTTTTTTTGTGGTAAAAATAACATGTTGTGCGCCACAAATTCTTGAAAGAGTGGACTTTACAATAATTTTTAATTATTTTTTTCTTTTTTGTTTTGCTGCTCACCACGTGCTATCAATCTGACGGTAGATAAAAAACTGTCACATAAGCTTAATTTTATAATTAACAACTACAGGATTGACTGCACGGCAATATATCTGAGGTTCTATCATTAATTCTTCACGGAGAGTGACTAGCGTTTCTTGCTTATTAAAAGCACGAATGTCGCTTCGTCTACGCCCGAATCTTCCCTTTCCAAAGTTGGAATTCTTGCGTGCTTTTTACTTGCCCCGCAAGGCCTATGTAATGCATTGTATTAATCGGACTTTTTTTGTTGTTGTTGATAACAAGGGAAATTAAGATGAAAATTGTTGAAATATTATCCCATATTGATTGATACTCTTTATATACACGTGGTCTCTCTTCACTTAATAGCTTAACCTTTTAGGTTTGACTATTCAAATGGGGTATCGAGCCGGTGATCTCCTTTTTGTGTATGTGCGTTCGCGCCCCTTGTCGGATTTGGATCGCATAACATTGGAATTTTCGTGACATGCGTGACATTACTCAAATTAGGCTGTCCAAATGAAAATAGACGACCTGATTTGAATTACGTCATGTGTTGAAAGAGAGGAAAAAAATGTGGGCGGAAATTTTTTTGGGGTTTGAAAAATTTTGAATCCCAAACGTGGCTCAAATCATGCCATTCATTTTCATTTGGACGGCCCGATTTCGGTAATGTCACATATGTTACGGAAATCCTAATATTAGGCGATCTAGATCTCCCTTTGTCGATCAAATTCCACATGCTTGCTCTTGGGGTAGGCTTGATTCAGCTTTCCCAAAGCTCCTTGCTTGTCCCTACCAAAGATTGAGTTTTATCATTTGGTCAAATCTTGAGCTAGGATTTTTTCTTCTAAACTAATCCTTACTTATTTTTTCAAACCCTAGGTTATAGCCGTCGACCAACCAAATCTGGCTTTGCCGGCCGTCGGCCTAGGCTAGCTAGGGGTGGGATGACCCTCGGAGATTGTCGCCTAGGGTCGGGCCACCCTCGGTAGCCGTCGCCTGGGACGCGCGGCCCGGAGCAACGATTGCGGACCTCATGCCTTGTTGCTAGGGTCACACGACCAAGGCGACGGCCACATGATGGCCGCGGGCGTCGTGCAACTAGGATGGCCCTCGCCGGGTCGCGCAACCCCAGTGCGAGCCGAAGTGAGGGTTGCGCGACCCCTACCGACCCTTGCTTGGGCTCGCGTGGCTTAGGGAAAGGTCGCCGGTGGTCGCACAACCCTAGGCGGCCCTTCTTTGGGTTCGCTCGACCCCTAGCGGCCGTAATCCTAGGGTTTGGATTTTCTTTTATTTTTTATTTAAAAAATAAATATGGTAGAAAGCCCATTTGCAAATTTGTTTTGCTAAACACTAGTTAGCCCAAAGCTGTTTTTACCAAATGCCGTTTGCATTTCCCAAAACCCTCTTAGGTTAAAGGTATTTGTATTTTCTCAAAGCCTATTTTCAAAGTTAAGTTTGAATTCATATATTTATGTACACGTGGTGTTTCTCCACCTAATAACTTAAGTTTTTATAATGGACTTTGTAAGAAACATGAATAAATACATTTACCCTAGAGGCTCCAAGTAGAAGATGACAAAGTTAGTCTAATGTAAGCAATTTGTGTTTATATCGCCAAAAATGAATTTTTTTCAGATTGCATAAACACGCTTGTCTTTCTTGACAACGTCGAGAGCCGAGTTTGAACCGTGGTATCTGTGCTTACGTAGGCTGTTGGAGCAATCCAGGTGAGCTGAAGAACGTCGAGGGCCTCACCGTTAGGAAGAGAAGCAAATGAATACAAGTAACGAAATAAACTAGGGTTAGATATACTTAAGTTCCGTGAACATTTATAATTAGTTCATTTCTTTGACTTTATTAGCTCGGTGTCGTTTAGTTTCGGGTCGGGTCTCTATGATACCCGACCCGACCCGGCTCATTGACACTATTTAAATGAATTTTCACATTTATACATGAAGACGGCGAAGTCGAGTCCTTCCTTTACCATGGCGGCGTGTGGAAATCCCCCGCGGGCTGTTTCGCGATGGTGCCATCACGAGGCTTTCGTTCACATTGCTTTATTGCCTCAACTTATAATCAACAACCTCGCGGTTTCTTTTATCGGGGTTGAATATAAGCCATTGGACTTTTCAAAGATTTAAGGGTTTGTCCACTTTTCCGTAATATAATTAGGTCACGAGTCAGAGATAACACGGATTACTTAAATGCTTAAGTTTAATTAACAATTAGAGGATCGACGTCTCGTTCCAAAACAATGTGCCTGAGCATCCTCCATTGACTTTTTTGTTGCTAAAAGGGGGAGTGTAGATGAACGTGAATACGTCAACCCTAGCGGCTCCAAGGAGGAGACAAAGAGGAGCTGATCGAATGCTTTAGCTGAAATATGAAATGTCGTCGATATCTGAAGAATATATAAAGATATTACGTAGAATGTTTTTTTTTTTTTTTTCGTGAAGATTTACACACAAAATAATTTCCTCCATATTATTGCGCTCAGTGAAAAAGTGTTTGGCGAACGTTTTTACGTTAGTTATGAAGCATTTGTATAAAGTGTGTGTGTATTGAATCTAAGCAAGTTAATTAAGAAAGCTGGAGGTAATGCGCCTAGGGGTTAATCACTTATCATTCGGGATGATGACCAAAAAGGTCTTAAACCTATTGTGTGGATGTCGGTTGGGTCTTAAACATTTCAATTTAACCAATATAGTTCTCAACCTATTGACGAGTTGCCAATGCAGTCCTTCCGGCAAATTTTAGCCGCGTAGACGTGGATGTTTGCTGTCCTACGAGACACGTCGGCCATGATGTGGACGATTGTTGCATTATTTACACACACACACACATAGAAATGTGTTATTTCGGTATAATTTACTTTTTATTTTCATGTGGTTGGTGATGTGATATATTTTAATATTTTTCTCAAGTGCAAGTTGGATCGGGAATGACATGTGGAATCGATGAATAAGGTGCAGCAAAAGCAAATAATCGGGGCTAAACTTAACTCTACATGTTGTAAATGTTTCTCTCAAAAACGTAAACCGATAAATGGAGGGAGATCATATGTTTGTAAAGAGATATAAACCTTTAAACATTTGTGTGATGATTGGTCAAATTTCAAAGTTTGGAATTATCAGGAAATTGGTAGATTCCTTAATCAAATCAATGAAACACCATATTTAAATAAAAAAATCATTTTTTCGTTTAATAAAGAGAGAATAAGATAAAACGACGGCCGACCGTTCCTAAACCACCTTTGTTTATTTCTATGCCATATAGGATGATTGACGTCTTCGTCAACGATTTTTTGCCAAAATTGGCCGGATAGACTACATTGGCAAAGTTTTAAAAGTTTATGACTAAATTGACCAAAACGAATTGGCACAAGTGCAATAGTTTTAAGACTTCTTTGATAATTATCTCTTTTTCTTTTTGTTTCGCCGAAAAGTGTTGACAAAGCACCTTTCAAAATGTAGATCGATATGGAAATGGACAAAGGAGGTGAGGGGTCCTTTATTGATTCTTGGACATAAGACCCAGATTGACGAGAAAATACAGTTACAACAGCCTAAACTTTTTAGCTCGTCATTAGAATTAGGTCGCTTATAGATTGCATTTAAGTTCATGTCGTATGCCATTAGCTTAGATAAACTAATCTAAAGTGAGATGCAATTTACTAAGTGCCTCTCAGTTCACCCGAGAACAAGTCTTTGAGTCGTTCTATAAGTTTGCTGGTCCTATGCATAGTATTTCTTTCCTAGAGTCATCTTGAATCAAGAGTTAGGAGCCATATATATGTTTTGTCTAGGGATTGTAGGTCTTGTCTCGGAAAATAGTAGACAAGGTGCATTGGAATTTGTCTATACTTGTAGAATTATTCTAAGTTGAGTCTATTTAAACTCCTCCAAGGTTTCCTTGAGGGTTAGAGTATTTTGATTAATGAATTTCATGATTGAACTCTTGCATTAGAGTTTTTTTTTTTCCTTTTTATCTTGACTTTCTATATTTTTAGTTGATTCCATCGAGTGGTAAGTCACATGCCCTCTGATGGATTCCCAAGGTCGTAAGAATCTATCTTATCGCATTTGTGTCACGTTCTAAATCCCCGACCACTCAGTTATCACCAAATTAAATGAGAATGTCATGGTAAACCATGTAAGTATGGCGGACGATACAAATGAATGCATGGTAACTGATGTAACGAAATGGGTTGAACTAAGAATAAAATCCATTAAGTTAGTGCAGGGGAATTTAGAAGGATCACGCGCTGAAAACTACACTCTTATGTCTGATTTTTTTTCTTTTTATCCAGCACTAATCTTTTTCCAGGTAAAATAAATAAAATACACTATAGTCATTTCCAGGTAAAAAGATCTCACTGACTCAACAACTCTCGAAACCTTTTTTGCTCGTGGAAACTATCTGCAGAATGTAAGCCATTTTCATCAAGATTTACAAAAAACCAAAAAAAAAGAGGAGCTTCTCTATGTTGCTAGGGTTTCGTTCTCTCAGTGGGACACTAACTACATCGGCAGCATATGTCGTTGTTTAGTACAAGATGAGATAACCTGGGCTGTCACTTCTGCTTCGATATCCTCCGTATCATCTGCTTGAAACAGTCGGCATCGTAAAGGATTCTGAGCAAACCCGGCTGCTCATACCCGAACTCGTTCGCCGAGAGCTCAAGCAGAGCTGAGACGAAAGGATGACCCATCAGCTTCGTCGGGACGTCCAATCTCTCCATCATTGCCTCGTCCTTCCCGACCAACACCGGAACATAACCCTTCCGAACACGATTCTCCGAGGAATTCCCGCTTAATCTCACGTACGGTGCCGGAGACCTTGAACCGTCTCTTTCCTTTACCATGGTGTGCAGAGGAACTTCCGGTGGTTCTTTTGCGACAGCGCGATGACGCCACTATCCTGAACCTCACATGAACATATATATAATATCTCCCGTGTTGCCTCAGCTTGGAATAAACTATCTGAACGATTTGTGTGCATGAAGCACAACATTTCAAAGATCAAGGGTTTGTCCACTTTTCTGCAATATAACTTAGGTCTCGAGTCAATACAAGACAATAGGTTATTTGGTTAAAAATTAGAGGATTGACTTGTGACGTCCCGAGAGAATATATCCGAGCATCCTTCGTTGATTCTTCCGTGCGTTTCTTGCTTATAAAAAGCTTAAAATTAGCAACCACTTCCGGTTTTCAAATTTGGAATAGCGTTCGACTTCCTCTTCGAGGTTTATACAGAGCATTTGTATATAGAATTCCGACTTTTTGTTGTTGGTACAGAAGATGAAGATGAATCCGTCAACCCTAGCGGCTCCAAGGAGGAGAGGGGATAGGAACTTAATGCTTTTAGCTTAAACATGACACGTGCAAAAATATGTGTGTGAGTGAATGCTTGTCGGTTTAGTCTAATCTAAACAAATGTAGACGATAAGTTTTCTTGTCTAGGATAAATTATATTATGTGTTGAAGAAGGAGGGCAATTAAAATATAGAGTTCTTGGAAAGTTAAACGCAAAATAGTGTCCTCCATTATAATTCCTTCCAATGGACAAGTGATTGGGAAGCATTTCTTCGTTAGTCGTGTAGTATATTAGGTCAGAAAAGTCCAACGCAAAAATTTAAATTGACGGGTGAAGGGAGATCATATAAATATGAAAAACATGTACGACCCATTCACCCTATTTAACCACGGCACTTGATCACAAGCACGTGGAATTTACGTTCACTCATGTTAGATGGTCCAACTCAAAAATTTAAATTGATAGGTGAAGAGAAACCTATGATTACAAAAAGCATATAAGATCCGTTGTTAAGCGGTGTTGGATAATGTATCAATATATAATAGGTAATGGGCCTAGGGAAATTCACTTGTGGTTCCACACCTATCACTTTCATTATATGCATGAAAGGACATGAACATCACACAAACACAAGAAAGAGGCACGGTCTATGAAGTGAGTTACTTAGGGATGGCATCATTATACTCCATGTTTCATGCTGCGAAGGTGGTAAGATGCATGACTAATGGCGGGGATGGACAGCAAGAAATGCCATGCATTTTGTTTTTAGTTAGGGGAAGTTGTTAAAAGATTGGCACTTTGGAAGAATTTCTAGACAGGATCTTCTTAACCTAGAAGAGCTACATCTTAATAATCATTCTACCGAAACCATGTAAATGCAATGTTGCCACATGGATTGCGCCTTACTGTTCGAGTTGTAAAGTTCAAGTCGTAAACATGTTTTGTCTTTCTTACTCGCGTTGAGATCTAAGTTTGGACAGGAAAAGTACCAAAAAATTCTAAACATATTGTGTTTGTACCGATTCAAGACTAGACTTTTAAATTTGATCGATTTCATTATAAACCTTTTGCATTTATGTCAATTCAGGCTATCCGATCAATTTTAGAAGGAAATTGTTGACATTGATGTCTACCAAATTATTTGGCACGACTAGCACCGATGTGGATAAATATTACATATCTTTTATTTTTTCTGAATTTTAAATATTCTTTTGAACAGTTCAATTTTTTTTCTTTTCTTATTTTTTTTCCCCAACTATGGCCGAAGAAGGCATTGTGGCCCTCCTAAGACCACGCGTGACCAAGCGAGGGTCGTTGGCTCGCCGGCCCACATTTGGGAAATAAAGGAAGGAAAGAAAGGAGAAAAAAAATAAAAAGAAAAAGTAAAAGGAAAAAAATGTAATAAAAATTAGAAAAATTAAAAAAATATCACGTCGGCGCCATAGTGTTACATAGGACAATCGGTGTCCGTGTCATCAATTTCTCGCCAAAATTGATAAGATAGACTGAGCCGACAGATGCAAAATGCTTAGAAATAAATTAGTTTAATTGAAAGGTTTAAGACTGAATATGTATTAATGCAATAAATTTAGGATTTTTTTGGTTCTTTTTCCAAGTTTAAAACGTCATACCTAGCCTTATATAGTCTCTTGGGGCCATCCAGGAGCAAGCACAAACGATACTCGACAAGTTGAATGAGCAACCCAATTATAAACCTTAGAATCGTCATGACACAATTTCCTCTCTCGTAGTGACATGAATCAAAACAAGTCCTTGGTCATATAGGAGCGAATGTGGCACGGTTATGAATCTTAGAGCAAAGATACAAATCGAAAATTCATCTTTTAAGTATCTAGTAATCCATGTCATCTTTGTCAGTGTCGCACTCGTTCATTCTATGATTTGAAAGCCCCGTGGGGTTAAGTGATTGATCTCGAAGTGAGAATCGCTAAATACCCATAATCATCCTCTATATGAACGATAGGTCTAAAGCACCAAAAGAAGGCAAGATTAAAATCAAGACATGTTGATCTAGACTGTATTTAATATTAACGTGTAATTATATGTATATTAGGGTATTTCTATAATTGCGTTTATTTATATATCCTTATTGTAATTAGTCACTCATATAAATACATATTATATAACCCCAGTTTGGGTTGAGATGCCATAAACACTCTGTCGTTATTTCTCTTTGAATCTAAACATCAACATGGTATAAGAGCAGGAAAACAAATCACGTTCTTCAACATCTTTGCCCCAAATCAACACTTCCTTTGCTCCAATTACTGCTTCAACAATGTTGATACATTTGCGAATTTTTCTTCTTCTCTACCATCTCTTTGGCCATCATCTTCTCTTCCCGCTAATCCCAATTTCCCATTACCTTTCAATTATATACCACCCACTTTAACCTCTTCTTCTCTTTTCTCTACTGCTCCGATCTTTACTGCTACTCAAATTACTGCCGCGCAATCAGCCTCGCCATCTCTTGTTCTTCCTAATGTCATTAATCTTGTCTCCATCAACCTTTATGCAAACAATTATCTCTTGTAAAAATCTCATTTTGGATAGATTTTACTACGTAACTATCTCGCTGGAATATGTGGATGGATCTTTTTCGTGTCCACAGAGGCTTATCAATGATCGAATGGTGTTGTGGTGGCCAATCCCTCTTATTTTATTTGGGTCAAGACGGATCAATACCTTCGCGGTTTGATTAACTCCACCCTCATAGTTGAGATTTTTTGTGAAGTTCATGATCTTCGGACATCTCAAGAGATTTAGCTTACTCTAGGGTGACGCTTTCTTGATCAATACGCGGCCAAGAAAATTGGATTAAAGCTTGATTTTCAGAAACGCCTGTTAAGAAATCCGATCAATCAATGTCTAATTATCTTCAGCATTTGAAGTCAATTGCTCCGCCTCCGATAAGGACTTAGTGATTCAAGCCCCCAATGGGCTCCCATCAAAGTATGATCATTTTGTCACAATGGTCACCAATAGCCCTACCATTCTTTCCTTCAATGATCCTTTTGCATTATCATACAAGAAGAACGATTTCTCCGAAAATCAAATGCCACATCTTCATATGATATTCATCATGCTTTGATTGGACAATCCACTTCACCCAATCCACCATTTCGAGGGAGTCATGGTGGATGTAATTTTAGGGGCCGAAGATCTAGTCGAAGACAAGGTGAATGGTTCTCGTGTGATCAATCAATTTGGAAAGCTTCCAATGATCGTTTTAATTTACAGATCATTCTTTGTCCCCTATGCTGATTGATCCTCACCTTTCTCTAGTCGGCCCCGTGACGGTTCAAGGTCCTATGTTCCTCCATTCACCTAGAGAGGCATTCTTGGATCTAGGCCTCATCTTTCCTATCGGATCCGTAACGGAGCCGGGCACACTGTGTTACGAGTGTCGATGAAGATTTACCCATGCCTTCACTACAACTAATCTATCGGCCACTTTCTCAACTCTCTCGGTTGGTGAAATCTACGATCCAATATGGTATCTTGACAAGTGGAGCATTGGCACACATGACTAGTGACATTGGTAAAATTCTAAATCCTAGACCCTCTTATGATTCGACAAAAGTTTTAGTTGGTGTTGGTCGTTTATTGCTGTTAAGCAAGTCGGTAAAGCCTTTTTACATACTTGATTCTCAATCTTTCTTTGTTATCACCTGTCTATCATGTCCCTAATCTTGCTCATGATCTTCTCTCTATCACTCAACTTTGCCTAAAAAATTCTTGTACCATTGATTTTAATGGTTCATCCTTTTCTTTGAAGGACCAACGAATCCGAAAAGTTCTCCTCCAAAGCCGATTCTTCTCCTGGTCCTTATTTGATTTTTAATTCCTTGAGGTCATCTCACTTCCATCCTATTGTGACTTCTTCTGCTTCACTCACTCGCTGGCATGCTCGTCTTGGTCATCCAAATAAACAAGTTTTGAGTCGTGTTTACAATTATAGTTCTAGGTCGGTATCATGTGAGTCCTGTCTTATGGGCAAATCTCATTGATTGCCTTTTGAGTTTGTTAGTCATCGTGCTTCTTTTCCTTTAGTTGTAATTCATTCGATGTATGGAGGAGTCCCATTTTATCCAATTCTGGTTTTAAGTATTTTGTGTTATTCATTGATGATTACTCTCGATTCACTTGGATTTTTCTGATGAAAAATTAATCTAAAGTGCCTACTCACTTTCACCGCTTCCGTTGTTTTGTTGAAAATCAGTGCAACGCCAAAATTAAATTTCTACAAACCGATGGGGCAGGTGAATATACTAGTAATTTGTTTCAAACATATTTAGTTGAAAATGGTATTATTCAACGCTTTTCATGTTCGAGACACCCCATCTCAAAATGGTGTGTCGAAACGCAAAATTAGACATTTAGTCGAAATCTCTCGGACCTTATTAATCCATGCTCATATGCCTCATTTATATTGGGTCGATGCTCTTCTCGTTGTTGTTTACACTATTAATCGGCTTCCCACTCTGTCTTATCTAATATTTCCCATTTTCATTGTCTATTCGGGTTCCAATCGATTATTCCTTCTTTTGAATTTTTAGCTGTGCTTGTTATCCTTTTCTTCCGTCTCGTGTCTCCCATAAACTTGCACATCATTCTATGCAATGTGTATTTTTTGGGTATGTGTCGAATCACAAAGGCTATCGTTGCCTTGATCGGTCAAGTGGTCGTGTTTTTATCAATCGTCATGTTCGGTTTGATGAGGAGAATTTTTCCTTTTCACAAAGTGCTTCGACTCTTAGTTCCTTGAATAATTCTTCTCATTCAATTCCTTCACTTAGTGCTTCCTCCAATCAATCTATTCTTCTTTCTATCTCCTTTGAGCATCAAGCTCCTCCTCTGCCTCTCTCGACTTCTCTAACCCAACCTCTGAATATACCTCTCTCCACATTTTGACTTACCCAATCTAGTTCCAATTCTTTTTCAACTCCACCGCCCCTCCTTTCGAACCCACTCACCGTGTCCCAACTTAACTCGCTTTTGACCTAATTCCTCCTACATCGATTCACGGATCCTCTCTATATCTCTACCTAGCTCCTCCACTTCGTATCTTCTCTTCCCACTCATCCTATGCAAATTCGTGCTAAATCTGAAATTTCTAAACCCAAATTTTTTTTTGATCTCTCTAATTCTTTTCATGTAGAGACACCAACTTGCTATTCTAAGGTCATTCTTGACCCATGTTGGAAATTGGCCATGGCAAATGAATTTAATGACTTGGTCGCTAATCACACATGGGATCTTGTACCACCCGACCTTTCTAAGAATTTAGTCAATCGTAAATGGGTTTTTAAGATTAAGGAAAAATCTAACGGAACTATTGAATGCTTGGAAGCTCGTCTAGTTGCACAAGAATTTAAGTAACATGCGAGATTGGATTATGACGAGACTTTTAGCTTAGTCATTAAACCCGCTACAATTCGGGTTGTTCTCTCTATTGCTATTTCATTAGGATGGGTCGTACGTCAACTTGATGTTAAGAATGCCTTCTTGCACAATATCTTTTGTTAGGAAGTTTACATGCGCCAACCTCTCGGTTTCTCTAATATTGAATATTCAAATCACGCATACCATCTCCGAAAAGCCATTTATGGTTTATAGCAAGCTCCACGTCCATGGTTTCTTTGCTTCAAATAGTTTTTTATTATCATTGGGTTTCATGGCGAGTAAGGTTGATCCCTCGTTATTTGTCTATGCTTCTTCTCGAGGTCGTTTATATCTTTCACTTGTATGTTGATGATATCCTCGTCACTAGCGATACTCTTCATTTATTATAGTCTTTGATTACTCGGCTCTCACAAGAATTTGCTATGAATGATCTTGGTCCACTACATTTTTTTCTTGGCATTGAGGCTCATCACCGATCTAACAAGATGCGTTTTTATCTCAAGCTAAGTATGTTGATAGCCTTTTAAAAAAGCTCAACCTTGCTAAGGTAAAGCCTATATCTACTCCATTGGCATCGAATACTCTATTGTCTCGTTGATGATGGTGAGCTTTTCACTTCTCCAACGTTGTTTCGACGGATGGCTGGTGTTTTATAATATGTGTCCATGACTAGACCCGATATTTTATTTGCTGTGAGCTTAGTTAGCCAATTTATGCATCAACCCGATTACCTCATCTCGCAAGCCGTCAAGTGTATATACCTATATTTAGCTAGCACATCCACCGATAGATTACTCATTGAACAAGTGTTCTCCCACTTCATTGATAGCTTATGCGGATGCGACTATGTTACGACTCTCTCTCGCGAGGTTCCCGTTATTGGGGGAAGGCTCTCGATGGTTAATGGATTATCGATCGGGCCTTTGGCCTCGGGATGAGGAGGCTTTTAGGGCTTTTTTGGCACGGGCCCTCCCAGGCTCATACCTAATCGCGGCGGGAGTTATATTTTTTCAAGCTTTCGATGATAAGAGTAGATCGCATTCGACCTTGGTGTGGTCGAGGTGGCATGTGCAACGTGTACATGCACTTGGAGTGGCCACCGGTCCTTCTTGGATGGTAGACCGAAAACCTCACCGAACAATTGGGAGAGGTCGCTCTGTTCTACGGAATTAGAGATTTTTGGGTTCGGGGTGTTGGTTGCGTCGTGTCGGTACTCAACGCCCTTTCGGTACCTAACGCGAGTGATTATCCTAACTAAGATTTTATGCGGGTGCGGTTTCGGGTGAGGTAAGCTCGGATAGGGGTTTTCATGCAGATCGGAAGACTAATCCTATCAATCACAATCCATGCAATGAAAGCGCAATCAAGCACATAAATAAAGCACATCAATGCAAATCAAGGCTTCCCTAATATGGCCTTAAGGGTTTAGAGAATGGGTGATTAGAGTTCATGGGTGATTTGGGAGAGATTTGAAGATGATTTGCCAAAAGGGAAAAATTATCGTTTTCGAAAGATCTAGGGTCAAAAAACCAAAATAGGTCTTGGCCAGTTGATTGTGGTCATTTCTTATTTTTTTTTTTATATTTTTTGAAATGTTTTTGAATTTTCATATTTTTTGGAGACGACTTGCTTGGAAGAGAAAAATCATCATTTTTTGGGAGGAACGGGAGGCGAAATACCCAAAATAAGTCTTGAGAAATTGATTGTGACCATTTTCTATTTTTTGGGATTTTATGAATTTTTCTAATTTTTTTGAATTTGTTTTATGATTTTTCCTTTTTTAATGAATTTTCCATTTTTCTATTTTTATTATTTAATTATCCGAATTTTTTAAAATTATTAAAATAATTTTTTGGACCGGTCAACCCGGCCCGCGCCTCTTGGGCGCCCGGCCCAAACCGTATGTTTCCAAACTAGTCTAAAATGACGTAGTTTTAGGGTTTTGCGAAATTTTTCTATTTTTTAATGAATTTTCAAAATATCCAAAAATATCCCATCGGACACTCCAGGATGTGCCACATGGCCTCTCCTGGTGCACCCGATCCTTTAATTAAATAATCCGAATAGAAACGGCCGATCCGATGGTCTTTAGAGCGCCACTTGGCACAACCACAGCCGTCGAATCCCATTTTTTTATTATAAACTAAAATCCCTCTTTTTAGAATTTTTGTTTTTTAGAAATGGTGATCGAGAGGCTGACATGGCACGCCCTTGTTGTGTTTGTGATAGAGAAGAGAATGCCCTTCGTCTTCTCAATCTAGGTAACCACTGCGAATGATCCGAATATCCTTAAGCGTAGTTCCTATCCCGAATCTCGCCTTGCTCATCACTCGAGTGTGTGGGGACGTGTTTAGGAATAGGCTGCCTCCTTTCGTTCAAGGTCCTTCTTATGACAGGCTCAAGCAAAAGCCTTTTGAAAATGTCGTTTCAGCTTTAAATCAAAACATTTCCCACAAATTCTTGAATGTCCGACACACATTCCAAGACATTTGAATAACCAGGATGATTGCTTTTTATTTTCGTAAGACATGCATGGAGATGTCATCATTTTTTTAAATTTTTATTTTTCTTAACAAAGAAATTCTCAAAAAGATTTGGGGGTTTTCCTTTGTTGCGCTCTTTCATTTGTTTTCCCGATGAAGTAGCCTGCTCCAATTGACACCGGCTTCATCGACCGTGGGGAAAGTGCCCGCAAAAAATTAAAAGAACATAGTCAATGATCTTTGAAGTTTAAAGTGATCGGGTTACAATCGATTCTCCTTCACGTGATCTCCTGCTATCTCTTGTCTTGAGAGATGGTGATGGAAGGTCTGTCCTTATGGCTGAGTATCCTTATTGAGGGTTTCCTATTAAAACAAAGGAATGCATATGTGCATGTGCATGTATGCATGAGATACATGCAAAGATCCAGAGTGGCTCGAGTTCTTTGAGGAAAGAGTGCCGCTTGGGGCTTCGATTCGTTCATAGATGATACTTCTTGACCGCATCGGCGTTTACAGGGATATCACAATTCCTCTCTGTTCATGTTTACAAGAATTAAGGCTCCTCCGTGTAGAACTTTCTTAACTACATACGACCCTTCATAGTTCGAGGCGAACTTGCCCCCGGGTGTGGCATGTTCGAAAGTGTTTTCCCGATGACAAGATCATCGGCCTCAAACGTTCTTAGCCGGACTTTCCGATTGAAAGATTTGGCGATCCTTTTCTCGGTATGCTTGACCATGGCGGATTGCCTTTAGACGCTTCTCGTCTATCGATTCAATTGTTCATGTCGCTGCTGCACCCATTCGGCTTTAGTAAGCTCCACCCGAGATATGATCCTCAATGACGGGATTTTTGTTTCAACAAAGGGACATCTTCCATTATGTACACTAGAGAATAGGGCGTTGCCCCGATAGAAGTCCCGATCGAAGTACGATACGCCATCATTGCGTATGGTAGCCTTTCATGCCGATCCCGATAATTTTCTGCGGTCTTAGCCAAGAGCTCCTTGATATTCTTATTTGCTGCCTCGACAACTCCATTCATCTAAGGTCGGTAGGGCAAGAAATGGAGATGTTGGACATTGAAGTTATTCAGAAAATTGTCCACAGTCTTATTATTCGATTCGAGCCATTGTTAGTTACTATGGCTTAGGGAGTTCCGTATCTCGAGATGATATCTCATCCGATAAACTTTGCCACGTTCTTCGCAGTCACATTAGTATAGGAAGCGATTTCAATCCGCTTCGTAAAGTAGTCAATTGCTACCAATATAAATCGATGTCCATTCGAAACCGTGGGATTGATTGACCCTATCATATCGATCCCCCACATGGAGAATGGCCAAGCCTTGGACATCTAATGAAATCGTGACTAATACCCAAGTAAATCAATTTGAAAATTCATAAAATTTTAATACGTCATATAAGATATCATGCTCAAAAAATTTTTATTGAGGGTGCAAATTCTTATTCAACTTGTACAAAACGCAACAAATCGAATTATTCGTGTGAAAAACAAGCCTTCGATAATCAGCATAAGGTAATCCGAAAATGATCATTTCACAGGTCCAAAGTGTCCAAAATATTTTGAGATTTTCCTAGGATATAGTGTCCGCCCTTGCTCCTCCACTTCGCCTCCTCAAGCGTCCGCCCCCTCTACTTGGAAATAATTGTATCTTGATTGAGTTATTGTTATTAATAATTGATATCCCTTAAAAACGAAAAAAAAAAAAGGATAAATTCTGAAATATTTGGCTAATCAATTATTCGAAAATAAGAAAAGGGCTCATTCCTTTTTCTCTGAATTAAACCATTCGTACTCTACTTCAACAGAGGAAGTAGTATTGGAAACAAGCTATATGGCATGATAATAGGAACTTTTTATTATTATTATATTGAATTGCTTTATATTGAATTGTTTATTAGCTACATCGATCAGTCAAAAAAGAATATATATTTCTTTTTCTGCTATTAAAACTAACTACTAATATTTCCTTAGTAATGAAATGATCATTCGAGCAAATTAGATTAATAACATGGGAAGTATTGAAAAACTCATATAAGCAAAAAAATTACAAATATCCCAAAAATCATTAATAATGGTCCAAGAGTGTATTTTTTCCATTTTTTGGTTTTTGGGAAAAGATTTTGGATCCGTAAATAGATTTTCTATTGAATATTCATAATTCATTCTAAATGACGGTTGTTGGTTATTAGGAGCATTTAGTAGAAGCATAAGGAAGAACGAGACAACGGCAACTTAGTTAATAACATATTCATTTTTTTATTTAGGGAATATTAATTTTTTTATTGAATATTTGTTATCCCTTACTTAAGTACCACATCGGAGTAAAATCGATTATTTGAATACCGTTTTTGACAAATCATCCTCCATGGATTTTTTTTCTTAATTTAATTTCCCATTTCCATGTGGAATTTTTTTGCTATTTTTTAATTGGTAAACTTCTTTTCTTTCTTTTTTGCTTCTAATTTTCATTTAAGAATCAATTACTTAACATCATATGCCACCCTCACCGGCCCTCAATTAAAAAAAAAAAAGAGCTAAGAAACGAAAAAGAAAAAAAAAAAATTACTAAAAATTTATAAAAAAAGATGCTTGTGCCAGGTGTCGACCATGTTATGCGCGACGAACGGCGTCTATGTCAATGACTTCCTACCCGAATTGGGTGGATGGGTACCAATTAGATAAATGCAAAATATTTAGGATTAAATTGGCACAATTAAAGCATTAAAACTAAATTGGCACCAATGCAATACGCTTATTACTTTTTTGACACTTTTCCTTGCTAAAGCCTATGACGTTAAGTAATTGATCTTGAAATGAAAATTGATAAATATCCATGATCATTCTCTGCACGTTAGGTCCAAAGCACCAAAAGAAGACCAGATCAAAATCAAGACATGCTAGTCGAGATTTCATAATTAAGATGATCGAGTACCTAGGTACGAAATGGGCAAATTACAAGTTAGTTTTGAAATTGTATCAAGATTCAAATCTTGAAGCGCATCTCTTGATTTTATTTTATTTTTGTGTCGAAAGCGCATGTCTTGATTATGAAAACGATACACGAGTTAGTTTCATTATTGAATAATCCCGATCCGCCTGACTTTGGCTAACATGCATCGATCATGCATCGATCTCCCCGCGCTTAACACGAGCCAAGTGCGCGCACCTCTTCCCGCGTTCAGAAATCTAATTAACAGAAGTGAATAATGAAGATCTCACGTGTAAAGATGAGGAAATTACGTGAAGGCTGACCGGTAGGCATATCTTACCCTAGGCTTCAATTAATCGTGTAAATTAATCAATTCTTGTTTTTGTTTTCGGACTGATGATTAATCACGATCGTCTCGTTTCATCCGGAGGTCAATTAGAAAGGCAAAACGTAAGTGAAACACCGCCACCGCCACCGCCACCGCCACTAACTCTCAACTACAAGTCTGTGGCCGGCCGTGACCTAACAGTAAATAACCGACGAACGAGAAGAAGACGATCACAATCCTCCAAATTACTCTACTTTCCTCTTCTGCTGGGAAAATCCTGTCCATCTCTCTCGCTCTCTCGCTGGCGTCCGCGATGGCGTCCAATGGTGCTTCGACGGTGAGTCTCTCCCTCTCTCCTGCTCCTGTTTGTTTTGTTCTGCGTCGGAGATGGTCGGAGATGGCGAGATTGTTATGAGATGGGAGCTCATTTGACTTGCGATTGCCCCTGGTCAGCAGAGAGCCGGCGGTGCCGAGAGCAGCTTGGAGAAGATCAAGCGTCAATTAGCCTCCGGTTCCGGGAAGACCTTGTTGCAAGGACCTCTTCTCAAGCGATCCGAGACTGTAACTCTCTCTCTCTCTCTCTCTCTCTCTCTCTCTCTCTCTCTCTCTCTCTGTCGCTCTCTCTCGCAGTTGATAGTTTTGACATCGCAGTCCTATTGACTTTACTTGGATAGGTTTGGATTAGCTTGAGTTCTGTAGATACTTTGTCGGATTATACGGTTTGCATCGTGTTGCTGTTTCAAGAAGATGTGGAGTTGGTGGATTGCGTCGTTTGATGGTTGTCTCCTATGCGGATGAATCAAAGTTGTCGGATAGGCAGGGGATGTGGAGATTTAACTGATGTAACTGCGTTCCTTGTGTTAGCAACTTTAAGACCGATGGATTAATTTTCAGTTCAGGTTGTGATTGGTACATTCATGTGGTTCTCATTCTACGCAAAACTCAGTCGGTTTTTAGTGCTCTCACAATCTTCAACAGATAGGCTATACGTCTGAATTTCGTATATTATTGAGTGCAAGTAATATTAACTGAGAATGCCTCATTGGTGAAGATTAGATTCTTTTATGTTACGTGTTCAGCCTCAGGAAAGTGAGTTCAGCACTTTCTAGTGGATGCGTGCTATCTAATCCATTGATGGGTTCAGGCAAATGTCCTATCCCGCATAAGGTAGTGGCAACAGTGAAAGATTTGTTCAAATGGGTATGGCATAGATGATGAGACACAGGGACCTTTAGCCTGGGGATAAATTCAATTTAGCTTTTCTTCGATAGCACATGTACACTTGCTTAGAAAATAATGGACTGGTCTCTCTTGTATTGGAATTATTTTCTTATGCAGTTTAGAGTATAGTTGGTTATTGTAAAAATATTATTTTCCCCTGTTTGCTGGAAGCTCTTTCCATCTCGTCATTCATTGCACTCACAGAATGTTCATGTTTTGTATAGCTAAAGAAGTGGAATGAGCGCTGGGTGATCTTAGATCCGACTACAGGGAGGATGGAGTACAAGTAGGTAAATTTTTTTAGTAGTTATGTAAAGCCAAGTACTTGGGAAAAGAAATGTCTCATTCCTTAATTATAATTTTTCCAGGGTCAGGAGAAATGAGCCAGCTGTCAAGGGAACCATAGTTTTCGATGCTAATAGCACTATAACTTTATCTCCAGTGAACTTCCAGTAAGAATGATGTTCGAGAAGTGTGCTGCCTTAGTGCTTACACAGTTAATATTATCTGGTTGAGTTGAACAGATAGTTCCTTATCACCTTCTAATTATGTTTCAGTGGATTGCCGAAGTACGATGGCTGCTGTTTCTGTATCCTCATCCATCTGCATTACTATTGAACTATATTAGGCTTTCTTTCCCTTGCCTTTTGTGTTTAAATCAGGATATGGAGTTCATTTGCTGTAGCATTGTGATTCTTAACTTTCCTCTCTAGATATTGGGACCCTATCGAGGAGAGATTACTTCTTCTGCGCTGAAACTCCTGGTGCTGCTAGAGCTTGGGTATCAACGCTACAGTAAGTTTTTGGGAGGTTTGCTATCGAAATCAAGACAGGAATGTGATATGTTTATTTGAGTCACTGGCACCTGCTATGGTTTATTGACTTTTCTCTGGTACGCTGAATGAAAATGGAATGTGAAAGGTCACTCTTAAAAATGTGTTATGGGATCGGTAGGCTTCCTTTGGTCATGTGAATTAATTCAACACGATTGTTAAGATATTTTAAATGGTATATGCTTAAACGGAGACACAAAATATTATCATGGAAAATACATCATATGAAGATGACATATATTGTTGTTGGCCATGAAAATCATAGATTTTTTTTATTGGAATAATGGGAAATGCTGATTTTAGTGTTCCTAACTGCTGGTGTACTGTGAAATGGAATGTGTCCTAAACTGTGGACCACTAGGGACATTCTCTATTTTTGGTATGCCTGGGTTGGCATAATTATGCTTCAAGGATCATACTAGTCACTATCAAATTTTGTTTTTCTTTTTAACTGTCCACGGTACTCTCCTTTTCCATTGTTCTCTTTTCCAAATCAGAGCTGCACAACTGGTCTTTAAGGCTCATAAAGAGGCTGTTAATTCTCTGAGTGAAAATGGTTCTGCGAAATTGGGGACAGTGGCTGCTGCGGTGGCTGCAGCTAACTCAACAGCTCTGGAATCCTCTAAGGAAATTGAAGCAGCAATGCAGATTTCGATGAGAAATGCTCTTGGAATGATTACGAATAGAATTATGGATGGACCATTGGACGATTTCACGATAATGAAGGTACTGTCTGTGCTCAAAGTCTTCTGAATGTCCGTATCTTCTGTAACTTTTTTGAAACTTTCACAGTGCTATACTGTGATATTACTTGTGGTTTGCAAGTTGGAGGCGTATATGATACCTGGGCTCCGGGAGGGGGAGATGTAAGAAAATATTTTATTTTGGTTCGACCTGTAGTGACACATAGGCCTTATCCACACAAGTAATGGAGAATATGTAAAGCAAGCAAAAACGTTGCTTGGTCTGTGTTCACCAAATTAGCTTGTAGTTTGTAGTAGATGTAGTAGGGTCAGCAAGAAACTTGTAGGATATGGAGAATTGCGAGTGATAACGCTATGTTAATAGTACATGATAGGAAAAGGGAATCTAGAGAAGACATAACATATAGAAGTTGTGACTACGGGCAGCCCAGCACTCTATTAAGCTGAACTCTCAATATCTCAATTTCTAGATAATTTGTTACTTAGATTAAAGTTGGCAACTGCTGGCTGTTTGTGCAATAGTCACTCTGAAAAGAGGCCTAACTTGCATCTTTTCTTAATGGTCTTAGGACTTATGTCCAAATAATTTTAGTTTAGCCTTTAGGGCTGGGGAAAGAGGGAATGATTTCCTTCTATACATTAATGCTTGGATGTAGCAGATAAAGATTGTCATTTGTCCTGTAATTACATCCACAAAATCGAGAATACGTAGACACTGATTATTTTACATTGGCAATAGATTTGGCAAGTTAAATAAGGGGTCCTAAATTATTTTACAAGAATGAGATACATCTCAGGCCCATATCATGTCTTTTTTCTCCGGACGACAAGATGTTTGAAATAAGAATACCACTCTGGGTAGTAAAAGACATGGATAAAATCAGGATAAGACGAGAATGCATGGGAAAATGGAAGTAGCTCTCACAGAGATTAAGATGACAAAGATGGTCGGCTAATTTAAGATGTGCACTCGATGCACCAATTAGAATGGTGAATAAATGTTAGGAGGCAATTCTGGACTTAAATTAATGGAGGACTGGTCCCTCTTTTATATGTTGATCTTTATCATATCTAATGCTGATCATTACAGAGCATGGTTGGGTAAGGCGTGGGGGAAGTAAATCTTGGACCAAATAAAACATTATTTGAGGCTACACTGAAACAGATGTACAAGAACCGTGTGTTTTGAGGTGCCTGCTGCCGTGCGGAGGCTGGATGGATAAAAATCTCAATGAGGGAAGTAATGACTGGCCAAGAAACACGATGGGAGACTGCACAACTGAGCAGAATGTGTTAGCTAACTTAGCTAGTTGCGAATTATGGGGATAAAAGGATTAGCTGCTAAAATGAGCGATACTTATGGATGATGACTGATGAGGGGCATTTGAATAACCTTCTGCAAATGATATGAATCTCTTACAAAGAGAGACAGAGGTTGAAGAAGGCATGGGGAAATAAGTGGTGGGGCAAAATATGTACGGTTGGTGACTACATTTTATCTGGTCTGTTCTTTTCCATATTTTCATTAATTAATTTTCATTTCTGAAATTTGTCTCTTTGCTTTTGGCTGGAAGTGGTGCTGGTTGTTCTTTTGTAGGATTTTTCTTCTACGAGTTATATGTCAACTCCTAATAGTAATTCATTGTCATCCATCTTTGATCTGTTAAACTGAAAAGTATATTTGCAGGAGACACTACGAGTTAAGGATGAGGAACTGCAAAATTTAGCGAGGGACATTCGTTCACGAGATTCAACTATAAAGGATTTAGCAGAGAAGCTATCAGAGACTGCTGATGCTGCTGACGCAGCAGCTTCTGCAGCCCATACGATGGATGAACAAAGGAGAATAGCTTCTGCTGAAATTGAGCACTTGACCGTAGATTGTGAGAAGAAGCTGGAGTCACTAAAGATGAAGGTTGTTGCAAATTTTCTTGACAGCTTTTGTCCTTGTTCATCATATTCTCCAGTGTAGTCCTCAAGTTATTATCAGCTTTTTGGTCTTTCGGTTAATATGATGTTGACGGCTCATTGTTCAAAGGCTAGATGACTAAAAGCACAAGGAAAAAATTGTGGTTAACATTATTCCTGTTCTCTCTGATAGTAGATGATTCAAAGGAAGAGTAAAAAAAAATATGTTTAATTGTTCAAATAGAGAAAAACTCAGGGAATGCTTGAGACTTATTCTGCTTATCTCTTCTACAGCTTTCAGTTAACTCTTTTTCCTGTATATGTAGCTGAAAGAGTCTGAAGATAAAGTTGCAGCTCTAAGTGGAGAAAGAGATGAAATAATTAAACAGCGAGACTCTGCTCTTCAGGAGGCACAGTTATTGCGTTCTGAGCTTGGCAAAGCTCGAGAGCGTTGTGTCATATTAGAAGCAGCTGTTGTGAGGGCAGAAGAGAAGGCCAGAGTTGCTGAGGCAGATGCTGATTCTAGAAAAAAGGAAGTTCAAGAAAAAGAGTCAGCTGCTGCAAAGGAGAAGCAAGAGCTTCTGGCATATGTGAATATGTTGCATGCACAACTCCAAAGGTTTGCTATCTGACAACTTTTTTTTTTTTTTCTTTTTGTTCGAACTATGCCAGCCATTTTTATGAAGCTGTTGTTGCTGTGATTCTTGGCTTTCATAGTTATATTGCACAAGGAAACACTGTCACGTAATTGTGCTCTGAAGGTCTTAGCAAGTTTAGTTATTGGTTAATCGAACATAATTATGTTAAGCACAACATATGAAGACATGGGAGAGAGATAAGCCGAAGGGTTTAAACAAAGTTAATAATGCAAACGAGATTTTGTTCCACAAGAATTGTGAGATCTCAAGCTCGATTTCTACTTGGAACGACCTCTTGGTGGTCAATCCTACTGGCAGTGTGGATGACTCTCCTTTGATTGGACAAGGAAAGCTATCGCGTGAATGACTTTCATTTGTTTGGACAGGGAAAGTGGACACAGTTATTGTGCTGACAGTGACATTAGATGCCACTTAAGTGTGACGTCCAAAAAAGAAACAGAACTGTGAGGGGGTTTGTTGAGGAAGCAGATAGATTTGAAAGTGCCGAATGTCTCAACTTTCTCAAATTGCAGAGGACATTTCTTTTCAATCACAAGTTGTCTTTGATGAAGTATGTCATTCAGTTAGAAAAAGTGAATTTGTTGTTTCTTTGTTACCAACCGTAGTTGCAAATAGAATGTCGCTATGAATTATACAATGATTACTCTTGACAAAATAAATTTGGTCTACTTTGGTTGAAATTTCGTTGGAAATAAATATGTTTTTTCCCTTTGTCCTACATCATGCTTGACAGACAGCACATTGATTCAAGGAAAGTCTTTGAGGAGAAGACAGAGACTGAAGAGAATGTGGATAAAGCATGTCTCAGTGTTTCTAAAGCAATACCAGTTTCCGAAGAGAGTGTGCCTGTTGATGAAGTCAGCCTTCGGTCAAGTAGAGATGGGGAATGGAGCGACATTCAGGCAACGGAAGCAAGAATAGCTGATGTTAGGGAAATTGCTCCGGAGACGGGAGGCAGCTCGGACATTCCCGTCGATAGTCAGCCAGTCGACAACAGTCATTAGGAAGTGGTGAATCCAATCTTGGTGGGAGATGCACGAGAGCATCAACCTTCTAAAGTAGTGTTACATTGGCAGCTACAAGCACAAAACTTGGACTATGCGCACTCTGGTTAGAAGTTCGGGCATGAACTTCATGATTCAATTCCTTTTCCTTAAATGAGCTGGACGCACACCCTAGACTTCCACAATGCGGTTAGTATTCTCTAGGATAAGCAAGTTGGCGCATTGGATTGTACATTCAGTCAGGATTTCCTGTTACATCAATGTATGTTGTGGCCTTCGTTAAACTGCTCAATGGTGTTACTGTACAGCGGCTGATTCTTCTCATAACGAATTTCATCTTTGATCAGCAGTCCTGTCCTGTCCTTTTTTCTTTTTGTTCTTTGGGTCACTTCAATTGCGTTCTGTAACTACTAACAGTAAAGATTTATGTTGCCGTAAGGTTGGTTCAAGAACTGAAAAGTAACTGCATGTTTAGAGAGGGGAGAAAAAACTCTTGATGTTAGCTGAAAAATTATTCGCTCTCATTCAAAAATTGATTCATGTTATGCTTCGGTACGGCCAGCATCTGATACGCATCTGATACGAGAGTTAATCCAAAAATGGCCCCCCGAGATATCGATGAACCTAGAAAAAAGAATTGAGAGGAAGAGCATATATATAAAAAATATTCTTGGAATTCCTTGGGGATCCTTGATTGGGGCTGGGCTAACTATAGTGCAAATTCGTATATCTTTGGTTAATAAGATTCAAAAGGTTTATCGATCCCAAGGGGCAAAACTCCATAATAGGCATATAGAAATTATTGTATACCAAATAACATCAAAAGCATTGGTTTTAGAGGATGGAATGTCTAATGGTCTTTTTAATTGGAGAACTAATTGGATTGTTGCGAGCGGTGCGAACGGCGCGTACTTTGGAAGAATCGATAATTCACCACGCCATCCTATTAGGAATAACAAGGGCATCTTTGAATACTCAAAGTTTCATATCGAAAGTGAGTTTTTAAGAAACTACTCGAGTTTTAGCCAAAGCTCTCCGAGGGGATATCAATTGGTTGAAAGGCCTAAAAGAGAATGTTGTTATGGGGAAAGTTAAATGAAGAAAAATATATATATTAAAAGACCCAAAAAAGAAAAAACAATCGGGGAAGGGAAAGTGTGTTTTACTTCTTCAAAACAAATGTTCGGAAGTCAACTTATAAGGGATGAGCTTATTTCATAAACAAGAAAGAAAGACATCTCTCTCATATGTAACACACATCTCTCATTATCTCTCCAAATCCCTTCGGAGTGATTTTTAGGGGAGATTTTTCAGAGACAGGTGAGGGAAAAATATGGAATTGATAGTCAAAGTCAACACTTTGACCCAATGGCCGTCAACATTCGCAAAACGACACGACGTTGCCCCTCCATTAGACGTGAAGTTCACTAGGCAAAAAAATCTGGTATTGTCAAACTTCTCACTCCAAGTTTACTTCCATCCCAAACCAAGACAGGAGGTTCATACTTTTGATTGTGAACAAATATGCCTATATGTGTCCTCGATTCCTAGTAATAAATTCCGGGAAAAGAAAACTTGAGTCGCGTCATGTTGGTCCCTCGATTCAAATCCTTCTTGTTCGCTCTCGGATCCGCAAATTTCCATTCCCACCCCGTCTTACAAAATTTAACGAGGAGTCACTCTCCATGAACTATCGATCTCAGTTCTTCCCAGTTTATTCCGTTTGCGAAGATATCCTCACCATTTAGATTCCAAAAGGTCGAGAACGGCGTCGCCATAGGGGGGCCCTGAGGGATGGAACTGCAATGGCTGAGCAATGAGGACTGTGCTTGGTCAACATGTTGGATCGCTGGCTTTCTTTTGCTTGGTTGGACGGATACGGCTGAATGATCCGATCCAAAACTCAAGCATTGCTCTCGGCATTCTGATTCGAAGCTGCTAGATTTAGAGCACGAATCGATGGAGCTCTGCTTGAAGGTGGCCTCGTTCAATTCTGGTGTCGTACCGTATTTTCTGCAAGAGGGTATGCGTTTGAAAATCCTGCAAAGCGTCCATACTTCCTGCCGAAACCGAAAGAGAAAATAGAAAACCCTTCAGTTCTAGAGCCAAATTTTGAGCATGCAATTACACGCTAAATCCCCTCCTAGACATAAATGATTGGTTCTCATTTGACATTGATTATCTCAGGTTGGCTACCCATTTGCTGGTTCAAGTTGAAAAAAGGATATAAATAAACTGCTAGTAAGATAGTAACTAATGTTGAACACAGTTGAAACTCAAGCTAGAACCGGCGAATACTCGTCTTTGATTGAAAGTTTGGAAGCAATTGGAAAATGAATTAAAGCGAGCCGATGTGACCATACAACTGAGTCTTTAGCATCTTACTGCTTCTTCAGTGATGGTGTCATTTGCGAAGGATATAGCACCGCCTTTCCCAGCAGGAGGCAGCCGGAACTCGTGCATCATCCAGTCAGTTTTGGTGCCTTTGCCGGCGAGACCTCGGTAGTAGACGAGAGACTTCTTGAGGCCGACGCAATCGTGGGGGATACTTACTGGAGTATACGGGTTTGTCGATGCCGGTGGCCTTCCAAAATCCGGACCCGGTCACTCTATTTGGCCTTATGCTGTTCTTGTACTTCCTCCCTCTGATGCAGAAGAAGTAGCCTTCTTTCTCTCCCACCTTGCTAACATCTGTTTAGTCACGATGATGATTATGAACATACGGTGACTCAGAAAGAAATCTTATACTGATGTTGAGCGAAAAAAAAAAACCGGTGCAATACTACACAAGCATATGTTGATTCACCTTAGAGTCTCAGTTCCAAACTATGAAAGAGTAATCCAGCTGAATAACAATAAGAGTCGCTGTGAAGCTATTGAAATCCTAGGCAAGTAAATTGACTCGGTTTCGCCTTGGAATAGATCTCGCAACCTCTCATCTGTTTCTCAAGGCAAAGAGCCATCGTCTAGGGAAAACGAGGGACATGCGAAGAAAGAAAACAAACAACCTGCGAACCTGTTATGTCTACTTACCTTGGAGATCCCAGGGATCGTACTTGTAGATGTCGACCTGCTTGATGAACTCTATCCTGGGAGGCTTCTTCTCCACCTTCCGTCGAAGATAAAACCCGACAAGCTCTTCATCGGTCGGGTAGAACCGGAACCCGGGAAGCGTGGCCTCTTCCTTGTCATCCCTGTTCTTCTTCTTGTCATTTAACCTCGTATTACTCCTATCTTGCTGTTCCATCTCTCTCTCCCTCCCTCCCTCCCTCTCTCTTCTCTCTGTTATGTTGTTGATCTTCTGAGTTTGGGCAATGCGTCTGACGTTATATTCTGGAAGTAGAAGCTTCTTATACTGGGCAGTAGTGCAAGAGTGTCACCCCTTTGTTGCTCAGTCCACGCGACCAAGTAAACGTATGACATTATTGTGACGTTGATGGGAGATGTCCGTCCTCTTTTTTAGAGGTTCAATTTTGTCAGGTGAAAAAGCAGCTCAGAACCGACAAAGTCAGATTCCTCTGTGGAGGTTGGAAGTCCACCTTAGCGGCCCATGACGTTTGACTTGTTAACCACAAATTACAATTCAAATCCTAGGATGACCTCAGGATGACATCAATACCGAGAATTTATCTTTAAAAAGGGGTGATATCGTGTCCGCATAACACGAGACGTCGTCGTTGCACATATGGTGTGAGTTTTGGAGAATGTTTGGACGCCTTAGAATGACCAACTAGAGTAACAAAGCCTGCCAGATGATGCATTCCTTAGCCATCTCCTTCGCCATCTCCACCCCCACCATGGACTTGGAAATTCTGCATTCTGACCCTGAAGTCACTGCAACGTTTCCACCACTCATACTTCACGTAGTCAAACAGTAATCTTATCCTCAATAGCTTTTCCTCGAGCATGTGTTGCTTTCTTTTACCAACATAATTTTCCAGTAGCGTACATAGAAAACCTGACTTGTTGGAGGATGAATTTTCAGTACCTAACTCAGGGAAAAGGGGCCGAGATGTGGACATTTCATGCGAATTTCAAATGGTTATAAACGAAGTACTATATACAAGTTGCACTATCACCAAGCAGTCAAGGGGATGCTAAGTATCCTGCATCGCTTGTCTATAGAATTTCAACAGGCCTTGTGTACATGGACATTCTCTTTACCTAATGCTTTAAGCTTTTGGGTTCGGCATTCTAATAAACGCGATAGCCTTGTCAAGCTCCATCCTAGCACTCTCGATCCACCGTCGGTTTGACGCATATTCATATTTTGTATTTCTTCACCGTGTCATGTTTGCGTCCAACTTCGCCTGCCCCACACATGGAAAAACTACGCATTTGCGTCCAACTAGCACCTTAGATTAACAAACATCGATCACCGGAGCTCGAAAATACAACGGCAAACATGTATGAAAGGGATGAAAAATTGAGCTTTTGATGGTACGAAATTTTCCTCGAGCAGCCCCTTCACAATTTTTTTTTTGTTAGGGTCAAGTGTTATCCTATCCTAAGATACTCTATATGTCACATTGTATGCGTTATGTGCCATATGCGCAGGTTGCAAAATCCTCGCTCCTTTCTCACGCGTCCCCACCCCAATCTCCCGAAAGTAGGGATTCGAACCCCCACCTCTCTCTTCCCAAATGAAAAGACGGGAAAATTACCAAAAAAAGTCCTAATCTATTGTACTTGTGTCAATTCGCTTCTAAACCTTTCAATTATGTCAATTCAATTCTAAACCATTTGACAATTTGCCAATTCGGTCATAAACATTTTAATTATCTCGATTTGGTCCTAAACATTTTAATGATTTGCCAAACTAGTCCTAAACCTTTTTACGAATTATTAATTTTGTCCTTCTGGAAAATTACTAAAATAATAGGTTTATGACTAAAATGAAAAATTTTCAAAAGATTTAGGATTAAATTGGCAAATTTTCAAAAGGTTTAGGACTAAATTGACATAATTGAAGGTTTAGGACTAAATTGTCAAGTTATTAAAAGGTTTAGGATTGAAATGGCACATTTAAAATGTTGAGGACTAAATTGGCACAAATGCAATAGGGTTATGATTTTTTTTTATAATTTTCCCTAAAAAGAGAAGCCATTAGGGCAATCTCCAAGTGGTTAGCCCTTCACAATTTACATAGTCAAGGAGCAGAGGAGATTTGATAATCTCCATTTTGATGTATGAAAGGAATATTGACTTGGTCCTGCCTTGTAGAAAATAAATGAACAGATTCCACACAATTTTGGAATTACATTATTTCTCAATCAAAGTCAAATTAACTCACGACTAACAAATTTTCCAATGAGGATATCATATGAGTCATTTTCAGCATGAGCTTGTTGACGATCATAATTCCTCGGGTAAATGAGTGCCCTCCATCAATTTGTGACCCCATGTGTCATCGTCATACGATGTAACCATATGCTACAAATGCTAAGACAATTCACGATGAACGAAGACAATTCGATATAGTCTTGTTAGATATGCTCGAGATGGCTTCTTCGCCTGAATACCCGATTGTAGCCATCCATCGCGTGGCTCAAGTCGCTTTTAGCTAGACTCTATCCGAACTATTATGTAATCCAAAAATTTGTAACATGCATGGCTTCTAAATAAGCCCGATACACATATCGATAACCGTTTATCATAGTTCACGTGAGATCCATACGATTTAATGACTTTGGTACATTGAGATCGCATGAATTCAGTGCCTCCGATAGGTATTCGGAGAGAGAGAGATGGTCAAATGTGTGAGTAAGTTCCAAGTCAAGCGTATTAGGAAGAGAATATTCAAAACTATTCGTTAAAAAGCGAGAGAGTGGGAAAAGTCCACGGTCCATGGTTTGACTTAAGATGGGTCAATTGGATCCGGTCAAGTCTTTAGAATTTTGGAACCTTCTAAATGGAAACAAAGCCACGAGTTAGTTACTTAGGTGTCCAACGGGGGAAAACCATGTGGCAGTGTCGGAAGTAGCTATAGATTCTTTAGATAATAAATTCATACGTGAGCTACTTCGAAATTCAAGGATTAAGGATTTTTTTGGGACAAATTAATTAAGAATTCGAAAAAAAAAAAAAAAAAAAAGTGCATTAAAAGTCTTAAAATTTATTGCAAAAGTGCGATTGGGTTCAAAAATTTTTACAATATGCAATCGACTCCTTCTGTTAACTTTGTTGCTCTAGTCCAAATCTCAAATTTTTAAACCCAAATCTTACTTAAATTAGATTAAAAATATAAAGAGGCCAAAAATGTTTAGATAAGGAAAAAGGAAAAGAATAGAGAAAAAATAGATGAGGCCTGACCAAGAGGGGCTGCTCCGCCGCCCTACCAATCGGGAAGGGCGAGCGGCTCCTCGGAGATGGCCGGTGGGGTCATCGTGGCCTAGTTGATGATCGCCGATGTGTTTATGATTAGGAAAATTATCCAAAAAATGGTAAAATTATTATAATTGTGCCAATTCAATTATAAATCTTTTTTTTTTATGTTTGTAATACCACGAAAAATCCCAAACTAATACACCCGTGATAAATTTACTCAAAACTATTTTTTTAACCACGAAAAACTCTCAAACCGGTACACTTATAACAAATTTACCCCAAAATTATTTTTTTTTACAATCAAAAAAACCTAAATTGGTATACCAGTGAAAAATTTACCACAAACTAATTTTTTTATCACAAAAAACTTTAAACATGTATATCTCGTGATAAATTTACCATTCATTAAATTGAGTTAATACCACCAAAATTCCAAATTAATACACTTGTGAAAACCCTAAAGTAATATACTCATGAATTGTCACGTGCCATCTAACATAGCAATTTGAATGTTAAATTTAATGAAAATTAACGGAGGGTAAATTTGTCATTGGTGTATCAATTTGGGGTAAATTTGTCACAAGTGTATTAGTTTAGAGTTTTTTGTGGTCAAAAAAATAGTTTTAGGTAAATTTATCATTAATGTACTAATTTAGAGTTTTCCGTGATATTAACCCCTTTTTTTTTTGCCGTTTAACCCTAAGCATTTTGCAATTATATCGGTTCAATCCATTTGGCCTACTGATACCGATAAGGTAAATTTTTAATAACAGTTTGAATATTTTTCGCATATATCACATCCTAGACAATATAAATTACCACTTCATATTTTTATTTTTGGTTGAAATTGATGTTTTGATACGATATTTCTCAATTTAAGCACGAATTTAGCTGGGCACGACAAGCAGCTTTTAAAGTTTAGCAAGAATGTTCAAAGTATCGATATTCATTCAACACTACGAACTTTTCTCGTACGCAGAAGAAAATATTCTTTGGGGATAAACTCGTCATGTGATGCTACTTAGCAATTCTGCTTTGTAATAATTATCCGCGAACACGAACGCCGCCCGACACCACACGACACCACCAGACGAAGAGAACTTGTAAGGGCAAAGGCAAAGCAACATAAACATTATGAAAAGTTTTCTGAGTGAAAACAAAAAATTTGTGAGGCAGAGATGGTAATGTTTCACCGATAAACAAGATAAAGACAGGTCGAGAGTGTTTAGTTTCTTAGACCCAAGAAGGACACCACACCGAAAGGGTTCACAGCAGGATAATTCGCTGGAGAGAATTCCACTTTTGATACTGATTTTGCAGAAACCAGACTCAACGCAGCTTATTAGATTGCCGGAATCCGCCTGTTCAGATCGAGTAGAAACAAACTAATTAGGCACAGAGAAAACTCAGCCGTGGAAATTGACTAGTCCTTCACATTGACCAAGCCCTCGGGTGCACCTGGCATGCCTCATAAAATGGTCCTAACACAGACCGGGCCAGAGCTCGACGACCTTCTTCCAAGACGGCCTGCTCGAGATATTGTCCCACCACGCACTCACATTCTTCCGGTCCCTTGTCAGGTACTCCTTCCCCATTTTTTCCCATCAAGTACTGCGTGAACGGGAGGTGGCTCAGGTCGCGATGCTGAAAAAGTCTCCCGCCACGTACTTACTCTTCGACAGCCTCTCCTCGTAGACATCAGCACCTTACAGAGCTTGTCCTCACTCTCTTTGATCCGCTTCGGATCTGAGGTAAGTCCCCTAATCGGGCACAAAATGATTTTGTGGACTAGGTCGCGTATCGGGTGGGTTGGTAGCTCTGAGCCACCACTTCGAGCCACTGCTCGACGAGCCCCCTCTCCTCTATCGTCTTCCCCAACAGGTCGGTCCATTATGATGAACTTCGTATGGCTCGCGATTCTCGTGCGAATTAAATAGGATATAGTACAGAGAGATACAGTACAGAGAGCCGGCAAATGATTCGACTTGATATTCAGAGTGAACAGCTCCTAGAAAGTTTAGGAAAGTTCAAATTACACAAGGACAACCTACACTTTTAAACTCACAAATCCCGGAAGGCGCTGAGTGAGAGGACAATCCCGGAAGGTGCTGAGTGAGAGGACCAACGAAACCTCCCAGTTGTTGTTGAAGCGCTCTAGTGAGTAATGAGTCGCAAAGATAATACACTGGATGTATGTAAGCCGAAACGAGTACCTGACATCAACTCATTGCCGAACTTCTGAGACTTTTGAGGCGCTTCGCTAACTGCTTAAACGACCAAACCTTTTATCCGAAAAACACCGGTAGTGAATTTACTTTCCTTATTTGACCAAAAAACATTTACTTACCTTACACAAGTATCTGCAGTAGCATGCTGAAGAACACTCTGCATATGCACATTTTTTTATCCCAAGACCGCACCGGACCACATTGTGAAAATCCAAGAGTTGAGAGCATTACTGAACAGAGTGTAGTCACGGTCTTGAAGCACAGGAACCAGTCCAAAGGGGTACGCATACACATCCACTACGAATCAGAGTCAAACAGATAAAGCACTCTAATGAGCCGCATACATGATCCGACAATACACGACGCTGCCATGAAGGATACAACAGCAAAAGGGTCCTTGACAGGATAGTCTACTGGAAAAATCCAACTTGACATATGATCTTCACAAACCAGACTCAACAAAGCTTATTAGATTGCCCGAATCCGCTGATTCAGATCGAGCAGAAACATACTAACTTGGCACACTAGTCTACGGAAATTGACTAGTCCTTCCCATAGATCTGGGACTTGGGTGCACCCGGCACACCTAACAAAACGGTCCTAATGATAAGAAAGAAAGATTAAAAGAGAACGGTATTTGTTCTCTAATAATGGCGTGTTGAATATCATCCAGAAGCACTCACACTTTAGATCCCTTATCATGAAAAGACCCTTCCCTATCTTGCCCACCAAGTATTGGGTGAACGAGAAAGAAAAGAGGTAAGGCTGAAAAATCCTACAAAACTATACAACATGCTCTTTGACACCCTCCCTCATAGACATCCAGCGCCTGGGTGAAATTGTCCTCGCGCTCTTGGAACAGCTTCAGAAATTTAAATCGTTGTCCCTAAATGAGGCCTTCGTAAAACAATTGGCAGGTTGATTCTCAAGATCAAAAGGAGAGTGAAATAGTGCTGAGCTTGGAGCCACTGCTCGACGAGCCCCTGACAATCGATCCTCCCCAATATGTTTGGTCCCTTGGTCCTTGTAATTCCTCGGATTATGACCTATATGAATGGCACTCGATTGTATATGACAATGCAAAGGAGTAGGATCAGACCAATGATTAACACCAACATATGAGAAGCATCATGAAACTAGAATGCGAACCCAAAAGAGACAATCTCTATCAATTGATTTTACCAGCAAGATCTTACTCTCATGAACTAGAGCCAACATGTAGTTTGTTGTAGCCGCCAAGAAATAGTGACATCGCCAAGAAAAATGCAATGCACTGATCGATTCTACGTCAGACACCGGTCAGCAACATAATCGGTTGAAAATGCAGGTTCAGACAGTAGAAGCAAGGCCTATGGCCGAAATCCAAAAAGAAACAGATCATGAGCAACTCCAAGAGACATCAATCTTGATTCAAATCATCTGTTCCTCAGGCAAATGATTCTACTTGAGATGAGAGTAAACGACTCCAAGAAAATGAACATGGAGAATATAGACGTTAACCGTGGGAGATAGTAAGATAACTGATATCTAACTGAAGGTGCCAATGGACATCGAACTTTTCAGAGGTTCTCCATCCGATTGGGAAACAAAACATTGCTTTAGCTAAATTACGAGGCATCTACATGATGAAGAACCATTCGTACATCCACGCGTATTTCCATCTGAAGAAATGAGAATACGAAGCGCGGACTACGATGGCAAATCTGAAGCCTCAAAAAAATAGCGAAAAAAGTGGTCCTAGATCCTTCATGGCAAAATGTTGCCGAAGGTGCAGTATGCTCAATATGGTCACGATCATCTCCCATGATTGACCATATCATCAACATAAAGAAGAAGAATAGTGCAGCATTAAAGAGGTATGAACAAACATAGGATGACTCACACTTTGAGTGAAACCAAAAGACCGAATAGCATCACCGAACTTCTCAAACCAAGCACGAGGAGCCCGTTTGAGACCATAAAGAGCTCTCTTACTTGGCACATCCGTTCCCACCGAGGTTTCAAGAGGCTCTTCTCACGGCTATTCATCTAATTAATCGCCTACCCTCATCTTTCTCCATCAAGACACCCTTCTCTTTCTACTCTCGACCTCCTAGCTATAATCATCTTCGAGTTTTTGGATGTACTTGTTAGACCCATGTATAACGAGAATAATCATCAATAAAAGATACATAATATTTGAAACCACTCTTGGAAGAGAGCGGGCAGACCCCAAACATCGAATGAACAAGATCGAAAATCGCACTAGTTCTAGAGTTACTAACAGAAAAGGCTTAGCAGATTGCTTGGCCAAAGGGCGATAGAACATGGAGGAAGACTACTAGAAGAAATAGGACCCAAAGCACCTTGTTGGTGAAGGACGGTGAGACGAGAAGACGGAATATGTCCAAGACGCCGATGCCACCGAGCAAGATCGAGGGTAGCCAACACATGATGAGGAAGAGAGGAAGTTGGAAGATGGAGATGTTGCATAATATAAAGTCCATCCCGTCTCATCGCCCTCGCCAATCATCTTGCCACTCAAACGATCCCGCACAAAGCAAGAGCTATTTGTAAAGCTTACAAGACATCCAAAGATCGGTGAGTTGTCCAAATGATAATAAATTGAGAGCCAAAGAGGGAACATGTAACACATCAGAACATTGAAATCTTCAGAGATGGTAAGAGTCGATTGGTAGCTAGTAGAGGAGAACCATTAACGAAAGAAATGTGTCGTTGCTTGAGCTCGAGAGCTTAGTGAGAAAAACGGAAAGTAGACATATGTCTAGCCACTCCCGAGTCAAGTACCCAAGTAGTAGAAATATCACCCGAAGGTGGAGTAATCGCAAGCTTCCAGCAGATGAGAGAGTAGTTAATTGCACGGAAAAAGACAGGCCAGACCGAAGAAATCTTGGGCCTCAAGAGCAATAATGGTCATCCGTAGAGGGAGAAACCAGATAATAGGTTGAGAGATTTGAGATGCGGTAGTGACTCGTGGTGATGCGAAAGGCGTGAAGCATTCTTCTTCTTCCAACAATGTGACTCGTCACCAAGACGATGACAATACGTACATGAAAGGCGAGGACCACGAATAGGCGAAGGACGTGGTGGAGCAACAAAAAACAGCATGAATCAAAACCCGAGGAGGAAAAAAGACCAAGACGAGTTTCCTCGATCGCAATTCTTTGACAGCCAAGGAGGGATGGTCTTGGAGAGCGGTGAAGAAGTTGGCCGCAACACCTTCATAGGGAGAGCCAAGCTTCATAAGAAAAGAATGTAGAGGTGCCTATCTTGAGTCCGAAGCCGAGTAGATGGACACTCAAGTACAGTTCGCCATGATGGGCGAGAGAATAGGAGCAAGAATATCCAACTGACTCCAAAGTGAGTGCATGTAATTGTAAAAATCTCGAATAGAGCGAGACTCTTGTGTAGCATTGTAAACTTCTTGCTCCAAACGATAAACTCGAATGTCCCCTGTCCGGGTGAACATCTCGGCAAGCTGATCCCATAAACTTTTTGCCTCAACAATATTAGAAAATTGTGGGCGAAGAGCAGGGATCAATGGAACCAAAAATGATAGCCCATGCCTTCCGATCAAGAACTTTCCATGCTCGAATTTGCAGAAGACGTTTCGCAACTTCATCGGATGAGTCACTTTGAAGAGCACCAGGACAAGGATAAAGTCCCTCAACATGCTCAAACAAAGTTGCGATAAACAAGTGTTACCTTTTCCGATGGTTTCCAAAGAGAATAGTTTGAACCATCGAGTTTGACGTCAATACGATCACTAGAATCACCCATGACGAAAAAAAGAAATCACTAGCAAAGCTAGAAATATGGATTGAGGTGGAAAAATTGATCGAAAGGATCGAGAAGAAGAAGCGCGGATTAGAACGAGCAAGAATGATGGCCCAAACTCATTATCTTAATTTCGATGCGGAAGATCCAATTTATGCCAACCGCAAAAGCATACTTTAAAAAAAAAAATAATGAGCTCATTGTCTTATTTTCACGACGAAGTCCAATTGATGGCAACCGCAGAATACTCTTCAAGACAATGAACTTGGCTCCGATACCATGATAAGAAAGAAAGATTAAAAGAGAATGGTATTTGTTCTCTAATAATGGTGTGTTGAAATTGTACAAGAAGCCCTTTATATGAGGCATAGAGAAAGGAGCTAAGATTCTTCCTAATGAATGAAAGAAAAGAGGATTAGGAAAAAACCTACAAAACTATACAACATGTTCTAACACCTAATACTAACCAGGCCAGAGCTCGAGGACCTTCTTCCAAGAAGGCCTACCCGAGATATCATCCCACCAAGCACTCACATTCTTCCGGTCCCTTATCATGTACCCCTTCCCTATCTTGCCCATCAAGTATTGGGTGAACGGGAGGTGGCTCAGGTCGGCGAGGCTGACAAAATCCCCCGCCCAGGTACTTGCTCTTTGACAGCCTCTCCTCATAGACATCCAGCGCCTTGCTGAGCTTGTCCTCGCTCTCTTTGATCAGCTTCAGATTCGGTGTAACTCCCCTAAATGGGCCGAAAACAACTTTGAGGACGAGTCTAAGATCGCGGGGGGAGAGGTTTGGTTCTGGGCCTCAATTTCGAGCCTCTCTCCTCTATCGTCTTCCCCAGCAGGTCCATCCCTTGGTGCTTGTATTTCTTGGCATAATACCTTATGATGGCTCACGATTCTATATGAATTCAAAGGGTAGACAGGCCAATCTTTATCCCAACATATGAGGAGCATCATGAAACTAGAATGCAACCCAAAAGAGACATGCTCTGTGCTTTTGAATTTACCAGCAAAGTCTTACTCTCATGAACTAGACCCAACAGTATTAGTGTAGCCGCAGTGGGACATTCCGATATCTATGCACTGATCATTCTGCTCAGACACCGGTCAGGAACATAATCGGATGAAAATGCAGGTTCAGACAGATAATCAACGGCCTTTGGCCGACATACAAAAAGAAACAGATCATGAGCAACTCCAACAGACATCAACTTCGATTCAAATCATCTGTTCCTCAGGCAAATGATTCAACTTGAGATTGAGAGTAAACGACTCCAAGAAAATGAAATGGAGAATCTAACTTTAACCTAACATGAGTAGTTGATATCTACTGAACATGCCAACGGACTCGAACTTTTCAACTTCCTTGGGCCGATTGGAAAACAAACATTGCTGGTAAATTACGAGCATCTACATGATGAAGAACCATCCGTACATCCACGCGTTTCCATCTGAAGACCGCAAGAAAAAGTCCTAGCGCGGACTACGATGTGAAAATCTGAAGGCTCAAAACAACAGGAAAAAAGAATGATGCAAGACAAGAGTTGAGAGCATTACCGAACAGAGTATAGTCGCCATCTTGAACCACAGGAATTATCCGAAGGGCTACTCATACACACATTTACACAAACACGACCCGGATCAGACTCAATCAGGCGAAACACTTCAAATGCTAAGTACCCACAAAAGGAGACACATTAAAAAATCGAGTTTTCAGAGTTTGATCGAAAGTGAAGCGAGTGTCCAAGAACAGGGGCAGACCTGGAGCTTGAGGAACTCAGGGGCTCTCTGCTCGCCCTTAAAGAGATCGATAGGGACGGTTTCACCACCATTCTCCCTCCCTCCCTCCCTCCCTCCTTGATGGACCAGTCAATTCCAAAAATGCCTCACTCTGTGTCTGGGTTCATGAACAAAGCTCTTATCAGAGCATTAAACCAAGTTGCCCACATTACCGTCATTGCGCCAACTTACCCATCACGACCGGCACCCCAGGTTAGACAATCAGTCAAAGTTGGTATGCTGCTACTCTCAGTATCAGCTTTGCAGAATCTGATTTCGCATATGCCTTGAATTGCTTTGCAGCATTTTCTTTGATATATTATGCTCTTGCTGCGTGCATACCTTCTTATGGCCTACTGTCCGAAAAAACTTTAAACCTTAGCTTTTGTCTCAATTATTATTTCATTTATCTTATAAAGCTTATGAGCCATACTATGAAGTTGTGGGAGAGAGTTATTGAGCATCGTTTGAGACTAGAGACTAAGATATCCGTAAATCAATTTGGATTTATGCCGGAAGGTCTACTATGGAGGCTATTTTCTTGATACGACAGATGATGGAAAGGTATCAAGAAAAGAAGAAAGATCTACATATGGTGTTTATTGATCTTGAGAAGGCGTATGATAGGGTTCCAAGACAGGTCTTATGGTGGGTGCTTGAGAAGAAAAAAGTACCGTCAAAGTATGTAGAGGCAATCAAGGATATGTATGATGGAGTTACTACATGTGTGAATGCTTGTAATGGAACATCAAGCTATTTCCCAATCACAATGGGCTTACACCAAGGCTCGGCTTTGAGTCCTTATCTTTTGCCATGGTTATGGACGAGCTAACAAGAGATATCCAAGATGAGGTGCCGTGGTGTATGCTATTTGCAGATGATATTGTGCTCATCGATGAGACAAAGGCGGGGGTTAACGCTAAATTAGAATTATGAAGAAGTACGTTGGAGTCCAAAGGGTTTACGTTAAGTCGAAATAAGACCGAGTACATGAAGTGTGAGTTCGACAAGGCAAGAGGGGGAGATGAACCCGTCAATTTGCTCGGACAGAGGTACCCAAGAAAGATACTTTCGGATATTTAGGATCAATATTGCAAAAGGGGAGAGATTGATGAGGATGTAAGCCATAGAATCGGAGCAGGTTGGATGAAATGGCGCAGTGCATCAAGATTTTTGTGTGATCGCAAAATCCCTCTTAGGCTAAAAAGGAAAATTCTATAGAATGACCCGTAAGACCCGCAATGATCTACGGAGCCGTGTTGGCCAAAGACAGAGGCAACATGAGCATAAGATAGAAGTAGCGAGAAATGAGAATGCTAAGGTGGATGTGTGGCCATACAAGAATGGATAAAATAAGAAATGAGGATATTCGACGAAAAGTTGGAGTAGTATCGGTGGCCGAAAAGATGAGAGAACATCGTTTGAGATGGTTTGGACATATTCTTCGAAGACCCCTAAATGCTCCGGTAAAGCAAGTGTGTTATAGGGAGCATGACATAAGGAAAGGAGAGGTCGGCCGAAACTTACTTGGGGAAAAGTAGTAAGACAAGATTTGTTGGAGTGAGATATAGATTGGCGTACTATTTGTCTTAGGACAGAGTGGAGGAAAGCGATTAACATTGTGGAGGGGCAAAAATTCCCATGTTCCCGATCGCTGTTTCGAGTCCTAGCCACTTTGTTTTCTTTATATTCCTATAGCTATGTTATTGTATTTTGTTTTATTTTATAGCTTCTTTCGGTCTTGCTTTTTGGGTTCATCGACCGCCGACCCCAACTAGTTTGGGTTAAAGGTGATGTTGATGTTGATGTTGATGTTGATGTTGATCTTATAAAAATCTTCAACTTTAGATTCAGTTCAAATTCTATCCTCAACTTTTTTTCCCATAAAAATTCCTCAACTTTAGGTCATGCCCCAATTTTATCATAAACTTTTTTGTCCTATAAAAACTCTCAAACTTTAAGTCTTGTTTCAATTTTACCATCCAGTCCCAATTTTATTCTAACATTTTTACCGTCACATAAAAAAATCACAAATTATTACTTGAGTCACAAATCTGTCTCCATTAACCATTTGTCCAAAATTTCTCCTCAACCGAGAAATGGAAAACTCCCAAGCACGAGTTATTCGAGCATTTTGAGCGCGAGCTCTTTGACCATGAGAGATGGAACAATCCCAAGTATGAGATATCGAAAATCGAGCATTAAATACTAAGGGCAATTTTGGCGGAGGCTTAATGGAGGCAAATTTAAGACTCAAGTAAAAGTTAGTGATATTTTATGAGACAAAAAAAATTATAGTGAAATTGAAACTAGACCTAAAGTTGAGATTTTTTTATGAGACAAAAAAAATTAAAGGTATAATTGGTACTTGACTTACAGTTGAGGGTTTTTTATGAGACAAAAAAATTATAGGAGAATTGGGATTAGATCTAAAGTTTGGGATTTTTTATGGGACGACAAAAAAGTTTAAGGTAGAATTAGAACTACGTCTAAAATTCGACGTTTTTTATGAGATAAAAAGTAGATTTGAGACAAAATCTAAAAGTGGCGATGTTTTTAGGGTATTAGACCCTACTGGATATAGTTGGACAGTAAAATCATTGGAATTCATTACGTATGCATAAATCACTATTCATATGGTTTGCGCGGCACGACACGGAGCTCACTTAAAAGTTCAAGTATTGATATTCATGAGACAATAAGAACTTCTCTCGTACGCCTCAGTTAATCTTTTTGGCGAAAGAACTCAATGTGTGATGCTACTTTGGTTTCCGCAGCAGTTCTTGCCTTTCTTCCGACTGAAATTATACGCAGAAGAGTCGGCAAACCTCGGACTTCTTCACGCCTAAGCGTGCAATATATAAAACCTGATGCGGTTGGTATCCATGTTTATGAAGAGTTCAGTATCACCTACAATGAGTCTCAACAGCTGATCTAACACCAGTTCAGTGAGTACTGGACATATGGGCGGACGTTTATTTACTCCATTCAAGTTGTTAAGTACGTGGTTAATGTTTCATTTCACGAAAGTCGTTGGCCTGGTACTAATTAGCCACATACATGACACGACAACGCACGACACTGCCGACACAACAGCAAAAGGGTTGCCGACACAACGGCAAAAGGGTCCCCAACAGGATGATCTACTGGGAACCAGACTCGACTTAGCTTATTAGATCGCTTGAATCTGCCTATTCAGATCGAGCAGAAACATGCTGACCCGGCATAGAGAGTTTAAGTCTACCGAAATTGAATAGTCCCTTCCCATAGACGTAGGACTTGGGTGCACCCGGCACACCTAGCACACCTAATAAAAAGAACCTAATACAGACCGGGCCAGAGCTCGACGACCTTCTTCCAAGAAGGCCTGCTCGAGATGTCATCCCACCACGCACTCACATGCTTCCGGTCCCTTATCAGGTACTCCTTCCCCATCTTGCCCACCAAGTACTGAATGAACGGCAGGTGGCTCAGGTCGGCGAGGCTGACAAAATCCCCGGCCAGGTACTTGCTCTTCGACAGCCTCTCCTCATAGACATCCAGCACCTTACTGAGCTTGTCCTCGCTCTCTTTGATCAGCTTCAGATCCAGGGTAAGTCCCATAAGTGGGCCGAAAACAATTTTGATGACAAGATCATAGATCGGGGGGTGGAAGTTCTGGGCCTCAACTTCGAGCCACTGCTCGACGAGCCCCCTCTCCTCTATCGTCTTCCCCAGCAGGTCGGTCCCTTGGTGCTTGTACTTCTCAGCATAATACCTTATGATGGCCCGTGATTCTGTACGAATTAAAACAGAAATGTTACAGAGACTAGATAGACCAATCTTCATCCCCACATATGAAATGCATCATAAGAGTAGAATGCAGCCCAAAAGAGACATGCACTGTGCTTTTTAAATTAACCATCAGAGTCTTACTCTCACGACACTAGACCCAACAGTATTGGTGTAGATGCAGCGCGATTTTTCGATGTCTATGCAGTGATCATTCTGCTTAAGCACCGGTCGGGAACAAAATCGTATGAAAATGCAGGTTCAAACAGATAATCAATGGCCTTTGGCTGACATGCGAAAACAAACAGATCATGAGCAACTCCACAACAGACTTCCAAGCTATGAGCCTGGCCTTAGAGGCGAGCTTTGATTTCAAATCATCTGTCAATCAAGCGCATGATTCGACTCGAGACTGAGAGTGAACTGACTCCTAGAAAATTTGGTTAATGAAAAGGACAACCTAACAACTTTAACCTAACAAATCCTTGTAATGAGTTGGAAAGATAAAACGGTGGATGTATGTAAAGCTAAAAGTACTAGTAGCTGATATCTACTCAACGTTGCAAAGACTCGGAACTTTTCCACCTCCTCTGGCCGATTGAAAAGCAAACATCGCTGTCTGAAGAGACATCCGTATATCCACGTGTTTTCATCTCCAGACCGCAAGAAAAACTCCAAGCGCCGGACTGGGATGCGAAAATCCGAAGTCTCAAAAGAACAACAGAAAAGAAAGACGCAAGACGAGTTGAGAGCATTACCGAACAGAGTGTAGTCGCCATCTTGAACCACAGGAAGTGATCCGAAGGGCTACTCATGCGCACACACAAAAACGAGATCCGGATCAGAATCAATCAGACAAAAACACTTCCAAATCCTAAGTACCCGCAAAAGGCGACACATCAAAAAGTCGAGCTTTCGAGAATTTGATCGAAAGGGAAGCGAGTTTCCAAGAACAGGGGCAGACCTGGAGCTTGAGGTAGTCAGGGGCTCTGTGCTCGCCCTTGAAGAGATCGATACCGACAGTCTCGAACTCGACGCCCTTCTCGATCAGGCACACCAGCACTCGCTTCGGCGACGCGTAATCAGGACCGTACACCTTCACCACCATCTTCTCTCTCTCTCTCTCTCTCTTCTTGATGGACCAGTGGATGATCCTTCCGCCTCTGCGTCTGGGGTTATAAATAACTCTCTTATCAGAGAGCATCAGACAAAGTTGCACACGCTAGCGGCGTGCACCAACCTACAGATTCCGACCCGATTCCTATTGGGGGAATCCAAGGTTAGCTCATCAGTCAGCCTCACAATCCTATTTCGCTTCCGTTTCTCTGAATTTTTTTGGGTATACTGCGCTCTTTTCAATGTGTGTACTATTTCAGTAAAATATTTGGACAGTAGAATTATTCAGATTCATCATGCTCCGTGGGCCATTCGAAATCCAAAAGATCTGTCTTTTTGTCAATATCTTTTGCACCAAATTTCGTCTCGGCAAGAGTTCCCGATAATCAGTCAGTAGAAATGGCCAGAGGGCATTGTTGCTCGTCCGTTCCCGTCGCCTGTCTGCTTCTAGAAAGGCAATTATGACCAATTTGCTCGGGCAATAGGTGACGGGCCAAATTGGCCTATGTTCTTCGCGAGTATAATTAGTCAATAGTTCACCTCTTTTTTTAATTAAAATTAATATCCATGAAAAATTTCAAATTAATACGTTTATAATAAATTTATTTTAAATTATTTTTTTGACTATCAAAAATCCCAAACTAGCATATTTATAATAAATTTACCCCAAACCCAGACACCTTGTGACAAATTTACCCTCCGTTAGTTTTCATTAAATCCAACTCATCAAATTTCTAAGTTTATTGGTATGTAGCAGTTCATGGGTGTGCGAGTTTGGGATTCTTACCCTCTGTTTGTCGAGGTTTATCAAGTTGAAATTTTTGTGGTATAAATCTAATTTAATGAAGAATAAATTTGTCACATGTCTAGGTTTGAGTTTTTCTTGATCAAAAAATTAGTTTAGGGTAAATTTGTCACAAAAGTATCAATTTAGGATTTTTTGTGGTCAAAAAAATAATTTGGGATAAATTTATCACGATATATCGGTTTGGAGTTTTTCGTGATCAAAAAAATAATTTATGATAAATTTATCACGGATATACTAGTTTAAAGTTTTTCATCGTAAAAAAAATAATTTGAGATAAATTTATCATAGATGTATCAATTTAAAGTTTTTCGTGATATTAATCTTTTTAACTAATATATCCAAGGGAGTAGGAAGATTTGGCCAACGGGATGTGCGCACGCCAGGTGTCCTTGCGCCATTGGCCAATTAGTTTTCTTTGTCAAACCCCTTTGCAAGAAGAACAGATGAGTGGAAGTAAACTATTGTTCACCTACGGCCTCCCTAGGGAGGAAGGAAGTGGAATTGCCTATCGCATGTTCGACGTTATTGTTCACTCAAATCAACCGTGGAAAAGATAAGAAATCCAATGATATTTTTTCGTGATTTAGATGAACAAAAAAACCGTCGTCTGAAAATGGTTTGAATTCCTCTTCCGATGGGCCGTCGGTTTGTAGGGTTGGAAGGGAGCTGTTCTTGCGAAGAAAAAAAAGAAGCGTACGTGACTATCTATTCACCAAAACAATTTCATATTCGATTTGTCAAACCTAATTTGGAAAAAGTAAACCATGATTGTATCACCCTGCAATGCAGGTCACATTCACTAAGTTTTCCTCAATTCTCTTGCTGCCTACTCTTCAGAAATTTTTTTTTTTTAACCTTTTGTTTCCCCCTTTAAATTAGGAAAATTTTGCCATGCTGCAAGTGCTTGTTCCGACACTGGTTTTCTCTTTGGATGAACCCGTTCTCCTTTCGATCACGGCCGTCGTTTCGGTCACTAAGTCCGAGGGAGTCGGGTGTTTGAGATCGATTGCGAAAAATCGATAATGGAGTCACTCATTGTGCTTGACAAGATGATGGGCTTTTATGGCGCAGCTGCTTGCTGTATAATTTCTTTCATTTCGCGACTTTTTTCAACACTCAATCGCAACAAAACGTCTATAATTTCTGTTTTTTTTAACAAGATCACGAATTCGATTCACATCATGAGCAAATACGACTCGTGCTATTCTACATACGATGAGACATCTTGACTACTGCGTCTGGATGGGTTTGTAGACCTTTGACTAATACTTCAAGCGATACGATCGATCGTTTATGAGAAGCGTTTGTCAATCTTTTTTTTTTTATTTTTTTGCGAAATAAAGGGAGCCTAAGTTTCCATACAAAAGGAATATATTGAGATCCTGGCTTTGTAGAAAGTAAATGTTCCTAACCATCCAATAGGATCATATGCTTGTTTAATAAAAGTCAAATTAACTCAATGAATTAACAAGCTTTTTTATTTGAGGATATTAAATGAGTCATATAGTGCGAGCTTGTTCACGATCATAATTTCTAACATGCCCCGCTTTTAAATAAAGCCCAATTTTCCAAAAAAATAATAATAATGATAAAGCCCGATACACACATCGCGACCGTTTATCATAGTACTAAACGATTAGTTACATACTAATCAGGCAGAAAGAGACTCGATAGTGCATGGAAAGTGGCTATTCCTTCGAATGGACCAAGGATTCGAGTGCATCCGGCGCACCTAATAAAACGGTCCTAACACAGACCGGGCCAGAGCTTGAGGACCTTCTTCCAGGAAGGCCTGCTCGAGATATCATCCCACCACGCACTCACGTTTTTTCGGTCCCTGATCAGGTACTCCTTCCCCAGCTTGCCCACCAAGAACTGGGTGAACGGGAGGTGGCTCAGGTCGGCGAGTCTGATGAAATCCCCGGCCGGGTACTTGCTCTTCGACAGCCTCTCCTCGTAGACGTCCAGCACCTTACAGAGCTTGCCCTCTTTCTCTTTGATCAGGTTCGGATCTGGGGTAAGCCCCTTAATGGGCCCACGACGATTTTGCGGGCGAGGTCATGTATCGGCGGGTTGTAGCTCTGGGCCTCGACTTCGAGCCACTGCTCGACGAGCCCCCTCTCCTCTATCGTCTTCTCCAGCAGGTCGGTCCCTTGGTGCTTATATTTCTAGGCATAGTACCTTATGATGGCTTGCGATTCTGTATGAATTAAATAGGATATATTATAGCGAGTAGACGGACGAATCTTTATCCCTACGCATGAAAAGGACCATAAACTAGAATGAAAGCCAAGAGTTGAGATCATTACCAAACAGAGTGTAGTTGCCATCTTGAATCACAGGAACTAATCCGAAGGGCTACTCATAAACAAATATACACGCGATCCGAATCAGAATCAATCGGACAAACCACTTCAAATGCTAAGTATCCACAAAAGGAGACAAGATAAAAAGTGAAGTTTTAGAGAATTTGACTGCAAGTGAAGTGAGTTTCAAGTACAGGGATAGACCTGGAGCTTGAGGAATCAGGGTCCTTGTGCTCACCCTTGAGGAGATCGACGTCGACGGTCTCGAACTCAACGCCCTTCTCGATCAGGCATACCAGCACTCGCTTCGCTTCGGCGCTGCATAGTCAGGCCCGTGCACCTTCACTGCCATTTTTCTTCCTCTCCTTCTCTTCTTCTTGATGGACCAGTCAACGACTCACCCCCTATGTCCCTGGGTTTATAAAGAACTCTCTTATGAGAGCATTAACGAAGTTGCACCCTTTGTTACCATCATATCCGATTCCTATGCGCGATTTTGGGTAGCCACATTAAATTCGGGATAAGATACAATTTATTATATTCTGAATTTAGTTCCTGCGTAAAGGGAAATATAATTTGGATAAAAATATTCTATGAAAATATGGGATAAAATGGATAAGATTTCTTATATCAATGGCATAAAGTTTGTTCCTGTTGAAGAACAAACTTCTAAATCCCTGCAATTTCCCTTGGCCAACTCACCCCACTTCTTTACAAACACCAAAAACCTGTTCGTGTGATGGTGGCCGTTCTAGGGTTCTTGGCCTCCCAGGCGTGGTCGTGGGAGCTCCAGGAAGCGACCATGCGAGAGAGGCACGAACAGTGGATGGCTAGCCATGGGCGGGTGTACGCGGATGCCGCCGAGAAGGAGCGACGCTTCTTGATCTTCAAGGACAACGTCGAGTACGTTGAGTCCTCCAACAAGGGTGGGAGCAAACCGTACAGGCTGGCCGTCAATGCGTTCGCTGACTTAACGAGCGAGGAGTTCAAGGCCTCGAGGACTAGGTAGCTCGCCGTCCTCGATTTGATAAGATATATATATATATATTAGATAGAAAGAAATTCAAATATATATAATAAGAATAAAAGAACTAGAACAGTATGTATTAAGGAATTATGCAAGGGAATAAAGAAAATAAAGAGAGGAAAATAATAAAAAGATAAGTTTAGAAAAATGAAGTAGAAGGTCCTCCATTTTAAATGAACAAATTCAAACTTCAAATGGATCTTTCTAATTCACTTTGTCTCTTCCCTTTCCATATCTCTGGTATACGTTGAAGTTATACCACCCCACTGTAGTTCTTTGTTCACGTCAAAGTTTAACGAAAATAAGGAGACAATTGGAGTTCCTTCTGCTCCGTAGCTCTCTAGGTCACGTCAAAAGAGTCGAAACTCCTCTTTTATGTAGCTCCATGGTTCATGTTGAAGTTTCTCAAAAGTGACGAGAGCGTCAAAGTACTATACTTTTCAAAACCCCGAAGGTGAATAATCATGTTTTCTTTCTATTACTATATTTGGCGTTCACTAGCTGGTCTACCTCATCAATGTTGGTGTAGCCCGGTTACATTTCTCATCATTGCTTAACATGTTTAGCATGTAGAACATACAATAATTATGAATTGATTGATGGAAATTATCTCCGTTTGTGTATTTGCGATTTCTTTAGTAGTGATATCATAAGAAATCCCAACCATATCCGTTTTGCATTTTCGAATTCATTTACATCAATAAGTTATTCATAACAAACAATGGAGATGTTAAGATATGAGAATATATGATGTGATTCACCTGAATATGATATAACAAAACCCCCGAATTTTACATTATATCATATTCGATCTATCCCGACTAGAAATCGACATCCAAACGCAACCTCAAGGATCCAAGGTTAGCTAATCGGTCAGCCTCACAGACCAAACTTTACATTTATTTCCATGCCTTGAATTTCTTTGCAAGATTTTCCCTTGCTTATATCGGGCAATTCGAAATTTCAAAGATCCGTCTTTTGTCGGCACCTGCTCCGCTAAATTAATGTCGGACCTAGGCTCAACGGTCAATTTACGTTGCTTCTTTCGGCCTAAAGTTGCCAATAATCGTCAGCAGAAATGGCAAGAAGCATCGTGCTCATCCGTTCGCATTGCCTTGCCTTCTTATTTCATGTTATTGTTGGACTACTCTTCTTACGTCGTAAAAGATCCTCGAGAGGTTATAGGCAGGTGGCTAATTTTTCATTTCGCCAAAGCCACTGGCTTGGTACTAATTAGCCGCGGACATTGCCCGACACCACCGGGACCTGTCCAGGGAATGCTTGGTTCTGGACCCGAGAAGGATACAACACGAGAAAGGTCAACAAACAACGGGCTAAATTTACTGAAGTGATCCCACTTGATTCACGATCTTTGCAAACCAGACTCGACAAAAGCTTATTACATCCCCCGGATCCGCCGACTGGGTTCGAGTAGTAATATACTAATTAGGCACAGAGAGACTCGCTAGTAAACGGAAAGTGACTCCTCCTTCGGCATGGACCAAGGACCCGGGTGCATCTGGCACGCCTTACAAAACGGTCCTAGTACAGACCGGGCCAGAGCTCGACGACCTTCTTCCAGGAAGGCCTGCTCGAGATATCATCCCACCACGCACTTACATTCTTCCGGTCCCTTATCATGTACTCCTTTTCCATTTTTCCCACCAAGTACTGCGTCAGCGGGAGGTGGCTCAGGTCGGCGAGGCTGAAAAAATCCCCCGCCAGGTACTTGCTCTTCGACAGCCTCTCCTCGTAGATGTCCAGCACCTTACCGAGCTTCTCCTCGTTCTCTTTGATCAGCTTCGGATCCGGGGTGAGTCCCCTTAATGGGCCCACGACGATTTCGCGGGCAAGGTTCTGGATCGGCGGGTTGTAGCTCTGGGCTTCGACTTCGAGCCACTGCTCGACGAGCCCCCTTTCCTCTATCGTCTTTCCCAGCAGGTCGGTCCCTTGGTGCTTGTATTTCTCGGCATAATATCTTGCTATGGCCCGCGATTCTGTATCAACAAAATAGGAAGTAGACAGACAAATCTTGATCCCCACACATGAAACGCACCATAATCTAGAATGCAACCTAAAAGAGACCTGCACCGAGATTTTGAATTTACTAGCAGTCTTACACTCCTCACATTAGACCGACAGTAACAGTGTAGAAGCAGCGGAATGTTTTTATGAGTCTATGAATTGATCTTTCTTCCTCAACATAGGTCAGGAAAGTAGCTAATGTAAACTAAAATGGACTCGAATTTTCAACTTCCTCTGGTGTCTACTCATTGCACAACTTCTCAGACTTTAAAAACCCAACCCTTAGCCGACAATCTCCACTAGGGGATCTATTCTCCTTACACTGGCAACTACAAAAGCATGCCAAAAAATCATCCGTACACCCACATGTTTTGGTTCAAGCACGAGAGTGCGATGAGAAAATCTGAAAGTTGAGAGCAGTACCGAACAGAGTATAGTCTCCATCTTGAATCACAGGGACTGATCCGAAGGGCTACAGACACACATACACACGATCCGAATCAGAATCAATTAGACAAACTACTTAAAATGCCAAGTACCCACAAAGAAAGAAAGAGACGATATAGATTCGAGTTCGATCGAAAAGAGACGGGAGATTCAAGAACAGGGGACATGCCTGGAGCTTGAGGAATTCAGGGGCTCTGTTCTCGCCCTTGAAGATATCGAGAGGGACGGTCTCCAACTCGACGCCCTTCTCAATCAGGCACACCAGCACCCGCTTGGGGTTTGCGTAATCAGGCCCGAACACCTTCACCACCATTTTTTTTCCTCGTCTTCTCCCTCGTCGATGGACCAGTCAACTCCAGTAATGTTTCAGCGTTGTCTCCCTCACTCTGTTTCTGGGTTTATAAAGAACGCTCGCTCTTATTAGTTATTAGAAGATGAAACCAAGTTGCACACGTTACTGCACCCAACTTTACCCACCGGGACCCGATTCCTTTGGAGTCAACATCAGTTTGCTAGTAATGAGCTCTGTAGAATCTGATTTCGCATGTGCCTTGAATTTTTTACTCCAACCTTTTCTCTGACTTTATGTTTGATGTATTGCACTCTTGCAATGTGCTTACAATGTCCATCTCTGTCTTTTATTGATTCAATGAAGTCCTTGAATATTATAGATGTTCAAGCTAGTCCCTAAGTTGTCAATTTGTTCAATCTAATCCATCAACTTTTCATAACAAAGTCAAATTACTTCTCCCGTGCTATTCACAATATTTCATAACTGCATTCATGCCCCGAATTTTAATAGGTCTTTTTATTACAACTCATTTCCTACGTCAATAAAAGATATGCCGGCTCTTTTTCTGATATTTTTACCTTTTGGTCCTTACACATATTATTACAGTTCCCTTTAAGTATACTTTAACTTATGAGCTTTACAACAGTGAAAGTAAAACCTCGCTTAGAGTTATATCGGATTAATATTTCTGTTATTTTAGGAATTACGCATTTTCATAAGAATAACATCTATAGATAAATCTTTGACAAAAAGAAAAATCAATAGATAATCGTACTGATATTAATTGGAATCTAGTTCCTAATCTTTTAGATAGATAGAAATGGTCAAGCTTTTTGTGTTTCATGTTTTCTTTATTAGAGTTAGTTAAATATGCTAATTAGGAAATTAAAATAGGTCTGCGCTCGACATTAAAATGAAGCTACTTTTACAATTATAGAGATGCTGAGTTATTATAGTTATATGGAACTATCGTAACATATATAAAGAAGTACAAAATAAAAAGGTAACAAGAAGATAGCATATGTTTTGTTGATTTAGGAAATGGGTTGAATTGGAAAGTTATCCTATGATTTGAGCAATAGTATAATTATGAAAACCTCGTGAATAGTACCGAAAGACTAATTTGACTTTGACATGGAAAGTTGAGTAACTAGATTGAGCAAATTGAGAGTTAATGAACCAGATTAAGCATTTGAGGTTAGTTAATACATTGAGCAAAATAAAATTCCAAAGATGATGTTTGTGCATCGTATGATTATGCATTTTATTTGAAGTGTTACCATGCGCGTTCTTAATTTCCAGTAGGCCAATGAAGAGCATGAAGAAACGGGTTACAGCTGACCTCTTCGACTTCCTCCCCGACTTGTGTATCGCTAGTGTTGATCATGTATCCAACGTGTGTCGGAGTGTATCGATGTCCGATACCGACAAGAAAACTTTCGAAAAATGTCCGTGCTTTCTAGGTTGTGATCTCTTAAAAAATTTACTAGTCATTAGTATGAAAGAGTGTGGACGTATGTTTTTTTAAGCCCAACCATTGTGATATTGACTTCGTTGTCGTTCTCCACTTATTTCCATGTTCATTAGACGATATGAATTTTTCTCGCACAAAGAGCGCTCAGTTCAAGACCCAAGAAGGATCCAACACCCAAAAAGTCCACGACATGACAATTTACTGGAGTGATCCAACTTGATACCTGATCTTCACAAACCAGACTCGACAAAGCTTATTAGATCGCCCGAATCCGCCGATTCAGGTCGTAGATCGGCTGGTGGTAGCTCTGGGCCTCGACTTCGAGCCATTGCTCGACCAGCCCCCTCTCCTCTGTCGTCTTCCCCAGCAGGTCGGCCCCATGGTGCTTGTATTTCTCGCCATAATACCTCATGATGGCCCGCGATTCTATATGAATTAAACAGATGCATTACAGAAAGTAGACGGACGAATGAAAAGCACCATAAAACTAGAATGCCACCTAAAAGAGACATGCACTGTGCTTTTGAATTTACCAGCAGCCTTACTCTAATGACACTAAACCCACAATAACAGTATAGATGCAGCGGGACATTTCGAAGTCTATGCACCGATCATTCTGCTTAAACATCGATCGGGCAAATAATCGGGTGAAGATGCTGGTTCCAAGAATAATCGACGGCCTTTTGCCAACATACGAAAAGAAAAAACAACTTCAAACAGTCATCAGAGAACCGACGTCCGTATATCCACATGTTTTTGCTCTCCAGACCGCCAGAAAATGTCCGAGCGACATACAATGATGCGAAAATCCAAAGGCTCGAAACAAAACATATACATGATGCAAGCCAAGAGTTGAAAGCATCACCGAAGAGAGTATGGTCCCCATGCTGAATAACAGGAACTGATCCGAAGGGCTACACACGCGCGATCTAAAACAGGATAAACCAGATAGAATACTCTAAAAGCTAAGTACCCACGAATAAGAAGAAGCTCGAGTTCGAGATTTGGACTAAAAGAGAAGTGAGTTTCCAGGAGAGGGGCAGACCTGGAGCTCGAGGAATTCAGGGGTTTGGTGCTCGCCCTTGTAGGGGTCGATAGGGACGGTCTCGAACTCAACGCCCTTCTCGATCAGGCACACCAGCACTCGCTTCGGCGCTGCGTAATCGGGCCCGTACGCCTTCACCACCATCTTTCTTCCTTTCCTTCTCTCTTCTTGATGAACCAGTCAATAACTCTCCCACCTCATGTGCCTTGGGTTTATAAAGAACTCTCTTATCAAAGCATTAAACGAAGCAGCACACGTTGTTACCATCACCACCCGATTCCTTTGGGGACCCAAACGTTAGATAATCAGTCAACGGCACGATCCTCAGTTGGTATGCTACTAGGATTAGCTCGGAAGAATCAGATTTCGCATTCATTTCCATGCTTTCAATTTCTTCTGCAAGATTTTCTCTGACTTATTTGGATAATACAGTACTCTTTCAATACGTACACTAATCTGATATATTTGGACAGTAGAATCGTTGAAAATCGTCATATGCTCCCACGAATTTCCTTTTTCTTTTTTTTTTCCAACTATAATCCTTTCGTGGGCCGTTGGAAAATCGAAAGATCTGTCCTTGGTCGATTTCCTTTTCACGAAACAATGTCGAACCTATGCTCAACAGTCAATTTTACCTTACATGTTTGCTCATCCGTTCACAATGCTTGCCTGCTTTTAGAAAGCCAAATTTACAAATTTGCTTGGATTGGGTATTAGGGGACGTGCCAAATGGATCTATTCTTAATCAACATAATTAAAGGAGTAGGAAGATTCGGCCAATCGAGAATGTACAACGTCAGGTGTCCTTTTGCATCATTTACCAAACGGCCTTCTTCCTCAATTTCCCCCTTGCAGCTGCGAATGAGTAAGCTATTAACGAGGCTTGTCAATTATACCCGACCCTACCCTACCCTACCCTACCTTACCCGATCCTTTTTAGGGTAGAGTAAAAAAAAGGTTCGGGTAACTGAGGATATTTTAGTGATCTTGAGTAGGGTAGGGTAGGGTAGGGTAGGGTTAGATATAACCCCGGCTCCGATCCATTTTCCCGACCAATGGGCCAATACCCTGTCAACCCTACACCTTAATTTGCGATCTCTCCTCGCCTCCCACGCCGCAATAGATAACTTAACTAGCGATCTCTGCTCACTAAGGGTGTCAATTATGCCCGACCCTACCCTACCCTACCCGGCCTTATTTTTGGGATATTTTAGGATAGGATAATGATCAGGTTTGGTGACAGAGGGTATTGTCGCGATTCTGGGTAGGGCAGGATAGGGTTATTACCTTAGCCCTAGGCCTGGCCTGTTGCCTCAACCGAGCCGATATCACCGACATAGACACGCGACGCGATACGATACGCCTTCACGTTATGTACAAAAAATAAAAGAATTTCGACACGTTGTGATGCATTGTATATTAAATATATATTTTTATATGTATGATAATATTTTTATGATTTTTTTGTAAAAGAAAAAAAAAATAGAGAAATTACAAAAAGAAATCGTATAATAAAAAAAGGAACGTCGTGCGGCACTTTCCTAATTTGACAAAGCCAACGACCTAAAAAAAATAAAGAAAAGAAAACTAAATTGCGATTAGTGGTGCGGTGTGGGTCGTGTCCCTCCTTGGGCCCAACCATTTTGTGGGCCCAACCCCGGGCCCACTAACACTCCATACTCTGTCTTTACTAGATCTAGGGTTTTATACCACGGAGCCCCGGAATCTTCATCTTCTCCTTCTGGATTGGCCTTAGAGTTCTACCCCGGTACCTTTCAGCTCCCGTGCTCTTGACTGCTTTCCCTGTTCTTTTCCTCTTCATCTCTCTCGCTTATCTTCTCTCTCTCTCTCTCTCTCTCTCTTATCTCTCTCATGGCTATGTGACGCAGACGCCTCCTCCCCCTCTCCCCTCCAGATTCACGGCGAAATCCGACCTACCCAGCACCGTAACAGCTGTGTGGATAATGGTAGTAGTCTTCGTGAGAGGCCGATGAAGCGCATGAGAAGTCGGCCGTATAGAACAAGGAAACAGAATCTGTATTTGATAGATTCTTAATAAATAATTCCTCTCGTTCCTCGTGATGGATCTCAAGCAGAGACGGTGGCTCCACTCTTGACGAGAATGGATGAACTTCCTCTAGACATCCTCTCCGATATCCTCTCCAGAGTCTCGAGTCAGTCGCTGCTACGATGCCGATGCGTCTGTAAACGCTGGCAAAAAGCCATCGATGATTCCTATTTCCGCAACTCATTGCACTGCCCAAATGAACCAGTGCTTGTGTACTGTGTGTATAACAGATACGAGATCCATCTCCTCAAGCTACAAGAGGAGGAAGCGCCGATGAGGATGATCCAGATAGCAAAATTTCCGGTCCTGATAGGCTACGCACTACAAGGTGCGTGCAATGGCTTCCTCTTTTTCAGGCACTTGATGAACGCGAAGGAGACTCCTGAGCTCCTGATTAATCCTCTTACTAAAGAGATCATGAGGTTGCCAAGAGCGCCGCGCCCGAGCTTCAGCCAGATAAGTCGGTTTACGGGTTTGGCTTCGATTGCTCTTCCCGCACTTACAAGCTGGTACAAATCGATGCGATTGACTACGATGAGGAGTCTCGTACAGCACATGAGTGTCGTACCAGCACGATGAGGGCTCGAGTCTACGATTTCAAGAAGCGATTGTGGAGGACCTGCAAAGCCCCGCCGCCTGCTCAGCTGCCTTTTTCTGCAATATTCTTTGCTTCGGGAGCTTTGAACTGGTGGCTCGTCGGCTCGCGGTGGATCGTCTCTTTCGACTTTACCAGCGAGGAATTCAGCTTGATCCCAGTCCCGGACACCAGCTCCAAACCTGTTCTCCATTTCATCGAGATGGAAGGATCGCCAGCGCTGTTGCTTTCTGCGTGCCCGAGCCCCATCCTGGAGGTGTGGGTGCTCGAGGACTCTACCAGCAGAAAGTGGACCAGCAAATACAAGATCGACATGACCGGCCAACATTACCAATATTACCGCTTGGTAGGCCAGTACAAACGCGACGTGCTCATCTTCCGACACCCCAAATGCTTCAGGGACATGTATTTGTACGATGTCAACAAGAAAAGATTCACGAGTTGTGGGACTGAGGACATCCCAGGGAGTCATGAGTTTGACCGGTGTGCGTCCGTGGCCCTAAGCCTTGTTTCTCTGAAGCGACTTTTTGGTGAGGAGACATTGGGTAGCCTCGGATTATTTTCTTTTGTTCTTTTCTCGTTCGTTAATACACTTGTAAATGATACTCGAGCGCCCGTAAGGTACTCCTTTATTATCTTTTTGGAGGATAGTTTTAGTAATCTCTGCCACTGGACCTTAGTATTATGCTCGAACAAGGAATGGAGGACCAAAATCAGAGTTGTGCATACTATGCTATCCCCTCATCAAACAATGGTGGGAGTCAATCTCACTCTCTATCAATCTGGCCAAATAATACAATACAGTCCAGGGTATTCAGGGTGAGCGTCCAGCAATTTAGTTGATATGGAAGGCTACGCCAGTTTTCTGTCACTCAAAACTTTTCAAATCGGACGTGTCCGATCTTGTTTTTAGTTGGAGATTCTGGTATCTTAATGAAAAATTCAACTGCTTGTGGCAGATTTATCCTTGTGCATTTTCTGTGTCTCCTATCTGAAAGGAATGGTGATGGAGTCTCCTTGGGGATCATCACTCCGAATGGTCTTGGTTGCCAACAGGGCATGCTGGTATCAGATAGCTGTTTTTGTTGTTAGTGAGTACTTCAAGGAGTTCTCGTTGTCTAGGCAGTTGAAGGAAAATAATTCATACGCTAGCATGCTTCAGCTCAGGGCTGTAATCTCCAATTCTAAGTTCTTCTTTTTATTGTCATTAAACTATCCGAAGTCTGCTCATGAAGCACTTGTGGTGATTCAAATTGTATGATGTTGTGCCTAAAAAGAAAAAGGTAAATAAATTGTATGATTTTATGCAACTATGGGGAAGCATGGATGTCTATATTTCCAAATCTGCATATGGAAGATCACAACCGGATGATCTTAGTCTCCTTTGCGTTGGTTTATCAAATGATCTATGTCACAATGTTTGAGTTCACTACCAAAACTGGCGTTTCACCTGTGTATATTATAACACTCTTCAATTTCAGAGGTGGATAGCAACGCAAGATCAAAGTTGGGTAATGTTTCTTCACTTTCGGCTGCTGCTGTGTCATCAATTGCTTCTCAATTGCTTCGCTATCTAGATTTATTGGAAGGGAAAGGAAAGGAAGTTGTTCGAAGCACTGATGTCAAGACTGCAGTAATATCAAGAAGCCACGTCCCGCCTTTGCGTGCCATGGACCCGCTGACAATCCATGCATCAAGAGCTCGTTCTGATCTCAAGGCATCTAGAAACAATGTGGCTTACTCCCCCAGAAATGATTCAGGAAAGTTCCCTTCAGTGTTAGGAAGATCATCGACCATGCGCAACAGGCACGTGTTAGTTTCTTCATTTGCTTCGTCTCGTTTCTGTTTGGTCATATTGTCGTATTATCATTGATTTGGCATGGGTTTTGCAAATGAAAGGAATGGAAGTCAGTTCAATGGAGAAACAACAGTCAGGGGCCCTCGAACTTGTGCAACATTGCATATGCTGTCTGAGCCAGAAGAACGAGGAATCCCACATGATCATCCTTGTGAAGCCGCCGATGCATACAACCCCAATTCTGTAAGTTCTAGGACTTTGGAAGGTGAACTCTTGCTAATATATAGTGAACCGGTATGAATTCTTTACCTGTCCCCTTTCCTGTCTTTTGATTTTACTCTCCATTTCAGCCCTTAAAAACTTGATGCTAAGTAGTCCTCTATAAATCATGCCAAGTACATATATGGATTTCATATGGCATCCATGAGTTTTTGCTATTTCTTGCATCAGTTAGTACCATTCCTTCCTTCGTCTCCGTTGTTTGTCTCTAGACTGTATTAAGTTTGATTTTTATCAATTCAGTACATTGCTAATTCATTTTGACAGCACAGACCACCACACATGTCATTGCATGATTTTCTGGCACAATGGGTCGGTCGACCATCAAAACATCATGCTCTTGAATCATCATCTCGTGACATCCCATCTGTACCCTGGAAATCCAATGCGGTTGGGCCTCAACTTGAGCTTCCAGAAATATCTGTGTCAGAGGTATGAAAGTTTTAGGCTTTCGGCTGATGTATTTTCCCTTGTGAAATGCCTTTCCCATTGATTCACTTCTAAAATGGAAAAATGGCAAATCCTGGCATTTAAGAAATTATTCTTCATGCATGGCTTACGATACAAGATGGCAAAAAATCCTCTGTCTGGAGCGTGTCCGAGGATTAGTAGTTCCATGATGTGCTTTGATGAGTAACAAGATGGCGTTATATGACTGTTTTTTATTGAAACTGTAGAGGCATTGCCAGTCCTACATATTTGGTAGGTGTGCTTCCTCCTCATTCTCTTCTGTTTGAAATCCATATCTATTGACCATTGTAGCTTTCTGAATGCAGACAGTATGATTTATTTATTGATCCTTCTTGTCGTCAAACTGTAGAATGACATGGTTCTTTTTTAATTATCGTTACACAGAGTAGCAGTTCACCAGAAGCTACCCCATGTAATTCGTGGACATCTTGCATTCATCCATTTAGGGATCCTCAAGATCTGGTCCTTGACTCCCCATTTGCACCCTCAAGACACAGTCCTATTCAGTGTCCAGAGAGAATGTTAGAGGTATGCTAGCTTATGAGCCCATTGTTTTTTTCCCTTTTCCTTTACTGAAATGTATGATGCTTGCCTTTCTTTACACTCTGCTGACTTCTCCATATAGAAACTGTCAATTTTATTACCTCAGAGGCATGAAATCAGAAGATGGGGCCAGAAGCTTGGTGATGTGCTTTAGCAAGTAATAAGATGGTCTCATATGACTGTTTTACTGAAGCTATAAAACCTTTGACTTAAACATTGAACTGATACTCCTACGAGAATAACATGATTAAGCTGTGGACACCCTCGATGTTAGCTCCTACTAGCCAAAGAACCTCAGCGGTACATGTCATCGCATTCCTTTCAGATCTAGACAAAACCTTATCTCATCCATTTTGGATTTGTAACAGCGACTTTAGCTACTTTAATACTCTTTGGTGTCGGTGGCATGTTGGTGTTGCTTCCGCCACGTTCGTATTTCCAATTGTGACAGACAATTAAAAATGACTGCTGAGTATTTCTATGATTGCATAAATGCTTGAAAGAACAATATAGATTGGCCACGTTTGCGGGTTTCTTGTCTGATATCAACTGTAACCACTGCATCTCGTGATTGGGACAACCTTTGCAGTTTCCTGCATGCAACAAGTTAATTTATTGATCATTGCCTATTGTCAGAATAATTGAATTTGTTCATTTTAATGATTGGTTTTTTGCTGCTAAGTCTTAGTATGCATTATCAGAAGCCGGCCCGAGTAATTCGGTAAGATGTTCCATTCAACCTATCCTAAATGATTCGCCTGACCTTCCCTCCTCACCTCCATCACATTGATGCCCATCCTATACCCCATGATTTACAATTCAATCGAGCATCCAAACAATGATGTCAGTGGTATGCAATCTTTCAATCGTAGCCGATTTATTCATAAGGGATTCGTAAATTTTGATACTTTATCCTTTAGATTGAGTCTCTAGGGGGACTACTATATTGCATCTTTGTCAAGTTGAATTATCAGTTATTGATTAGTAAAGTGCTGGACAGCCAGAATTCTTTTGGTGTTGTGTTGTAAGAAAGTTTGAGGTGTGCTTGCTACAAATTTTAGATGACTGATACGTAATCTAATAAAATGCTGCAAAGCTTTTAAAAGTAGTGTTTTCGCTTGATCAGAATGCACCACGTTTTGCACCAAGTGCTTCCATGCATCAATCATCAGAGATTCTGCTTCAAGGACATAACTTGTGCACTAGCCATCAAAATATACACCCCAACATAGAACTGAGCTACTATCAGCCCCAGCTGCCCCTGCAATATGGTTACATGAATAGTGATCGGTATATTCATCAGAACTACGTATATGGTAGGACATCTTCTCAACAAGAGGTGTATCAAGGTGGCAGCTCATCTAGGGCCAGTGCTGATCCTTCTACAGGAAGTACCCCTGACTGATTTCTGCCTCACTCACCTGCCCCCGGTGATATTTCCCGGACCCGACAAAACTCTTCATTGCATGTTCAGGCTCAGATCCAGCATGGAAATGATTATCGCCCTATTGGAATGGTAAAAAATAATTTGGCACCTGCTTGATAGCCTTTCTGTACTGTACTTCCAATCTCATTGAAAGTTCTCTCAATTGTGTCGTCTTTTTACAGAGCTATAACTTTGCTGCGAGGAACAATCAGCCTGATCCAGCAGTAAGGTCTGCACTTCCTAGACAACAACAAGGTAGCTTGCCAAGATGGGTGCCTCTGCCTTCTGATGGTAATAACCGGAGCTGTGATATGCCATCAGTTCAACAAGAAGTGTATAAAGGTGGTAGCTTGTCCCGGGCCAATGCTAATGCTTTTGGCTGGGAAAGCTTTCGGGGCATGGGAAGTACATCTTATCAATCTCCACCAATTCCACCTTATTCACCTATGGCCTTTAATTTGTTCTGGCCTAGCAGTGACTCCCCATTGCACGCTCAGGACCAGTATAAAAAATATTTATTGCCCTTCACTAATTCCTGGACCGGTGGTGGCTCCACATGGTAGCTTCCCTAGATGGGCACTTTGAGCCTGCTAATGCTAATAATCGGCGCAGTGGTGAATGGCCATCTCCGCAATATGATGATCAAGGCTGCCCGAGCTTGCAGCATTCTGGAAGGAGGGTCAAGCCAAACCATCAGCAGCGAAGCTCGTATAGTAAGTCCACAGGGAATTTTCAGGACCTATCAAGCATCCAACCACCTCAATATCCAGGACCTTAACGCTGATCACAGCTGGTTATTCTACATCTACTGGGAGGGGAGGGCCTTTTGCCTAGTTCGAAATAGGAGCATTGGGGGACAGGTGTTTCATCGGGAAGACATGTTAGGTGATTGCTTACCCATTTTTACACACTTAACTTCCTCCTTTGACTGGAAAGAAAGTATATAGGTTTTTGCTTGTCCATTTGTACATACTCTTTGCTTTTTGTCCAACTGTGCATTTGTTTTATTGGCTCAATATTGCCTTTTGTTTCTTAATTGGTGTTACGGCTGATTTTTGACACAGAGATTAGACTTTATATAATTCTAGTTGCAGGATGTATGTTAGACTGTATATATCTTCCTAGGCTCTAGACCTTTTCTAATGCTTTGATAAAAAATTTCCTTGTCACTCTAGGAAGGCAGGCAATTGGATGAAATTCAAAATGCTTCAGTGAGTTAACGGAGAGCTCAAATTATAGATTCCTGGAATGTGATGTCACTCTAGGAAGGAAGGCAATTGACATGAAGTTAAAAACAATGGGGAATCGAAGTGAAACAAGTACATACCTTTTAAATTTTAAAAATCGCCCCACTAGAGAATTTTGGTCCCGACCGTATACCTTGCCAACGTCTGCAGGGGCAGGTGATTGGAGGTGTGTTTAGGCGCTGATCGCATCAGCACTGTCCTGATCAGGGCGAGTATCCTTTATTAAGGCGAGTTCCAACCCAATGGACAAGGAGGACGACGGCGACGACGGCGATGAAGTTGCTGTGGTAACTCAAAATCAGCATTATCAAAACTCGCTTGCCAAAACGTGTCGAGGAATTTATTAGGCCCTCTAGGAAACGAGAAACGAGAAACCGTGTCCTGGAGAAGTATTAAACTTAAGGAGTTGGTTGTTTTGAATCGTAGAATGAGGTCCAAAAAGACAGGTCCCTCTAAATTAGGAAAATGCCTCTCGCTGCCCAGAAAAATACTCCTATGCCACCATTCATCACAACCACAGAGAACTTGACCCAATAATGTTTACTATTTAGCACGCAAGAGAACTTTTGATTTGACAAACAAGGCTCAAAGTTTCAAGATTTGGTTTTTAAAAATCAAATAAAAATGTCTGACAGACCCCAATGTGCAACAGGGTGGGCCTAAACAAGCCATTTTCTCGTCAAGTCGATCGTGATCGTTCGATCATTTTGACAAAAGGAGTTTTCGACGCGATACACACTAAGAAGTTGCTCACTGGACAAGATATAGACTTTCACTCCAAGTAATGACCCCCAATGTGTAGTATTCCCATCTCATGAATATGATGGCATTCAAATGTCGCTACGAAGAGATCTAGATTAATATTAAAATCGACAATTCAGATTTTTCTACGAGGAAAATAGGAACGAATGTAGCATGGGACATGTTAGGAGTGAGTGATGTAGACCCATCGTATGGTCTCATATGTTGTTTTACATGCAACGAATAATCTCGCTCATAATTAATATATTTTCTTCATACATGAGAAATTGGGGAAAAAATCTATAGCAAATTGAGTGTGTGAATCACATTCTCTCTCAAAATAAATGTTGCGGATGGCCCGCTCACGCATCAAATTTGGAGAGTTCCGAACGAGGACATGACCGTAATTATAGTGCGCTGACCGTGACCGTTGTGGGAGTTAAAAGACGGTTGTTGAGTGAGTTTGAAGCATCTCGTTTCTTCAAAACAGAGTCAACTCTTTCAGCGAAGGGTATAAATTACTCCCCTCTGAACCATCTCATCTCTCTCTCATAATTTGAATTCGTAGAGCAAGAGAGAAAATTGTCTGCTGGTCTTCTTGATCTGACTCTTGTGAACAGAGAGAGCAAAAAAAACAATGGGGAGGAAGGAGAAGAGCAGAGAGAAGTTTGTGGTGCCAATGGAGACGAAGAAAGAAGTTGAGCGGAGAATGAAGATGCTCCCCTGTTTCCCCGAGCAAGATATTTATGCAGCACTCGAGGAATGCCAAATTGACTTCGGAAATGCCATTCGGAGACTCTTTTTTCAAGGTTTTTACGCACGTCCGTTATTTTCGGTTTTTGTTGCTGGGGAATAGTCTCTGAGCCTTCTTGATCGACTCTTGTTAACAGAGAGAGAAAAAGAAACGGGGGAGCATGAGGGGGAGGAGCAGAAGAAAGAGACAAACAGTAGCAGCAGCGAGGAGCTACAGCTGCTACAGGTACCAATGTTCGAGCTTGCAATGGAGTTCTTTCCCAATTGGCCCAAGAAAGAGATTCACGAAGTCCTCACAGAATGCGAACTGGACGCCCACAATGCCACCCTGAGACTCCTTTCTCAAGGTTTTTAAGCGCTTCTGACATCCTCTGTTTTTAGTTGCTGGTTTACTCTTGATCCGAGTAATTGCAATCAAGCAATGAACGCCCATCATTTTGTTTTTTTTTATTCAGTGTGACGTGAACCTTTGAATCAGTGAAGTTGATTTATTTCTCGGTTTTCTTCATTGTCTTTTTACCTTCCATTCTGATGAAATGTTCAACTTTGGGTCTTCTAGCAGCAGAGGGGAAGGAGAAAGTCAAGCATATAAGGGAGACTGTGAAGGAGACCAAATTCACGAAAGAAGATATCTACAAAATGCTCAAGAACTGCAACATGGACGGCGACCTCGCCGCTGAGCTACTCCTTTTTCTAGGTTTTACACACTTGCACTTCGTCTACCCCATGTTTTTGTTTCTGATCAATCTTGAGAGGCATTGCCATCCTTTAAATTGCTGAAGAACTGTCTTCCTTTTTTTTGCTAGCTCCCTTTTGAATGAAATTATTAAATGTGGCGAACTCATCCATACATATATCAGCAAAATCTTTTTGTCAAGATGCCATGCAACAGAAGTACAAATGAAGTTGACAACTTCGGCATTTTAGTCTCGTTCTTGAAGCCATGTAAGTGGCAGAAATATGCGTGTTCTGCTTTCGATTACAATGCTAGCCAATATGTTCATAGTTACCCATGCCAAAAATGTCTTTTTGCAGAGTTAGATGCGCAGTGTTAGGTTTCGACGATAATTCTATCTGTTTCTTTTAGGAGTTCATATGCCGGATGATGGCATGTCCATTGGTTATGAATGCACCAGTATTCGTGCTTATAGTCACCCGTGCCCTTTTCTTCTGCGAACTGATAATTTGTCATGATTTGAATATCTGTAGACGGATTTGAAGAAGTGAAGAGCAAATGGACAAAGAAAAGAGAGGTAATTCTTTTGCGAAGCATGAGCAGGATATTTATTTATGCTTATCTGTGATGTTTATGCCTTCATAATTACTGAATTCTATGCCAAAAAACATTTTTTTTTTCCATAAAAGTTTATAGACTCGTGCAGCAAATTCGAACAAGAGGTCATTGTCAAATTTAATCCTAAGTTTTTAGAAGTCGTGATAAGTAGTCCGAAATTGCTTGCCTTGAAACACGGACTGGGAAAAAGAGCAGTTCTTCCTCAACACCGCTTTTGATGTCCTATGAAATTCCATTCTCTGCTCTTTGCCCTCTCTTCACTAGACATCATTGAATTGTCCAGAGGACTATGTGTCAACCCGAATTTGGCAGCAGCAGCAGGAGCAGCGTCTCAAAACAAAGGAGGAAGTGTTGAGGATGGTACTGGAAGAACAGATACGACTCATGACGATACAGTCCAGGGTCTTTGGGGGGAATACAGCATGTAGTTTCTATGGAAGGCTAAACAAGTTTTCTGTCATTCAAAACTTTTCGAGTCCGACGTGTTATAGTATACTAGCCGATCCTTGTGGCCAGAGTTTCTGGCCTTCTGATTTTTCTCTAGTGCTTCTGTGTCTACTACATGAATCAATTGCTTTGCTTTTTGGGGACCATCACTCGGAATGGTGTCGCTTGCCAATGAGCCATGCTGATATCAGACATCTTTTTTTGTTCATACAGTGAGTCCTTTAAGGAGTTCTCGTTGCCTAGACAGGCGCGAGTTTGTGACAGATGCAAGTACCATTTCATAGAATAGCATGCTAAGGCTCAGTGTTTTGATCTTGGTTTCTAGATTCTGTTTATTATTGTCATTCATCTGTCCGCAGTCCGCTCGTGGAGCACTTATGGTGACTTCAAATTGTATGATGTTGTTGCGTAACCACCTGGCGAAGTCCGTATTTCTTAATCTGCATATGGAAGATAACGACCAGATGATCTTAGTGTCCTCCGTGCATTTTTACCAAATGATCAATGTCAAAAAGATGTTAGATCACCACCTTAGCTGGTTTTTCACTTCTACAAATTATAACACTCTTCGATTTCAGAAGCGGCTAGAAATGCAAGATCAGTTGCTTCTCAAGTAGCCCTATCTAAATATAGGGCAAGGGAAAGGGAAGGAAATTGTTAAAAGCATGGGTGGTAAAACCGAAGTCAGATCAAGAAGCCATGTCTCGCCCTTGCGTGCCATGGGTCTGCCGAGAATCCATGCGTCGAGCTTGTTTTGATCCCAAGGCATCTAGAAACAAAGGGACTAGCTCGTCTAGAAGTGATTCGCGAAAATTTCCTATAGGATTAGGGAGTTCAACAATATGTGGTAGTTGTTTTGTTCCTGTGGCGCCGCCCCCTACCACATGCCTTTTAATATAAACATATAATAAGGGCGCATTTGGCGGAATCTCAACATAAAAAAGACAAAAACATGCAAGACGCAAAGGGCTCAATGGTTTCCCCAACTTGCACGCAGTAGTAAATAAAAAGTTTTATATCGTAGCCCTTTATGTACATCCTCATTTAAAAGAAAAAACAATGGGAGGATTCAGAGGAAATGAACTTTGTTCCTGTGGCGTCCCAAAACGTTACTCTTCACCGCCATAGCAAACTGAATTGACTGCATTACTAAAGTTCACAATGAAACCACCACAAGTGATGTACAGGAAAGGCTAAGGCAAAACAGATAACGATCGAAAACCACCTACACAAGATCACCAGTATATCGCCAGACTCCACCTATAACCCAACCCAATCACAAACACTCCTAAACGATCAATCCTACTCGAATAGCACGAGCTTAAAGGAGATCCGCTCCCTGCATTCACGTGCAAACCACAATAGTCCATAATCAACCCCCCGAAAGCTCGCGGCATATCACCCATGTATGGTTCAACCGCAATTCATGCCAGCCCAATGACAATCAAGACGGTCAGTCCATATGCGCCACCTACCCAAGATCAAAGGATGCTAAGCTAAATCAAGTGACGGATGGTCCACGCGAAACTATTTTCCCCAACATGGATAAACCGATCTTTCCCTCGGCACACCCAATCTCGAACGATAACATGGCGCTCTAAACGATCAACAAAATAGCTAGTCTGGTAGATGAGCAAAGGGAGGTTTCGGCCACAACATGATCCAACGGATCCAATGAGAGGTCCAAAATGGAGTTCTTCGAAAATGAAGAATATGGTACTCTTATTTGAAGTCTAAAACTACCCTCATTGATTGATAAAAAGAAGCCTAATTAAAAACACTTTCGTCATTTAATTTTTTCTTTTTCCCAAGGGCCTGAGCGAGGAGACCATCAGCTCGGAATCACCGGGTCTTGGCCGGCCGCCACAAAGGAAAAATTGAAAATGGGAAGAAACCGGAAAGAGGAAAACAAAAATTAATGACGAAAAAAATGGGATTTGATCAGACCTAAGTTTTTTTTTTTGTTGTGCAATCATGGGCGTTCGTTCAAGTCCAAGGTAGTCGATTATGGAAGCTCCAGTCGGGATTCGATGCCAGAGTCATTCACTGGGTTACGAATTCTTATGGTGCAGCTCCATTGTAAGTGAGCAAGGAAGCATTTTTCGCACAGTTCCTCCGGTAGCAGCAAAACGAAGAACAAGACCAAAACAACAGTTTCTGCTAAATATAACGCTAAAATCTACGAACTTTCAAAGAATTTCCCACGCCCACCACTGTCTAAGGATCCACAACTTCACTGCAGCATCAAAGCACAATTATCATCCCTCAAGAACAAAAAAGAAAAAAAAAGAAATTACCAACTACAAAGATCGACAAGGGCTTTGGGCAAATTAAACCAAGTCGAGAGAGAGAGAGAGAGAGAGGGGAGAGGGAAGAGTCTGAGCCTTCAGAGAAGTTATTCAGTACCATCATAAGGCCAGTTCGAGCTTACCCTGTATCCATCTATCCATTCAGAACAGACAGATGAGAGCAGGCACGAGAGAGAGAGAGAGAGAGAGAGAGAGAGAATGGAGAAGGGGCTGAGAAAGAGGAGCAGCGAGAAGCCGAGGATTCAGATTGAAAACTACATGCGAATAAGATGTGAGGAGCATCATGTTCCCCCACACGATCAGAGTGCTTTTGGGTCGAATCCACACGCCCTCAGCAGTTCTCCGCCGCTTCTACTTCTTCCTCCTCCCACCACCTCCTCCTCCGCTCTCCCGAGCCTTCTTCGCTAGGGCTCTCTTCCTTATATACGCAGGGGAGGAAAAAAAAAAAAAAGGGACACTAGCGGAACGACGCCGTTTCTTGCCAGGGAAACTGGGAAAGTGGGGTCGGGGCATGTTGATAAAAGTATTGCTTATGCTAAAAACGACAATACGATTTCATTATTCAATGTGTTTTATATCGTTGTTAAATAAAAAATAATAATGTGTTTTATGTCCATTGGCAATTCCTCCTATTTTTGAATTCTTACGGGAGATATTCTTGGATGCTTATTATTAAAGAACTTATGAGAATAATTTCTTCACGATTTCTCATCCTCCAACGTCTTTTATTATAATCACTTTCTTCCGAATCCATACAGACAAGGCCCAAAATCCCAATGCCCATGCCCGATTCCTCGGCTGCCCATATTCAAATCAAAAGTGCTCGAATAATGCGCATCTATTTTAAAAAATAAAAGCAAGTTTTCCTTTTTAGAGAACGAAAAATTAATTTTTAGTTCATTTTCAAATCTCAGCTAAATATCGAAAATTCTTTGTCACTTTACTTCTTAAAAAATAGTTTTCAAAAATTAAATTTTAGGCAAAAAAAAAAAAAAAAGAGAATAGAGCCCTGTGTGATATTCTCTTATTCCCATTAGCTAACTTATGTTCTATGGTTGGACCAAAAAAAAAAATTATGTTCTATGGTTTAGCTTCATCATCAAATTTTTCGGTCATCCTTGCTATGTTAACAAAAAAAAATCCATAATTTTTCTACGGTTTATGCGCCTCTCTAAATAAAATCTTATTTCATTCGTATTAAATTTAAGTCGTTGGAAAAATAAATTTCCATGGTTCAAAATATGCCAACTTGAAAATGGGAGTAATATATTTCCTATCTCCTTTTCGAAACTCATTCAAATTAATTGAATTGTTGAATATTTTCTTCTTAAAAGAGGGTCGGAGGATGAAGCCATATTGGGAAACATCTGATTGCACAAATCAAATGGAGTAAATCGACATGATTGTAAATATATCCAAGAGGGGACCAAATCACAAAAAAGAAAGAAGGAGAACGTCGATTATCATGACGTGTCAGCTTCACAGCGCGAGTACGTAAATCCTACTCGCATTCTCGCGTGACCGTCTGATCTGAGCTTTCCAATGGGGAGGCCCGTCTTTTCCCTCGTTTCCGTTGGTTCAAATTCTTAAAACGACTCACCAACTCTCTCCCTCTCTCTCTCGCGAGCTTCATCCTCACCTCACCGATGACGCAGTAACGCAAAGGAGAGCTAGGGTCTAGCTGATCCAAATGATATGCGCACTGTTAAATCGTGAGCTCGGGCTTGCGTTCAGGAGGGTCCTGAGGTTTCTCGGCCGGTCGTTGGGGGTGGCGATGGGCTGCTTCTTCGTTTGCTTGCGAGCCAAGGACGACGGCGATCGGCGTCGCCGACTGCCTCAATCGGCTCGACCCAAGAAAGCCACGGTGAGTGCGTGGGTGGGTTTGTTGAATTGGGTGTGGCGTTGCCGGAAAGCGCTCTTCTTTTGTCCCCGGTTTTGAGATGCTATTGTTGAAGCGTTCGCGGAGACACTGAGTTTCGACTTTCGTGCCGTTTTGCTTGTTTGCAGGAGGCGTTGGTGTCTCGAAATCGGCTATCATCGTTATTTTTAGTTGAAGGTAGGATTTTGCTGGTTAGACCACCTTAAAAGATTGGTTTGTTTCTTGACTTTGTTTCAGATGACTGGATCTATTATGCGTAAAGAGAGTCGCGGACAGGATCTATAGTCTAGCCAATGTAGGGCTTTCAGTCTTGCATTTTCTTTATTGCCCCCTTCTGATATGGAATATCATTGTTTCGCTTAAGATAGAGAAGACATTCCAAGCGAGGATCGGGAAAATAGCTCTTTTGGTACTCCACGGCAGATCAGCAAGGATGTCAAAGATGAGGTATATCTATATCTGAATTTCATTTTTTCCATCCCCAGGTAAATGATGTGCTTGGTGTACACCCGTAAGTAATTTTAAAACATATCTCCTATGGAGTTACTAGTGTATTCTCCTGAATAAAGACGGCCTCCTTGTAATTCGGCAAATATTTAGGGGATGCATTATAGTATTCCCTGTATCTTAGTGAGAGGTGGATACGAGCCCAGGTGATTTGTTGCTGTCAGTGCAATGTGAAACTTAGCTACCAGTACTCTCTAGAGGCACCTTGAGAGGAAAGATAATTTTTTGTTTTGTTTCTGAGCTACTAATTTCTAGTTGGGCTATATATTTCTTCATCTTAGATGGGGGAAGTTCCTCCAATCATGCCTCCGATTTGTGGGTTACAAGTGGGTTATGTGTATAATTTGTAACCCACCTATCAGAGGTATTGTTGGGGAATTTGGTGGGAGGAAAATGTGGCCCTATTTAATTTTGTTATGAAGCGACTGAACGGTTAACTGAATAGTGCGCTTTGAGGAATTTTATGCTCGTGCTCCAATAGTTAAGACTCAAGGGGAACCAAGGACGAAAGCTCTCTGCTTTGCATGAGTTACAACTTATTTGACAATACTTTTATAGGCTTTAAGGAACTTCCAGTAATTGTGGAGAGCCTCTCAGTTCTTTTCTTTTTCCTCCCATTTTTGGCAATTCCTGTTCTTGATATTGGTCAAAGCGTCAAGATGCGAAGATATAAACTGTCTGTCATATGTACGTTCTATTGGTTTAGAGGATAGAAGGCTTGATTAACTTGGCAATGATAACTTTCTGCTTAGAGGTCACCTGTATGAGGAGTTTGAGTAAGGTAGTTTATGCTTTTAGATTTCATTGTGGCGAATGTAGAATTTCACTTAATTGGGGTTGTTGGCTACTTCTGGTCCGTCCATTTCATTGACTTGCTATTAACTCAGATTTATCGTACAGGCTAAGTTCCTTAAAGCTTGTGGAACCTTACCAGAGACTCCTGCAGAAATTCGGAAAGCAACAGACAAGTTCAAGTTTTCTCCACCGAATAATGGAGATTCAGAAAGTTCAAAGTTTCACTCTTGGCTTCCTCATACATCTATCAGGAAACTTCAGCTAACTAAGCCTACTGAACTTTCCCCAACACCTGTCGAACTTTTCGTAGATTCTGGAAGTGATTCTGCTTCTCAAGAGCATGCACCTCCAAGGTAAAGCTTCCAAATAGTTCATAATCTGCAAAGATGGATTTATCAGATGAAATATTTAGCTTAGCAAGGGAATAAATCTTCAAGAAAGAGGCTTTTGAACTAATTTCTGTTGTCCAGTGAGGGACAAAGCAAAACTTAACTTTTACACATTCCTATAGTTATAAGGAATCCGTTGCTAGTCTAAGAAGCTGAATTTATTTCTAACTGAGTATACTTTCTTTTCTTTTCTTAATGAATCCATTGATGGTTCCTTCAACTCTGAGATCAATGACTTGATAATTTTTTGGTAAAACTTCTGTCCTCAGATGATTGATTATTTTGATAGCTTCCTTCTTTTGCAGCTGTAAATCAAACGTTGAGAGCACTTTTAGCATTCCTCTGAACTCTACCGAAGGCAGTGGTGAAGAGAATGTGAATACGGCAACCGAGATTCTAGCTGCAGAGAACAGCAGTATTTTAACTCCAATCACACCTTGGCCTTCTGTCTCGCACTCTCAGTATAGGAATAAGTCGGTTCATTTTGACCCTGACACTGATATATGTTCGCTTAGAAGTTCGTTTTCCAAAGATGCAAGCCACAGTATCAAAGATTCTGAATCACAGGGTAATCAGAGTACCTTGAGGCCTTCACCTTATCCAACCCCTCTCAAGCTATCTGATGAGATGCAGACACCTGGAACTGTTTTCCCGGCATACATGGAGAATTTACCACATGGAAAGCCAAGGATCAGGTCTGAATATATTTATTCAGTTCCAAACGCATACCAGAATAGCATGCAGTTGAAGGTTTTTAAGGAGGAGGATGCTCACAATCATCGACCTTCGGGCGAGCTAAATGAATCACTTGTGCAGCCTGTAGATGAAACATTGAACAGCAGAACACGGCTGGACGAGACTTCTTTGGAACAGGATTTTAAGGGTGAAACGACCCTGGCAGCTTGGCTGAAGCCGCCTCTTCACATGGAAAATGACGTTAGCAAATTTGGCTCTGTATCTTACGGGAAAACTCGTCTTAGTAGAATTCCCGTAGATAGACCAATCATCGGGCTTGTTGCTGCACACTGGAAGGAAGATGAACAACCTCATGTCTCACAAAAGTGGTGGGATGGGAATGGAATTCCTAATTCAACTAATAAGTATAAGGAGGTGCGTCTCACTGTTTCCGATCCAATACGCTCATTCTTGAATATGCTGTCATAAGATATGAAGAGATCTTGCTTTCTTTGCAGGATCAGAAAGTAAGTTGGCACGCAACACCATTTGAGGAGAGGTTGGAAAAGGCTTTATCTGAGGAAACTTTGGTTGGTCAGAGGTACACTTATCTGTTGAATCTGCAACTGTGCTTCCTCTTTCTGTTTCCCTTTTGATACTTCATCAATATGCTAATTCAAGCTAGCTTACCCATCTGAATCCCTTAGCAGCCTTCTTAGTGAATTTACATTCATCTTTGCAATGAACATCTTGTTGAAATTATAAGGCAAAGTAATGGCAGAGTAGATGTGATACCATTTTCTTTGCCGATTCATTGAGTTTGTACTTTTGTAAGTTTCAGCTCTCAGTTTTTAATACTTGGTGATGATACTCTTTGTTTGGATTGTGGATGTCTGATATTACTCTGATACTTCTGAATTGCTGTGCAGGAAGAATCTTAGTGGAGCACCAATGCCTCTTGAGGATGCAGATGGGGACACAGCCCTTTCTCAATTGCGATCTCCTGCCCATACAAAGCCAGTTGCATCCTGCTAGTGAGCTCAATGCTGCATTTATGCTCATTGTTCACCTAATATGCTTTCTTTTCTGGCTGAAAACTACTTGAAGAGGCACATTGTCCATAGTCTAGCCTCTATGAAGCAAGTGAAGGATCGAGATCTCTGTTGGCAGCATGATATAGCTGCTTCCAGTACATAGAGACGTAGAAATTTTTGTACATTGTCGACTTCTCAGTCCTTTTGTCTGAATCTGCTCCGATTTTTTTTTAGTTTGCTCTTCTCATGGAATGGAAGTACTGTCGCATGCAATTGGAAAGGTTTTTCTGTGCAACTTGAAAGCTTTATCAGCGCTTGGTGATTACTGTGTGAATTGGCGGACCAGCAGTGCTTTCGTTCCTGAATCAGCTAGGATTACTGATTTTAGCCTCCTGAATATGATCTCAGAAACTTTCCCATGGTACGAGAAAAGAATGAATTTCTTTGGCCGAAACTTTTGTTGTGTGCATGGCATGTTTGTGTGCATGCGTGCGTGCCTGTCTAGTCCATATAAACAAGCTCCTTGGTCATTGATGCAACTATACGGTTGGCATTTTGTGTTTGCAGTCAAGTGTTATATTTCAATTTTGTACTCAGCTTTGAATCGTGTCATTGATGGAAAAAAAAAAAATCAATGTTGTGTTGGTCAAGCTGATAAACCTATGTACATTGAGTTTGTGTCGTTTTTGGATTTGTCAAGCACCTCACAGGATAATTTGTGAGCATTCCTGGCGTGCTTATCGAGGCCTTCTCGGGACTTCCATGCTTCCTTATCGGACCTGACACTACTACCTAAGGGCCTTTTCCTGAGCATTCCCTTAAGCTCAAAAGCAAAGTCTTGCAGATAAGAGTTCACTGATTGCCCCTTGGGATAACTCCTACGATGCCTTTGAAACTATTTCAAAAAGGGCGATCCCGAGCGGTTGATAACTAACTCTTCTTTCCGCATCTTCTAGACTCTCCATAAAAGGGAGAAGAAGTGCAATTTTCTATCTGGAGAGGATCGGCGGAAGCTGGTGCAGTCCTTTCATTCCCACCTTCATAGGAAAGATCTTCCGGTTCCCTTCGATCAGTGGCCGAATGTGCTGCCATTCCCGTTCCCCTATCGGTAGAGAAGTCGACTCCTTGGGTGGGGGAAGTCTATCTTATACTGGAGATACTGGAGGACCGATTCAAGTGGATCCTGCTGCCAGAAAAATCTCTTTCCTAGTCGGGATGTCATAGGTGTACGTAGAAATACACTAAAAATAGCAATATTTGAATCTACTTCTCTTTTTTTTTTTTTTTTTTTCACTATAACAAAAATTATGTTTTCCTTACTATTGACGAGACACAATTAAAAACATATAATATGTTTTAGATGTACGTAAAAATACACTAAAAATAGCAAGCATTTATTATATATATTTTTTTGTCTTTCCTATTTCCAACCCCCACTCCTTCTCTCTTTGACTTCGCTTCATCACCCCACAATCAACAATCTCTTTACTAGTACGGATGCATATTGATAACATGTGATTATATTAGAAAGCTGTATATTCTGCATTTTTTTAGATTCCGCTTGATAGTTTATCCATTAATTTGCACGACAACACTAGAAAAATTTATGTTTCTTTGAAATTCACTCTTGGACAAAACTAATTTCTATAGAAATAAAATCTGAAAATAAGAATATAATATGTTGCCTTCAGTATAAATGGCATACCTAAATTTAAAACAAAACATGTGATATATTTGAATATGGAAATTAGATCCTAGAGATAAAGAACATTCAAAAAAGAAATGAAGTAAATAAATTATGAGTCGCTGCTTTTAATTGCAATTCAACGATTGAGGATATTTTTTTTTAATCAGAATACGTAATTTAATCGTAAGGTGAATATCAATAAGAAGTAAGAACAACGTGAATGTCCCAAATCTCCTTCCTCGGACACATGGTTGGTAACGGACCGGTTCTTTTAACACCGTTGAACCGGTTCGCAGCTGGCGGTTGGTTTGTTTGTCTAATCCTCCTTAGTCCTTTCCTCTCTCAAGATAAGATTTTTATTGAACAACAGAAGACAAACTCCCAGAGTTCTCCTCTCTGCAACAAGGGCTACTTCACCTGAACATTTTCTCGGAGCAAATTTTGGAAGAAGGCCTGAAGAGTCTGTCGTTCGCTCTCTCTCAAATGCCCCAAACCCTTTTTCTGAAGCCGTTCCTTTCAGCTCCTTTGAGGGACTGCAGGTTTGTATCGCGTCCTTTTCCTTGAGTTCTTCTTGCGCTCTCTTAAACCCATTAAAACCTTGAACAATACCTGATGGTTCTCTTCAATATCGGCGTTGGTTCTCTTTTGTTCTTGTGCATTTCGAAATGGGTGAGTTAAATTTGGGTCCATTTCTTATCACCTATGTGCAAGATTGAATTTTTCTTTCAGTTGATTACCGACACTCTTATGTGACTTTGCTGTTCTTTGTCTGCAACCATCATTGTTCTTTCTTTGTACTTCATTTTCTTTGGTTGGTGCAATTTGCGACAATCTTGAATGAACTGTAACTTTTTGTACCCTCAGTAGACCAGAGATATGTGGCATTTGCATTAGCGACAAGGTCAGTGTACGTGGGAGAGTGGGGGTAATATGTATGGGGATGTTGGCGCCAAGGAAATTCATGCAGAGGAGGAAGAAGGTGGAAGTTTTCAAGGACGCGGCCGACGAAGCCGACCAAAAGAACTGGAGGAGGTTGATGAAGGAAATTGAGGAAGCGGGCTTGGCGGCGAACGTCCTCAGGACCGAGAGGGCTCGGACGCAGGGGCTTCCACGAGACCTTGTGTTGGGTACGTTAAAAAGGTTCAAGCAGCTAAAGAAAATGGAACCTTGTTAGTGAGGTATGGGGACCAATTTTAAGTTAAATTTCCCATGTTCATGGTCCATACACCTGTAAATGCATGTTTCCAGAAAGTACCTTATTCTGCAAAAGCTTTAAGTTTAGTTTCCCACAGGATGGGGCCAATGCGTTGTGCAAGTATGTGACATTGTTGTACATGAAGATTCTTTTTGCTCTTCGTATGTAATGTTTAAAAAAAAAGAAAATGGAAATCAGTCATTCTCTCCTATGAGGTTAGGTATCCTGCTATGCTTATTACCAAGAGGAGTTATCTGAACAGCATATACCATCTTGAAGAGCTAGACTCTGGAGACCGCAATATCTCCTAAGGAATTAATGTACAATACGATTACCTATAACTACAGATAATTGTATGCTTCTGAAAAACATTTGGTGCTGCAATTCTTTCATATGTCTAGCACCAACATCTTCTTCATCGAGAAAGTGACATATGCTGATGCCTATGCATTGTCATGTTCAAAAGTAGAGCTTTGAGCATTGTTGCGATGATCACATTATCGGATAGTCAATGGAGTTTTGCTATATGACGAAGATATTCCATAATGAGAACAACTTTTATACATATTAGTTCCACTAGAGGTTCTTTCAAATTCGCTTGCATGGGAAACCATTGTCAAAATAAGGACACCTTGCAAATGATAGTTCATTTGGGTTCTAAAAGAAATCACGTGAGAGAATCTTATCTCCTTGACTCTTACTTACTGAGATTTGTGTGAGAAATAGGACCTTTAAAAATTTTGAGAATGTCTTTTGTTTTCTGTACTGAAAATAGATGGTTTTACATAAAGTTGTCTTTTTCACCTCACACCTCGTGGGTGTGCAATTCGTTAACCGATAGATTGTCTCTATTCCTTGAACAAATTCTTAAAAAAGTAAGGAATACTTTTCCTGAGTTAATTAAAGTGGTTCGTTTTAATTTGTGCTGGATAATTTGAATGTTTGGCTTTTGTCTACTATATGATCGCATTTCCTTTTAGATTCTTGAGTGGCTAAGGATGCAGCAATGGTGGGATTTCAGCGAGATGGACCTACTGATGCTTATAACTGCTTATGGAAAGCAAGGGGAATTCAACAGGGCTGAAAGAGTCATGAACTTTATAAACAAGAAAAAATATGCCCCTAATGTGATTGCTTACACAGCCCTTATGGAAGCATATGGTAGAGGAAGACGATATAACAATGCAGAAGCTATATTTCGAAGGATGCAGTCTGCAGGCCCTGAGCCTTCTGCTTTGACGTATCAAATCATTCTTAAAACATTAGTTGAGGTAATTATTTAGGATGCTCAATTTTGCTTTGATTCTGAAGCGGGAACTTGACATCTGCTAATGGGACTGCTGCAGGGTAACAAATTTGTGGAGGCTGAAGAAGTCTTTGAGACTCTTTTAGATAGGGAGAGATCCCCTCTTACGCCTGACCAGAAAATGTTCCACATGATGATTTATATGTATAAGAAAGCTGGAAATTATGAGAAAGCTCGTCAGATGTTCTCTTTGATGGCCGAAAGAGGAGTGCAGCAATCTACCGTGACATACAATAGCCTCATGTCATTTGAAACTAATTACAAGGAGGTCTCAAAAATATATGATCAGGTACTTTACAGAACTAGCTTGATGATGGGGTGGGGCAAACAGCTGAAAGAAATAAAAGAGAAGGCTTTTTGGCCTTTGGACTGCAAAAACTCTTTTATTTGATAATGAAGTATAACGATTGGATACTAGGGCCAATATTTCATGATTTTGCTATCTGAGTATGTCATAATAAGGCTTGATTGTTGTATCAAATGGCTTTGACTTTTAGTGGATTCTTTCTCTGTCATCTTTCATGATGCCATCAACCTCAAGTAATCGCTGCAAAAATTCTTTCATAGTGTTATTCATGTATCTGACGTTTGCAGAGCATTATTTGGAACTTACAATTTAACAACTTTACACTAAACATGTGGGGATGCTGTTCAAATACTTGCACAGCTGGAATATCTAGAAAATGCAGCCTTCAATATATTCAGTCTTCTATTTGACCTTTTTATTTGGCTTAGATTTACCTCCTCCTTTCTATTTTTAGCATTCATAGATTGTGTGTCCATCAGCTTTCTGAAATTAGTGTTTACCTGTAGATGCAAAGAGCTGGTCTTCGGCCAGATGTTGTGAGCTATGCCTTGCTTATAAATGCTTATGGAAAAGCCAGGAGAGAGGAAGAAGCATTAGCTGTATTTGAGGAGATGCTGAGTGCCGGTGTCAGGTAAATGTAGTGTTTATCTTAGTCACTTGAAATTAAAGCGGAAAATTGATAGCCAGCTTTTAAGTTCTCAAACCTTTCATAAATTTGTATACTTTCTAACTGAAGCTGAGTTATAGTCTGAGAAAGAAGTTCTGTATGATATGAAGCAGCTAAGAAATCCCATCTATAAAATGGGTTCATTTTTGTGGACTCTGTTAAATCAACTTTGTGTCGGTTCCTCGGAGCTTCTTTTGTATATGGTTTGCACCCTCAAAGTGCCTTGTATCGAATGTTTGCTTTGCCTATAGAAGTTCAATGGCTCCATTATCACTAATTGCTGTATTCTTGTGTTGAGTGGAGGAATAGTTGCATGAGTAGTTATGTTCATCGAGTGTCAAATGCCATCCCATGATTGTTTAGGACATGTGACTACTCTTTCTTCCTGTAGTCTTTGTCCATTGAAGCACAGCATCCTGTTTCCAATAAGCAAGGGTCATATTCACTTTGTCTCTGTCTTTGTCTCTAAAGGAACATTAATTATGATGTATGATAATGCTGTTAAACACTTGAGGTGATGGTTATCTACTTTGTTAATCTTTGTCCAGGCCTACCCACAAAGCTTACAATATTTTGCTTGATGCATTTGCAATATCCGGAATGGTGGAGCAAGCACGAACCGTTTTTAAGAGCATGAGAAGGGACAGGTAGTTTGAAAGTACTTTTTTCCCCTTTAAACTTTAATTGGATCAAGTCCTGCATAGGTTCTAGAATGTGTTATAACATGATCAATGTTCTTATAATGGCCTCATGCATCTTAACTAAGAGCGTTTCCATTATAAAAATCTGACAGGCGGCATTAACATCCACCAACTCAACTCCACCATTAAGTAGTTTTATGTGGAAAATAAATCTCTATTGCGACATGTGGAAGAATTACTCATTCCATTCTGGATCTAGCATGTGCATTGCTGACCATGGCTTAGCATTGGTCCCCAAAAGAGCATCGGCGTCAACATAGCCATGAACACTAGCGTGTGTTTTCTCTCTTTTTTTTTTTTTTTTATCCCTTTGACCATCCTTAGGCGATCTATTTTTTTTAGTTTGCAACTTGTTGCCTTATCATGCCCCTTCTCCACACAGTCAGTGCAAGGAAGATCTTTATCACCGGACTTTGATGTGCATTCTTATATATGTTGACTGGAATTCCTCCTCGACCTCTCTCAAGTAACCAAATTTCTGCCTGGCCAATGGTCAACTCTGTATCAATCAATTCCTAGACTGCAGTGCCGCCTTAACATCATGGACAGAAATTGCGACTTTGTGATAGATTCCATGAAGAAATTGTAGCAGGAAGCAATGAGCACACCGAAAATGTATAATCTCCATGATGCATTTCGGCATCTCATGTTCTAGATCCATAGCTATGGTTCTGAATTCATCAAGGTGTACACTGAGTGCAACATACGGAAAGTCATTTCAAAAGCAGTTCAGCTTCTATATTCTCAAGAATCACTTCCCATTTAAGTGCCTCTAAACTCATTGCAGAGGCACACTGAATCATGGAAAGTGCCTCGTAATTTAATCATTCTGGTTCCGAACAAAAAAAAAAAAAAGAGTTAATCATTCTGGTTGGTAGTCAAACTACTTGCTGTGATCCCCAACAAAGCTTTCTGCAGTCCTATCGACGACAACAGAAAATGCATCTGACCTTCAATAACTCAGACAGTACGATTGGACTTCTATAATGCCAAATTATGCTGTTGCTATGTTGGATCAATCTAACCATGAGGCGCACCTTTGAACCCTATAAATATTACTAGGAGATGACAAGGTCGAAGCTCAAATTTGCTCCTATTAACATACTTAGTCAGATCTCATTTTGCTCGAAAAGTTCATGTTAATGACTTTGTGGGCCAATCAGTTTATCAATTACCTGTTTGACTCCAATATCAATTGTGAGACCATTGTATTTCACACCTCATTTGTTCTTTGCACTGACATGTTTATCCTAACACTCATGCACAGATTCCTTGAACATCTCAGATTCTGACTCTAGAAAATGAAGTTGCTGGGATGAACATGTAGCGTTTACAGTTAGTGTGGACTGTTAAGTTTTTTAGGTAGAGCTATCTATATAGGCATGGCACAAGAGCACATTCTCTCACCCATCAACAAAACCATTGTGATTAAAGATACTGGATAGGTTTACCTTCACATTGTAGTCTCATTTATCACACAGCTTACAATAACCTACAAACTTAGCTGAAAGAGGAGGAGACATGGTTTTACCCCTTCAGTGTTGTCCTATTTATATCCGTCATTCTTGTCAGTTAGTTCTCCTTAATCTCTGGCTGAGTAGAACGTCTCCTAAATTGCAGAACGTTCTTGCCTCGCATTGTGCTACCACCATATCTGATATTACATTCTTCAAGCTTCCTTCAAAATGGCCTCAACCTTTTCGTTTTCATGGTAGGTACACGCCAGATCTTTGCTCCTATACAACCATGTTATCAGCCTATGTGAATGCATTGGATATGGATGGTGCTGAGAAGTTCTTCAGAAGGCTGAAGCAGGATGGGTTTCAACCGAATATTGTTACCTATGGGACGATGATCAAAGGTTATGCCAGGGTGAATAAATTGGACAAGATGATGGAGATGTATGAAGAAATGCGAGTGTCCGGAATCAAAGCAAATCAAACTGTATTCACGACAATCATGGATGCATACGGTAAAAGCAAGGATTTTGACAGCGCATTGGTGTGGTTTAAGGAAATGGAGTCTTCCGGGGTTCATCCTGACAAGAAAGCAAAGAACGTGCTTCTCTCCTTGGCAAAAACAACAGAGGAACTCACAGAGGCCAATTTGCTCATTGGGAATGTAAGTCAGCAGCTCCCTGAGCTAAAAGTGAACGTGATTTCGAGATTTGTCGTTCATGATGATGATGATGAAGAGGATGATGATGATGTCGTTGACAGGGAAAGGGCAATTCCTTTTGCACATGAACGTGAGGAGCAGATGGTTTCCAACTGATCCATCGATGATACCATTATGTCCTGTATACAGTAGATTGCGTTTCCCTAAACTTTGGGAACTTTTGAACATTTTATAGCTGTGTCTCACGCCAGCCACGAAATTTTGTAAAGCAATGTCACAGATCATATATTTGTTTGCAGACTTGGAATGCGTTACCAATTACAAATTAGACCTTACTGTTGCAGCAAGCTCGGCAGTTCTTTACCGTTGAACCATTTGAATCTCATTCTATGACTTCCTTGCCTGTTGCAACTCTGTAGGCCTTCTCGTGTCTTTTATTCTCTCTTTTGGTCGAAAGGCCCAACTTTGGACCTAATTTCATGATGCATCAGTTACTTCAGACTGATGCACTGAGGTCTATGTCAGTTTGCCCAAATAATTCACAGTGAAAGCTACGCACATTTGACCCGTGAAACCCAACGATGGGTCGGGTTTAAGGGGGTCCGAACCTTGATAGGTCATTTCGAATTTCGACTCGTTGGGTTTAATGGTGTTTGGGACCCTTATAGGTCATCCAGAATTTCGAATAACAAACTATGCGACAAAGTTCGGATTTCATGTAGGGAAAGCTTGTCGTATTTAGATCATGATTACGATTCTTTCTTCTAGCGGTATTGGCAAACCCGAGCTCGAATGCATATATCAGCAAAATACTGTCTTTCCATTAAAACCAGCAAGTCTGATTAGGATAACATTGTAAGTGTGGCTGTGGCATGTGCTAAGACCATTTACAAATCATTTTGCACCGCACAATAGAATCATCGACAAATTTAAATCTGCTTAAGGAACTCGTTGAGCACTGAGACGAGTCGGGTTTGAGACTTCCACTGAGGAAAAAAGAAAACCCGGATCGAGCTTGAGTCGGGTTCGGGGCATAATTGGATTTGAGACCGTCTTCTCTTCTCTTCTCTTCTCTTCTCTTCTGCATAATTCTTGGAACACCAAAAAAAAAATTTAAAAGAACAAAACGTTAACATGTCCCGTTCGTTAGGTACAAGGATCAGCTAACCACGGTTAGCATGTCTAGTTAAGACACTGCCTTGCTTTCAGAATCAGAACTGTCACACTCTTTCACGAGCCGACGACTCGTCCTCTTCCTCCTTCGTCTCGTCTCGTCTCCCGAGTCTTTCAAAATACCGCGATAGGATCGAAAGGACACGCTCTTTGTCAGAGCCCAATATAATCATATTTAAAAATCTTCACCGAAGCTGATAAAAAGGAACCCAGTTTGATTATTCAGGAGGGGAATTAGTGAAGGATTACTTTATTGACACCCGCCATTAAATAAGGGAAGAAAATGAGATTGCTGACGCGGGGTGGGGAAGAAATGAGAAATTGTTGGATAGGTTCCTTAAAGATCTTTGTTTTCTTGCTGGCTTCTGAAGAAACAAAACAGCTTCTTCAGATCCGAAGAAAAAGGTCTGAAATCGAAAAACCCGAGATTAGGAACAGAAGACCCGCGAACCCAAAAGGAGAAAACACCCAGTAAAACAGAAGTGAAAGAGCAGTAGTCTTCACTGTGCTCAAGTTCCACCCCCCATTGTTAAAAAGGGAGAGCCTTTATTGTGTTTGTGTTTTTGCTTTCGGGTGTGTTGCTTTTGGACACTTTGTTATGTTCCAAGAGAGCATTGAATGAATCTTTGAATAACTTTTTCTTCTTCTGCCCCCTGTTTTTTTTTTCCCCTTTGTTGTTGTTCACTTTGTGTTGGTGGGTGTATGGTGTGGGCAATACGGCTTTTCCTTTTTTATCTGCTTTCTGTCGGTCATCGCTCTCTCGATTGAATCTTTGAATTGGACTAGAGAGGGGGAGAAGAAGAGGGAGAGGGCGAGGGAGAGGGAGAGGAGAAGAAGTGGCAGAAGCAGAGAGATTCTTTTGTGAGCACACAGAGATTCTTGGTGGGTGCTGATGATTTTGGTGGTGAATTTTGATGCTAGGAATTCAGATATCTTTAGAGACTGAGAAACGGGGGGAAGAAAGATGATTGCTTTCTGATTTTTTTGTCGGTTGCAGATCTTGAGTTCCTGAATTCGACAGTTCATTCTTAGCTTAGTTTTAGGAAGAAAGAAAAAACAAAAGTTTGCGGTCTTTTTGTAGCTGTGAAGAAGTGAGCTTCTAGCTGCTAATGTTATGGCACTGTAAAATCTGGGGAATCGAGAGAGTGAATTGCGTCCAAGAAGATGAATTGGTGGAGCTTTTGAGCTGAGAAGGACCTGCTCTGTCTCAGGGGTCTCTCTCTCTCTCATCAGCAAATTTGAGCTGTTGTGGACTTTTGGGGGGTCACTGTGCGATTGTGTGTCTTTCCAAGTAGAAGTTTGTTAATCCCCTTTCCTCTTGGCTCGGAACGTGGGTCGGAAATTTTTCCGAATTCGAGTTTCGAACAAGATCAACCCCACCAGGTAATATTTCTTGCTTTTCGGAAAGGCGAATTCGGTAGCTGTCTGATTTTGGTTATGTCTGTGCCTAATGGGAATCATGTTCTTGCATGTTGCTTTCAGTGTTTATTGTAAAAACAAGCATCACAAGCACGTAGTTCTCTAGCTGCGGGGAGAAGATTTTTATGCTCTGAAAAAGCTGTTTTCTGTTCGGAAAACCGCCTTTTGGCGAGGATGATCACTTTTATGGATTCTAAGGAGAAGCTGAAAGAGGTGGAGAAGACGTTAGATTCTCAGCTATGGCACGCCTGCGCTGGTGGAATGGTGCAAATGCCGCCACTGAACTCCAAGGTCTTTTATTTCCCTCAAGGCCACGCCGAGCATTCGAGCGGTCCTGTGGAGTTCCGGAACTGCCCCAGGATACCGGCATATATACCTTGCCGGGTTTCTTCAATTAAGTTCATGGCCGATCCAGAGACCGATGAGGTCTTTGCCAAGATGAGATTGGTTCCGTTGACAAATAAGGAGCCAGATTTTGGGGACGATGGACTTGGAGGGCTTCAAGGATCAGATGGACAAGATAAGCCCGCCTCCTTTGCCAAGACTTTAACCCAGTCAGATGCTAATAACGGCGGCGGTTTCTCCGTCCCGAGGTACTGTGCAGAAACGATCTTCCCACGACTGGATTACTCTGCAGACCCTCCTGTCCAAACCATCCTAGCCAAGGACGTCCATGGAGAGACGTGGAAGTTTAGGCATATCTACCGTGGGACACCGCGGCGCCATCTCTTGACCACGGGTTGGAGTACTTTTGTGAACCACAAGAAGCTTGTGGCTGGGGACTCGATAGTGTTCATGAGGGCAGATAATGGGGATCTTTGCGTCGGGATTCGCCGAGCCAAAAGAGGGATTGGTGGCGGACCTGAGTCCTCATCTGGTTGGAACCCAGTAGGCGGTAACTGTCCGGCACCTTATGGTGGGTTCTCGGCATTCCTGACAGAGGACGAGAACAAATTGTTGACCAACGGGCATGGTAACTGCATGAGTGTAAATGGAAGTTTGATGGGCAAGAAACGGGTCACGCCAGAGGCAGTTGTTGAAGCAGCCTCGCTCGCGGCAAAGGGGCATCCTTTCGAGGTGGTTTACTACCCTCGAGCGAGTACCCCTGAATTCTGTGTGAAGTCTTCCTTGGTGAAAGCAGCGATGCAGATCCGGTGGTGTTCTGGAATGCGGTTCAAGATGGCCTTCGAAACAGAGGACTCTTCACGGATTAGTTGGTTCATGGGGACGATATCTTCGGTTCAAGTGGCCGATCCCGTCCGCTGGCCAGATTCACCGTGGAGGCTACTCCAGGTAGTTCAGTGAATCAACCTAAACTTTTTGGTTTTGATAATTCCTTAGTGTAGCTTTTGGTTACCTCACTCGACTGCATAGAATAGATTTTGATACAATACCTTCGCTTGTTTTGTCATTGGATAATGGGTGTAGCTCCTGATTAGCTTCTCTATCTTGCGCACTCACTGTTTTTACAAATTACACGCTGAGAAAAAATCGAAATTAACAGGTAACTTGGGACGAGCCGGATTTGCTGCAAAACGTGAAACGTGTGAGCCCGTGGCTGGTCGAACTTGTCTCCAACATGCCGGCAATCCATCTCTCCCCTTTCTCGCCGCCAAGGAAGAAGCTAAGACTTCCACATCACCCGGATTTCCCCTTCGATGGGCACTTCCCAATGCCATCGTTCTCCGGCGACCTCCTTGGGCCCAGCAGCCCGTTTGGTTGTCTTCCCAACAGCCATTCTGCAGCTGGCATGCAGGGAGCCAGGCACCCTTACTATTCTCCATCCTTACCAGATCTCCACCTCAGCAGACAGACGTCGAGTCTGTTCCCTGCCGGGTTTCCGCTTCTTGACCACTCAATTAGACCCATCAGAACCTCCAATGGTCCGAGAATGCACAAATCTAGCAGCGACGACAACATCTCTACCCTCTTGACAATGACAAATTATGGGACAGTCTTTAAGAAACTCGAGGAAGTTAAGAAACCTCCCCTGTTGGTGCTCTTTGGTAAGCCGATACTGACTGAGCAGCAGATTTCTCTAAGCAGCTCTGCTACGACCACCACTACTACAGCTTCGCCCGCACGTACTTCATCAGAAGAGAAGATAGATAAAACAGGTAGATTCCCTGATGGCCCTGGTTCCGCACGTCGGCAGTCGGGCCAACCAGAGGAGCAGTCGGCATGTGAGCAGTTGAGAATACATGAGGACAAACACCAACAGGAGATGGAAGCCTGCTCAGAAATCGGCCATTGCAAAGTTTTCATAGCATCGGAAGACGTGGGCCGAACACTCGATCTCTCATCGCTTGCCTCATATGATGAGTTGCGCAGGAAGTTAACGGATATGTTTGGCGTCGAGAATTCTCAAAGCTTAGCCCGCGACGTGCTATATCGGGATAACAAAGGTGCAGAGAAGCGCATTGGCGATGAGCCATACAGGTGAGGAATTTCTTTCCCCTTTTCCGTGTGTCTGCATTGTGACTTCCTGTGATCTTTTTGTATTGGCACAGTGGTTGGTTGGAAATCTTGTTTGACATCTCTTGTTTCGTTGGCAGCGATTTCATCAGAACGGCCAAGAGATTGACAATTTTGACAAACTCGAGCAGCGACGGCGTAGGAAACTAGAGAGAAGCCGAACGACGACCTTCACTTGTACAGCTAATTGACTCTCCATTTACAAGCTGACAGTTTTGATGGACCGGGGCATCACACGAATCGGAATCGAGCTTGTACATTCGAGCTGGATTCGCCTCGAGACTATTCTTTTGCTGCCTTTTCAGAGGAGCAACCCTGCGCAAAGTGGATATTGTTTCTTTCTCATAATGGAGTTATGGGTCTTGTTCGTCGGTTTCTTAGTCTTCTCTTTCTATGTTTGATCCGGCCATCACGGCCGAAATCCGATGAATCACGTTCGGAGGAATTGTTCCGGAAGGACGGACTTCCGGCAATGCAATTTAGAGTCTCTCTGGGAAGGCAAATATTTTTCTGGCATGATCATTGAAGGAAGGACTTCGTCTGAAGTGTTCTCTGTTCTCTCGGACCGGAGTCAATGAATTCGGTCCTCCTTTGTTGTGGTCGAGTCAAAGCATCAACCTTATCAGTATATGAAATTGCATTTGCAATATTTTACTATGGTATGCAATTATCTAAATCTAACTATGTGCAGCGCAACTTTTACATTCTCGCGACACAAACATGTGAGCTCACACCTTAAATCTTACCACGAACGAGTCCGTAGGTCGAAGCTCAAATGTCGGTGTACCCGGCTAATGAAGGCGTCGGCCGAGTGCTGTAAAATGGCCGAATCGTTGAATATTTTGGCAAGATCGTTTCCATATGTAATCAGAGTGATGGTTAGATGGTCAAACTACCAATTGCGTGATTAGATCAAATGTTCGATTGCCGCTCCGAAGAGGAAATCTATACAATTGAGGAATATTTTCCCAACAAAAGTCGACATATAATTGTTAAAAAAAAAAAAAAAAAGGACAATCTGGGGATGCAATTTGGGGAAAATAAGGCTGTTTCGTGCATGACCCGAAGAGGCCGAGGAAGAGGTGGGTAAAGGTCTTGTCACAGCAAATCCCACACGGGCAATTGAGTTGACTTAAATACCACCTGGTTGGGGGATGGGGTCTCTTTTGTAATTTCATTTTTTCTTTTTCTTTTGTTTTTTTTCTTTTTGTAGAATCATTTTCGACCCCAAAAAAAAAAAAAAATCACCGCATGTGTCGTGTCGCACGACCATAGATTCCTAGAGATGGCGTACGGGGGATTCTCAGCGACCGGATGACCGCCACTTGGCAAACTAAAACCCGATCGACCCATGAATTTTCTTGGGGTCTAAGGCAAGGATATGTAAATTTACTTCGACTTTCCGAACCATCACTTCGAAAAAAAAGAAAAAGACAAAAAAAAGTCGAGTTTTCGACGCGTGTGACCATTGGAAAGCAAATCCTTTCGCGCCTGTCACTAGATCGGATTCCGAAATCTCGTTATGAACTAATTTAATCCGATCATCTCGATCTGCTCGCAATCCGTCATGTCATATGATATATCGAATCTGTAGATTTTTCCTCGTCACACGGTACATTGCTTCGAACCGGAAATTTCGGTGTATGATGGGAACTCGACTTGTGGCGCGGTTGCTTCAAAAAAGGTTGTCATGTCGCGACTTTGGCTTAAGATAGTTCGGGAATGAATGAGCTCTAAATTCGAAAGTACGGTGAAAATACTGGCAACGGATGATGATAATTATTAATTAGGTTAGGCCTGCCTTCCCCTTCTCTTTGTAGTTTACTTTAATTGGACTTGAATGTTGGGGGGAACATAAATGTCCCGTTCCGATGCCGCAAGTGTAGGACTAGACTTCAATGACGGATTAAGTAGGGGTAATCAATTCGTTTTCACCGGGATTGGGGAACAAAGATTGATGTCAAAGGAAGACAGGGCACCTAGTCAACGGTTTTCTACAGTTAAGAACCGCTGCCGGTGGACGAATTCTCCATCGCAACCCGATGTCTTCTCGATGTTCTCATGAGTCGCGATTGTCGATTTGTTTAAGCGGGATCCGCTCGACGATCGAATTATAACAAGCTCCCGAAGGAGCACTATTTGAGAAGAAGAGAACCTCTGTCCTCTTCCGCTTGTTACCGTGTCTCGAGCAAGAAAGTGTGATCTTAATTACTAAGTATCATGGTTGGATCACCTGGTCGAAGTTAATGAACTGTCACTTTAGGCACCAAGGATATTGTTACGAGAACACGAATCTCCTATCGTCATTTGTGTTTGATGGGGCGCCTAGATGGCATGGCTGGCGAGAAATGAGTCGGGTTTAACCCGACAAGCTAGGAAGACGAATATGATATCCATAAGATTTGATCTATTCGATAAGAGGAGATATTTTGTACCCCGTTCGACAACTCAACAATAATAGTTGATGTATCGGTTGTAAAGTTAACGATGGCTATTATTTTCGTACATCAACGGACCAGATGAATCGGGATCGTGCCAAGACAACCGATGAAGACGGAGGAGGATCTACCCTCAAAATGGCTAGTTCCGAGCTCTCGGCGGTTTGTTTTACCGCATGAGTTAACCCGCCGCACGTGTGAGCGGACGGGCCCCACGTGAGAGGTTAATTAATTGGGAAAGGACCCACGTGCGGCCTACGTCAGCTTGTCTGTTTGTGCGTGCGTGCGTGCGTTAATGTCTTGCGCATGTGTTGCGGCGTTTTGGATGACCGGGCTCTTCCTCCCTCCTTCTGCTTCTTCTTTTTTTTTTCCCAAATGGTTTAAATATAAAAAAAAATTTTCCCGAACCGGGCCTTTAAATCCGGTTTGACTCACGCGAAACCATATGAAGATGTCGGGTCGGACCCACCGCTTTCCCCAGACAAGCGTGGTTTCTTCTCGCGCGAAATGGACCCCTCTGCTTTCCCTTGATCTCGCACGATAAGTTAACGGCGGTCACGTTTGCACTTCTACCACGGCCTTTTTTCTCTTTTAACTTTATTAAAATCGTCAACAAAATCAAATTCACTCTATACATACAATATATATATATATATCATTTTTTATAATTCCCAATAAACTAGACCGAGGCTTGATTAAACCAAAAATTAAATGATAATTACGTCCTTGAACAATGAAAAAATCACGCTGCCTTATAATTGATTCAGATCACGAGCGCTATTCGAATTTTTTTTACGTATCTTCTTATTCTATTCATAAACAAGAAAATCGCATGCGACGTATATGCCTTCACGTTTCTCGGCCCATCGCCTTTGCATTCCGTGGCAGCCGCGAATTTCTTGGACGAAAATACTAGAATTTTGGCTGGCGTGCAACTTCAAATTTCTTGGAGGAGGAGGAGGATTAAAAACAATTTCTCGTATCCGAATAGCATTTTTTTATTATTTTATTGAGGCCCATCATTTTCTAGTAGCGTTGAATAATAGGCCTCGGGTTTGAATGGTAAAATAATATATATGCATGTACGGAAGACTGGAAATTTCTCACTTGGTGGGGCCCAAGCTCCCCCAATACAATAAGTAACCAACCCCACACGTGTGCGGCCTTTTTTTTTTTTTTTTGTTTATGTTTATGTTTTGGCCTTTTCAGTGAGGTTCAATCCATTTGGAAAACTAACCTTTTGGTGTCAATTTGTGGGGGAAATTATATTAAGAAACGAAAAAAAAGTCACACGGCTTCGAAGAATTTTGCTACATTGACAAGATAATTATCTCAATTGCAAACATATTTAGGTGGAGTTAAATATATGACGGGATTACATGATATTGTAAATGTCATTGACCCACAAGAAGAATATACAGCTCTTCGAGAATGTATCATTTCAGGAATTCCAACAATTTGTTTAATATATACAAATCGTGACAAAGAAAAAAGTCACGCGACTTCGAACAAAATTTCTTTTCATTTATTCATTTGTTTGGGTCGTAAAAAATTAAACTTACCGACCATTAGACGTTTCTAGTTCCCCCTCGACGAAATCGGGGCATTGGATGACGGGGGCCGTTCGGAAAGTTGTACTCATCAAAGCGTGATTCCATTGAGTTAAGGCATCAATAGGTTGTACGAAACTCAATCCGATCCCCAAAGTGAAGACTCGATATCGAGTCGAATGATGCCGAGTTTAAAGGCTCTATTTGCTTCGAAAAAAATGAATGATATTACAAATATTTTCTTAAAATTGATAATTCCTAACGCTCATAGAAATGAATGAAAGAAAGATATTTTTGTAATTCACGAAAAAATTTGAGCGCATATTGCTGTCGATAATATACAAATTTTTAATTAATTAATTAATTATTTCAAGCGACACAATGGATCATTTTAAGAAAATATTTTTTCAAATCATTTAATTTTCGCGAATGCAAATAGAGCCAACTAATTATTCTTCTTCCTTTTTTAAAAAAAATTGTTGATGAGGGGAAGCAAATCAAGGGTCATTATTAATCTCCTCGTGCATTGGCAAGTGGACATAAAATTCATATCAAACCAAGAAATTAATTAGTGAAGGAAAGAAGCAAAATGGTCAAACTCATCCCAAAGATCGAGAGAAAAGTGGGGGGGACGAAGGCTTTTTCCAAAGCGTTTCGGTTCATTGAAAGCTTCACCTCTCTTTTGGCCTTGTTTTCAGTTCCAGCTTTCCAGTTTCCACCATATGTGCCATGGTTTCTACCTAGAATGAAGATTTAATTAATCACCAATTAGGAATTAATTAGCTGCAATCTGTTGGTGGTAACTGGATCCTCATTGGCTCGAGGATCGCGTCATTAAAGAAATCACGAAGTACGAGGGCACCAGCGAAAATATTAATCGTTCTTTTTCAAAAGAGTGAAAAAGAGAAAAGCGAAATTGAAATTCTTAAGATAAATTTTGCAAAGCTTATTCGCGACATCACACGAGGCGTGCAGACATTTGAGCAAGCGGGTCGTGTTCAAAAATTGGCTACGTGACTTTGTATATCGATATGTAACGTGAGAGAGAGGGAGAGGGCGATTGCTAAGGACGGTCGTGCTCTACCAAATCTAGAGTCGAGATCGAGATCGAGAGAGAGAGAGAGTTATAGTTATGGATTGAACATGAGGCACTATTAGACAAAGATAGCTCTTTGGATCCAACATAAGTAAACAGAGGTGGTCCTTGGATCTAAAGATCTGGGCCTTTCCCCTGAATTTGTCAATGCACAAATTAAGAGGTTGCTTTTCCACAGTTGGTGGTCGTTTTCCTTGAAGTTGCCATCTCCTGTTCAACCATAAAGGCTGCCATTGTTGGAGTCGAGTTCTTCTGTAGGGCTTGCACCAGATTGTGGCAGCCATTGACATCTATAGACGATCAACTAACTGAAACTTCTCCAGACAAGCTTTCGATTTCGACGTAGAATTTGCAGGCACCGTTTTCCACTTCTACCCGGTCCGGTTCGTGAACGTGTTTGGGTTTACACTCGCTTCCACCATGCATTTGATCATCAATCTATGCGTAAAACTTGACGGGACGGGCGAGAGCCTGGGGCATAAGTAACACATTGAAGTAATTCGGGATGGTATTAGTCGAAACTCTTAACTAATAATCCCACTACTCCCGTGTCACATACCCTCTCTCGCCTAGAATCGGACTTATATACCGACGAATCTTCGTAGTAACTTCCCTCGGCCTATCTACATCAGTCTCTAACTCTTCATCTATCTTCAACCGTGAAGTCGGGCTCTATCGGCTTCTGCAACGAGCTAAAGATATCGACATCGCTTCCCCAGCGTTGGCTCCCGCCCCTCCTAATGCTCGTGGCCAATCTCACCGCATACATCATGAAACCGGATCCCGTCCGAGGCAAGGACGAGACGGCATTTTGATCCACCGCTGGCTCCGAAATAGAAGCCACAAGGCTCTCCCTTCTCTTCAGCTCCTCTACTTCTTTCCGCTTCTTGTACCGGAACCATGCCGCTTGGATGAAGCACGCCGCCCACGTCCGCCACTGGTGCGAGTGGAATCGAAAAGTGTGCCTCAGCTGCTTGCTGTGCAGCCTACGGAACTGCGAAGCCACAAACTTCAGGTCCTCCGCCACGAGAGCAAAGGCTTCGACCTCGCTGATAGCCTTCACGGTCCGCGTAGAAGACGGGAGGACGATGCTCGGGCGAGGGTCGAGAGCCCACGTTAGCAGCTCCTCGCCGCAGAAGTCACGCGGGCCGATACGGCACGAGTTGAAGAACCCTGTCCGACCGCCATTCGTCGTGTACGAGTCTAAGTGGCCATGGATGACGAAGATCATTTCATTGACTGGATCACCTTCCCGAACCACGAACGTTCCAGGGGTACATAGAGAAGGCTTTAGCCTTTCACATATCACATCTAGCATCGTCTCATCCATTTGATCAAACAGTGGCACCTAAATTTTGTTAGGAAGAGCAGCATAACAAAAATCAGACAGAGACATTAGATGGCACTTATTTTATGGCAACATAATTGTATCGACCTCTGGTTGACGCTGCCGAACCACTGAATTCGCACAATATGAACGCAAACAACTCGTGGAAGTACCGCGGCAAAAGAACTCACTTGTCTCACTAAATTGAGGCATAGGTGGCGCTTAATGTCTCTCCTGAGATCCAGGGGAAGGCTCCTTAAAATGGCTTCCTCGTCGACTCCGCGAGTAGCGACCCATCTGCACTGATCATACCTTCGGACACTCTGCTTCAGTTCGTGCGGCAATTGTCGGTGCTTCATCCACTGTTCGGTGTCTGTCCGCCTGATCCTCCACTCTTCCAGGCGCATCGTTGTCGATTGAAGATACGTCTGCACTTAAGTCAAGTTCATCAATTGCATAATTGCACATTTGAGAACCGGTAAACAAGCTGCATATTGTTTTTAAGGATGTGAACATCTGACACCTCTAGGCTCTAGGAACGATCCTAGGAATGACAACCTGCCTTGTTCATCCCATTGTCAAAAGTGATTTCAGAATCCTAATGAGTCTGCAGAATGCTTTTGAAGCAAAACACGCCCATCATTCGATTTCTAACGGAGGAGGCCGGAAAAGTAAGGTCGGACATTTAAGCCGATAGCTTACCTGCATATTCCCAATAAGTAGTCCAAAGAGAACCAATCCAAGGATTGCAATTATGATGGCAAATATTATTTCTCCGACAAAAGTGCTCGTGAGGAGATTCTGTCCGAGCGAGCTGCAGTATTTCATCAAGAGTTCAGTTACAGCATTTGTCCAAATGATGTTAAACAGCTTAACCGAATTCGCGTCTGAGACTGAAAGCTAACGGAAAACCTTTGACAACTATAATGTACGGCTACTTACGACAACCATGATTAACCGAGCCAAATTTTGATACCTTAGATTCCTCAGGCCCCACCACAGGCAGTAGAAGTACTTGTAGAAGAACCTCGAATTTGTGACTCCGGAAGTCAATGCATCGGCGTATATGCCAAACTGAAAGAAGCTGCCGTTTGGATCACATAAGCCCGATATGTTGCTCGACCCGAACCAGGCAGCCCTCCTCGGGTTCCCTATGCTCTGGCATTCCAGGTATGCAAAGCGGCAATGTGGTTCTTCCTGATTGCATACCTTCCTCCAACACTCTTCTTGCCTTTCAATCGATAAAAGGTACCATGACGCTCCCAGAACCTGCAGACATTTGCGGTACAATAGATTGCTATGTTAACAGCTGAACAAGGGAAATCCAACAACGATTCCACTATCTGACCGGACAAGATGCATCTACCATTTCAAAATCGATGTGGAATACTCTGGAAACTAAGAAATTGACAAAAAAAAGTGGAAAGAATCAACAAAACTCATGGACTCTCTTCAGGAAATCAATTGTATAAGCATTAAACAGCACGGTGGCTAAGCAGATGCCGGCACTACTCACATGGCTTGCCAACATGTAAAGCATCAAGTTATAAGCAGCCCCGGCCCAGGCAGTTTCCGTCACCACTCCGCTGGTCTTGACTATTTGAGACGAGAGTGGAAACAGAAGGCACATCCTCAGGAGGTATTGAAATATGATAATGAATCGAATCACGTCCCTGGAGCTGTCCACAGAAGAGCCCCTCAAATTCGGGATTGCCAGCCAAATCAAAACCTGAGAATTACACCATGAAGAGACTCACATCACAAACAAAACAATACTAACACACATGTTCAGTTAGCGAACACGCACAGAGCCACAGAACTAGTTGATAAAGTTTGTCTTAACTGACCATAGACAAACCAAAGGGTTTAATTGATGATTACAGGATCAGCTACTGCATTAGGAGCAGAGCATCCTTTGGTTAGTCAAATTACTAAACCGAAATTTACACTAGCGACACTTGATGATTGCGGGTCTTGGGCTACCATATGCAAAAGCTATGATGAATCATGAGTATCAAACTAAATATCTAAAGCACTGATCATTTGTCCTGGCGGGCTGCTATTTTCGACTGAGTTCCTATAAAGTCAGAGAGAGAAAGTTTCTCGGGAGCCAGAAATTAGTCTCATACCTGCGGAAGAGGTAAGCATGCCACAAGGTCAGGCCAGAAATGTCTTCGCAGATATCTTGAAGCTATCTTAGAAGAATCTACTATGAGCTCTCCTCTGCCAAATACGCGAGAGGAAGGAGCAACATAAGCCGTGTGAAACTGAACATATATCTGAATCATGTAAAACGCATCGACCGCTGAGCGAACAATGGTGAGAGCCACCTCGAGAGGCATGGATACGTGGATGCAAATGTCCTCGCGGGCCCTTGGCAGGTAAAAGAAGAGAGGGTCCACGAAGAGAGAGATCAAACATGCCACCAAGAAGATCTTGTTCCATCTGTTGATGACGAGTCCTCGAGGATCCAATATCTTTGTGTCTACCACATCGTAGTCCTCAGAGAAAACTCTGGAGAGCTCTTTACTGTGCCAGGATTTTCCGATAGCACTCTTCTTGGGCCAGAGATCGGCCCTGTGCCCCCTCTGATCTTACTGGTGAATGTCAAGACATGACCACCTCTCTTAGGCTGCACAAAGTCTGCTGTTTCGGCATCATCTTGAAAACTGAAAAATTGCATACCAAAGGCATTCAGTGAAACAGAACTCTGGCGATCGAAGCAATTCATGTTTCGATTTAGTTTGCATTCTCTACAATCAACGTAAACATTATAGACAAATTCTGCTTACTTCTTGCAGCTCAAAATACTGCTAGTTGACTGACTTACCTCACTGATTTCGATCCATCAGAAGACATGGTTTCGAAGAGAAAGAGACAGGAGCAAAGCCCTCACAATTGTTACAACCAAAAGGATCTTAACTGCAAGAAATAGCAGTCGGAAGTATATCTCAGATATGAAGAATACAGTCCACACCCCAGACTACTAAGGTCTCAACCACAGGATATTGAACTCATTTCAGCAAGAATCACGTGAAAGACAGAGCATATCACCCTTTAGCAAGTTGAAAGCAATCTCTTTCGTTTTTTGAAGAAAAACCTGTGAGGCTGTAAACTCACCATCAAGCAAAAGAGCGGCTGAAGCAAAACCTCGACTTTCCCAACTAACATTAACAAAAAAACTCACGGGTCATGTTATGATCACCACAAGCACAAGACCCAGAAAAGGAATTCCCATGAGCGCATCAATTGAATAAGCTCACGTTCGAGAACTGATGACATATGAAGAGAGAATCAAGAATCGCCATTAATGACAACACTACCAAGACACAGTGAACCGAGGTGCTTTCGAATCATTCAACCAACAAGTTCGAGAATACTCGGAGTCTCAGCCAAACCACGGTCGTGGCTATCTTCTTCTCGATACCGACATGTCCTACGATTACTTGAAGCTGCAGAGGTTGGGGAGACTTACGTTTGTTGCATGAGAAAAGCATGCAAGAGACCCAAGTGAAACAGAGGGAGATACAATGGCATGGGATTTCGCAGTCTCGACCCTGTTTTTCTTTTCTGGCGATCCACCTTTCTCGTTTTCCACTTCTCCATTTTTTAAAGGGTTTGATGAGCACCCATCATACAGAATCATGAGGGAAAGGACAACACCCAAGTCCATCCTCGAAAACGAGAGAGAGAGGGGCGAATAGACCAAAAGTTCGAATAGCTGGGATTATATTAAGGCCATGAAATCTTTAGAAAGCTGAACAGACTTTGACAGAGAAGTAAACATAAGATATTAGGAAAGAATTTTCCAAGTTTTTTGAACTTCGTCAAATGAAAAACGAATATGATCTTTAAAATTGCAAATTAGTAGCCAATGTCTTTAGGCGCTTTTCAAGCTGTCAAATAAGCAAAACCCGTAATATCGACGCATTGCTTATCGCACCATGTGATCAAAACATCGGGAATCGAAACATTTGATATTACATTTAATTAGCATTTTGAGAATTAAAAAGGTTTTTTTTTAATATATGTTTCGATTTTTTCTTTTTTGGTCGAAAAAAAGAGACATGTTTCGACTTTGGATAGTTTCGTATGTAACTGAGAGTAATCGTCGAGGTGATTCTCATAATTTTTTTATTTATTTATTTATAAAAGTTCAGTTTAATAAGCGTGTTTAATGATTAGTGAGGGGGGTTGTCTTCTTCCTACCCAACAAGGTGGTGAATAATGTCGAATTTAAGAAGCGTATTTGACTTTTGACCGTTCTGTCGTCCTTGGGATCTCCGAACATCGGTCAACTCATTACCCCTTTGAGCGTTCCTCAATCATACCTATAAAAATTTATTTTCCAAAAATAACAAACCAAAATATGGTCAATGCTGACATTGATATTTTACAATAATTTTTTATTTTTTATTTTTCTCTCCCTTTTTTCTTCCCTTTCTCTTTCTATGATTGGCCAGTCGTCGGTAATGGCTTATGTCGCCAGCTATTAGCTAAAAAAAAGGGAAAAAATAAAATAAAAAAAAAAAAATAATATATATTATAGAAAAAAAATGACTACATTAGCGTTAATCGTGTCACGTAGGATGATAAGCTTCTACGTAAGCGATTTTCGCCCAAAATTGATTAGATTGACTAAATTGGGACCAATATGAAAAAGTTTAGAATTAAATTGGGTTAATTAAAATAGTTAATCTGAATTGATAACAATGCAACGGGTTCAGAATTTTTTTTATACTTTTTCCACTCAAAGATAGAGTTGTTGCAATGTCGGTACTGCATAGAAGGATGTTTTAATAAGAAGTAAATAACTAAATTTCAAGCTATGAAATGTCATAATAATCTAATTGATCAGAGTAATTTACTTTTACTTTTTCCCAGTTAATGCGGTGACACTTCTCCTGTATCTTACTTTTCTTTTTTGGCCGCATCAAATTGCACAGGATACCATCGAACGATCGATGCATCACAAGTGCCACAGCATCTCACTGCATCGTATTCGCGCTGTGTCGCTCGAGGCACGACTTCGCCGCTCGCCAGCGTCCGAATCGCCTCTGGCCCGGCGAAGCTGAGCACGGATTACGGTCTGGAGGTGGAGATGGTGGTGCATCTGGCGAAGCTGGCTTGCGAAGGAGATGAAACAGATGATTTTTTTATTATTATCGGGAAACAGTAGGGAGTTGAACGTAGCAGGTTTGACAATGCGAGCACAAGGCCGAGAACGTAAGATCTTGCGGCAGATTGAGCTGGCAAGTAGGATTTTTAAAGATTTTTAATCCTATCTTAAGCCTCATTTAAGATATGATGGGATTTTCTGCAATTCGAAATATATTGTTATGTTATCATATACCTCAATCTGGATTCGGATGATCAAATGCTATGATCAAAAATGCCTACGAACAATTCACCAAGAAGCAACTTTTGTCATTAATTTTTTCGTCCATGTAGTCATTAATAAGATGATTTAACTTGTTAAAATTCAAAACAAGGTTGTTTAATATAAAATAAGTCGCTTGTCTCCAGCTAAACATAGATTTTTTTCGGTCGTACAGCTAAACATAGATTGACTAATAAAAAATGAAATCATAAAAGAAAAAATAATAATAAATGTCGCATAAATTTTTAATCTATAAAAAAATTGACCGAGTTAAAAAAAAAAGATTTAACTCGGGTCGGACCCACCGCTTTCCCCAGACAGGCATGGTTCTTCTTGCGCGAAATGGACCCCTCTGCTTTCCCTTGATCTTGCAAGATAAGTTAGGGCGCGCATGGTAACACTTCTACCAAAATCAACTTCGACTAGAAGTTGATTTCTCTTACTTCAAAAGCAAAAGTTGATTTTTCTACTTCGCTCCGCATTAACTTCCGATTAGAAAAATTCGTTTGGTAACGGTTGAAAATTTCTACTTTTGCAACATTATTAACAAAATCTTTGGAGGCCGGCGGTGGGTGATCAAAGGGTGGCGGCCGATGGCGAAGGCGGTTCATGCCGGAGGCGGGCAATCAAAGGGCAACGCCGATGGAGGGCGGTTGGCGGTCGGAGGCAGGTCGCGGTGGGCGGGCGGGCGGTCTGCACGGGGCGGTCGGCGGCGAGCAACCGCCAAACAATGATCGGCAAATGGCGGGCGGTCGGCGGCCTGACGGAGATGGGTTGGCGATGGTCGGCGGAGGTCAGTGTAGTTGAAGAAGTGATTCTTAAGTGGAGAAGTAAAAATTTTTTACTTCTCAAAGTTAGTCAAAAACCTTGCCAGGAAGTTGAAAATCTTACCGAAGTCAATTTTTTTACCAAACGGATTTCTACTTCGGCAAGATTTTTACCAAACGGATTTCTCAAAGATTGACTTCCTGCGGAAAAATCAAGAAGCGTGTTATCATGCGCGCCCTTAAAGGCGGTCACGTTTTTACTTCTACCACGACCTTTTTTCTCTTTTAACTTTATTAAAATTGTCAACAAAATCAAATTCACTCTATATATATATATATATATATCATTTTTTATAATTCCCAATAAACTAGACCGAGGCTTGATTAAATCAAAAATTAAATGATAATTACGTCCTTGAACAATGAAAAAATCACGATGTCTTATCATTAATTTAGATCAAGAGCGCAATTCGAACCTTTTTTACGGATCTTCTTATTCTATTCATAAACAAGAAAATCGCATGCGACGTATACGTCTTCACGTTTCCCGGCCCATCGCCTTTGCATTCCGTGGCAGCCGCGAATTTCTTGGACGAAAATACTAGAATTTGGGCTGGCGTGCAACTTCAAATTTCTTGGAGGAGGAGGAGAATTAAAAACAATTTCTCGTATCCGAATAGCATTTTTTTATTTATTTTATTGAGGCCCATCATTTTCTAGTAGCGTTGAATAATAGGCCTCGGGTTTGAATGGTAAAATAATGAGATACAATAAATAACCAACCCCACGTGTGCGTTTTTTTTTTTTTTATGTTTATGTTTTGGCCTTTTCAGTGAGGTTCGATGATTCGATCCCACTTGGAAAACCACCTTTTGGTGTCAATTTATGGGGGAAATTATAATAAGAAAAGAGAAAGGTCACACGACTTCGAACAATTTTGCCATGGTCAAGAGACAATTATCTCACTTGCAAATATATCCGGGCGGGACTAAATATACGACGGGATTGCATGATATTGTAATTCTCATTGATCAATAAGAGAATATAATGCTCTTCGAGAATGTGTCACCTTAAAAATTCCAATAATTTGTTTATTCGATATAAATTGTGGCAAAGAAAAAAGTCACACGACTTAGAAAATTATTTATTTATTTATTTGAGTTGTACAAAATTAAACTTACCGACCATTTGGGATTTCTAGTTCCGTCTCAAGCGCTTGCTAATAGCGAAAGCAATCTGGAAGCACGAATTTAAAGCTCACCAATATGTTGTTTCACGACGAAATCGAGGTATTCGATAATGGGGGCCGTTCGAAAAGTAGTGCTCATCAAAGCGTGATTCCGTTGAGTTAAGGCATCAAAAGGTTATATAGAAACTCAATCCGATCCCCAATGCCGAAGACTCGATATTAGAGTCGAATGCTTAGCGAGTTTAAAGGCTCCGTTTGCTTCACGGAGAAATGAGTGACATGAAAAATATTTTCCTCAAGACGATAATTTCTGTCGCTCACACAAATGAATTAACGAAAGATATTCTCGTAGTTCATGAAAAAAGTTGGGCATAAATTGTTGTCGATGATATAAATATTTTTCATTGGCCAACTATTTATTTTAAGCGATACAAACGATCATTTTTAAGAAAATATTTTTTTAGATCCTTCAATTTTCACGAAAAAAACACAGCCAACTAATTATTCTTCTTCCTTTTTTTGAAAAAAAATTGTTGATGGAAAAATACCAAGTTGAAGAGGGGAAGCAAATCAAGGGTCATTACTAATCTCCTCGTGCATTGGTAAGTGGACATAAAATTCATATCAAACCAAAAAAATTAATTAGTGAAGGAAAGAAGCAAAAAGGTCAAACCCATCCCGCGGTCAAACCACAGATCGAGAGAAAAGTTGGGGGGACGAAGGCTTTTTCCAAAGCGTTTCGGTTCGTTGAAAGCTTCACCTCTCCTTTTGCTTTGTTTTCAGTTATGCAGCACGGACACAACACGTGATACGAGACATAGATTCTAAATAATTTTAAATTTTTGTCTTTTTACGTGAAACCAGATTGAAATCAGATCAATGGACCAAATGATTGAATCGGTCACGGCCCAGTATACTGATCACCAACCCAAATTCGCCTTTTTCTTTTCTCTCTCTTTTCCTTACTGACATGCTTCCCTCACTCTTCAGCGACACTCTTTCCCTTCTCACTCACTCTCCAAGCGTGCTTTCTCTGTCTTGCTCTTGGAGTCGCGTCCTCCTTCTATCTCTCCTTCCCTCCCTCCCTCCCTCCCTCCGGCGACGCCCCTCTAGGATTTTTAGATCCGTGGTCTTCTCCATGCATCTGCAGCTCCGAGGGGAGGCAGCGAGTTGCGACTGAACCGAGAGCAGCGCCATGAGAGAGAGAAAAAAGCGAAAGGTAGAGAACACAAGAGAAAGAGATTAGATCAGAAAATTTTGGATTTTTTTTTCAATTTTGACTCACCTATACACCGAACACCCGAGTCCCATGCGTGTCCGTTCGGTTGACCAAGTGTTGGAGCTCGGACACTCGTTGACCGGGTGTTTGAGCTTGTCCGACACGTGTCCAACACGGAAAAATCTCTCTAACAGGCGACTCCGTGCTACATAGGTTTTCAGTTCCAACTTTCCACCATATGTGCCATGGTTTCTACCTAGAAAGAAGATTTAATTAATCACTAATTACGAATTAATTAGCTGCAATCTGTTGGTTGTAACTGGATCCTCATTGGCTTGAGGATCGCGTCATTAAAAAATTGTGAAGTTCGAGGGCACCAGCGGAAATATTTTTCTATCTCTTGTCTTTTCTTTTCTTTTTTTTTTTGTCAAAAGGGTGAAAGGGAAAAAGCGAAATTGGGGTTATCAAGATTGATGTTGCAAAGCTTGTTCGTTGCACGTGGCATGCGGACATTTAAACAAGCGAGTCATGTTCAAAAATCAGCTACTTGACTTTATATATCGATCTGTAACGTGACAGAGAAGGAGGAGGCGACTCGCCTCCGTTGCCCCTCCTCCCTGTTGATGACCGACATGTCGTGCTCTACCAAATCGAGATCGAGATAGAGAGAGTTGTGGATCCAACATGAGGCACTATTAGACAAAGATGGTTCTTGGGATTCAAACATAAGTAAACAAAGGTGGTGCTTGGATCTAAAGATCTGGGCCTTTTCCCCGAATTTGTCAATGCACAAATTAAGAGGTTGCTTTATCACCGCTGGCTTGGTGGTAGTTTTCCTGAAGTGGCCGTCTTTTGTTCTATCATAAAGGCTGCCATTTCTGGAGTCAAGTTCTTCTGTAGAGCTTGCACCAGATTATGGAAGCTGTTGAAATCTATGAATGATCACCTAATTGAAACTCGTACAGTGCCGAAACGTGGAGCTTCTAGTTTCCAGACAAGGTGTCGGATTTGCTGCAGAATTTGCGGACACCATTCTCCATTTCTACCCGGTCCGGTTCATGAATTTACACTCATTTTCACCATGCATTTGACGCGGTACCAATAAGTGCGCATAAAAGTTCGTTACCGATGCATCGTTAATCATGCGTTAATGAGACGGGCAATCCTGGGATATAATTGTGTGCAAGTTGAACACAAAATAGATTGCTCTTCTGAAGAACAACCTAGGCAGCAGCCTGGAGATGGATCCTCGATCTCAGAGATGCATTTTCACAACGCAAGTATGGCGCCTTAACAGTTTCTCTCTTTTGATAATGCCCTCATTCCTCTGCAAGAATTCATATGCTCGTGCAGTTTATCAGGCTTATGTGGATTTCCACATTGCCTGCATTCTCCAAGTCATGTATTGAACACTCGATTCTAAGTTCCACATCCAAGACTTAGCGCATCTGACTTTATCAACAAAACTCAGCAGGGTGAGTTACAAACTTCCACATGATTCCCCTCCATTTCACTGACATCAATGTCGGTGTCGGATGTTGAACGGTCACCATTGCCCCTCTCTCAACAATTCTCGACATTCGAAATTTTCTAGCTCATTATCTATTGGCCTTGTCGGCCATCCAGAACGCTGGATATTTGCATCAAGTGAAAGGTAATCACGTCGAACCCCACGGCCTATGAATAGGTTGAGGTGCTAGCCTTTTGTGAGCCCAAGTGTGAGTGACCATAGACAGTCTGTGTGGGTATGTAGCGTGAATGCAAGAGAGTCCCTTAGCTGTGTGTCAATGAATGAGAATCCGATGTGTTGAAATAAGAGCAAACTGTCTGTGAGAGTGAATGATTCAATTAAAAGTGAATCGGATCTAGGAGTGGAAATACAAATTCGAGACATTGTTCAATGACCACCGTCCTGATTTCCCATCACTTTTTACCAATGATGTTCTGAGCTTCTTCACGAAAACAAACTAGCCGAAAATCGGCACGTAAAACTCGAGCCTATTGGCTCGATTTAGGCATGCAATGCACCCACTTACTGTTGATTTGCGGAAACGGGATCCCTCTTTGGCACTTCGACCAAGTTGGACAGGAGGAAAAGGTGAGAGGACAGAAACTTGTTCAAAGGATGAAAGTGCAGGGTTTCTCTTTAGGACTTCTGTTTCAGAGTTAAATTGTGCTGCCCCTTAATCAGCCACAATACAAAATGCAAGTCAAAGAATTATTGAGAAAACCTTCTAATTGATTTTAAAGTTGACAAAACAATTCAGAATCTGATGAATGCATACATATACTCTCATACAGATTCTACTTATTACGAGGAGAATATCCTAACTGCATTCAGATTTTGAGAAAAACACACGAATGTTTGCCCTAACTGTATCGTGAAAACTTGATTGTGGTCCCTCACTCGTTTTCTTCCATAGGACGCCGACCTAGGTGTTTGGACGCTATTATTCATGCTGACCGTAAAGTGGTTTTAGAAGACATGCGGGTTGATTATTCCATCGTTTTGGGTTTCGCGGGAAAGCAGGAAACAGTTTATGATGGGAGGCACGGTGAGCACGTCGCCGATGAGATGAAGTCCAAGACGACCATGAGTGGCAAAGAGGGTGAGATAGAAGTTGATGAGCAGTTTCCTCTAATGTCCGCCACTATGTTGAAGAACCTGGTTGGTTCTTCCGTAAACAATAGGAGGAAATGCAATGGTGATCCATCCAGGTTAGTTATGATGCCGTACAGCGGCAAACGTGCTTCAAAATTCAAAAGTGAACCAAGTATCTCATTTCGTCGCCACTAATTTGTTATTCCAGTTCATGCTCAGGCAAATCTGACTCACAACGACCATTTTCGTTAGAGTTGCTGTGGCCACTCGTTTCCAGCGGGCTTTCATGCAACTTCTCTCTAATGCACCGTTTGAAGAACTATCAGCTAGCGATTCAATGTTGACGTCCACCTTGAACACTGACTATCTTCTTAAGTTGCCCATAAATTTTGACTGGAAGAGAGCTTCTAAGGGCAATGCTATATTATACAGATAAACGTATCCCACAGGCGTTGAAAATTTGTTACTTCGTTAAATTCAGATTGTAATGCTAATTGCTTTATGTTAATATAGTCCAGCAAAGAAGAAGAATGTCACGCCCGACTCTCGAGCTCGCGACATCCCTACCTTAATCGCCACGAGGTCACGAAGGATAACGTCCCAGGCGCGTTATCGACCTATCTACTAAATACGCATGCGGAAGCGGTTTACTCCCAAACATAAAACAACAAGGATAGTAAAGCAGGAGATTCATACCAAGGCAATAAATCAAAAAGCAACATGTACAGTTATCAAACAAGTAGATGAGTCTAAACCCTACCGAGCTACAAGATACAACCCCACACTTCAGGGTGGCTCACTAAGACCTCAAAAAAGTACCAGGTCAAATAGGGTTAACTTCTCATCTACTTCAAAAGAATACCCTCACATCCCGGCCTTGGTATCCGTGAAACTCCATCACTTGGTACACGAAATTGGTTCCTCAACAGGGTGAGATATAAATCTCGATGAATTAAGCCTAAGCTCGGTTAGGACACCGATTCGCCTAAAACATCCTATACACGAGGATTTAAAACCACAATACAAACAAATCACCAAAGAATCATATCAAATGACAACAATCATCTACATGCATACATATCACCTTTCACCACACATAATGCAATGTTTGACTCCACTCAACAATCACATCAGACAACCATCCGAACAAAGCATCCCATTCACAAGTATGCATTGGACACTACACAAGTCCATTTATTAACGATGATCGCGCTCTCGGCGCCACAGAGACGAGGATCCACGCTACGGCGTGATCGACTCTCACAATTAATGCGATCCCGCATTCTTTCGGGCAGACCGGCCACGTTCCTTTTCCCTCTCTGGAACGGCTACTACAAGCGGTATATCCAAAGTGCAACTTGCACGGCACGGCAAGTAGGCATCCCTATACGGGCTTCGGTCCATCATAAGTCATGACCAGCAGTCCGATAATCCCTTAAAACCGTACGTACCATACGGGCATGAATTATCGTGCTTCCGGCAAGTCGTGTGGTCCCATATAAAAATGGTATAGTGTGTACTCCAGTGTACAACACGAACTTGCCAGAAAAACCCATCATCGTTCCTTCATATGACTACGCAAAGACACCCGACACATCAATCACTTTATTCTCTTTGATTTAGGCGGGATGCTCACGCAACGTGCTTCAACGACTCGACCCAAGGCCATTTTAATGCCAAATTATATCTTTGATGCGCGCATCATGGCCATATGAATGCAAACTACCAATTAAATATGGCAAGATCACACGGGATAATTAATCCCCAAACAACACTAACTCACTCAACGAGCATTTCAACGGAGCGAACCGCCCCAAAACACAATCATCAATTCCACACGAATAAGCCCATTTCACTTGCCCATGAGGCTCAATTTCGTGCCGTAGTCATTGATTAGCCAATTTGATTTAAAATTGCCAATCGATAGCTCGTTCTAACCTATCGCTCGCTCGCGATCAAATCACAACACACAACAATCGCCTAACCTCAATTAGCCACGTACAATTCTAATTTAATCGATTATGGCCATTTACCCTAAACCGGGTTTCTAACTAATCCGGCCATAATCAAACCTACCTCAATACCCTTATCGACTAATTAACTAATCCTAGGCGCAATTAGCGCCCCTAACCAAGGATTAGGGTCAACTCACCAACAACGGCGGTCGAGGTCGGGTCGGGTACGATTTTCGAGGCTGGGCCCGAAATCACTATTCACGCCGAAAGTACTGTTCACGCCGGAACACTATTCACATCACAGGCACTGTTCACCGGTACTGTTCACCGGCACTGTTCACGTCGGTACTGTTCACCGAACGGAAATTTCGACTGTGCGCTCGCGGGACGACGACGGGGCTGCGATTTCGGCGGCGACGACGAAGGATGGCTCTGATCAACGATGTCGGCTCTCCCGGGCTCGCGGATCTAGGGTCACGGCCGAGATGGATGGGGCTCGGGCCGGCGTCGAGTTGGGGTCGTGGGTCGCGGGGCTGGCCTCGAGCACGGCGGCTCACGGGTCTTCGACGGTTGAAGGACGACCGCGGGTTGAGGAGTTGGGCGATGGCAAAGGCTCGCGGGTCGGTGGTGGCCGGGACGAGGTGGACTGCAACCGTGGAGGAGGTGGCTGGCTGGCCTGGGCGACCGGGACGGAGACGTTAACGAACGTAGGTGGCCTGTTCGGGAGCTCAAGTTGGCGACGCGACGACGGACGGTGGCTGGCTCAGCGGTCGGGCGAGCTGGGACAACGACTGATTCGTGGTGAAGGTGGAGGCGCGGCTGCGGTTCTATCTTGGCAGCAACAAATTTGGTGAGGGGGGTGGAGTGTCGTAGAACCAGAAGAAAAAGGAAAGAGGGAAGAAGAAAGAAAAAGAAGATAAGAGGAAGAAGGAAGAGAGAAGCGGCCGATGGGATGGGGGAGCAGAGAGCACGTGGGGGAAAGGGAAAAAGAAGAGAGAGAGAAGATGATGGTGATGGATTAGCAGGGGTCCACCGCTTGGGGTTTAAAAAAAATTGGGTGTCACAAAGAAGGTGTTTGGATGTCTTGTATAGCTTCTTTACTATTATACTGACAGTAAAATTTTATTTGTTGGATCTGTGAGCAGAGAGCACGTGGGGGGAAAGGGAAAAAGAAGAGAGAGAGAAGATGATGGTGATGGATTAGCAGGGGTCCACCGCTTGGGGTTTAAAAAAAATTGGGTGTCACAAAGAAGGTGTTTGGATGTCTTGTATAGCTTCTTTACTATTATACTGACAGTAAAATTTTATTTGTTGGATCTGTCTAATTGTTCTAAGTAAGGACGTCAGTTGGATATTCTTGTCAGTCAATGGATCTTTGCCTTAGTTTTGGGAAAAATTTGTAACTTCTCTACAGCAGTGTGCGATCTGAAGATGCTGTCTTTCTTATTTGCGATCTCTTCAGTGAATCTATGTAGGACCCAATTGGGTTCTGCAATTTATATATGTGATTCTTTTAATAATGCGTAAATTCTACATAACGCAAGTCTTCTGTAGGAACTTGCTTCAGAATGCGACAAGAGATGGAAGCTAAAAATCACGTTTTCACTTATGTCATGCTGTACTGCCTAGCACAAAGAAAGGACATTATCTGAATACGAATTGCCCTTACATTAAATGCATCATCTGCTTTTCTGCCTTTAGAGAATAAGGTTTACTTTTATTGTGTCAAGCAGAAATTGAATGGTTCTTATTCAACTGAAGAAAACAGTGATCGGACAAAGAAGTTTTAGGCATTGGGTTTTAGAAGCTTCCGCCTCTGACTTGCAGAACTCAGAGTTTCTACAGATCCTTGATGGTACATTTGAATGTGTTTTCATTTTTGTTCTGATGCCCTCGTGGTACAGCTGAACTAATGGACGACTATGTGCACTATTAGGTGATTTATATTATATCACCTAAGAAGTGAACGATAGTGATGTGCAAGGTGAATATGAGTTTAAATCATTGTTAGTAAAGATCTATGAAAGGATCCCCATTCCAGATCTGGTAAATACTTTTGATTTCTGGCTTTACCATGTTTGTCATTTACTTAATATTTCCACATGAATCAATGAGCTCTGAACTTCTAGAATTGAATTGGGAAAAAAGGTAAGCAGTCCGCAACCAAGAGGGATTGGAACCCGACACCTCAAGTATAAGGTATATGCATAATACCAATAAGCTAACAGGAGTTTAATTGACGACATCTACAGAAAATAATGTACGACATCTATGACCTAATCTTCACAAAAGAAACCTGGTTCTTGAGCAGTACTGGAAACCGACCTGAAAACGGCCAAGTATAATAGATTCAGTTGCCGATTCTAGCTTCGGAAATGAATCTCCCAATTCCTGGAAATGTTTTGCTATGCTCTGGAAACTGCTGTGCCTTTTCGTTTCTGTGGTGGACGGACTGCAGAGCACTGACGGCTCGGTGTCCTCCGTGTAACAACAGTACATGTAGTTAAAGAGATGCCATAGTTACAAAACCATTATAAGGAGGGTACAAAACGGGTATAAAAATCGTTACAGAACAATAGCTTTTATGACTCTCAAATTTCTATCAAAGCCATCACATTTAAATACTTCAAACCTGTTAAAACATCCTACACAGATTAGGTGTGAATAGCCATGGAGTTAAAACTATCCAAGAGAATGGGGTCGACGATGTTCGTGGCGGCTCTGATACTGTGTTCATTCATTGGTGCCGACGCGAAGAGAGCATCTTTTGAGTGCTTGTGGAAGTCTGTATTGTTCTGTCTCTTCGACCCCTACCCATATTTGTGCCCTGCGGAATTCATCGAGAGTTGCTCCAAATCGAACTTAGCGTCCGCGGAGAACATCGCCTCTTATCGGATTCATAAAACCAAGAAAGTCATTGTATAATCTTGTTTCTCTATCAGCGTTCCATCGTTATATTCTAATTATGAGAGGGTGGTTGCGTACTAAATCATTTCATTTCTTTGGGCTTGGAAATATGCTCTCGTTAAGAAAAAGCAATTTCAATCTTGATATAAGTGACTCTTTTAATTTCTTGTTTCATATTTGAACTCGTGTAGACATCCAGAAAGTTGAAGTGGACGTGAAGAAGGTCAGAGCTTGTGTGGGATCATGCTCTCGGGGTTGCCAGAATACCGAGTCATTGCACTAAAGTTTGGAAATTTCCCATTTTTATAATTAAGGTGAGGCAATTGAGTTATGTAATACCTTTGTGGTTTCATCCCACAACTAATAAATAGTACCTTTTTAATTATCTGCGTGACCATGAGTGAAGTACGTTTCTGTGACATTTCAATTATGATAAAATGAGTCTGCTCTCTATTATCCGGATTTAGATTATGAGATATAATGCAAAAGCCAATCGGACTTCAACTCCGATGCAAATTATCGTACACAATGGAAACCGTTGCTTGAGTAATTCCAGCTTGGCCTTGGTTATAGACGAGCTCCTGCAGATTCACAGCCCTAACTTGCTGACTATTGGTGATGATCCACACAAGGCAGATTGGATTTGCCAGAGCCGCTCAGCCCAGTAATGGCGTTGAGGGCCGAAACACGGGATGATGGTCCGGGTCACAATGGTTTTGAACTCCTCCAGTCAGATTTCCTTGATGTGCGGCGCAAAAATGGAGAGGAAAAGACAGAGCAATAAGCATGAGAGGGATGAAATCCTATGGAATTCGCTTAAAATTTGGAGAAAGGATCAGTTCTTTGCCCAGAATTTGGACGAAATCTGGACAGGTTATGGTTGAAGCGGTTGCGAAGAAGAAGAAAATGAGAGGAGCAAAAGAAGTCTGGAATATTTTTGAAATTGACGTGCTTCTCCTTTCCTTTTCTACTGACTACTTCGGCATGGATTGCAGCCAGGCTTTTTTAGCTTGCGACGATAACATGCTGCGGTTAACTATAGCAAATTGAAATTCAAGCACTCGGCACAAATGATTTAATCATTTGCGATTATGAAGTTGACTAGGAGTAAAATACTTGTGGTAGAATTGATCATACCATCAGACTAGTGATTGAACATTCAGATCCCAATTTGCTGTGATGAAGAAACAGCTCTGCACTTTTACATCCTGTGTGTGCACTTAAAGATGCTGTGCCGTTTATTCTGTTCAACTAATGCGTGAGTCTCATTATAGGTGGAAATTCAAGGTCGTGAGAAAGTGAAAAATTTCGTTAGAAAAAAGCGTTTCGGTCTCAGTTGTCAGGGATTTATCGCAATGTTATTGACTGAGTAGAATCGAGGTGTGGAGCTATCTGGACTTGAACAGAGAGCATCATCCGTGTTCGAGGGTGCGTAGGCCTATATCTATCTTCAGTTTCTCCTAAAGATCCAGTGAGCAGAATGCATACGCCAAGAAAACAACTTACATCCAGTGAAAACATCTAATTTTAAATGGTCATAAAAAGGAAGGCATGGCTATGCTTCATCTTGGACAACTCAGACGCATTTTTTGCTTGCACAGAGAGAGAGAGATCTTGAGCAGGTAAAATAGGAGACCCACCAAGTAAAATGAAAGAGTGTAATGTAAGATAAGTATGGCCTCTACGGAAATATTAATAAAAACGAGTTGCCGAAGTGGTGTGAACTATTTAAGAAGAGTTCAATCCCGTTGAAGATGTCCTTCCCTCAGAAAGCGCCAAGGTCCAATCCCAAGTCCAGTTCTGCAAAACCACATTAAACAAAGCAAAATTATACTTTCACACGCTCGTGAACATTGTCTAAGTAGGGGGATTACTACTCTATAATACTCCTAATGAATACTAGAAATTAACTTTCTGCTTCCGGTGGATAAATTAACTCAAACAGCAAGGTGCTTAACTAAGTGCTTCATCAAAGCACTCCAGAACCAATACAAGGCAGAATGGTCAATTGAGATGGAAATTCTTGTCACGAGATAGAAATGAAAGAGTTCACCAGGAAAATTTTCAAGAAAAGCAGGAAACCATACCTCCATAAACCAATTGTAGTCCGAAGACACGTGTGTAGCGTCAGAGCGACCCATATTCCATAGAGACCATCTTTCTCAGAGAGACGGTATAAAACAGCAAGGCTAATAATGGACACCAAAACCTGCGAACAGAAACTTATTAGAGAAGAGTAAAAATATTTGGAAGTTTCGAGAACTGAATAAAATAGGTCGTGGTAGCAAAGTTATAGGGGCTTGCCATGGAATATGCAGAGAAGGCTAAATCAGAGGCTCCGATGTAGACGCCATCAAAGACACAAGCCAAGGAATTCATGGCTTGTGCAGCTATAACAAACTGTTATGCACATTAAGATGATTACTCTATTTATGCAAGAAAAAAAATATCGAGCTACTTGAGAGAACGTACTAGAATGCCCCAAGAAGCTAGATGCTCAACATGTACATCTTCGGAGAATAATCCATATCCGAATAGGGCAACACCAACAATTGCGGCAAACGCCAAGCCTAGAACAAATCCCATCTGCATGGTTTTAACAGTTGTGAAATTAGAATGCCTAGCTAGCAACTAGCAAGTGTTAGAATTCCTAGCTAGCAACCAGCAAGTGTTAGCTAGGCCAGTGCATGTGTGAAAAGCACATCGCCCTGCTAGTGATCCGAACATTGTGTCCACTGTCCACTATGCCTAAAGAGCAGCAAATTTTCAAGAGAGCAGTGTCTGACATTAGCCGATATCTAGAACCATACTGATAGGAGTGGAAGCCACACTAAGTTGACACTCGTGCACTTTTGGATCCAAGTGAGTGCATTAGTCTTAATGGCCACATACAAAAGCAGGCGTGCACCCTATGAGAGTATTTGTCCCTGCATGTGAGCCTTACGGACGTAATCAAAAGTAATGCTGCTGGTTTTATCTCAGAAAAAGTCCTGGAGTACTGCATCACTTTGTCTCATGTGGTGTATTTGGAGTCGGTGCAAGAAAAGAAGATTTTATGGGTATGATGCTTCTTTCTACCGTGTTGAATATTTGCTAACGGTTTTTGTTTTCATGCTCGAACACTGCTCATCATTCAGTCCATCACTTTAAGCAATTTCAACAATTTTCCTTTGTCACTACTCTCAGAAATCTCCAATTCTCAAAATCAGGCAGTTCACAAAGTCAATATTATTCATTGTATAAGTACCTGCAATACCCTAAATGCGGCCGCCTTTGCCTTGTCATAATCTTTCTTCGCCAACGCACTTGCTAGGATTGCCTATTTGTAGAGAAGGGACATCTTAGTCAATGATCACTACCGACATTGCAGGACATTGCACATTACAACATTAAGAAGAACTTCTATAATGGTCAATACACGGCTGACGACAGATGCTATACGATAAAGGGTGATGGTATGATCAGGCGCACATATGAGGAGGCTATGGCACAATTTTTGCAGCCAACAGGACAACTTTAGAAAGAACATACTTCCTTTACTTAGTAAAATCAAACATCATGAAAATCACGGCCAAGAAGTTCCCGTTTGAGTGTATATATATATATATATATTAAGACCCTCTCCTATCAAAGTTATCAAGCATCTCAACTGACCACCTGCTAATGCAACCGACCGTTCTTCCCTTTTGCATTTTGCTACTAGCTAGGTGTTTTAAAGAAGCTGGTGGCAAATCCTTTACATATGTGATACTAGCACTGAAAAATAGCTCCAGTTCCCAAGTTCAACCCAGGATTGGTACCTCTACTATTCCTCATCTCTTTTGGTCTTAGATACCAAGCTACTGCATGTCCTCTAACTGAGATCTCTCTAATATGCTGAAGTGGATAATGACCATTTTAAAGCAAGTTCGGAACTGGATCAAACTAAAAAGTGTAGAAGGGAGAAAAAAACAGAATTCTAGATGTGGAACAACAGTTTTTCAAGAAAGGGAAAAACGCTTCCGGGAAATCTCATCTTGCTGTTCAAGAAGCTAATTGCCTCATATACATTGCTTTGGTTCACCTAAAGATCAGTGAAGGTGTCACACTAAGGAAGCACTCCTTTTTTCAATAAGTATTCAAGGAAGCAGTTTTACCTGTCCAGCAACAGCCAAACCATCAGCAATAACTGATGATGCCATCCAAATCTTTAAGCACATCAGAAATGCACCCAAAGGTGTCGGGTCCAGCCCTGAAGCTAGCCAGGAAGCAAAGCTAGAACAGGATATGAGAGCTATCCCCCTTAAAAACATAAGAAGTCCTATGAACGAAAACAAGCACTCTTTTAGAATTAGCGATATTCCCAAATTTCAGAAAAGAGCTTTTGGCAAAACAAACACGAAAGACAATCAAATTTGTCCATGTGACAGCTTTTTATGTATTGTAATACTGGGGGAGCACTTGGCTATGAAACTAAGAGCAAATAAACTATCACCATTCATATTAGACAGGCAGCTCTAATTCCTTTGTCTAAGGAAGGAGGAAGACAAAACATAAATTTGTATAGTGAATGCATGTATCGATGGGCATTTGCTCATGCAGGAATATTCACTGACCTTTCTTTATAAACTCGCAAAAATGCATATCTTTATGGCTTGGAGGCATGACATCAGCTTTTTTGATAAGCCTCAGCAGTAGAATACCAAATATCAAATACCTGGTGAAATCACAAGATCATTTTGAAGCATAAAGTATATGGTTGATTATCAATACTTTAAGACATTATGACACGTATATGAGCATGTGGTTCAATTTGACTTCTGGAAACATAAATACAAAACCAAAAAGAATTATGTGTGGATGGATGGATGGCACTACTCACTGGGAAACAGCATGTGCAATGGCAGCACCACTAACCCCCAAATCGCAAACAAAGATGAGCATTGGATGCAATGCAATATTTGCGAGCTCTCCTGCAACTATTATTAACCAAACGAATAAACAGTCGAACAACTACCAAGAAATAAACATAGTTCTTAATTTGCCAAGCCGCAAAGAAAGGCCAGTAACTTCAGTGTAGGAATGAAGCACCAGTACACCCTATAAATGATGACTTTGCAAAATGCAAGATGGGAAATCTCCAGACCCTCCCATTGTATTTATTTTCCTGCCTTGAAACGTTCAATATCTTTCTATTTTCCAGAATAAATTAATTAGAAAAGGAGCTTGTAATGACTTTATTGGGACAGGAAATGCACATTTTAGCCAGACATATCATCCTATACTCCAGTCAGTATAATAGAGTCAGTCAACTGACAAAGAAATACACAAATATGACATGACACACCATCGGTGGAATCGTAAACTTTCTCAACGAGGAATTTGATGCATTCTAGGATTCTGTGATGGTACATCATGTAGGATACAATGACTATTAGCTTTTTTTGTTGGCAAGATTGTCACAAAAGCACTCTTCTCCGGCTTAGACTTCAAAAAATAGGAAAACCCGATGCTTTCTTCTGTCTCTTTGGTCGATAAATGATTTCTCCTTATCTCAGGCACTTTCATCGTAAACATGTTCTTACTCTATGTTAGATACATCAAATTTGCTTCCGCATCTGATCCAAAACTTAACATTATGGGGATAATTATTAGGACATGTGCTATGTTAATAATGTGGACCTATTTTCTAACGGGTTAAATTTTGAATAAAAATACTTTTTCAAACCTTTTTTTTTTTTTGGTAAGGTAAGTATATATATAACTTTTCAACGCGCTAATTACAAGGAAGACACCAAACACAAAAACCTCGAACCCAACGGGACAATTAAACTTTGTCAAACCTTTTATCGATGCATACTTGTAGATTTCAAATCATGATACCTCATTTATTGCAATTCTACCATTTCTTTTCTCCCGGTATTCCTGCTTCTAGTCATCTAATTGTATCATGTTGAATCACGCACAACGTGAAGTATTCAGAAATATGTCATGTATGCATTGTGAGCCCGTTTCTCCATACGTTTAAGTTCTTACGAAAATAAATGCTGTCTAAAGTAAATGACAATCACTCAAATGCAGATATAATATTTTGAGTAAGAGTAAGTATATTTTGTCGCATACCAGTGGCAAAAAGAGGGGTTCTTGTGTCCATTAAGCCTACAAAGACGCCTTGCATTGCACATGAAAGTAGACTAGCAGGAGCCCCTATGGATCTTAATGTCAAATACGTTTCTGCGAAGGTCAGCTTAGTAGAACCCTATCCAAATAAGCAACAAGTGCAATTAGTTACTGCTGTGTCAAGTCTTATACAATGGGTTCTCAGGCGGAATGTTACTTAAAAAAGAAAAGAAAAGAAGAAGACAGAGAGAGAGAAAATAAATTATCAGGGGAAAATAAAGATAGTGAGACCAAATGTCTATAATGTCACTGCTACAAATCTAATAGTAGAATGGTAAATGATGAGTTGACCTGAGCCACTTGTGTTTCATTGTTATTTGTCTATATGCGCATGCAAACTATCACGAGTGTCTTTGACAATGTCTATTTGGGATGTCGCTTGGTGCTTCGCTGCTTATAGCTAGGGCCAGAAGGGGTTTCTAGGTATCGGGGTATAAGTCTAACTCTATCACATTCCTTCAGAGAGACACCCTAAAAATCGGAATCCTTGGAAGGTAATATGTACGTGTTGTCTTTCGTATGTTATATTATCTAATCACCCTTTACAATCGAGTGATTTTTACCTGTTAAAGAAAGTTCAAAATGAGGCAATTAACAAACTTACAGATTCAACCCCACTAAAAACCAGGAATGTTTCAGCACCAAACATTGTAGAAAACATTAGCAAGACACCAAGGAACCAGGCAACTGCTAGTGCTGTAGCTGCCGAAGGAACATGTTGCCTTTCCCTGTTAGAATCTGGTTGGGGGAAAAGAAAAAGTACAATCGTTAGAAACCTAACATCTTGCCAAGTCTTCTAGTTAAATGGTGAATCTAACCAGATAATTGGAACGTACCTTCTGCAGGAACCACTTCATCATTAGTGATAGAATCTCCTACACGTCTGAGCTCCAAGGGACCTGCCCATGATAAAGTTGCTACACGTTATAACGTCTCACACTTCTTAAAGTCTAGATGCTCTTTTTCTACCTGAGGTCCGGTCAGCCCTTGTTGTTCCAAGGGTTTTCTCCTTGGTGACAAAGGAAGCTGTTATACTAGCCAGAGCGAATGTAAGAACGTTCACAGCCAGATTATATACGGTGTTAGAAGCTTCTACAGCATTGAGCTCCCCAGAACCTGCCCATGACAAAGTTGTTATGTGTTACAGTCATCCAGTTATCTCGCCTACTAGATCCCAGTACGATGAGTCATTGACTTTAGGTGAATTCAGCCACACAAAACCCAAAAGCATTTGCATGCTATTGAACTCTGGCAGTTAAAGATGTTGCAAGAAATACTCCAATTACAAAACCAAGTTAACAATTCAACTAGTCAGTACATAAAACCGTGACATGATATAGAGTTCATGTGCAAAAACGTAGACTTAGTCACTTAATCGTTATACCTAGAAGACCAACGATCGCCATGTGAATCTTGGAAGCGACAGGATTAGCCGCCAGGATCAAGACAGCAGGTAGAGCAATCCCTAAAATTTCTCGACCCAGCCCGTCCCTTCTGAAGGCTTCCCTGCAATCCATTTAGTTACACATCATCCAACTTATCAGTGTCGTGACATGACTTGAATAGGAACCTTTCAATTTCTGTTTAACACAATAAAATTAAGCCTTATTCTCTAAAGGGAGAAAAGCAGATGATGCATTTACAAGGTAAGGGCAAGCAATTCGTGTTCAGATACTGTCCTTTCTTTCTGTTAGGCAGTAGTGCTTGACATAAGTAAAAACTGGATTTTGTCTTCATCTCTTTCGCATATTGAAGCAAGTTCCGAATCGCATAATATAGGATTTACACTCTACTAAAAGAATCACATTACTTAAATTGCAGAACCTAAAGGGGCATGCCTTAAAAGAAAAAAAAATACTTTGAGTTTGTTTGGTTCACAAAATATTGCAAACCGTTATTTTCTCTTTTCATGGGCAATGATATCACACAGAGTGTGCTTGTGACACACTAAGGAAATTGATTTCGTTGAACACAAGGGAACTGCAGTCTATTTTCAGCTAAGCTTGGATAACAGGCACAGTGAATTTCTTAGATTTTTTGAAACAATGCTGATAGCTAGCCTTACCTTGGATCACTTAAAAACACGAAACTCGATGCTGAAGTAGACTTGTTCAGGCTCGACGTCGAAGCAGACATGTTAAGAGGCAGAGGTGCTTGCTGGTTTCTTGTTTTTTGTTTTTGTTTTTCTCTCCACTCTTCTTTCTTCGCTCTCTTTTCTCTTCCCATCCTCGGTTTCCAGGGGAGAATAACTTCTGATCTGATCTCGGATCTATTGTGAGAAAATAACAACACCCAAGTACATCCTTATAAACGAGATAGAGAGAGAGAGAGAGAGAGAGAGAGAGAGAGAGAGGGAGTGGATAGACCAAAAGTTTGAATATCTGGATTGATATCAAGGTCGGGAAATCCGTAGAAAGCATAACAAACTTGAGAGAGAAGTAAACATAAGATATTACGAAAATTAGAGAAAAGGAATCATCTAAATCTTTTTTGTTTTTAAACTTTAGATTGTACGGAATGTAAGGAAGAGTAATCATCAAGTTGATTTTCATAATTATTTTTCTTTGTTTACTTATCAAAGATCAGTTTGATAAACGTCAATGATGAGGACGGGTGTCTTCTTGTAACCGACAAGGAAATGAAGATTGTCAAATTTCAGAAGGGTGTTTGACTTTTGACCGTTCTCTCGTTCTTGGGATCGTGGAAGGTCGGTCAATGCCTGATCCCTTTGAGCAGGTTCCAGTTGATGACCGTCATCATATACCTATAAAGATATATTTTCATGTGAGCAAAATTACACTAAAATTCTTGTACTTCTTTAAAGGTTCTACGTAGCACAGCTAACGTTAAGATGAATATTTTTTGTAATAATTTTTTATGATTTTCTTTTTTTCCTTTCTTTTTCTTTCCATTTTCTTTCTGCCATGCTGGCTATCGTAAACAAGAAAAGAAAAAGAAAAACAAAGAAAGCAAAAGAAAGAAAAAAAGGAGAAAAAATAACAATTGTACATAAAAATAGTTATGTTAGCGCTAACCGTACAACATAGGATAGCCGCCATCTAAGCGATTTCGATCTAAATTAGCCAAATAGACTAAATTGGTATTAAAAAAGTTTAAGGTTAAATTGGCTTAATTGAAAGATTTAGGAATAAATTAGTAATATGCAATACATTTAGGATTTTTGTTATACCGTTCAAAGATAGAATTGTTGCGGCTTTCATTTAGCATGACGTGAGTTCGCATCAAGTAAGATTAATTTATGGAGAAATAATATATACACACACTCTCTTTCAATTTTTGTGACAGCATTCATTTATTTCGAATTTGTTGATGTCAATACGAAATTGGACGCACCTTACGGCAGAAACGAAAAAGCAAAAAGGAAAGTAAGATTCTTGCTGTAGCAATTGTCACGTAAGTACTGCATTCAAATGGCCTTTTTAAAATTAAAAAAAAGATTAATTAACTATATTTTAAGCTATGAAATGTCTTGATAATCTATGGATCAGGGTATTTACTTTTACTTTTTTTCAGTTAATGGGTAACATTTTTCCTATGCCTTACTTTTCTTTTTGGCCGCATCAGGTTGCACAGCACATCATCTAACGATGCATGACAAGTGCCATAGTAACCCGCTGCATCATATTTGTGTCACGTCGCTCGAGGCACGCCGGACTCAGGATCGCCTCCAAGCGATGAAGCTGAGCGAGGACTACGGCCTGGACGTGAAGATGGTGATGGATCTGGCGAAACCGCCAGGGAAGGAAACGCACCGAAGGGGATTGAACACGGCGGGGGTTTGAGGATGCGAGATCAAAAGATCCTGTGGGAGATTGTGCTAGGCATATGGAATTTTTAAAGATTGTTTAATCCTATCTTAGGTTGTAATTGACATATGATGAGATTTTCTATAATTCGAAAGATATTCTTATCATATCATGTTTCAATCTCAATTGGCACGATTAAATGCAATCTTAATACCTATTTGTGTAATGCGCAATCCGAGTATCATTCCTCTATCGACAGTTTGAGAATTTAATTTATTTCAATTAGGGATTTTAAATCATAATTCGTTGTTATAAATAATAAAAAAGGTCTACACTTATTAGCCCCTACGAAAATACTGAAGTCGTTGTTTCCAAGCCACATGCCCTTTACGTCAATTCTTGCTAGTAAATTGAATAGGTGCTGATCAAATTGCCCTGATTAGAAGGGGCACAAGTATAGGAGGAGTTTTAAGACATATCATTTCCGCACTCGAGTTTTAAAACCTTCATTTTATGCATTTAATTTTAAAATAAATGTATTAGAAGTCTTAAAACTTATTACGAAAGTGTAATTGAGTCCTAAATTTTAAAAAATGTAATCAAATTCTAAAACTTGCCATGAAAGTACAATCGAGCCTAAAATTTTCAAAAGGTGCAATAAAGTCCTAAGAGTTGTCACAAAATTGCGATCGAGTTTTAAAAGTTTCAGAAAAAAATGCAATCAACGAAATGACTTGATTACACCAATTTGACAAGTTTTAGGGTTTGATTGCATTTTTTTAAATTCTGGGACTCAATTGCGTTTTTTGGACAAATTTTAAAACTTGATTGTACTTTTTAAAAATTTTAGGACTCAATTGCACTTTCATGATAAGTGCTAAGATTTCTAATGCAATTATCCTTTTAATTTTTAAAACTTATAGTCATCCTCCCCTCCAATTAACTTCGGATCGACAGAGGAGTTTGAAGCAACTTTTTGTTAATTTTTCTTCCATCTAGTCATTAATAAGATGATACAACTTGTTAAAATTCAGAACGACCTTGTTTACTATAAAATAAGTCGCTTGTTTCCAGCTAAAAATAAATTGAAAAACAAAAAATAAACTCAAAAGTTTAAAAAAAAAATGAAAATCTGGAAAGAAAATGTAATAAAATAACGTCACATAAAATTTTAATCTATAAACGCACAAACTGAAAATTTTTATGAGTCAAGTATCAAACTGATATAAATGTAGAGACTACTCTATGTCTATAATAATTCATATTCTATTTAAATGATTTTGACAACTTTATTGTGGATTTTTTATTTTTATTTTATCTTCTCATTAGGAAATGGTAATCTTGAGGCAGTCGGGCGACTAAATCCGTCGAAACTCGCAAGAACAATCTTCTCGTACCTATAGAAATTCCCACAGTTCACCAAAGCTTCGCCAAGCCGACTACTACCTTTCTTTCTTTACCACAAGATCCCAGCAGCATACTCTTTTGATCTGTTCTAACATTCTAAGACATCTACTTACGTTGCAAAAATATGGCAAATTTTTCTACTTCAATGCATATTCCCCTGCAAGTATGATATCGAAATCGTACAAATACTCGGATAAGTACGTAAACAACTCAATAATTCCTGCAAAAGAGGTCACCCTGATCATGCTCTAATAAGGAACTGTAAATCCAAGAGCACATAGCACCAACTTATGGCATCCCGTCTCTCAATACCCTACTATAAGGTCAAGAAGGCCAGGTAAGCTGTCCGTCGAGATCAGAGCAGGGCTTGCAAATTTCGCTGCGATAGCCATCGTTACAGCTGCGATAGCCAACCCCCGATGTCGGCCACCGCTTATGTCTCCAACTACCGACTAAAAGAAAAAGAAAAGAAAAGAAAAGGAAAAAAATATGTATTACGGAAAAAAATGTTCACACCGGCTTTAGTTGCGCCACGCAGGGTAGTCAGCTTTTATGTAAGCGATTTTCGACCTAAATTTGATTAGATAGACTAAATTGATATATATGTGAAAATATTTATAGCTAAATTAGTTCAATTGAGAGAGACCCATTTTTACCTCCCCTTTAAAAGTGAAACCCCAATTCCTGTTCATCTTCTTTTCCGAGTGAGGGTGGAGAGGTCACTTAGGGTGGGCAGACGAAAGGCGACAAGGCTTTCGAGGGTAGCACGACCCCAAGCGGCCTCGCCCGACAATGCTAGATCTTGCTCATCGGCGAATGATTTTGACTTAAAGAAAAAGAAAAAAAGAAAAAAAAAATATGCAGCCAACAGCCGTTTGAAATTATCTTTTTGCAAAACATTATTTAAATCAAAGTTCAAAATTGCATTTCAACCACACACTATCTGCATTTTTAGGCTAAAGACATTTGCATTTGCTTAAAGCTTATTTCCAAAGCCGAACCAAAAGCATCCTACATCCGTCAAACTCGCAAGAACAATCTTCTCGTACCTGTAGAAATTCCCAGAGCTCACCACGCTTCACAAAGTCAACTGCTATTCTTCCCTTACAGCAAGAACACAGCTTGCTCTTTTGATCTGTTCTAACATTCTAAGAGATCAACTTAAAGTTTTAAAAACATGGCAAATGTTTTGGCTTCAGAACATTTAGGAAGGGGGGCCTGTCCTGAATTCATGTTTCCCTGCAAACATGAAATCGAAATCATACAATCCAGAGATGAGTAAGCAAACAACTCAATAATTCTTGCAAAAGAGATTACACTGATCATGTTTTAAAAAGGATCTATAAAATCCAGAACACAAAGCACCAACGTATGTCATCCCATGTCTCTCAAAACTTTACGATGAGGTCAAGAAGGCCAATCAAACAGTCCATCTTGGTCAGAGCAGGGCTTGCAATTTTCGATGCGATAGCGTTCATTACAGCTTCCAGCAGGGTAAATATGATACTCCTGCGATGCAACTCTGGATCATCAGGCCATGAGGAAAAGTACTTGCACTTCACGGCTCCTGAAAAGACTAGAATCCAGAGTTCTCTACTCTCGCACGAAGCATTTGAAATACGACAGGTCCAACAATCCCGCTCCTCTATACAAAGAACAGACATTTTCAGCCCCCCATATCCATAGTTCAAGAGCCATATCAACAGTGTAATCTAATGTTCTTAACATATTACCTAGGCTTAAAATTGGCGCCTTGGCTTAGCTTCTGCATGGGTGACTCGAATTGCCCTTCCATTCAGGTCCTGCATCAATGAAGATTTACAGGTGAACTTGAATCCAACTTAACAGTCAACGATAAAGGTGGTGATAGTAGATGCATGATGGTTACAGACATAAATTTGCAATCAAGGGAAAAGACAGAAGGTTCAATTTAGCCAGGAGGTCAGCGCGCAGGCAGCTTCGCCAAGGCATATCAAGAAAATTTTATGTTAGAGCATGTGACAAAATTTCATAACCATCATGTGATTAAAGATGTGAACCGGTTAAAAATTGAAATAACAGAGCAAACCAATGTAGAAGAGTATACACCAGATATCAATAAAGAACAGTGTTGCTTAGCTAATTTATTCTACAGAAACTATAGCCATGAAGCACTCTAACATAAAGAACAGAAATTATATTATGCAACCACTTGAAATCCACATCAACACAGTACTATAAATCTAAAAGAATGCTATCTTCAAAAAGAGCCAACCATGGAAAGATTTCGAAAGAAGACAAGAGAAACAATAATACTAATCAGGAGGAACATTACATCACTGAAATAACAAGAATGTCGCACTGCAACTACATGGTCCATTTCCAGAAAGTTGCATTATGCTTACCATGCCATTTAAGGACTCGATAGCGTTGTTAACCTCATCAGCAGAACCATAAGACACAAAGCCAAAACCCCTTGACCGACCGCTCTCCCTGTCATAGACCACCTTGGCTTCCAAAACCCTACCTTGCTCACTGAACAATGTTTCAAGTGCCAGATCATCAACACCCCATGAGAGGTTTCCCACGTAGACACGGTTTGAGGAATTTGATCCACCTCTACTACCCATTCTAGGTGGTGGACTGTCCCTCCTAGCAGGAGGTGGTCCATAATTGACCCTCAAAGCCCTTCCATCGAGTTCCTGCCCAATGCCATAGCTTCTTGGTTAGATTCAATAAGATAGCACGATCTTCTAATTAGGCAATGGAGGATAGTCAAGTAGGAGTAGGCATTCCATCGCATGATAAGTGTCAGACTTTCTCAAAGTAAGATTTAATCACACTGCAACAAAAATATAGACTACTAGAAGCAGATACCAAGTCTATAACACAACAACACGTATAATTGTGACTCGAAGAAACCACCTATGGTAATGTAAATTGGAGTAAGATTCATGGAAACTACATCTTCTCTCAGCAAGGGAAACAATTCCCCGAAAATATGCCTAGAAAGATCCTTTTAGCCATTTGAAGACACTGAGGAGCAAGAGTCATGGAAACTATATCTTCTCTCAGCAAATGAAACGATCCTCCGTAAATATTCTCAGAAAGATCTTTTCAGTCACTTTGATTAAACAGAAAAGCATGAAGAACAACGAATGAGACTCGTTCTCAAATACTCACATAGCCATTAAATTGCTGAGCAGCAGCTTCAACTTCCTCCACCGAGGACATGGTCACGAACCCAAAACCCCTGCTCCTCCCGGTTTCTTTATCATAAATCACCTGCCATAGAAGAGGGGACAAAAGGGTTTTCACATTCGATACAACACGTTTCAACTTCGGACTTCACTTGGTCGAAGCACATATGGCAGAGAAAATGCAATTCCTAGAAATGAAGCGCGAAAAACACATCATTTGTCTCCAAATCCGAGGAGACCAATTACCTCGACCATCTCGACGTTCCCAGCGCTCTCGAACAAGCCGGCGAGCTGCGAGCTGTCGACGTTGAAAGGAAGATTGCCCACGAAGAGCTTGAGGTCGGGGGAGAAGGCGCGCCCCCCGTCGTCGCCAAGGAAACCCCCTTCTCCCTCCTCCTCCTGGTCAATATCGGAAGACACGGCGACGCGGCGGAGGAAGCGGGAGGCCGGGGCGGCCCTGGGAGTGGGAGCTACGTCGAAGCACGGCAACGGAGGGGAGGCGGAGAGGGACTTGAGGCTGAGCCGGAGGCCGAGGGAAGAGGGGAGAGAGCGAAGTGGGCTTGAGAGCGAAGGAGCGGACGGCCTTGGGAGCGACGGAAGGGAGGCTGAGGGACGAGGCAGCAGAAGAGAGAGTGGACATGGCTGGGTCACTGGCGGAACTCTCTCTCTCTGTGTCTCTCGAAAGGGATAAGATTTCAGGCGGAGGGAGGCAACGAAGGAGACGAACAGGGCGAGCGCTTCGTTTATAAAGGGAAGAGGAAGAGAGCGGATAAGATATGGGCAGATGCAAGAGGCTCGGCGTGCACAAGCCGGGCGGGCCGGGCTTGCTTCCCGGAAAATATCTGGCCCGGACTGAATGACATCGGGTCGGGGATATTTCAGCCCGACAAGGAAGTTGCCTACTGACCATGGGGAATCGCCCGCCCGGCAAAGACCAACTACTTATTTTCGGCCCCAAGACATGATGAGTCGACATCGAGAAGCTAAACGACTTCGTCCCTCCTAATCCTAATGCACTTATTTCTAGTCGCCGAGGCGCCTTCTACTTGTCTTGACCCTCACCCGAAAGAGACGGGGATGAGCTTTCTTGAGTCGAGAGATTGGGTAAGAATACAAATGGTTTTGTCTAACTTTTTAATTTTTCGAACGGACTTATGGGAAAACGCAAGCCCTCGTTGGAATAGGAGGAAGAAGTGCCACGAGAATGGTTATTTTCACTCTTGGAGGAGCGAGGTTTGACTGCTCGAAGAGGAGGCTAATGACCGATTAAAGAATGTTGATTTTCAGTATAAGAAAGCCGAAAATTAGAAGACCAAATAACACGGCCGTCTTTTTAATGTCGGAATATTAAGTTGTCATTAAGAGTAATTAATTTACAAGGTGCCCATCAGTATTTCATCTTTCAATTTTGTCAATTGAGTTATAATCCTTTTGCGAAATCCCGGTTTAGTCTTTCCATTTAATTTTTTTCAAAAAATTGCTCGGGTGGCTATATATTACGCGGGACGGCCGGTGGTGACCGGATTGTTATGTAAGCAATTTTCGGCGAAAATTGATCGGAAAAGATTAGATTAGAATTTCGTGCAAATATTTAAGACTAATTAAACAAAATTGAAAAATTTTAGTATTGAATTGGCATTCGAACGATATGTTTAGGACTGATTGGATAATTTTCCCAACTTGTTCGTAAGTATCAAAATTTTTATTTCATTGGGAACCTGTAACCAAGTACGTGCCTACCCATAAATAAATTCTCTAACAAAAAGTTATGTTCCCACCTGTAAATCTAGAAACAAATAGTAATCTATTATTAGGTTTGTTCAACTTATGCTTTATCCGTCCGGTCGTGAAATCTAAAAACAAAATGGTAATCTGCTATTGGACTTGTAAATGGTAAAATTATTATTTAATCAGTAACTTATAAACAGTTACAAAAACTCATCAATTACTAGTCAACTTTTTACTTGCTAGTTACAATCGATATTTCAAATTTACAAGCTCTAGCCAATACGAGCCTGTACTTCCCCACAAGAAAATAATTTACATCATCAACGGGCAAAAACACAGAACTATTGGCCGAACAAAAAATTAATTTCCTTGCAAAAAAAAAAATCAATTGAATATCATCGCGATGGCGGCTGCTTCGATGCCCTTCAGGTCACCTCCCACCGGATCTAGACTGTGTGTGACTCCGTTCCTCAAGTTGATCAGATGGAACTTCTCTTTGATGTGTCCATTGAACACAACGTCGCTGCGGTTTATGTCGACGAAACCCAATGGTTCCTGCACCAAAACCATAGATACTTATGTACGTAATCTTATGAATTTGAAGCAAATTTTGTCCAGACCAGACCAACCTTGGAACGAAAGCAAAACTTGGTCCTTTTGCTCATGACCTAAATAAGGATCTCCTCCTTAAGAGGAGCTTCCTCTAGCACGAACTGGAACTCTTCATTCCAATATGGATCTCTGATTCTCTTCACCAACTGTAACAGATAAAAACATCATATCGCTGCTCAACTTTCTAGGACATGGACTATGGTCCGACACGACAAGGAAACTGGAAGTGAATAGCGGGGTCATATTCGAGCACTAAACAAGAGTTTATCATCATCACATCGGTTTTGTGAACCCATCTGGCGTGCCTCCTGTCTAGGACAATGCTACTCTTATGGACATGCTGACTTCGAATTGAACAAAAAACCAGGGAGTAGTAGTCTCACCTTGGTTTTCTTCTCTTCTCCTCTGAACAGAACCAATGCATAAGGGTCTGTGTGATGCTTGCCCTCCACGTCTTATGCACCTTTTACCGTGACCGGTATTAGACCGGCTTGACAATTATGTAAGGCCTCCTCATTTCTCCGGCTCTCATGTCGTTCCAGAAGGTCGGCTAAATACTTCAATCTCACTTCTCTGGATCTCATGTCGTTCGAGCGGTCCACTAAATCTGTGGCTGTCTTCCTTCAGAGGAGGGTATGATAGCTCGACCATGAGTTGCCCTCTGGGTTTCTTGTTGTGAGGGTCATTGAGATTCGGATTCTTGACCAGGTTAAGGCAAACCCCTTCGGCTCATGAGGCGAGATCAACGTCGGCGGTACCACTCGCAACCCCAGCTTGTCGTGAGTTCCAAACTGATGTCGAACGCGGCAATTAGTACGATGGAAAGACGCATTGCAGCTAACAACGATGAACCGCCAAAAGTGCTTGCTGAAGGAACAAATTAATGACCTACAGCAGGCCGAAATATGCAAAATGATTAATGTATAGTCTCGGTCGGCACTATGATCATCTTCTTTGGTATTCTGCGGTTAGAAGAAGTGGCAAGGAGTCTGCTCTAGCTCGGCACCTTCTTATGCTAAGTCAGACCCGAAGTGTGTTGCCATCCAATGATTTAGCTGTGGATCAGTTCGGATTGATTCACCAATACAGAAAAGATTTTTAAATAGCCTCGGTTATGCTTATTTATGTTTCAAAAAACAAAAGTTTTAATTTTTTCCCAAGATAAAAAATTTTTATAAAAAGAATTAAATGTGAATCTACGTATGAACTTATCGTGAATCTTCGTATAAAAGTGTCGGGACTTTTGATTTGAAGAAGAAAAGGTCAAATTACATGAACCATGAGACTTGGTCAAATTACAAGTAAAAAATAGTGCCATTTCTAAGGTCGTAATATTAAGTTTTCATCAAGAGTAATTCATTTGCAAGGTACAACATGAAAGTAAATTTTTTATTTATTTGTTTCGGTGGTAACTTCTTAGCAAAAGCACGTGCACATTTGTAAAATCTAAAAGCATGTGGTAATCTATTAATCATTGGGATGTTAATTGTATAATCGTTACTTTAATTGGTAATCTACAAGTGGAAAACACACGTTCACTTGTAAAATGTAGAAACAAATGGCAATTTACTATTGAATTTGTGGACGATACAATTATTATCTCACTGGTGACTTACAATAAGTGATTATCTTGTCGACTACTAAAAGGTTCATGAAATATTATCCTTTTAATTCTAAACATTATGTACGGATGTGAATTTAGTATTGAATTTTTCAATTTTTTCAATTGAATCCTAAACTATTCCAAGGAATTCCAATTTAGTCTTTTCGATCAATTTTGCTGAAAATCGCTGATGTGGGGCTAAATTCCAATTTAGTCTTTTCAAGATTGATAAAAAGAAGAATCTATTTCAACCGGTATGCCCTTAAGCACGGCTATACATAACATGGAAATTACACTTGAAAAGGTGGACAATTAGCTAGAGCAACGAGTGCTATAGCGAAACCGATTGCAAAAGAGGAGAAATCGGTCACATTAAAATTGCATTATGGGGAAGTCCGTTTAATATCCAAAAACTGCTCAACAACAGTCGGACAAGCGAGGAATGTTGAGGTAAGCCAAAAAAACTTGGGTAGAGCTAGATTTCAAAGTTGGCTAGGTAAGAAGTGTCTTGTAGTAAGAGGAGTGGTTATGAACCATGTAGGCCATTTCCACGGAGGTGGTGAAGCGAGAGCCCCAATTGCCAGACCATCAGCAACAACAACTCCTCAAGGGGTGGGGGTAGCGTGGCCAGATACGGTGAAGTAAATTTGAACCTCCCTCTACGACCACCCATTCTAGGCAATCCTTGTTTAACACTCAAAGCTGTTCCGTCGAGTTCCTGCCCAATGCCATTGCTTCTCGGTTAGATTCAATAAGACAGCTCGATCTTTCTAATTCGGAAATGCAGGATGGTCAAGTAGGAGTAGGCATTCAATCGCATGATAAGTGTCGAACTTTCTCCGAGTAAGATTTCAATCACACTGCAACGAAAACAATTGACTTCTAGAAGCAGCTAAGCAATAGCACCCGACAGACAGCCTCACATGAAGAACAGTCACTTTGATGAAACAGCAAAACATGAAGAACGACCAATAAGACTCGGTCTCAAATACCCACATAGCCATTGAATTGCTGAGCAGCAGCTTTACCTTCCTCCACCGAGGACATGATCACGAAACCAAAACCCCAGCTCCTCCCGGTTTCTTTATCATAAATCACCTGCCAGAGAAATAGCGGGGAAAAAAAAAAGGGGGTTTTCACATTCTATAACACACGTTTCAACTTCGAACTTCACTTGGTCAAAGCACATATGTCCGAGAAAATGCAATTCCTAGAAATGAAGTAAACACCAAAGACCAAAAACATCAAAACGCATGGTGAAAAAACCATGGCTATGATTCTTGGGGAGAAAGAATGAAAGAAAACCCTGATCGTTCCATCCACTTCCCAGTGTCCCCATCCAAAGTCATCTCAATATCAATCGACTGGCCACAGTGCTTGATCTTTGAAACAACAAGCGATTCTTTCCCCCCTTCTTTACAGAAAGGATTGCACATGTAGGAAAGAAAGAAACCACCCTGGGAGTGGGTGGAGATGCTGCTTGTTCTCCCCAATGACTACAACGTATTCTTTCTTTTTCCTTTTTTAAAAAACGACCATATCGACGTGCCGTGCTTTCGCCTACCAATAGAAGTGAATGTCCATTGTCTTTGAAGTGACGAGCTCTGCAGTTCTTCAATGAGTTCATAAGCCTTTGGGCTTCATCTCGACTAGGGAGCATGTTATCCTTGCCACTGAATCAACAGAAACTTTTGAGAAAATGCAATATTTTGTAACTATGCTTAAATCCAATCCGCTGTTGTCTCTCCAGTGGAAAAACAACTCCCCATTCATAATCACATACTCATGTGCACGCATGCATGGTGCTCAATATGGTCACGATCATCTCCGGTGATGACCATATCATCAACATAAAGAAGAAGAATAGTGCAGCCTGAAGAAGAGGTATGAACAAACATAGCATGATCAGCCTCACTTTGAGTGAAACCAGCAGACTGAATAGCATCACTGAACTTCTCAAACCAAGCACGAGAGGACGACCACCCATTCTAGGCAATCCTTGTTTAACACTCAAAGCTGTTCCGTCGAGTTCCTGCCCAATGCCATTGCTTCTCGGTTAGATTCAATAAGACAGCTCGATCTTTCTAATTCGGAAATGCAGGATGGTCAAGTAGGAGTAGGCATTCAATCGCATGATAAGTGTCGAACTTTCTCCGAGTAAGATTTCAATCACACTGCAACGAAAACAATTGACTTCTAGAAGCAGCTAAGCAATAGCACCCGACAGACAGCCTCACATGAAGAACAGTCACTTTGATGAAACAGCAAAACATGAAGAACGACCAATAAGACTCGGTCTCAAATACCCACATAGCCATTGAATTGCTGAGCAGCAGCTTTACCTTCCTCCACCGAGGACATGATCACGAAACCAAAACCCCAGCTCCTCCCGGTTTCTTTATCATAAATCACCTGCCAGAGAAATAGCGGGGAAAAAAAAAGGGGGTTTTCACATTCTATAACACACGTTTCAACTTCGAACTTCACTTGGTCAAAGCACATATGTCCGAGAAAATGCAATTCCTAGAAATGAAGTAAACACCAAAGACCAAAAACATCAAAACGCATGGTGAAAAAACCATGGCTATGATTCTTGGGGGAGAAAGAATGAAAGAAAACCCTGATCGTTCCATCCACTTCCCAGTGTCCCCATCCAAAGTCATCTCAATATCAATCGACTGGCCACAGTGCTTGATCTTTGAAACAACAAGCGATTCTTTCCCCCCTTCTTTACAGAAAGGATTGCACATGTAGGAAAGAAAGAAACCACCCTGGGAGTGGGTGGAGATGCTGCTTGTTCTCCCCAATGACTACAACGTATTCTTTCTTTTTCCTTTTTTAAAAAACGACCATATCGACGTGCCGTGCTTTCGCCTACCAATAGAAGTGAATGTCCATTGTCTTTGAAGTGACGAGCTCTGCAGTTCTTCAATGAGTTCATAAGCCTTTGGGCTTCATCTCGACTAGGGAGCATGTTATCCTTGCCACTGAATCAACAGAAACTTTTGAGAAAATGCAATATTTTGTAACTATGCTTAAATCCAATCCGCTGTTGTCTCTCCAGTGGAAAAACAACTCCCCATTCATAATCACATACTCATGTGCACGCATGCATGGTGCTCAATATGGTCACGATCATCTCCGGTGATGACCATATCATCAACATAAAGAAGAAGAATAGTGCAGCCTGAAGAAGAGGTATGAACAAACATAGCATGATCAGCCTCACTTTGAGTGAAACCAGCAGACTGAATAGCATCACCGAACTTCTCAAACCAAGCACGAGAGGACGACCACCCATTCTAGGCAATCCTTGTTTAACACTCAAAGCTGTTCCGTCGAGTTCCTGCCCAATGCCATTGCTTCTCGGTTAGATTCAATAAGACAGCTCGATCTTTCTAATTCGGAAATGCAGGATGGTCAAGTAGGAGTAGGCATTCAATCGCATGATAAGTGTCGAACTTTCTCCGAGTAAGATTTCAATCACACTGCAACGAAAACAATTGACTTCTAGAAGCAGCTAAGCAATAGCACCCGACAGACAGCCTCACATGAAGAACAGTCACTTTGATGAAACAGCAAAACATGAAGAACGACCAATAAGACTCGGTCTCAAATACCCACATAGCCATTGAATTGCTGAGCAGCAGCTTTACCTTCCTCCACCGAGGACATGATCACGAAACCAAAACCCCAGCTCCTCCCGGTTTCTTTATCATAAATCACCTGCCAGAGAAATAGCGGGGAAAAAAAAAGGGGTTTTCACATTCTATAACACACGTTTCAACTTCGAACTTCACTTGGTCAAAGCACATATGTCCGAGAAAATGCAATTCCTAGAAATGAAGTAAACACCAAAGACCAAAAACATCAAAACGCATAGTGAAAAACTCATCATTTTGTCTCCAAATCCGACGAGACCAATTACCTCGACCATCACGACTTTCCCAGCGGTCTCGAACAAGCAGGCGAGCTGCGAGCTGTCGACGTTGAAGGGGAGATTGCCCACGACGAGCTTGAGGTAGGGGGAGAAGGCTCGCCCCCCGTCCCCCCCCAGGAAACCCCTTCTCCTTCCTCCTCCTGGTCGTTACCGGAAGACACGGCGACCCGGCGGAGGAAGCGAGAGGCCGGGCTGGCCCCTGGGAGTGGGAGCTACGTCGAAGGACGGAAATGGAGGGGAGGCGGAGAGGGACTCGAGGTGGAGGCCGACGGCGAGGGAGAGAGAAGCGAAGTAACGGACCGCCGTCTTGGGGGCGAAGGAAGGGAGGACGAGGGAGGACGCAGCAGTAGAGAGAGTGGACATGGCTGCGTCACCGGCGGAGCGCTCTCTCTGTCTCTCTCTAGAATGGATCGGGTTTCAGGCGGAGGGAGCCAAGGAGGGAGAGAGAGCAGAGCGCGCGCTCCGTTTATAGAGGGGCAAGGAAGGGCCTGTTTTACGGTGATTCTGATCTTAAAAGGTAATTAAAACATAAAATATGATTCTGTTTTCTCAATGATGTTTAGACAATCAAAATGTGTGCACAAAATTTCTGTTTTAGAACGTTTCGCTTTCGCATTTGTTAATTGAACCAAATTTCTATTCCGAGAACAATTAAGTGGCGAATTTTTTATTAATTTTTTAATTTTTTTTTTTAAATTTCCACCCTTTTTTTAAATTTTTTAATTCCCTCTTTTAAATTTTTAAATTTTTTTGTTAAATGTTAAAGCTTATGTTTAAATTTAATTTTTTAAAAATGTTATTAAAAATTTAGTTGTTAGTAAATTATCAAATCTAATTTTAATTTTTTTTTAAAGTTCAAAAGTCCACGTGAACTTAATATTTTTAAAAGAGTTAAGACTTTATTCTTTTTTTGTTGTTCAAAAGTGATTGTTTTTTTCAGAATCAAATTTTTTTTAATCTTATTTTTGCTTCAAAACTATTTCGAAACAGAATCGAATTAGAATATTTACATTACCAAACATATTTTTCATCTTTTTTATTTTGAGAAGCGAATTAAAAATCGAATCGTTCTCAAACATACCCGAAGAGAGTGGATATGATATGGGCAAATGCAAGAGGTTTGCGGTTCCTGAACTGGGAGGGCCGAGCTTTTGTCTCGAGAGATATATGGCCTGGATTGAATGAGACCGGGTCAGGGATTTCAACCCGACATGGAAGTTCCAACCGACAATGGGGAATTGCCCGGCCGGCAAAAATCACTTTCATTGAGAACTACCGAAACCTTGGGAACTTTTTTGCACCGGGGATGCGATGAGTCAACATCGAGGTACCAAATGACTCCATCCCACCTAACCCTAATGCTCTTACTTCAAGAGCAATTAGCCCTTTTCGAAGGTGTCTTTTACCGTTCCCAATGAAATAACCTTCAAGGTGATGATCATATTGTCATTTAAGTAATTTTCGGCTAAAATTGACCAAAAGCACTACATTAGAATTTCATGTCAAATTTTATAGTTAAATAGATAGAATTCATAAATTTAGCATTGAATTGATGTTCATACAATAGATTTATGATTGATTGAGTAAATTTCCCAAAATGTTCGTAAGTATTTGCAATTTTTTATGGGGAATCTACAAACAATTACTCGCCTACCCATAAATTCCCTAACAAAAAGTTACGCGCCCACCAGTAACTTATAAATCTGGGAACAAATGGTAATCTACTATTAGGTTTGCTCAATTTGTGCTTCATTCGTCCAGTCCTGAAATCTAGAAACAAAATGGTAATCTACTATTGGACTTGCCAATTGTAAAATTGTTATTTCATCGGTAACTCATAAATAGTTACTAGAACTAAAAAAATTGCTAGTCACTTTTTACTTACTAGTTACTATCAATATTTCAAATTTACAAGCTATAGTTACAAATATGAACCTGTATTGCAGCTTGCCATACCCATGAGTAAATATTTCATAGTAGCCTCATTAGACCGTACATCTTCCTTGGTATATTCAGATAATAGGTAGGAGTGTAAACTGAAACATTCTGGAGCTACAAAGATAATATTAAATCGTTAGCACCGCATAAAAATATTCCTCCTAAAGTAGCTATTAATACGAATAAGAGAAACTCTGTGATAGCCGTTTCTATACATTCAATGTCCCACAAAGGAATAACCTTACATCATCAACGGGCAAAAACATAACTATTGGTAGAACAAAATTTAATTCTTAAAAAAAAAAAAACAAATTGAATTTCATTGCTAATCACCTGCTTCGACGAGCTTCAAGTCACCTCCCACCGGATTTCGACATGTATGGCTCCGTTCCTCGAATTGATCAAATTGAACTTCTCGTTGATGTGTCCATTGAACACGACATCGCTAAGGTTTATGTTGACGTAGCCCAATGATTCCTGCAACAAAACCATAAATTATGCACTCTTATGAATTTCAATCGACGACGTTCAATAATCGGGACAAATGTACTGAAAGTTCTCAAACTTATCATGAAAATTTATTGAATAGTAAAACTTTTAAAAAGTATAATCACATCCTAAAACTTATCAAATTAGTATAATCGCATCCTAAAACTTGTCAAGTTTAGTGCAATAAAGTCTAAAAACTTGTTAACATTTTTGTTTATTAAATTGGATAGAGTTAATGAAAGGACTTGATTGCACAAACTTGACAAATTTTATAATTTGATTGCATTTTTTGAAAATTTAAAAAATCAATTGCATTTTAGTGGCAAGATTTTTTAGGACTTAATTGCGGTTTTTGAAAGTTCTATGACTCTATTGTACTTCGCTGATAAATTTTACGATTCCCAGTACACTTGTCCCTCAATAATTTCTCACCCCAAGTATTTGTCCAGACCAGACCAACCTTGGAACTAAAACAAAACTTGGTCCTCCTTTTGCTCATGACCTGAATACGAATCTCCTCCTTAAGAGGAGCTCCCTCAAGCACGAACTGGAACTCTTCATTCCAACATGGATCTCTGGTTCTCTTCACCAACTGTAACAGACAAAGACATCATATCACTGTTCAGCTTTCTAGGACATGAACTGTGATCCAACACTACAAGTCCGAGCAACACAAAGAGTGATTAACGAACTGGTGTCGGAAACTGGAAGTGAATAGCGGGTCATATTCGAACACTCAGCAAGAGTTGGTCATCGTCAAACCCATCTCGGGTGACTACAGTCTAGGATAATGCTACTCTTATCGACGCACAGACTGCAAATTGAACAAAAAACCAGGAAGTAGTCTCTCACCTTGGTTTTCTTTTCTTCTCCTCTGAACATAACCAATGCATAAGGGTTCGTGTGATGCTTGTCCTCCACGTCTTCTGCACCTCTTACCATGACCAGCAGCAGACCGGGTTGACAATTATGCGATGCTTCCTCATTTGTCCTTTCCAGAACTTCACTCTCACTTATCTGGCTCTCATGTCGTTCCAGTGATCCGCTAAATCCGTGGCTGTCTTCCCTCAGAGGATGGTATGATAGTTCGACCATGAGTTGCCCTCTGGGTTTCTTGTTATGAGGGTCATTGAGATTCTGGTTCTTGACCAGGTTAAGGGCGAACTCTTTTGGCTCATGAGGTGAGATCAACGTCAGCGGAACCACTTGCATCCCCAGCTTGTCGTGAGTCCCAAACTGATGTCAAACGCGGCAATCAGTACAATGGAAAGGCACATTGCAGCTAACAACGACAGATCGCCAAAAGTGCTTGCTGAAGCAACAATTAATGGCCTATACTAGGCCTAAATATGCGAAATCGTTAATACATCGTCGCTGTTAGCACTATGATCAACCTCTTTGGTATTCTATGGTTAGAAAGCACGAATGTCATCTGCAGGATAAGTCGATAATGTGTGTACCCATGCTAAGAATTAGAGGAATGTGGTAAATCTGTACCTTTTCCCAGTCATAGACGTGTAATTCAAGTACTTGGGATTGAAGGTCTTTCACGGTGAGGTTGAAACTTTCATTCCACTCTGGATTCAGATTGTTCATCTTCACAGTAGTCCTTTTACCGGGAAGTTTCTCCCCGCTCAGGCTGAGTTGAACATAAGGATCTGAGGTTCCTAAAAGATCCATCTTCATGAGCTTGCGAGCTCGCATGACCTTCACATGGAGTATGCCCATGGGTTCTTTGTCGCCCCACTGTTTGTGACATTATGCAGACATAAACACTTAACATTAATCCTTTACCCAAAAAAAACACTTAACATTAATCGTTTCTTGTGTGAATTAAAGGGAGAAACATGCTCATTCATGGGTGTTGCAGTCTTATAAATCGCTTCTAGTAAGGGACAAAGGAAGATACTAAGATGTATCCGAGCGAAAGCATCTTGATGCCAAGGATCATTCCAGCTGATAAATTTAATCACACGGTCTAAGAAAAGGTCAAGCTACCTTTCATCTACTGCCTAATAAGTCTGGCAATCTAAAACCACTTACACTGAACCATCAAGAATTGGAATCTCCAGTGTCTGAGGCCAAAGGTACAGATTAGCTATTTGTGTTCTTATCGTTTCCTGATATCATCGACAAGAAAAAATTCCAGTAAGCATTGCTTGTAAATAAATCTCTCGAATAGTTAAAATGGTCAGAACATTACAAGATCTCAGATGTTACAATCTCATTGAATGTGTTTTCTGGTGTGATACAAACGTGCCGAGAACATAGATGAGCAGCACAAGTTTTCCCGCATGTCTTTGTCTGAATTTTTTGGTTAATCAGATATGAGCAAGTGTAATGAATGAAATTGCTGAGTCAGAGAAGACTAAATATAAAAATCAGAGTTTCATGTGGTTACTCTACCAATGTCCAAATGCTCCTCTGATCAATCTCCTTAGCTTAAATTACAACAGAGACCATGTGTATGCACGATATGGCTTCCGGTGATTATTTATTCTCCAAAAGCTAAATGTAACATTGTCAAACACTAAGGAACTTTATTAAATTCTCTGGAGTGTTCAGAGTTCAATTTCTTTCTTGCCCGCTAACTACTGCTATGCTGTCACTAAAGTCAACTTACAGCTGGTACATGATCAAATAAATAATTCAAAGAAGAGTTCATGTATGAAGAGATCAAGCAATCTCCATGGACCAATAACCATGCACAAGGTGTATAAAGAGAGAACCTGAACAGATTGATATAACAATGGTATCGCCATCATATCCCCATTGAAGAGTTTTAATCCAAAATCAACCTGAGGCTGCGGGATAATGAAAGCATAGTAAGCTCATCAGTGACTATCCATATGTACAAATTTGATTAAATTTTGTGAAGCACTCGTGGTCATCGGATCTCGAGTCTTGGATGCACTTACTTTGTCCAGCAAGGACACCGTTATACTTGCGAAACAAGGAAACGACGGCACAAGGGGTTTGAGAATGATTCGGGGAACTGCTGATATCTGTACATCCAACAGCTGAGAAAGAGCAAAACATGACAATGTTAAGAGGTTAGGCATGCCGATCATTCTCCGAATCAGAAACTATACTGTATTTCCAATCCCTATCCTAGGTAGCCTGTTTCTTTCCTGACTTTCGCTACCCATCTGGCGAAGACCGACCTTTCATGTCGGCCATCAAACAAAACAACCAAAAGCAATATAGTTGCTTCCAATCTTCCCATTCCTCCCCCATACCAGATTAGCTTTCAATGAGTTTGTATCTATTGAGAGAGTTCACTTCAGTCCAATGAAAATCATTAAGAAAAGGTTTGGCTTGGCTCACCTAGGAGACTACAAAAACTATTGGGCTAACCTTTGCTTTCCAAAGTCAAGTCACATGATTCAGATGTCACCTCACAACTTGTTCAAAACAGCGTTCTCTACCAGACGACGTGTTTGCATTGCATTATTCAATTGTTTGATTTGAAAGTTGAATGAGCAAAATTCGACTGCATCTAGGCGTCACGGCATTCGCTATATGATGTTGCTGCTAAAATATTCATTGGATGTATATCTAACCTGGACCGGTATCCGTAGGAACAGGAGTTTCAGCACCAAGATTATGTTGGGGTTTCCAGCCCATCTAATCGCAGGTTCAAGCACTAATTCATTTTCGTTAGTTTCGTGCACTTTAACACCTGCCATTTGATATGCATAAGAAACAAATACGAGAGTAAGATGATCTCACAAGAAATTCTGGGTCAAAAGGCTAACGGGGGGTTGATCTCTGTCTGATTTTGCTTTCTAAAGTGGTACCTAGGCTTCAGATGGTTTATCAAGCAGAAGTTGATCATATTTTGGGCATCCTAATTGGTTTCCTATATCAGAAATAAAAATCCAGTGCGATCACGGAATCAGACACCTTGATGGTGTAAGGCGGCTTTTCAATTAAAAGAGCGGAACCAACCATGAATTGCCGGAGGCAGAGTTCCAAGACTCAGCTTTTCAAACTCCAGCGCTTTTATCTGATTCTTGCCAACGTACTCCTCGAACATTGGCTGTGCGGTGCTTCTTATCAAATTGCATATGGCCTGCGGTACCATTGAATTTCCCGGATCACAAGATGCTTTAGAACACACCGAATACCTGTAAATCCTCTTGATCAATCAAATTCTGGAACTGAAATATTTATGATCACCTGATCTAGGTAAGGCCACATGTATCTCAAGAACCTGTTCAGCCAATCAACCTGCAATCAAAACCAGGGATCATCTTCGGCGAACTGAAACTCTGTCAATGTCACATGCAAATCATGACAATGGAACTGAGAACAAAGTTGCTGGGTCACTAGGACTTACTCTGTGGAAATCCGGATGCTTTGCCCAGAGAGGGACCTCCGCCAAAACATTTAGCAGAGAGCGAGTGTCGAACTCGTGGAGCGGCCTTGACAGAGGATCCTGAAAACCACAGGGGGCCCAAATTTGCAGATTGAGCAAGCACCGCGAATCGCCAGACATCGGCACTAAACAGATGTCAAATCCAACGTCGCGGCAAGACGAATCCAACAAAAGCAAAAAAGAAGAAAAAAGGGAGAATTCGGGTGATGCACTGCACCTTCACATCTTTGGCCTCGAAACGCAGGAAGAGGAAGTAACCGACGACCAGGCCGAGCGGGACTCCGATGCCGAGTCCAAGGATCTCCAGCAGGCTATTGATGAATCCCATGTTGTCTCCTCTCTCTGTGTACGTGAAGAGAGACACCGAACATGAATATGGATATATGGTGTGGAGACGCTAATGAAGTTGACGGGAGGAAACTGACGACGAAAGCGAAATGCGAAAATCGCTAGAGGAAACTGCCAAAACAGTGTTTCGTTTCCGGCAGTTGGCCTTTTCACATCAAGAAAGTACCATCTGCCCTGTGCCTCGGATTGAACCTACACGCAACGGAGTGACGTCGAGAAAACACCCCATCCAAATCTGAGTTCCTCAAAAAAAAAAAAAAAAAAAAAAAATGCAACAGAAAAATCATGCATTGGTCAAAGGATCGACGCTCGGACACGGCGTTGGTTGTCTGAAAACTCACGAAACATCTTACAAATCTCATGGACCGATCTAATAATCTAATCCTTTGGCAAATGCAAACGGCCTGCGAAGTTTGTGATATCTGAGTAAGGAACTTCCTAAACCGGTGCCAAATGTTGACTTTCGTTCTAATGACCAACCCCATTGGCTACCACCTCTCTCTTTCTCTCTACGAAAGTTTGCTTGGACTGCATCTTTTTTATTTGATAGGACCAGCTATAAACTCAAGAATGGATTGGGTTTTGACCTAAACGTATCTCGATTCAAGATTTGATGTGAATTTCGAGGTTAACTTAGGGTGCGTTTGGTTGAGAGAAAAACTCCGTGATAAAGAAAAATGCTTTCGAGAAAAATAAATTTTTAGAAAAAATGGATAGTTTTTCTATGTTTGGTGCTATCTAACTGAATTTTATTTTTATTTTTTAGTATTTGGATCTCATTCAAAAAATGTTTCAGTCTCATAACTTTATTTAAGGAAATTTTTTAATTTTTAAATGATTTTTATTTTTTTACCGTACTTTCTTTTTTTTCTTCTTCTTTTTCTTCCTTCTACCTCGGCTAGTGGCCTGCCATAGGAAGAAACACATAAAAAAAAATTGAAAAATTAAAATATTAGAAAATTCTAAAGGTGCAGCTCCGAAAAGTATTTTCACCTCTTTAAATTTACGAATTCACTTTTCCTAATTTTAGAAAACGCATTCCCTCGAACAGCTGCACCCTTAGAAGAAATCTTTAATTTCATTTCTAACATTTTTAGATATTACATCTTTCATAATCGTTCGCCTTTGGTTGCTAATTAAAGTACATGTTCCAACTTAAGTGTCCATTATTAATTTCCACAAATTGTTTCCTAGCTTTTAAGGGGCCTGTCTGTTTGCGCTTATGAAATGTAGAAACTATTTGTTTTTTTTGCTCAAAATTTAAGACAATAACCAAATGTAGGATATAAATGTACACATATGCATAAATGTACCTATATAATTTACATGTTAATTTACAAATGCCGGCATCTGGGTATTGCAAGTCTTTGGACATCAAAGTCAAAATGTACTTGTCACAAGAGTTAGATTAAACAGAAACTAAAAAGTGGGGTGGAAAAAAAAAGAAAAAAGAAGAAGGTCTTCTGAAACATGCCAAGTCTCGTCATCTTTTGGTATTAATAGAGCACAGTCACGAGGGCCCATGGCCCACTTCTTACATAAGCCCATCGTAAGTTTCCTAGGTTGGCTACCGAACCGGACCAAAGCGTCGCGTCTGACTGCCACGTGGCTGTTTCGGTTTCGTTCGAAATCGTATTAAATGAACCGGGGGGCGATCGCATCAATAATGTCCATCTCTGTAACTTACATCAATCAAATCTTTAGAGTACAAACTTTATGCAGTTAATACCGGTGACTTGGGTCCCGCGCTTGACGCCGGGGACCGGGGGCGAGAAAATACCAATCGAATATGTGTGTGGGCTACATTAATTATTATCATAATTAATTTATTGAACTAAGAAAGAAAAGATATAAAAATTCGTAATTAATCTAATATGGAGCCAGTTGGTACGGACCGAATTGAGCTCGATCCGTGATGAGAGAATTTGGCTAAAAATTGTATAAATAAAGCTCAATTTCTTCTTCTAACCCTAATGCACCAATAACCGGAGCGATCATAGAGCGTGACACCTGAAGGGCTCGAGAGGATGATAGAGTAGAAGCTTTTGAGCATTTCTAACTGTTATAGTGTTTCGTGATGCTAATTATGCTGATGTTGAGGTGCCGATTGAGGTTTCATCGTGGCTCACGATACATTCCTTTACGGATATCACGGACGGAGAAATCCACGTGGACAACCATCATGCCCTCCGGGAACTCGGGAGGGTCGTTCATCAGGAGAAGCCCCACAGAGCAAAACCCTAGAACAGGATAAAGAGCGCAGAAACGTGTTGGAAAACATGGTGACGGTTGTCCCTGATGTTTTTATAATGTTTGGGGTCAAGCTCAGGAGTTAGGAGTCTTTTCTGAGCAGGGTGTTGCGATCGGGGTCCCGAGCATGTGTCCCCTCTTTCGGGCAAAAGAGGGCTCGAGCCATGCATGGGATCTCGGGAGAATAGGTTCAGTGAACCCCTTCCGCTCTGAACACCAAAGGCAGATTACATATTTTAAGAGGCTGCGGAGCCCCAAAAATCGCAATCTAGTAAACAAAATGTTCGGACAGTAACTAGATCCTTGGCCAGCTCGGTGATCTGAGCCACGTTGGGCTTGACATGTGCCGAAGTTCTCGGGACGTAAAGGGATGAACTTTATGGCTTCCCAGTTGATGATGACCATGGAAGGAACCGGAAGTGTGCAGATGAGATGCCCATTCGTCGGGGTTGACATGCTTCACGTCGGAACTCTAGGTAAAATCAACGATCTAGTGAGCAGAAAGACCGGACAGAGACTAGATTCTTGGTGGCTGGGTGATCCGAACGATGTCGGGCTTTACGTGCGTCGAAGCTCTTGGGACGAAAGAGATTGACTTCGTAGCTTCCCAGTTGAGGATGATGTCCATGGGTGAACCAGAAGTGTGCAAGAAGGCCGTTCGTTAGGGTTAACATGCTTTGTGCGGCCGTGAGAGGAAAGAGATGGGGAACGTGGTTTGCATCATGGAAGTTCAGTGAATGGGGTTCAGGTTCCGGGTTGCATCTTTGGGCTGCTTCGATTGGTGCAATTTACACACAGCAATCTCCTCCATGCCCGCCCATTATCTTATTAAGGAAGTGTGGGGAGATGCCTGTTAGAGAGAGAGAGAGAGAGAGAGAGAGAAAAGAGAATGGATTTGACCCTATGAATTGCCGATGACTGGATCAAGCATGTGCTTGGTAGAGAGAGAGAGAGAGAGAGAGAGAGGGAGAAAAGAGAGGGGAATTTTATCGCATAATATTGAATCATTCAACTGATGTTTATGTACTCGTTCCTGAACTCAGGAGAGAAATGCGAATTTAACGTAATTCAATTGATACTGACCAGCCATTCTTTGAATTAGGGTGAGAGAGAGAGAGAGAGAGAGAGAAGAGGAGAAGGGGAAGGGGGAAGGGGGGTAAGTTCAATATGAATGTATCGTAATATCATATGACGCAGTTGATATCTTCATAGTTGCACTGTAAAATTCATACACGAGAAAAAAAAAATTTAGTATTGAGGCTCAAGAAATGAATGATTTAAAAAATATTTCTCCAAAAATGATCCCTTATATCTTGATAATCGTTTATATCTAAAACATTTGTATCGACGTTGAATATATTTTTCGTTCATTCATTTTTATAACCGATACGAGCAATAGATAAATACTTTTCAAATAATTTATTTTTTTGCAACATAGAAGCACCCGAATGATGCAACTGATATTTGTATGATTCAGAGCGAGAGAGAGATGAATTTTGTAATGTAGTACATAATATATTTGTATAAAAATTCTCTAAATTCAAGGTCACGGAGATTTCAAGATGAACTCGAAGAGTGATGGTGCTTGAGCAGTTTGAGGGTGACGAGGAAGCTTGTTGCGGAAATAGCATAGCTCAAATAATTGGGAAAATTGTCTAAAAAGTCTTGAATTTATTACATTTTGGCTAATTCGATGTTAAATCTTTCAATTTTGAATTCTAAACCTTTTGAAACTCTGCTAATTAAGTCCATTCGACCAAATTTAATCGAAAATCGTTGACTTGGGCGCCGATAGTGCCATGTAAGAAGGCCTTCTTTTTTCCTTATTTTTTTTATCAAGTCCGACTAGGGATTCACTCCCCCAGCGAGGTCCGGGCGATGGCTCGACCCTTGCATGTCACCGAACCTCGTTGGGCTGGTACAAAAAAAAAAAGTAAAAGAAAGAGAGGAAAAGAAAAAGAAAAAAAAATAGTAGAAAATAAATATAAAAAAACTCAAATGTTTAAAAAATTATCCGCGACAATTGGTTGTCTTAGTAGGAAGTCCGGCATCTACATCAACGATTTTCAAGTAAATTCGATGTACTCAATTAACAATGTGTCAAAAAATTTACGATTTAATTGATAAAATTAAAATATTTAGAGCTGGATTAGTCAAAGTGCAACAAGTTTAGGAGTTTTGAATAATTTTTTCTCAAATAATCATATGAGCGACAGGGTATTGTTTTATTTTGGGTAAGGAAGAGTATTGTTTATAGTAAAACAACGAATCTCTTCTACAATATTGCCTCTCTTTTTTTGTCACATCGGACAACACTCTGACCAATATTAGTTCTTACAATAGTATGGTGTGCGGGAAATAACAAATGTTTTCAATCACTATCTCTGTCTTATTTTAAATTTAAGGACACAAAGATGCGTTTGCAGAAAAGTCTATAAAGACAGAATATTTGGTGCAGCACGAGGAAGATTTGTACATTTATCGTGGGTTTATTTAGTAGAAAATAAGCAACTTCAAAATAATTTTTATAAAACATAATTTATTATATCGCTTGAAATTATTCGGCCAACCAAGAAATATGTTTATTATTGCCGGCGTTTTATGTTTAAATATTTTAAATGTAGGATAGAAACACTTTTTTGGTTATATATTTTTATCCATGCACCATCGGTAAAAGATTATTACCCGTTTTCGCAACTACTTTGATCCGTAAAAGAAATTATGGAAGCTCGTTTTATTTTGTTTCATCTGCCACGAAGATGGGAAGGGACGACCAGCTCTAACAATATTTTATGAACATTATCATATGAACCTATCTCCCGCCACGGAATGTTTGACTTGAGCCATAACTCTTTGGTATCGTCAATGATCCAAAGTTCAAGATGGGAGTAAGTATCGCCACAAGAAGTGTATCGGTATCGGGTTCGGCAATATAACACAAGCCATTTGGAGGTTACGACACGAGTAAGGCCGAATACCTTATGAATAGATATGGCTCTGCTTTACCACTAAGTCAGCCGCCATGGTAATAATTTGTGTAGGAAGTCTATTATGGTGTAAGATCTGTTCACGGGTCTCTTATGATTTCTAGCGATATAAACATGTGATTAATTTAAGTAAGTGAAATGGAGTTTTTTGGGGATGCTTCCTCCTCCCCCCAGGAAGACGGGGCAAGAAAATGGTCAACTCCGAAATGTTCGAACGAGGAAGAAACCCAAAGTTACAGAGACAGAGAGAAAGGAAAAAGTACAGAAAGCTCTCCCTTTCTCTCTCTATATGTCTCCCTATCCCTCTCCCTATCCCTCTCCCAGCTATAAATGAAAAGGCAGAGAGAGACAGAGAGAGAGAGAGAGAAACGTTACATGTCGTTCCGATCTTTCTAGCCCTTTTTTTAACTCGTTTTGTTGCGTTACATTGAAAAAAAAAAAAAGGTGATCTTTTGCCCACTTCCCCACTAACATCGTCATCTGTCTCTCTCTCTCTCTCTCTCTCTCTCCCCCGAGGTTGGGTTAAAATACCCACCAATGCACATCTTTTCGTTCTCTCTCTCTCTATCTCTGTGCGTGAAGACTTGAGCTCACTCTTCCTGGAGTTGTAAGAAACGCTCGTGGCCTCCTCGAAGCCTCTGATCCAAGCTTTTGCCCCTTTTTGTCCTCGTAAGTCATTGCAGCCAAAGGGGGGAAGGACAGGGGAAAGGACGAGGACGGGACATAATCTCAGGCGGATTTGGGTACTATCTAGGTTTCTGTCTTTCCTCTGATTCTTAGACTTCTAATCGGTCGGCCTCGGGCTTCGTGCGAATGGGTACTTTTCCCCTTTGTCTGACTTGTGCCCTTTTTTTAAGGCGAATCAGATCCATTGCCGCTAGTTTCTGTTTCTTCTTTGATATTGGGTAGTTTTCCTGGGGTTTTGGGTGCTTGAAGTCTCTTGCTTTTTGCGAATTTGTTTGTGGGGTGGGGGTGGGGGGCGGTTTGTTCTTTGGGGTTGAATGGTCCATTCGTGTTACTTGGTTTTTTATTTGAGCTCTGTTCTTCGCTTCTTCTATGGGATTTGGAGATCTGTGACGTTCTTGTTTTGGAGGGTTGGATTTGATGATTAGACTTGTGCCGTTGGAGTTCTTCAAAGTGTAATAATAGTGGTTTCTTGCTTTTCTTTTCCTCCCCTCATGTTGTCCTTTCTAGTGAATGATTACGCTGGTGAAATGTCTTCTATTAGATTATGATGATGGCACCCTTTTTCTGTTTTGCTGGTCCAGTTGACTTTCTATTGGTGCTAAATTATCATGCCTTTTTCACTTATTAATTGACAGTCTTTGTGCTTCAACATTATTAGATTTTGGAGTTGTGGGTCGACAAGGAAGTTACTCTCTATATTTGGCATCAGCTTGGTGACTTTCAAGGAGACTCTCCCTTTCATGCAGCTTCGATTCAGTCAGCTGGGAAATGGTTGCTTGAATCAGAATCATCTTCCTCTATGGTTCAGACTTCAAGTGGTGAATCTCATGAGATCCTTACATCACATTGTGCCAGTGTGCATTGTGGTTTCATAGCAAAGTGCAGGTTGGTATCTGATAGTCACACAGCTAGAATTTGGGATGAGATGTGCAAGCATTTGTTATGTAACTATATCTGAATGCAAAAAAAGCTGGTAGATTTGGTCAAGATCAGAAAGATACCTACCTTTTAACCTGATCACCAGTTTGGTCCTGATTTTAAGTGCTGTTCCAAAGCATGTTGGAATTGGTTATCACTAGGTAAGTATGGTTAGCAGATTATCTGCGGCAAAAATTACTTCTGAAGTGCTGCATCGTGTTTGCTGTATGAGTTGCAGCTGCTGTGACATTAAAAGATATTTATTTCGGATTGGTAATTAACGGGGTGTTTCTCTACATTGGTAATCTTGCATATGAATCATCCTTGCTGATTTAACCTTTTCCCTGGGTACTACTTAGAAGTATGGAATCTGAAACTGCAACTACGAACCATTTGGCTTTGGGCCTTCATCGTGTGCTTCCAGCTATCCTACCGGCATTTCTAATTTCAGTTGGATACGTTGACCCTGGAAAGTGGGCTGCTAATGTTGAAGGAGGTGCACGATTTGGGCTTGATCTTTTGGTATTTGTGCTTATTTTCAATTTTGCGGCAATTCTGTGTCAGTACCTGTCAGTTCAAATTGGTGTGGTCACTAAGAGAGATCTTGCTGAGGTACATAACTCTCTCTCTCCCCCGCACCCCCTTAGATTCGTGTCTTTGCTACTGCATTCACCATTGTCATGGCTACTGTGCTTTTACATTAACCCATTTTATACTCAGATTAAAGATTTTGGTGTTAGGAAATACTTCTTTTTTGGCTCTATGTGAACATGAAGTAACTAGAAAGGAAGCTACTTGATAGTTGATACACAACGGATATAGCTATTCCTTACCAGGCCATTTAGACAAGATTTGTTGGTACATGTAGGTTTACATACCGTTATATTCTTCATTAGTTTCAGCCTATTGTGGCCCTTGGTCTCTTGTATCTGAAGCACTCTTACTCACTTTATTTTTCGCAAACTGATCCCCCATTTTCCTTAATAAGAACTGAACTTCTACGCTGGGGGAAGCAGGAGGACGAAGGACGCGGCTATTCAATGCTGGAGTCCACATGCTACTGTGTCACTGTTTGCTTATGCAACTTTTTTTGCATGTTAAATGAGTTAATGTGCCCATGAACGTATTTTCAGCCCGTAACATGGCATTGAGTTTTCAATGTACTTAAATGATGTGAGCCTTTTTCTTTAATGTTGCACGTCTTTTTTGAGTTCTGAGAAATTTGCATCCCCATTTCAATGATGTTGCAGATTTGCAGTGATGAGTACGACAGATGTGTATGCGTTCTATTGGGGATTCAGTTGGAGTTTTCTATGATTGCATTGGACATTTCTATGGTATTAAATTTTAGTTGTTGATGGCTAGTAGATTTCTTTGATGTAGTTAGCATCTAGAAGTATTTCTCCGTTCTTACTCTATTTTGGCCTTCACTCTGACTCATGCCAGATTGTGGGAATGGCACACGCACTAAATCTTCTTCTTGGGGCGGATTTGTTCAGTTGCATTTTTTTGACTGCTATAGATGCTGTTTTCTACCCTCTTTTTGCAAACCTCCTGGTAAGCCTGTGAATAGCTGCAATTTATCACTCATTGACTGTGCTGTGTCTGCCGTGATCCAATTCTTTAAGTTCTTTTCCTCAGGAGAACTGCAAGGCCAAATTCCTATGTGTATGCATTGCATGCTTCATAATTTGTGCTTTTGTTTTTGGATTACTGCTAAGTCAAGCAGAAATCCCTCAAACCATGAATGGGGTGCCTACTGTATTCAGTGGGGAGAGTGCATTTATGTTGATCAGTCTTCTTGGAGCAAGTATTCTGCCTCAGAATTTTTACCTCCATTCTGCCCTAATTCAGGTCTCTCTCTCTCTCTCTCTCTCTCTCTCTCTCTCCACACGTGCGTGCATGTGCGTATGTGTCACGTGCGCGATGTGCGTATGTGTCGCATGCACTGAAAAGCACAAACGGCTTAGAATAACTCCGCTTTGAAGTCTTCTCTTGGGAAAGAAAGATTCCACTTCTTCCCCATACATTACTTCAAAGTTCATTATTTTCATACCTTCCCTTTTGTAAGCATTTACTTCTATTTTTTTACAAGAAACCTTTGGCTGATTTAACTTGCTAATGTGTGAAATATTTGGATAGTATTTGCTTTAGCGAAGAGAATAGGGCAAGAGGGAAAAGGGAGAGAATAACAGGAGGGATGAAAGACAAGCTGCAACATCTTGCAATCAATCCGTGCTTTGAGTGTTCTATTAAACCATTTAATATGATAACTCCACAGCCTTTATTTATGCCTCCTCTGCTTATTCAAAACATTCATCTTTTCTTCAACCATTGACAATAAAAAAGAAAAGCATGCAAGCCCCTTTGAGGAGGAGGTGAATTCCTTTTTTTTTTACTTTGGGAAGAAATCCAGAAGAACAACGATATAATTATTAAATTGAAACATATATGTAATTGGTGCAAACAATGGCATCATGGATTTGTTGCACATATAATGATTTTTCTTGTGGAAGGAAAAAGCTTATACGTCTCAAATGTCTTTAAATCAGACTTGAAAAAGTAAAAGAGCCTGAGCCATCTTCATTGGATGTTTGTTGATCTGTTAAAAGATAATAGTGTCAAGTAACCAATTTCATCAGATTTATCAATTTAAGTGAATTGACTAGATTTGATCCGTTTGTGTAAAGTTGACATGTCATTTCACTTCAAAATATGGTATAGACTGGATTTGAAATTGTGATATATATATGTGTTCTTTTTTTGGAGTAATAAACCTTCTACATACTAGTGGAGCAACAAGGAGACGACTACAATGAAAACTAAGCATTTTAGCATTACATGGGTCCTCATGTGAGGATACATGCACCTGATTAGTTTGATATCATATTTCTGTCTCTTGCTTATTGAGGGGATGAAAGCAAGGTAATGTTATGGAATCATGTGAAGAGCTCTGTGGTATTTGATCAAAAGACACATGATAAATATTTAGAGATACCTGGTTTTGGGGCTCAACTGAGTGAGATTGTCTCTTCTGGTAGTCAAAGATGAAATCCAGTAAAAGTACCGATTGATGATTATCTCATAATTTTTTTATGGTTCAATCATACAATATTCACATAACGGATGTATTAATAAGTAATGCTTTGTTCATACATTTGCTTGTGACTTTTGGTCTTTCATAATGTTGGTGAAATTTCTTGCAGCATTACCAGGGAGGGCCTAATTTTTCTAATGGTTCCCTGATTCACAACCATCTATTTGCCATTATATGTGTATTCAGTTGCATTTCTCTGGCAAGTTATGCGCTGATGAGTTCAGCTGCAAATGTGTTCTATAGTGCGGGCCTTGTTTCTCTTACTTTTCAAGATGCTCTGACCTTAATGGAGCAGGTTGGCTTCTTTACTATATTAGGTCTCTCCTCGATAAGTTATGATTTTTCTCTATTGGCCACTCATTTCTTATGTCTTCCTTGGACAACTTGTACAGGTATTTCCGAGTCCAATTGGACCTTTTCTTTTACTAGTGGTTTTGTTCAGCTCTAGTCAAGCCACAGCTTTAACCTGGGAGATAAGTGGAGAAGTGGTCTTGCATAATTTCATGATGGTGGACATCCCAAGCTGGCTTCACCGTGCTTCAATCAGAATTTTTGCCATCATTCCTGCTATTTACTGTGTATGGAATTCTGGAGCTGAGGGGTTGTACCAATTACTCATTTTTACACAGGTTGTGGTAGCTCTGCTGCTCCCCTCCTCTGTGGTCCCTCTTTTTCGTGTTGCCTCATCCAGAACAGTGATGGGTATCCACAAAATCTCTCAGGTTGTGGAGTTCTTGGTTCTGATTACATTTATTGGAATGCTTGGCTTGAAGATTATATTTGTGTTGGAGATGATATTTGGAAGTAGTGATTGGGCTGGTAATTTGAGATGGAACATTGGCAGTAATTCATCTTACCTGTATGTTGTCCTTGTCATCACTTCTTCTGCATCATTGGGTTTGATGCTATGGTTAGCAACTACACCATTAAAATCTGCGAGTTCGCAAACAAATGCACAGTCATGGAATTGGGATTTGCAAAGGACAACTGAGGTTTATGATGAGAAAGTGGAGTCTGATTTTGGTGGTGTTGGAGAACACAGCCAAGAGCTGGATGCATCTCCTTTACCTGGGAAGTCCCACTCTGTCGCATCTGTAGTGACTTCTGTGGTTGATTCACCAGTGACAGAATCTGACCACGAGCGCAGTTTGATGACTCTAGACGAGAAGCAGTCTAATATTGTGTTACCAAACTCACAAATATGCTCTTCCGAAGAACTGACATCTGTAATGCAAGGCATGCCGCACTTAGCTGTGTCAAAGGAGATATCTGAAACTAAGGCCACAACAATAGAGGTGATTGAATCAGTTGAGCCTGTTGAGAAGACCGTGAGAGTTGAGGTAGACCTCCCGACTAAAAATGATGATGGGAAAAATTCCTGGGAACGCGAGGAACTATCAAAAGGAGCTTTGGGGAGCACTCCAATTATACCTGAGGCTCCAGGCTCATTCAGGAGTCTCAGCGGCAAAAGTGATGATGGTGGAAATGGTGCGGGTAGTCTTTCGAGATTAGCAGGGTTGGGGCGTGCTGCGAGGCGTCAATTAGCTGCCGTTCTCGAGGAATTTTGGGGACAGCTCTATGACTTTCATGGAAAAGTTATTCAAGAAGCAAAAGCTAAAAAGTTTGATCTGTTGCTTGGGGTTGATGCGAAGGTCGCCGCTTCAACAATCACAATGGACACATCTGGGTTGGACTCTCCTGCATATTTCCCTTCATTGGCTGGAAGAGGATCTGATCCATTTATGAGCCCGGAGTATGTTTGATTCTCCCGAGCAACAGAGGGTACAGAGTGGCCAAGAGTCACCTTATGGGTCTCAAAGGGGATCTTCTGCTCTATGGTCCAACCAAATGCAGTTGTTGGATGCATATGTTCAAAGTTCTAACCGTGGAGTAGACGCTGGCGAGAGGCGTTATTCTAGTTTGCGTCTTCCTCCCTCTTCTGATGGCTGGGATAACCAGCCTGCCACAGTTCATGGTTATCAGTTTGCATCATATCTCAATCGGGTTGCGACTGAAAGAAGTTCTGTTTGTTTTAATGGGCAGGGCGAGATCTCAAAATCCCTGTCCTTGGGCCCATCCAGCTACAAGGACTCTAATGCTTATTCTTTGGGGCAAAAGTTGCAGAATGGGTTGAGCCCTGTACAGACATCCTTTCAGAATGTTGCGGTTTCTGGAAATAGTTTAATCCATCCGGAGAGTCATTATTATGAGCATTTCTCTCCTAGCCCTTCCCATAGTGCGCTGGCTTCAGCCAATGAGAAGAAGTACCGTAGTTTGCCAGATATTTCTGGAGTGTCTGTCTTTAATCGCGATTCAGGTGTGTCTGCCAAGAATGCTCAGTGGGACACTTCCATTGGATATGGTCCATCTGTAAATAAAACGAGTTATGAACCTCCAGGATTCTCTAGTCCTGTATCTAGAGTAGGCCCATTGGCGTTTGACGAGCTCTCTCCATCTAGCAAATATCGAGATGCATTGTCTATGCAGTTGACATCAAACTCAAATACTTCATCCCTCTGGTCGAGACAGCCTTTTGAGCAGTTTGGTGTTGCTGAGAGAAGTCGGACATTGGGCAGCATAGGAAGCAAGTCGAGCGCATTTTCTAGAGAAATTACTTCTGTTGTGAATGCTGAGGCCATGCTTCTCCAGTCCTTGAGACATTGCATTTTGAAACTCCTGAAGTTGGAGGGATCTGACTGGCTGTTTAAGCAAAACGACGGTGCTGATGAGGATTTAATCGACAAGGTTGCTGCTAGGGAGAAATTTCTTTATGAGGTGGAAAAGAGGGAGATGAACAATGCTTCATTGAAGAATGAAGGGTTTGGTTCTGCAAATTTTTTGATTCCATCTATTCCCCATTGTGGCGATGAGTGTATCTATAGAGCCGATCTCATAATAAGCTTTGGCGTGTGGTGTGTACACAAGGTTCTTGATCTGTCGCTCATGGAAAGTCGGCCAGAGTTGTGGGGAAAATATACTTACGTACTTAACCGACTTCAGGTATTGTACTGTGGAAACATTTTGAGATAGATAAATTCGCGGTTACTGCTGCGGATCTCACCGTAGAGTTAGATATTTGTGGTCACATCGAATTGCTTGTTGGCCGTACCTGACTTTGCCAAACCATATGGATCCTGATTGACCTATTTCTTTATTTGCAGAGTATGCATAAGTCACCGTTGTCTAACTTCAAGATGAATGTTTGTGAGCCCTTATCCTATGTTGTGCTAGTCCAACCGTCATGTGCATGCTGATTTTAGATTCTTAGCTACTTTTAGGTGGGAAGCATAATGCATAAGTTCATGCCTTCCTTTGATCTTGCTTTCGTTTCCTCAATGGTTGACTGCTAGAGTTGTCCGAAAATGGATAACCCTGCAAGAAGCCTCAAGCAGCAACCTTAGTCAAAACTTCTAGTTTATCATGCATACACTGGTTGTCATACTATATCCATGCCTTGTGAACAGGGAATCATTGAACCGGCATTCTTGAAGCCCCGAACACCGATGCCCCCTTGCTTTTGCCTCCAAATTACTGGTGTAAACTTCCAGCAGGTACCAAGCCCTGCTGTTGGAATTAATGATTCATTACCTCCAGCCGCAAAAACTGCCCGTGGCAAATGCACAACGGCGGCGATGCTCCTTGAAAAAGTCAAGGATGTGGAGACTGCAATCTCAGGAAGGAAAGGTCGGATGGGCACTGCAGCAGGCGATGTGGCTTTCCCTAAGGGGAAAGAGAATTTGGCATCTGTCCTCAAGCGATATAAGCGTCGACTGTCCAACAAACACGTCGGTTCACACGAGGGGGTCCGCAAGATTCCGCATTCTGCTTCTTATGTCTCGTAGCGCAGATGAACTTTATATCTACCTCCCTCCCTCCTTGTACCAAAGTTCTTTTTGCTGCAAATTTTTCTTTAGTTCTGGTGGAACCATTAGTATGTAATGTGATGTACTGATATGTAAATGCTGCGGATTAGTCAAAGCTCATGGAAAGAAGGGGTTGGCTATGGGTTGAGGTCTTGTAGTTCTCAAGTTCTCACTACTCTTAGTGGAGTGGTTTTTCCCGAACCCTCCCGAAAGGGGGAAACAAGAGAGCTTCCTCGAGCAGGGGATAAATGCCGAGCACCGAGAGCCATGCTGTTTTTAAGTCTGCAGTGTCTTCATTGCTCTAGCTTTCCGCCAATGTCGCAGACCCTTGTTTTCGGGACATATTGTAGGAAGGCATTGTGGCCTGGAAATCATAACAGGTGGCTGTCATCGATCTTGCATGATTGTATGTGCTTTCATGCGTAACATGTGAAAGTTGATGGATTCAGGGTGAGAGAAGTCTTCTCCTCTCATCTTCCCCTTTCAGGAAGTTTTTTTATTTTTTTGGTCAACTTTTCAGGAGGATTGAATTGTCGAAAATGGTTGAGAACTTTGCAGAGTTATTCATCAGGAGCATGAGGCAGTGACACAATTATTCCCTGCAAGAAGCGAAAACCAGGATGTTTGGGCAGTCCAGTCATGCAGATTACCTGGAAAAAGGAAAACAAGGCGGAGATGTTCAATCTGGGGTCGGACACTATCTGGAGATTCATCTGGAAATTCTTAATGATGAAAGTCAACTCTTTGATGGCTACAAGAAAAGCTAAAATCAAAAGTAGCTAGCGCGAGCACACGATGGCATGTATCGAGTCGAGTTGGGCGAAGCTTGTCGACTTTGACATATAATTAAGAGACAATGATATAAATAATTCTTAAATTTTTGCTCAACGTGTAATATGATTTTTGAATTTTTAATTTGATCAATTTGATTCCCGATCTTTAGCTCAATGCGCGCAATATGATACCTCAATTTTCAATTTATTCGATGTAATCCTAGAATTTTTGGAATATATTCAATTTAGTCCTTGAATTATAAGAAAATGTTCAAAATCATCCTTAAATTTGAATTAATAGGAGGAATAAATTGAATATTTTTTTTTATAATTTATTAACTCAATTGAACATGTTCGAAAAGTTCATGGATCATATTTATCAAATTAAAAGTTTAGAGATTGCGTTGCGTATTGAGCTATAGTTCGGGGATTATGTTGATCAAATTAAAAGTCTTAAAGACTATTTAGAAGTCGTTTTATGTGATTATCCCATGTAATATCAAACTGGGAGACACAAAGCAAAGAGCGTAGGCCATGGAAGAGCCCTTGGCATTTTTTTTTTTTTTTTTTATTTATAGGGGGTCTTGTTTTTTTTTTTTTTTTTTTTTTTTTTTTTTTTTTTTTTTTTTTTTTTTTTTTTTTTTTTTTTTTTGGTTTTTTTTTTTTTTTTTTTTTTTTTTTTTTTTTTTTTTTTTTTTTTTTTTTGTTGGGGGGGGCCGGGGGGTCTTTTTTTTTTTTTTTTTTATTATAGCGGGCGGGGGGGGTTTTTTTTTTGTTTTTTGAAACGGGGGCCCGGGTCAAGGGGGCGTTTTGACCCCCGGGCCCAAATGGCCATGTCTGGCATCATAAGCACATGCGACATGCGCATGCCCAAGATTTTCTTCCTCCACCACGAGGAAAGCATTAAAGAATGGGATTTGGTGCTTTGTATACCATCTCATTTGTCGTTTCTTTGCACACGAAAAAGCATTCCCCTTCGAGTCCCAGGTCTGAACTTGCCGTCATCACTATCATCTTCGCTAACCCCGCAATTCTCTCTCTCTCTCTCTCTCTCTTTCTGTGGGTGTGGAGTATATTGATGTGGGCATGCGTCGGTAGAGGTAAGCAGTTCATTCGCAAACTTGGCAATTGATTCTGCCATAGATTGATGATGATGGTGATGAACACGGTAGCACAGTGATAAAGTTCGTTTTTTTTCTCCTCTCTGTTTTGGTTGGCCGAGCGATATAGCTCAGTCGGACGCAGATTTCATTTGATGGAGCGTCACCACGAGATGATTTTTATCTTCGATAGTGCCATGGAATGTCGTGCAGTCTTGTGGGATCGATGGGAAGCGAGAAATCCCACAGCTTTGTTGCAGTTTTTGTTTCTTTTTTTTTTTTTACTCTTTTTGGGGGATGATGCACTTCACCTTAGTCGAAAGGGGAGGTTGTAAACCCTCTGCATATACGCACCGATGCTTACAATCCTGTGCAGAATAGCTTAAAGAGACCAAAGGGACATACAAGTACTTAAAGCTCCGGCAGATTTTGCTTGACCCCCATCTGGAAATTCCAGCTGCGAACGTAGCAGTTTGAGCTGGGGTTAAGCTTCAAGCCAGAGAGGATTCCAAATCTGTCAAAAGATAGCTAGAAATAGCTCCCGAATGGTTGCCCATCACCACCATTCAAGAAAAGAAGCAGATCATCTGCAAAACCCAGGTGCGGGGGATGACGATGGGGGTGATGCTGGAGCTCTCCATTCGCAGCTGCACAGCATATTAGCACTTTTGGAGAAAACCTCAATGGCCATGATGAAGATTGTTTAGTAGAGAGTTCCAGCTTTACTGAATCAAAATGCTTTCTTGATGTCCGCCATTGACAAAAGATGGTTCAAGCTGATAAAATCAGACAACAAATCCTTTCGGTGTTCTAGTTGAACTTGTTTTTAATACACCTTTAGATGATTTTGCAGCAGGAAATAGTGCGAAACCTCGACCATTTCAGAAGGTTTTGGCACCTTAGGGACCAAGCTAATGGCGATACATAAGTTACTATTTATCGGACAAAAACCAGCGTCGCGCTCTTTGTCGATTGTTTTATTTACTACTAGAGCACAGTGATGTCAATCCCTGGTCGATGTTGCTTGATACGCCGCGCCACTGTTTTTTTGTTTTTTTTAGGCATTGATGTCCGATACCCAGAGCAAAAGATGTTAACTAATGCGTGTGCCGCGGATCTGGTCTCTGGTGTTTGAGCACCGCAGCGTTAGCAGCGGAAGACCTGCGCATCGGGCTACGGTTAACGACATGGGATACATAGTTGTGGTGTCGCTGCCGGCCATTCTGTTCATCCTGATCGTGGCGCTCGCATTTTACCTCGTGGGGAGGGCCCGTGGGCGGAGCGAAGCCGCTAGGGCGCCTCGCTACTTTGGACCCCCTGCTCCTCCATTTCAGCCCCATGAAAAGCCCTCCGAAGTATGAAATTGCTGTAGCATATGTACATGGATGTGTGTGTGTGAGAGAGAGAGTATATGAACATAATTGGGTTTGATGAGTATAATGCCTGAATATGCGTTGCTTTACGCTGACATCTTTGTGTGAGAGTATGTTACATTGTTGACTGGCTGTGGACCCTTTTCTTTTTCAGCTCTTCCTGTGTAATCAAGCTCATATATGGCTACATCTTTACAGTCAGGATGGAATTGGAATCCCCTTCCTCTTGAGTACTTTTTCTTTCGAGGAATGGCTGCACCGCGGCGCGGAGCAGAGCAGCTCGGCAAACTCATCGCAGGACGGCTGGCACTTCGCGGCCTTGGACCTCCTCCTCTCCTTCCTCCAAGGGCAAGCGTTATCGGTAGCTCAAGGGGTGCGCCCATCAACAAGCTCCCAAAAAAGATGGAGACCGAGGGATCATGCCACTGCCGGTAGTCTCAGCAACGTCCCGAAACGCGAGTCATCATACTAAGATCTTGCTCCCTTCTCGCGCCTGCCATTGCCAAGTACTTGAGCTCCAAGCCGTGCTTCGGGCTCTCTTAACCCACAAATCATCCGTCGCCGACAGTATCGTCTTCCCAACTAATTCCGTCTGACTCTTCACGCCACTGAAAGTACGAACACGTTGGTCACTTCCCTGTCTTTCACGGTTGTTGCTCTCTATGGTGCTCTCCCTACTTCTAAATTGTTCAAAGGGTCTCTAAAACTATTTTGTTGTGCAATGTTTATCACGCCCGAGAAAATCCTCCTATGAGGATGGGTACCGTGATACGACCAACCAGCCATGTCATTATCCATGCCACGAATCAGTCCGTGGCCAGGCACGAGGGTCGACCAGGGACCATCCAACATGGCCGAGCATCAACCAAGATGGTCGAGCGGATGAATCAGTGCATGAATCGCTGCATGAACCAACATGTGAACCTGGCGGAGCCATGGTGCAGCACACAGCCAGCACCATGCCATGCTTGATGCAGTGTGCGACCAGGCACCCGTCTAGGAGCAGCCTGACTTGGCCGAGACATGATCCCAAGCTGCCGGGCCGGCGAACGGACACAATCCCTCACATTCCAAGAGGCCTTCTGGAACATTCAAAGGCCTGTCTACACAATGATTCATCCATGGGGAGATCAAGAGTCCCACAAGGGACAAACCACGTGAGACGAAACATGGGAACCCAAGCCATGCAAGACAAGGGGAATACGACGAACACGAAAAGAAAATTTTTTTTTTGTTGAATACAAAACGGATGAGTTGAAGGGCCACACGAAAAGACGAGGGGCATTTCTTACATAAAGAGGGGTGTTCTCCCTCATTGGAAACCACCTTTGTACACATCATCTAGTGCAATCGACTCTCATTACTCTCCCGCAACTCACTCTCTCTCGGTTCCCTCTCTTCCTCTCCAAGTTCGAGCGAGTGTGAGCGAGTGAACGATCTTTGGGTCAAGGCTTGATTCAGGCAAAACACCCATCCACATAGCTTGAGTTGCTGCATGATTGTGAGTCAAACACCGCCCCTGACACTTGCATCATATGTTTTTTTTTTTTTTTATCCTTTCTATTAGAATTATGGATGGAAATCGCTACCAAATACTGTGTAATATTTTAAAAAATAAAATAAGGATAAATAAACTATACTTAGAAATTTAAAAATTAAAAGAGGGTATTCCATCGTGGGAGATCACATGTCTTAGCGGTTGCCAGCCAAGGGTTGCAATAACCCCCAGCCGTGGCCGAATTTGGTCTTAGCTAGGGTCACATTACCCCAAAGACGGTCAATAAGGGCTTGACGACCCTTGCCGGCATGTGGGGAACACCATCACCACCTTATAACAACTTTTCTCTTCAGGTTTGTTTCTTTTTTTTTTTTCCTTTTCTAATTTTATACATTCTTATCCAACAGTGAAAAGGCAACTATACATAAGCATCGTAAGATTTTACAAAAATTCTCCAGATTAATTATTACTTCATTCCGTAATAAATATGAGCATGAATGTTTCTTTCCCTTCGACCATTTTAAACCAACTTAGTCCTAAATTTGTTAGTTTATTTACTTTTTCTTTTTGGTCGGATATTTTACTTTTTCAAAGTCGAATATTGACTTTACGTGCTTATTTTTACAAGTTCATCGTTGGTGCCTGTATGTCGGTGAACATAAGTTTTTATTTTACAGTAATTTTTTGGGATTTTTTTTTTTACTTTTTTGGTTTGGGTGGTGGTGCCCTTGCCTGATAAAAGAAAACACCAAAAACGGTCGAGATCTCCCAGTTATTTAAGAATGTCCACGATACTTCATCGAAAGCCCAAAAAAGAAAATTTGCCTTCACGTGGGGCCCGTTTGCGACACGATAGTAGAGTAACGTGAACTTAGAATTAAAAAGAAATAATAACACAAATGATCACACGAACTTTGATCTATTATGTAACGTAAAGTCCTTAAGACTTTTTGGACACTTCTTCCTCAGAATATTTGATCAACATTGATGTTGAACTCACATCGGCATTTCTATTTCCATTTTCTCAAAGGATCAATTGAAATGAAAATTAAAAATGCTTTATGAGCCTACATTGCACAAAATGTTAAAAAAACAATGAAGTTCAACAACCTAATTAAATAATGGATTAAAGCGTAATTTTACAAATATTCTCCAGATTAACTATAACTTCATTCCGTAATAAGATCTGAGACCATGAAGTGCTTCTTTCCCTTCGACCATTTTAAATTAGATGTCGGCAATGTTAAAATTCAATTGCTCGTTATATTTGATTGCTTTTATTAAATTAGGATTTCATCGTTGGTGCCTTTTTATCAATAAATATAATGACAATTTTCTCGATCCTCCATTTACAATATAATGACACACCAATGGTCGAGACCTGCCCTTTGAAACTCTGTTTTTCGATTTAAAAAATTTGTTTCTTGGGCCATTTTACCCTGAATTGGAGATTGACGTGAACTTGTTTTTAAAAGGATGTCATCAGCAACCGCGACGATTTTAATCAGTGCGTTTTTTTTTTTCAATATAATCTAAATGCCTGGACGCGGAGAGCCAACGACCTCGTCGAGGTTCAATGAAACCCCTATAACTCCAAATAAACCGAGTAAGTTCCAGCCCTTTTTGATATGATTTAGAGATAATCCCTTTGCACTTTATTAAAGCAGTTTATGATACATCGATTGGCAGGGCTAAACTTGTCGATTCAATTCTAAATTTTTTCATTTTGTAATTAACCGTTGATTGGTAAAAATTGTTGACGTGGACGTCGGCCATTCTACGTGACCATCGATCTTGCGATATGAACAATTTGTAATGATTTATTATTCTTATTTTTTAATTTTCTTAATATATTTTAATTCTTTTTTTTTTTTTTTTGGGTTTAGAGGTTGGTTATCCTCACCGGTAGGACCGTCGGGCTCGAAAGGAGAAAAAAAAAATAATAAAATTGATTTTTAATTATAAAATATTTAAAGCACTTCGAATCGACAAACTTAAAAGATTTTGGGCTAATAGGATTTGCCAAAATATAAGATCTAAAACCGAATCGACAAATGTAAAAAAAATTGTAAAAAATTTAGAACTTTTTTGACAATTTTCCCCTAACCGGCTCTAAAAAATATGGATGCCCGCCCATTTCGATCTGGATTAAGCTGGATTTTGGGTTGGGCATGTGTAAATTTTCTTGTTTAAAGTTAAACATCGTGAGAGTTCGTCTATGCGGACTGAAAAGCTCGATTCGGTCCAAATCCTTAAATAATCCGCTCAAACCTAATCCGACCCGTCGATTTGCCGCCCCTACCACACCGCTCCATTCTTGTTTAGCTTAGATCGACGTCGGTGTTTATATCTTCGTAGGCTAGTTGGTGCATTTGAGGAGGTTTAAGGTTGACAAAAGTATTAAAGAAAATACAAATTAAATATGAAAAAAGCGAGAGAGGTTGCTCTTTCTCATCTCCATCTCCATCTACACCTACCAAAACCTTTTTTCTTTTTTTTTTTTTTTTTTGGGGCCGTAACGCCCACCAAAACCAAGAGAAGAGAGGGTTGTTGAACCCGATTTTTCCTTTTTATAAATTTTAAAAAAATCTATCATATCTCTAATATTATTTTATGCGATTTTTGCTCTGTTTTCTCGTGAAACGCGAAAATCGAGTCTCGCACCTATAATATTAACGTCCTTACTTCTTAATCCTTTTATACAACGAAGATCGCATATTTATTGAAAAAAAATTAATATTGAAGATCCGCTATATATATATATATATTTAATCGCATTATGGGGTCCTTGTAAAAAAATTAAGTGGGATATAAATATAAAATCTTACCTTTCAAAAATTCAAAAAAAAATCTCGCATTAAATAATGAATAAGATAACTAAAATTAGGAGAATTTGCGGCCAATTAGAGGGGGTTGGTTTGGTGAGATATCGACACTCCACGCTGTCTGCACCTATAAAGCACTTGATCACTCTCCCTTCCCATTCCCCCTCCGCCGGTGTAGATCTGACTCTCTCTCTCTCTCTCTCTCTCTCTCTCTCTATAGAGCTTCGCATTTCCGCCATGGTTTCCGAAGGCATCGTGCTCGGGATGGGCAACCCCCTCCTCGACATCATCGCCGTCGTCGGCGACGAGTTCCTCCGGAAGTACGTCCTCCTCCTCCTCCTCCTCCTCCGCCCCTGCTCCCGATCTCGTTTCCGTGTCTTCGTGCGCGTGTTGTTCGGATGCTTTCGGTTTTTTTTTTTTTTTGGGGCGGAGGGAGGGTGGCGGCTGTGCAGATCTTGCGCCGCCTGAGCATTCGGTTGCGCTAGCGAGTTTAGTTTTTCGAGCTTGTGCTCCGAATGTCCGATGGTTTTGCGCCTCTTTAAATGTTAGATCTGCCTCTGTTTTGAAGTTGGAGACCGCAGGAATGACGACGTTAGCAGCTACTTCATTCCAATGTTCTGCTTTAATAGAATAGGTCAATGCTTTTGCGGTAACGATCGACGATGGAGCAGCTTCTTGGCGGGCACGGTTTCTGATATTTAAGTTTGAATGTTCAATCAAGCGTGGACCGTCCTTGTAATGAGCTTTGCAGGATGTTAATTGCTGATATAAAAATGAACCGCATGCTCTCGTTACTCTGCCCTGAGAACTTAACTGGCCATTTCTACGTGACAGATATGACATCAAGTTGAACAATGCGATTCTCGCTGAGGACAAGCACCTGCCCATGTAAGAATCTTTCTCTCACATGATTTAGGTAATTCGTGGTCTGTACCTGAATATTTCTTTTTTCATTGTTGACCGTTAAGATTATTGTTACGACATGTAAGATGATTGAGGCTTAGGGTGAATGCTGTGCGCTCAATGTTAATCCAGTCACGATAACGGCTTATGCATATACAGCAGCAGAGAGCAAATGGTTCATTTTCTTCTTGACCCGTGAACTGTTGGTTAGCTTTTAATGTGAACATGCTACAAAATGCCCTGTTTCAGCTCTCTCTTTTTGCTTCCTGTGACTTCTTAGTCTCTGTGTTAATGATGAGTGTCCGAGGAAAGGAGTACTTACGAAGTGGAGTAGCTCACCATTCCTTTCCCCTTGTTCCCTTATGACAACGATAGATAGCACCATTATTGTTTGCTGGTAGGAAGAGATCTCTCTCCTTTTCTGGCATTACTATGAAGAATTTTCGATCGCCCTCAATTATCTTCAAAGAGTTATATCTGTAGATGATGGGTAACTATGCTGAGTGAACATGTTGCAGGTATGAGGAAATGGCTAGCAACTACAGTGTAGATTACATTGCTGGGGGTAATGCATATTATGGACTTCTCTCCTGTGCTAAATTGATATCTGTAATCAGAACAATGTGTCATTTCTGTTCCACAAGTGATATCCTCCTTCTTTTCTAGGTGCTACTCAGAACTCAATCAGAGTTGCTCAGGTACATCCGGGAATTGTTAGTCTATTCTAGCATCTGGTAAATTAAAGTGTTATCTGATGACCTAAAAAGGTCTTCTTTGTCCTCTACAGTGGATGCTTCAGGTTCCTGGTGCAACCAGCTTCATAGGCTGCATTGGAAAAGACAAATTTGGGGAGGAGATGAAGAAGAATGCTAAACTTGCTGGTGTGAATGTAGGTCTTTCTTCTCTGGTTATTTGTATTGTTCTGTGCATTGTCATGCCTAAGCTGATGCAATCATCTGATGCATACTTCAGGTCCACTATTATGAGGATGAAAATGCACCAACTGGCACTTGTGCCGTCTGTGTTGAGGGTGGTGAAAGGTCAGTTGATGCTCAGATGGGTTTTACAAATTCTACTACCTTTTTCATTTGGATATACACATCTCTATCTCGACACTAATTTATACTGACGCAAGTGGTTCTTGATTCTTAAGTACGGACTTCAAACATGTCTCTTTGATCAAACGAGTTATGAGGTTCCTATTGGATACCATGATGTGCTTAAACTTATCTGAAGTGGAATCTCTACTGATGTATGATTTTGTAAAGTTTGATTGAGTGTTCTGACCAGCTAGAGCTCGCCTTTCCATTGTAATCCAACGGCCTTTTACCTTATTCTCATAGATACTGCCTACAATACCAAATGTTAGCCTAACCATAACTTCACGAGGGAAAATGTGTGAATGAATCTTGCTTTCTTTCTATGGTGCATGAGCTTGTCAAATGTAAGTTCATCCAACCATATCCTTGGGGGAATGTCGTTTCAGGCTTATTGAGTTGAACTCTTGTCAGAAATCTCACTCTCAAGCAGTTTATATATGTGTGCCTTGTCGTTTTTTTGGGTCTGGGTCATAGATGCTTGTGCTGTAAAATGGTAGAAGTCTACTCTCTCCTCTGGAAGCTGACAACATATTGAGTAATATCAGTAAAAGATTCGACATTACGTTGTGCCCCTCTTTTGCAGTTGGAAAAAAGAGCTCATTTTGTTATGCCATTGGTATGGTCTAGGTGTGGGGGTTGGGGGTGGAAACACAGGTCAGGGATCAAAACTCATTACCATAAGGAAAAGACACATTTATTTTGTTATTTTGATTGTTTATATTAGGGTAAATTTCCTGTTGTTCCTGCAGTATTAGGTAATTGTTGCTTTACTCCCTACATTTTGAACTTGATAGTTTGTTCCTGAAGTTTGCATGTTTTATGTGCTTTGTACTGTAGCGTATTTTGAGTGCATGGTGGATGTTAAAATGTAGTTGGTAACCTAAAAATCTGCGAGGAATCATAGTTATTTAGAATTTATATTTCCGAACCAAGTTGTCTTGTTTTTAAAATTCAGGGCCTAAAGTGGCAATCACTTGGAACTTAAAAGGGCTCTAAAGTTGATTATACTTTATAATATCTTAAGAGTTGATTATACTTTATAATGCAGAGGTAGTGCTAACCTGGCTGTATTCCTTGTTCTGGTTGACAATTTTGGTGTGCTTTCAACTGTCAACACTATCAAGACTCTTCTTGCAAGTTGTAATTAGTTGGACTAACAAGAAGTTCGTGTTGGTGTTTTATTTTAGGTCTCTTATTGCCAATCTCTCTGCGGCCAATTGCTACAAGTCTGACCACTTGAAACAATCAGAAAATTGGGCGCTAGGTAGCTTGTCCAACTTCAGGTTTTGGTAACTTGGATCTTTTCTACTCGTACGGTTTCACTAAAAGGACATCATTGTTGGACCTACATTAAACAGTTGAGAAGGCCAAGTACTTCTACATTGCTGGATTTTTCCTCACTGTATCCCCAGAGTCTATCCAGCTTGTTGCTGAACATGCAGCTGCAAATGACAAGGTTGGTTGCTTGAAGGAAAAAGGAGATAGTCCTTCATGTCTGTTAATTTTCAGCAGCTTTACCTAAGATTGCTTGATCAATGTTTTGTGTTCACAGCTATTCATGATGAACCTTTCTGCTCCATTCATCTGCGAATTTTTCAAGGATGCTCAAGAGAAGGTCTTGCCGTAAGCATCTATTACCTTGAACCTTCTGCCACAGTATTTGCTATGAGAAAGATCATATTTTAACTCAAAGGTGTGGCTTTCTCACTCCAGCTATATGGACTATGTCTTTGGAAATGAGACGGAGGCACGGACATTCTCTAAAGTTCATGGCTGGGAGGTACAGTTGCTTCTTCCATGTATTTACGATATTATGTATTATGTGAATTGTTTAAACTAATTGGGGTTGTTCAGACCGATGATGTTGAGGAGATAGCCCTTAAGATATCCCAATGGCCCAAAGCATCAGGAACATACAAGAGGATCACTGTTATTACTCAGGGTCCAGACCCCGTTGTTGTTGCAGAGGATGGGAAGGTCAAGAAGTTCCCAGTAATAAAGTTGCCCAAGGAGAAACTTGTTGACACCAATGGAGCAGGTATATCTTCTGTATATATAACCTTAAGCACGCACTTAAAAAGTGTACGTACATGTGCATGCAGGCATGGCCGGACTTAGTATACGTCTAGGTAGTATTTCGAGGTACATGCCTAACAGATGCATGCGTGCGTAGGTGATGCATTTGTTGGGGGATTTCTGTCTCAACTGGTTAAGGAGAAACCAATCGAGGACTGTGTTAAAGCTGGCTGCTATGCGTCCAATGTCATTATCCAAAGACCCGGTTGCAGTTACCCAGAGAAGCCCAATTTTGAATGAGCTACTTTCTGGTATTATTACAAAATGGACCGGCTTTATTCTAAATTTTGATCATCAAGCGTCCTATTCCTATTGCAATTTCCTCTCATTCCCAACATTGCTTGTCATTTGTGTCATGAGCCGGAATAATGTGAGTCTTTTCTTATAAGCAATTATCGAGCATGAGGTCTCTTGTTTACACTTTTGATTCAAGATTGGTGACTTGCTGTGTTCTGATGGTCTTGCACTGAATACAACAGTTCTATTGTGACATCGAGACATTTGGTTATGTCCTCGGTGTTCAACTCATGGATGATTTTATCTTTTACAGCAAGAGACATGTTCAACAAGGAAAGTGAGAGAACGCACCACCCACTTCAAAGGCCAGGCCCCCTTTTCCAATTTACCTTTTATGAACTCTTTCTAAAAAAGGAGGATAAAAAGGGCAAAATAAAGAAATTTATTGCCCACTTCTTATCGAGAATGTTCTGTCGATAAAATTATTTAGTTGTCCTTATAGTCGAATCATCAAACCTCATCCTTTATTTATTGAAAAAAATAACGTAATATTTATCTAAAAATTTATTTGTAGGCTAGAATTTGCATTTGATAACCAAATGCCAGTTGACGTTTTATATTTCTCGTGCAATTGAAGTTACGAACTTTATCATTTACTTATAACGTCGCACAATGAATTGCATTTCCTGTGCCCGAAATCTAACTAATAAATATTCAGACGGGAATTATTGCTCCAAAAATTACGCCATCTCTATAATCTGAGATTTTGAAGTGGCAGCCGCAAGCGCGAGTTATGTGCTATCTCTTGTAACCAAAATATTCGCACGATCGGGCTACATTTCTCCCTCTATTTCCTCCCCTTGCCATAGTTTCAAGTTTCAACAAACAAAGGGCCCGTGATCCAGTTCGCTTGTTTCAAAACTGCCGCACTGACTACGCACCGACATGCCATCGTCCTCATTACTCGCCTCACTTTCCCGGCGAATGGTAGGTGCGGCATGTGCGAGGCGGGTGCGGCGTGCCACCTTGTGGACCGCCCTGCTGACGCTGACAGTGGGCGTTGCGATTTTCGGTGCTGGAGGCTGCCTTTGTCTCTGCCATATCTTCGTTGTGGTCTTCATTCTCGAGAGTGCCGTGGGGATGACTTCATGGGGATTCCTTTGAACGATGTTCCTGGATAAGTGTTATGGATTCCAGGAAGCATGGTGGGGAGGTCCAAGTTCGATTCCCCCTTGCCGGCCATTTTCGCCGCCATCAGGGTGGCCGGCTCTGCCTTCTGGCTTCAGTTTCTGTGCGCGTGGGAGGGTGAGAGAGGCTGAAACCTTGGTGGTCGGCGTACTTTCAGCGAATTTTGTATTCATTGCATTCACGAAATCTTACAGGACATCTTCTGCCGTTGTTTCGATTTTGTCTTTTGCTCTTGCTGTGGTCAGTGTTCCCTTTTTTTGGGGGACAGGACTCTTATGAGATCTCGTTGATCCTATCCGTCAACAAATAGCCACGTCGGTTTTGCTCAGTGGATCGTAAGAAATAGGAAGCAATCCACGCATCTTGCGTATCTGAACATCTCTTTGGTTCTTTCGGCAGTTTGTGAGGCATTATGTGCGCCATATTGAAATTCTACTCGCAGAATAGGAGCGAAGAAGTTTCACCTGACCAAAATGCAGACATCTTATCGTACGTGCGCTATTGATCTGGTGAGACTTGTCCGCGGATCATACCGTCTCCTCTTGCAAAATACGACAACGTTTTCAGAGGAGATTATTTTCTCGACCTCTTACAAATCCCCAGAAAACTGTCGATTCCTACTATTCTCTACACACATTTGGCATGGATTGAAACATTGTTGCAAGACGTAGCGAAACTGTGGTGCATGATGGTGATGAAAACCTGCTTCCACGACTATGAAGCACTGTGAGAAGATGCGCATGACACCTACGAGTACAATGCATGCGATCGGGAGAAGAAGAAGATTGTCACCATCACGCCACGTGATGGACGCATCGGATATGCATGATGAATGTGGTTTGATCATGTGACATGAGGCATATGTGCATATGGGTAGGATGTATGCATGAGCAATCATAAAACATGTGAGGGTGAAGCATTATTGCACAAATGATGCATCAGCAATAGACCTGGGATAGGGTGATGCATGTATGACTATGCAATTCCACGTCACATATTGCACATCACTTGCTCGGACAGTAATAGAAGAAACAAAGAGCCAAACAGATCAACATCTGCAATTAGACAACCGAATTAACCTGTCCTCTTACTCTTTTATTTGCGCAATGCAATGTTCACCACATTTTGTGGCAACATTTACTCCAGCTGAGACTGCCTACAATAGAAGAGAAAATCCTTTTTTTTTTTTTTTCCGAAGATAGATACGAAGCAAAAGTTCGGTTTTTTCCTTTCCTTCTCTCACTTTGCGGCTACTATGTATACAGCTTTAGCAAATGCTTCTTTCAAGAGTCGATTCTTCTACGATTCTTCTACGTACATTTCTTCCATTGGAGCTGATGCTAGCACCTTTCTTCGCAGTAGGAACTGGGCGAGATCTCGAAGTGCAGTTCCTCGGGTATGGATGGATTGTCGCCAGTTCACGGACTCGGCGCAGCAAGGACTTTGGCAGTGGACGGACAGCATTCTTCTCCTTCTTCTCGGCCTGCGGAATCTGTCATTGGCTCAATAAAATCTTCGTTCATTGCACCGCATTCTTGCCTCTACTAGAATTGAATTATGGACACATGAATTGAATGCCTCTACTAGAATTGAATTATGGACACATGAATTGAAAAATGATGGTCCTCGTACGCAAAATCATCAAAGTCGGACGCATACTACAATTTTCAAGTGGAAGCACTGCTAATTCACTACTCATGATAACCCTAGAATGAATTGTAAGAAATAATCTGATACGTAATAAATGTAATGTGTAATGCTAGTACAAGAGATAAACAATCACAAGATAAGATATTAAGCAGGGCTGCCAATTTCTGACACGAATTAACATGTTTGTACAACCCAAAAGGGACGTTATAGCATAATTGGCAAATATATAGTATTTCCAGTGACATGACTTGACAAGATCATGCAACCCGGCCCTAAATTTAAAGGAAGCCCATCCTCTGAATCTCCACGGCAACAGACAGGTGACATAAAATAAAAAGACACTGACTCTTCCTTGGAGTTTCTAATGCTTATTATGGAGTGAACAGAAACTACTTTTAGACTTGTTTTGATGCACTTCCTGGACAAAGTGGCAAAAGATGAACACCACCCGGATTCCATAGAAAAGGTCTGGAGTACTTGTTGTTGAATTAGGGTGCCAACAAGGCAAGTTTGAACATAAAAGGAGTCGTCAAAATAGATCTGCAGCTCATCGTACCATGTCTAACGCAGATAATCATCGACAAGTGAAAACAAGGACATTAACCTAAAGTTAACAAACATGACATACTTCACAATGCAAATGCAGCCTTTGTTTTCAGTATGTATCATCTAAAGGGATCCAACTATAGTTCATTACAACGCTCTTGGACTTTGATTGTTGTCATGTATAATGAAGCTACGGCACACTCTGCATTCACAGAATGCATATCGCACTGCGCAACCATTAAAGGGAAAGCAATGCTAACCTCTCCCTTGTGTAATTTTAGTGCATGACTAGCCCTCAGAAGGTTCCGCCACTTGTCCTGCAGAATTCAAGTCTCAATAATGAAAACCTTGTGATATAATAATATTAACTATGTCTTTTATCGATATATAACACATTGAGTACTCTGAGATCTATGGGCGTCCTGTAGGCAGACGTAGCAAAGAAAAGCCTCTTTATATCGGTCCACTTTCCAGCTCCATACTCAGAGATGCCATCAACCAACTTTGTCACCTCAGCAAGAGTCCACATCCTTTGATGCTTCCTCCGATCAATACCCTTCTTAGGTTTCTGTCCAACAAAATCATCTTCAGATTCAGATGCAGAAGAATACTCTCCCAAATCATCTTCCTGAATATCGAAGAAAACATGAAATCAGGCAGTCTGAAGTTAATTCTCAAAAGCAGTAAAGAGGACATCAATGCAGAAATCAACTCCATCTTGCAACCTAGAATTAAATGACCCACTTTGTGCGGAACTTCTACTTCACTCTTCACTCAATTGAAACAATTATATCCAGCTCAATTTATGTCTCATAATAACAGTCTCCGCCAAATTAGTTTTAAAATGTGTTAACTAGTTCTAAGCTTTAAAACTAGGAATGAAATCACAGCTTTTACCAAGTAAAATGAACCGCGCTTTCCAGCACATGGAAATAGTGAACAAACAGCTTTAAGAATTAACATCCAACAGGTAAAAAATTTTCCTACCATAAGGGGTTCGTGTTTCTTCAATTGTCTTCCCAGTAAGCGAGGGTTAGGCAGTGTTTTGATGCTAGTTTCTTCTGGACAATCCTTCACAGGAACTGAAGTTAATTCTGTGGATTCCACATTGTGTAGCTGATCAGGAGTTCTAAAGTTCACATGCTTTTTTGAACTAAAAGCAAAAGGCTTTTGCTCTGTTCTGAGAGGACTAGAGTTCATATTTGCCGATTCCTCGATGTACCTACGAGTAGGCTTCCGCTGTCTCTTTTGTGTAAGACAAGCTCCCAATCTGCTTTCTGCAGCAGGATTGTTTTTGTTTCGGCTTGACAGCAAGCTAACAACACAATCTGAACTATTCTGCAGTTGATCAACCTTAATTGAATCGCGTGAAAGACAACTGCAATCCTCAGGACCAATTCTTACTTGACACGAATTGTCATTACAATTGAATTCCGCATTAATTGCATCAGATGACTCTGACATTTCAACGGCACCATTACTACTTCCACTATATCCCGGAGAATGACTGTCTGTACTAGAATTCCCCAAACGGAGGCCATTGCAGAGACCACTATCCAATGCAGAGACTTCTTGAGCAAGATCCATGTCTATTACAGAAAGACACTGTCATCAATGCCTTATACTCATCGAAATTAGCAAATCTTATACTGACTTGGAATTACCTAAAAGATAGTCTTCACATGCAACAGCAAGACCATCCATAGAATCGAGCCCTTCCACATCATCAACTTCATCCAAAATTCCATCAAGCACCTGCTAAAAGTTCCCAGTGCAAACATTAGCCACCTAAAGAAAGGATGTATGACGAGAACAAGACACGGTAGTAAGCAACTAGCATATTCAATTAAAGTACAGCTAGGGATTGGATCTTCAATCATGTAAGATGAGGAATTGCAAACCAAATCCTCCAAAAGAGGGATTTCAGAGTGTAAATGCAAGATTAGGGTTTCTTTCACCAACTTAATACCTTTTCTAATTCCTTTTCTACTAGCGTTTGAAATTTGAGTCAAGCACCTGAAACCTATCTAGCAATCTATAAATTTTCCATGATTCTCTACAACTTAAAATATTTTGTCTTGATTTCAAAGTTTTTGGAAGGAAAGCAGAAGGCACTTTTTCTTAAGACAGGACAAACAGACCCTCAGAAAACCAATGTAAGGGATACGTACTCCAAGATTCAGTGCATCTCCTCCTTCTGGAGTAATGTAGGAATCCAGTCCACCTTGTGCAAAAGCAGAAATGTTCACCAGAATTAGGATTACTAGAAAAATATAGATAGACAGAAGCAGAAAATTATCAGTAGCTTCAATTTTCTTTGAAGTGGTTCGATCTTTAGATAGAAGATCTCCATATGTACAGTTTCTGCTATGGAGTCGCCAATGGTATAGAGCGATGCAATGCATTGGAATAAGCATTTCGTCAAATCTTTTCATTGCATTGTAAAATGAGAAAAGAGGGCGACTTGATTCCAAGACTTAGTACTTAAGTTAGCAATATATTTAGAGAAAATCTTGCAACTAAATTTCTCCTACTTTTTAGCGCATGCAATCTGTCAGAGTTAGATACACGCAAGGAATGGAGCTGTAAAATGTCTATGGAGGGTAGCAATGGAGAAGAAAACATCCAACTCATATGCATGAGAATCTCATTTTAATCTGCTTCCGCTGACGAACCTGCCAATTTGATTCAATGAACACAAAACCGAAAAAGGCAGGTTACTCTATCTTACAATTGGTAGCTCTGAGGCTAAACTCCACTTCATCATGGAAGTCTTTAACATCCAAGAACTTCCCGGTATTCTCCTTGTTAGAGCAAAAGACACCATCCACTGAGAAGTAATCATTTTCAGGCTCTTCGAGTAAATGCTCGACTTCAGTAGTTTCGTCTTCTATAGGTGGGACAAAAGATTCTTCTTCTTTTACCTATCAAAAAAGGAAGATGAATGCAGTTGCAGCAATAGAACCGACTCAAATAGAGATTGTCACTTAGAATTAACAACAATTGTAAACAGGAGAACATCTAAGCATGTCTGCATAGAACTGACTACATAGAACTCGAGTGCTTCTAATCCTACACACACACACCCACACCCACACCCACACGCCCACACACACACACACACAAACACACATAAAGAGAGAGAGAGAGAGAGAGAGAGAAAGATTCTATGTAGGAAATGAGCTAATAGAATTCCTTCAAGATCATCAAACTTCCATGCAAACGAAATTTGTGCCATCGAACCCCACTTTGCTCATAATAAGAAGGCCCTTATATAACTTTGAAAAGCGAAGTTTCTCATTTTTCCCACTATTAGTGAAGACTATGAAACATTCTGCTTTAGTTGAAGCTAATGATGGCAATCCAGTCCACCTTGAAAACGAAAGTTGTTCATCCCACTTAACATCACCAAAATGCAGCATCATTGGTCCAATTCTACTCTATCCTGGCAAAATGGTTATGCTCTTCCTACCCTCCCTTTTGCAATCATACGAACGATGCACGCTTTTAACAGTCTGCTGAGCTTTTGACAACTGCAAAACTATTTGACAAGCAGTATCAAAGGGCAAACATTTTTTTAAATTCCAGAACTCCAACATTAAGCGGAACTCCTTACAGTCTTTTGAATGGCAATTACCACTTCCGCAGTCAGCAGACACAATAAATCACCTTAATTAGTTGAAGAAATTACATATTAGAATGTGAAACCGATGAATACGTACAAATCCTTAAAAAGAATTTACAGACAAAAGCCACAAACTAGGGTCATAGAGGCTCAATATTTAGGACGATCGTGAGAAATGTAGGTCTGTCTGTCTGTTCGTCCCCCTTTCTTAGACATGACCACTTGAAGAAACAATCGCCAAACCACGATCATTTAGCTGAAGGATCAGTAAAACTCATCCATCACAACAGCCACGATCCGATCCTTCCTCCTCTCGATTTCAGGACAAACCAGAGCATGCAATCCATCTCAAAAGCAGCATCTTCAAGGGGGAAACAAAGCAAACAGCCGGAAAAGCAATGTCGCCGAAGAGAAGTGAAGACGAACCTCGTTCATGAGCGGAGCGAGCTCAAAATCCCTCCGATCTACCCGAAGCGAAACTGAAAGTCGAGACTGAGGAGCAAGAGCAGCAGCAAAAGCAGCGAGATCTGCGCACTCCACTGCAGGCAGCACCGGTTTAACTAGTGCGACTTAGAGAGAGAGATTTGACCTAGAGAAGACGGTGTCAGAGGAATTCGGGCGAATGTCCGCACGAGAAAAGCTCGCGACCGCCAAATCGCGCCACGAAATCACATCATGGTCGTGATGCAGAGAGAGAGTGATGAGAGAGGGAGTGAGGATGATGTCTGTTTTTTCTTTTGTTTTCCCTTTTTTAATGTTTTTATTCTTCCGACGGAATCGAAATGGTTTTATATATGCATGCACGCGATATGACTGGACGAAAGTTGGTACTAATATAATGCGCGCTTCATGTCCGAAGCACCACCGTTCGCACGTGCTGCTCATTTGACGCGTGCGCGATTTTTCAATTGGGTTTCGCTGTCCGAAGGAAATCAGAGCCCCCGGCCCCGTATCTTGAAGGGTTTGAACGTCTCTTTGTCGACGACGGCGAACCTTCGAACAAGACCAGATCCCTAGCGCTCGGGCCCGAGTCCACCGTGGTCCGGCTGTAGATATCGACACTCTCGTCACGGTCCATTGAGGCCAGGCCCTAAACCCAATGCTCGTGTCCAGGTCTCAAGTGCCCGAACCCAAATCCATCGTGCCTTATTGAGACTAGGCCCATGTCTCTGGTCCCCGTACTCGGATCCATTGAGGTTACACTCAGGATCCTCATGTCGTGCCTATGCTCGAGACGCTAGACCCTAAGTCCATCAAGGCTAGGCCCGGCGCTTGAGCTTGATTCCACAGAGGCCAAGCTCGGGATCGCAATATCCGAGCCCACACCTAATTGCCAAGGACTCGGGCATTGGTGACCCGGGCCTAACCTCAATGGACGCGAGTACAGTGCCGGGTACCTTGGGTACTGGCACTAGGGTTATGGGTGCCAAGGACCTTATCCTGAGTGTTGGGGTCCCAAGCCCGACCTACATGGTCCAAGGCACAAGTGCCGTGGTCCCAAGCACGAGCTCGAGCACCGGGTACCGGACTTTGCCTCGATGGACTAGGGCTTGATCGTTGGGGATCCGAGCACCGACACCGAGGTCCTAGGTTCGGTCTCAATGGACCTACGCTTGGATGTCATGTACTCGATCCCAACCCCATCCTCGACCGGGGCCCAACCTTGATGGACTCGGGCGCAACGCAAGCACCGGGGACTTGGGCCCTACCTTGATGGACTTGGGTACGAGCGTTGGGGACTAGGGTGTCGGGGTCTCGGGCTCGGGAGCGGGGGACAAGGGTTTAACCTTAATGGACCCGAGTTTGGGCTCAAGGACTAGGTTCGGGCGCTAGGGTCGGGGCCTAGCCTAGATGACTCGGGCGCGTGTACCAATATCGGGGTTTGGGTCCCGACCTCTATTGACCCAGGCCTAGGCATCGGGGACCTAGGTTCGGGCTTTGTAGATCTAGGCGGAGGCACCAAGGAGCTAGGCACAAGCATTTAAGGGTGCGCGTGATAACACTTTTGGAAATGAATTTCTACTCCAAAAGTCTTTCAGATAGAAATTCGTTTGGTTATGCAACTTCGAAGTAAACATTCATCCTGTTACGCAACATTATATTTATACTTTTAAAGCAAATTTCTAGTTCTTAAGTTATTTTTGAGCCAATTTCAAATAGCTTAAAAAAAGTTACTTCTTTTTCGAAATAAAAATCCCTCAATATCAATATCTCTCTTACTTTGACTTTTTTTTTTTATTTTCAGCGCCTCTTTTTCCCAACCACGCCACCGCCATCGCTAGTTGTCGACCATAGACCACTACCGGTTGTTGCCAACCGCCATCGCCCACCACCGACCAATGCTAATCGCCTCCGCCCGCCGTCGACCATTACCGTCGCCACCCACCGTCGCCTCCACCCCCCACCCCCCTTTGCCGACCACCATCATGACTACCGCCGGTTGCTGCCCAATGCGCCATCGAGTTGCCGTCTCGGCCACCGGAGTAAAAAGTTGATTTACGAAGTAGAAGTGTTGCCAAAAATTGATTTCGGATTAGAGAAATTCGTCTATTAAAGATTAGAACTTTTTACTTCTAGAACATTATTAACACAAAATTTTAAATGAAAATTGTCAGCGATCGAAAAATTTCTACTACTCATTTTTATTTTATTTTTAAAATAATTTTTATTATTGAGAAGTGTTGCCATGAGTGCCGTAGTTTTTGGGCTCAATTGTGGTGGATTCAAGATTAGTGCCCATGCTCATGCCTAGGAGTCGGGGGTTTGGCTTGAGACCTCAGTACTTGTGCCGAGTTTCTTGATTACCCATGCACAAGTCACTAGGGTTTGGATAGTGCATGTCTATATAGAAAAGTTAAATGGGATTTTTCTTATCAAACAATGGAAAAATCACAGTTTATTTTCAAGTCTCAACTAAAATACTAGAAAAATATTGTCATTTTAAAAAAAAATGACTCTTCGGAATATATTTTTCAAAAATGTCATATTCTTCGTGAAATAAGCGGAGCTTTTAAGTGTTGCTAACCACGTGGGCGCATGAACGTGTTCAAACGATAAACCTCTCTTCTCTTAGGTTTCGCATGTTAAAATGACATTCTCGTAAGTGATGATCCCGTCGCCAAGTGATACTCCTTTTAGTTCGGCGTGTGGTTCCATGCATTCTCGGCCCTTCCCTCATCCTAAAAACTTGTCGAGTGCATCTTGAAAACCCATCTAAGTGCTACACTTTGTCCGGGCCTTCTCGTCCCGGCGGACACTCCTTACCCTTGTTGGATAGAGCAAGGGCTAATTCGTCCACGATCCATTCTTATTGAAGGGAGGCGTAACCACATGCTGAGCCTTCAAAGGAATACTCCAACTTATCATGTAAGATAGTGATCATTTGAGGTAGACGTGGACTATTAATATTGCTCAAGAAGGGGACTTCTTTCAATCGATGTGGCACTTGAGATGTTGCGGTCAATGTGCTACCTGAAAAAAGAGTCCTGCTAGCATAATAATATGATAGTATAACAGTGGAATGCTAAGTATAAGATTAGAAATAGATCTCGCTATGATTGCTAAATATATTTTGCCATTCATAACATTTGCGATTGAGATTATACTATTGTATTATTGTATTGTTAGCTTCTCAAAGCCCCTGAAAAAATACATTGGACGGTAACTTTTTTCCGCTACGCTTTCAGTAGTCCATCTAGGATTCTTCTTCCCTCATAATGTTGGCTGTCCGGAGAGTGAAGTACGGTCACTTGGAAGCTCAAATGTCCTTCGTGGCCGATCCCGTCAATTTCTGAGGCTGCTATAAATACCTGGGGTGCTGCTGACCATGCATGGGCTTGCAGGTGCTCGAGTTTTCCCCCAAGTAAGAGAGTCCATACGTATATAACTCGTCGAACTCATAAGTTCATGTATCTGCAGATTAATGTTCACTGGTTCCCCAACATGTTCTGTGTATCATTGTGACAAAATTTACACAGCAAAATTCTTGTATTTCCATCCCATTCTGCATATCCGATCATCCGCATGTCGAGACAGGTTCGACCAACATTTGTCTCGTCTCGAAAGGAGTGAGAATACAGCATTCACCTATGGGAAAAAAAACACTCTGCATTCCAGGATTTTGATCTCGCACAACATGATCCCGATACTTTTGACTTGCATAATGTGCAGCCTGTTTCCTAGAATTTGTACATCCTGTCTTTCACCACTCGATGCAAGTTTACCTTGCCTGACCTTTGAATCTACCTCTGAGTTAGTATTATGTGCAGACGAGCGAGACGAGACTCCTTCAGCGCTACTAAGAAAAAAGGTGTCAGCAAGAAGGGAAGCTGGAATTCACTTCTTCTGGGAGGTAATGAGGCACAAGAATGCTACAGCACGACTAACGACGCCCATGAGTATAAGGAGTATCAGACAAACAGACCAATGGCCAAGATCGTAACCATTCTCCATGAGTGCTCCACAGCGAGTGATCAGCCACACTCCCGAGTACCTGAAGATCAGAGATTCTCAACATCAAAGGGCTTCAGATTACGTAGAACTGTGTTTTGTTATTTGAGGTAAAACGGGACTTCACAGTTTCGTCTCAAGGCATGCATTCGAATGGAATGGCGAAATAATGAGGACTGTCATATCCTTATGATCTTAATCATCATCAATTGATGAATTTCGAAGATGCGCATTTCACATTGGGCATGAATTCGATTCCCAAAAATGGCCTCCCTTTTCTATTTTTCTCCCTGAAGTTAGTGTTCTATAAGTTGGTGTTGAAACTCAAGACCTATTGCTTGCAGAAATTATAGTTGTCTAAATGATGAAAGAACCTTTCAGCATTTGCAATGACAAAACCCTCCAGAGCCCACTTGGGGTAGCACAAATCTCCTAGATGCTTCACAAGGCGGTGTTCCGTTTGTTGCTGTGTTGCAATAAGAGTCAAAACCACAGGAAGAAGCACAGACCACTGCATGTTGAAGAGTAAGTCCCACGACAAATGGTAAGTTACAGATAAATGTGGGTTAATGTCCAATTAATTGCGGCGATGGATTGTTCATTGGGATCAGATACATACCAGCTGGGCGGGGCCGGGCTGAAGGAAGATTGCAAATATGTAAGCTATCCCGGTTACACAGTACACGAGGCAAAGCAGAACCGTGTAATTATCAGCAAAAGACGATCTCGGATTACTGAAGAAATAGAACATGGACAGGTAAACCAGGGGTTTGATCACTGTGTTGAAATGGTCAACTGTATCTTTGGATAAGAAATAGGCCAGACTGCTTATTCCTGAATCGCTTTCCCTCCAGTATTGTAATTTGTCCTGGGTAAATGATCTCAGTGCTGCAATCTTGCAAAGTAATGCTGCAGATTGGAAATGAATTGGATATTGGTAAGAAAGAGACGCGGAAAACGGTTGTACAATATGCCAGGTTCAATGACCAGTAACAGAAAATGGTTATGTTCATCAATCAGATCTATGTAACAGAGTTTTGCAGCCACTGCTAAACTCAAGTAAGTACGCCTAAATTACTAATAAGATGTTTCAATTTGCACGTAGCTATCAATTGAAATCAAAGGGGAGGATAAACTTACATACAGCAATGACTGTGTAAGTATAACCGAGGACCCCAAAAGTCTCATCATTGACCTTGGCAAGAGTACCCAAGCATGCTCCTCCTAGTAAGAGTATCAGGTAATCGACTGCTTGTATCCGAGCATCTCGCAGTCTCTGCTTCCCTACCCTGAATATCGGTCTAGGTAGATCAGTAACTTGGTTATTAAAACAAATATTCAGAATCTACTATAATCTAGAAACTTTGTTGAGATACAGAGATCTGCCAACAGATCAATTTCCCACAACTGTAGAAATCAACTCTAATTTGCGGAAAAATACTGGAAAATTTGGCAAGTTTAAATATTAATCTTTTACAAGCGTAAAAATTTTAGCCGTTCAAAATTGTATAAAAGTTGAATTTCAAATTCAGAAACTTAAAAATAAAACCAAAAGTTAAAAAGTAAAAGTCATGAAGAAACACATACAGTTTAGAGTTTCAGATTTTGCCTGCACAATGTTGTCCAGGTAAGTCCATTCAGATTCATTTTAGAAACAAAATTTTGATTTTTTCCGTGAAGTACAGAAATGCCCACTAGAATCATCAAGTTCTCAGATTTTAGCATTATGTGGCATCTGACAAAAAACTTGTGGCTCAACAAGTATCTTAAACCCCAAGGGCTCAAAGTATTGAAAGCATTCAAGTTACATTGTTGCAGCTTTAATCAAGAGAACCATAGAATTTTCATTGTGATGGTAGTGTTCATATCCAGAAGTACGAATTTGTTACCTCCCCAGATAATATCGATATTGACGAAGTACACCAGGCGTGATACGGTTGGACAAGTCCTTGGACTTCACAAAGTTATGCTCTATATAATCACGCTTAAGCCCAACATTAAAGATGACATCCTGCCAGAGATCTCCAGCAAATGATTGTTCAGTGCCTCCAGCACTAGGATCTGACGCGTTGCTTGCATTTGTATCAGTAGAAGACTTTTCTAGTCCATCTGCAAGTCGGAGCATATCTGGGGGTATTGTATATCCGTTATGCAGCATCCACCTTATAGGAAGCTGTTCAGGTTTGGCCCCTGCTGCAGTTGGTTTTATGATGCCCTCCAAGATGTCAATATAGTGGTCTGGAGGAATGACGCGTTCTGGAACAGTGATCCCAATGCCAGAAAAATATTCCTCAACTTTTTTGACAGATCCGTGGTACACCGTGAGGCCACCTTTTGCTAGAAGTATTAGATCATCGAACATCTTAAATAGAGCGTAGCTGGATAAAGAAGCGCAATGATTACCTTCGACTAACCGAGACAATACGAGGGAAAACAATTATGATGCATCTTTAGAGTTTCAGCTAAGCATAAAACTAATAATTTTTTGAAGAACTAAGTGACGAATGCTCCTTCGCAAAGCACTCAAAACATATAATATAGAAAATACCCAAACCCTCTCAATAACTGACAGGACTACTATATGATCATGCACGGAATATTGTATGCAGCTAACAAATGCCTTAATCCCAGCTTCAATCTCATGCATTTAAGAGTAATTTGACATAACAACTCTTAATCCCAGCTTCAATCTCATGCACTTTCTGATGTTGATGATGACAGCGCCTGAGACACGCATAGAACTGGCATCCCTAGCCCTAGACCATGCATGTGCCCAGACAAATTGGATGTCATGAATATCCCGAGACTGTTTTCTCAATCACAACAAGGTTGGTCAAAGAGAAATTCATTAGAATCCATAAACAACTAAATGATCATTCGCTTGCTTTCACTTGAACAAGGACTTAATATATTAATGATCTTACTGGGTATATTAGACATGGAAGAAGTGACAGTGTCCTAGAAAAGATACAAAAATAGATGCAAGTTCTCTCTCTTGATCAAAGCAACTTATAATTCTTTTCATTTGAAACAGAAAGTAAAAGCGTACCTTGGTTGGTGAACAACCATGGAGATATTTACTCCTTCAAGTGCTTCACGACGCAGTGCTCTAAGTAGTAACAAGGAAGATGAACTATCTAAACCAGATGTGGGCTCATCCAAAATTAGCAGTGAAGGTTCCATGACCATTTCTAGCCCAACATTGACACGCTTTCTCTGGCCTCCAGAAATTCCCCGTTTCTCCACCGTGCCAACCAGAGAATCCCTCACTGTCTGCAGTCCCAAGGACTCGATAACTCTTTCAACAATCAGCACTTTATCCGGTTTTGGGATGTCTGCAGATAGTCTATTTGACCATTCCAACCAGGGAACTAAATTAGAAAACGTAAGTTACTAGAAAGCAATCTGAAAAATGCACGACTGAGTGACCCATGACTTCGATCCACAATGTCAGAGGGCAAACATATTCAGGGCATGCCAGACAACGTAAAAAGACGTCCTTTCAAGCTACTTGGTCACTAGTTACTGACAAGAAGCAAATAAATTCAGTGTGCTAATGATCATGCCACTAAGTGTTCAGGGAGGACAACCTTCTTGACTTGCATGCTATATTGGGGAAAAAAGGCATGAAGGCTTCTAAGTATAGCAAACGAGAAGGATAAGTAACATAGTGTGAAAGAATACTAATGCCCATCATTGCTTGTAGGATAGACGAGGAGAAAAACTACTAATGTGCAATTGACTGTGTGAGAGGAGGACCTTGGAAACTATGCATTATGAAGAAAAGTGAATTCGCATCTCTTTTCAAATGTTAAGAATTGACTACCACAATAATCTGTTGGACTCTTTGTTATTTCCTTGCTTATAGTGCTAAAGTCCAGTATCAATATGAATCTAAATCAGTAAATGATTAGTCACAATGCACAAAAGTAGATAAGCTTCACGGCAGGCAACTTCTCACATACCTGCACCTAGCACTAAAACGAAGATTCTCTTCAACAGTCAAGTTTCCATGAACAATATCATCCTGTGGTACAAAACCAATGATTTTCTTGTATGAACGGATGGATTCATCTTTCCCATTGATGAGGATTGAACCTGTCATAGTACACCCAGTAGCTTTTCCAACGAGAGCAGAAAGAAATGTAGTTTTTCCAGCTCCTGATGGACCCATGACAGCAGAGACTCGGCCAGGCATGATTTTTCCAGAGACACACCTGAGCAGATGTTTGTTCGTGCCTTTCAATGTGAGAGTTAGATCTTTAAATGCAACCTCAATTCTTGGCCTGGTTCTCGTTTCAGTATCAGTAGCCATAGAGATCACTCCCGAGAAGGTCAAGTTCTTATTTTGCTGCGCTTTCTCCTTCTCAAGCTGACCATATGCATATTTAAAAATTTGACTACGTGTATGCATTTGCTTACCCCTAGGTGCTTGCTTCTTAATATTCTTATCTCCAATTTCAATGTTGAATCCTCCCTGACTATTTGGATCTTCATCAAGAGCACGCATCATCTTGGTGAGGCTGCTCGGCTCTTTCTTCTCCTTTGAAGCAGAAGATGATTGGCCAGAAGAACTGGAAGTACCTAATGGAGGTAACACAGACACAACTTTTGACTGGTCCTGTTGCATTCTGGATTTTTGGCGAGAAAATGTACGCGACAATTGTTGTTGCAAGCCCACTGCACGTTTTTTAGCAACATCTTTTGCCGATTTCCACCTTTGCCGAGCTTGTGCGGTTTCTCTTGCATGTCTTGCTGCAGCTTCCCTAGATTTAGCTTTCCTCTTTTCCCGAGTGGTGAGAACTTGATCAGAACAGTTGTATATGATGATCAGTAGAGTGCTTACAGCAGCCTGAATTGAAAAGTTTGCATTTCATGGTCAATCGGCACTTGGAAGATCTGCAAATTGTATTTGGCTGCTCTAAACCTTTTCATTTCATTAGCATCTATTGATGTGGACAATAATCCCATGAGCTAGTAAAAGTTGTTCCAAGAAAAAGAAATTTAAGGATCTTTCAAGGTCATTGTGAAACAATCCTAAAATTAGTTCTTCTATGCAAGGGGTACACTGAAAAACTTCCAAGCTGATATAATTCGTGTCTCACAGAGTGAAATGAGTCCAGTGCATAAAAGATACATAATCAAAGATGTACTTACGATAAGGATGATACCATATGCATGGATATTTTGGGTGGCGGTGCTTTTGGGGCAGTTAGTAAACTTGAAGCATTCTACAATGGTTAGCAAAAACAAAATTAGATATTGCACAATTCTGCTTCCACCCCCAAATCAAATGGAAACTCTAAGTGCATAGAAGGACAAAGTAGAGAACTGTAGATATACAGACAGATCTCTGTTCAGTATGTCATAAAATCAAAATCCGAGGGACCAATTAAAACTCACCTCTCTCTGAGGTCGAACCCGTCCTGCAGTAGTGTCTGAAAATGAACAGAGATACATCAGCCATTTTGCGAGCATGGAAAATTGGTTTATAGTGCACTATGCATGGTAGATTATGAACTAAGTTTCCCAGAGAGGTCTGCAACACTGTTCGGGTTTAACATCATAATTTTTAAAATTATCAAGCCTTGGATGGAAATTAATACCCACTACTGCAAGGCATTCTTTTGATGGTAGTCGGGCAGTACGATCCCGCAGAGCAGAATAACTCGCTGCCCCTCTGGACATCGGCCCAAATATCTGCTCCGCCACACGTGTGATTCAGCTGTCCTGGCGGGATTTGGTAGTTGTATCTGCAATATATCTTGCTCTTAAGTACATAAATGTAGCAAATGGAAGGGAAAAACAATTCACAACTTCCAGAAACTTACGGATCACATGTTCCAGTTGTCTTATTGAGTGTTGCCAAGGGACAGTAGGAGCCTAAAGGACATGCTACATTGACAAGAAAAGGAAGACAACAGATATAAGCAGAGTTCCCATTTCTTTTTCTTTGGAAAATCAATCTAACAGCACATGGAAGCCAAGATAAGCGTCCGAAGCCCAGCATACCGTATCCATAAGAGCAGTCAACTTTTAGAGCCGCGGAACCAGAGTAATGCACTAAAAGTTGCTTCATTTGTTATTGTTCTCGCAAAATCTCATCAACCCAAAGGATAAGGAAAGTTCCTACTTCGTTTTTGCATCTATAAAATTGCCTGTCAACTACTACTATCTGTGCCTTGTAAATAGCTTCACAATAATATTTAAGACCATCATTTGCCTCTTTGATGGCAAGTTACACATATACCTGGAAAGCATTTGCGCTCATTGTTTTATGTCAATTTCCCTTCCCAAAATTTTCCCTTTTCCATTAACCAAATCTGTTCTGTAGTCATGGCCTACTTAAACCTTCATTTGGCCAACTCAAGCTCCCAATTATGCTTATAGCATTTCAATAATTTCATGGGATAATGTAGTTTTTCTGCTTATGATTGGTCCAAGAATTGGAAACCTTATTTATGCATTACCTTACCTTAAATGGTAATTCAGTGGAGTAACACCATAATATTTTAATTAGATTATTGCCAAATTTTTCTGTCGTATTCACTTTTCAATCAATATCTACTCTTAAGAACTATGCAAAATTTTCTATTTCAGAATTTACATCTAATAGGTTACATATGAGATGCAGTCATATACTTACGTATCATGCAAGTAATACCCTGAGGGCAGAAGAAGCCCTCACAGCAAGGTTGACAGTCATGTGTCCTCAAAGGCATCTCTTTTGAGGTCTTGAGGTCGACCTTCTGATCTGTTTCCACCGAGCAACCCCATCCAGGTTCACATCCAGAAGCCCAAGAAGTCAAATTGCAGTTCTTGTTAGGCCTTAGATAATCTGTGCTTGTTAGCCCGTTTTCGAAGAAACTACTGAAGTAGAACTTGATTTCTGCGACTGTGCAAATTCTTCTGGTAAGATCTCCTGTCAATCCAAAATATTACCACCATCGGAAGATGCAAAAGAAGCACGATTACAACTTCTGCTGGATAATATGTGAAATCAACCTCATCTGTCTTAAAAGCTTTTGCTTTTTAGTCTTTTCCCCTACTTTTCCAATGTGCTTAACTATAATTCAATAAGCCTTTCAATTTACCATGTCAGTGAAGAGCATCTTTCTCTTTCCCTCTCCAAGACAAAGCAGTTTCAATAAAAGATGGAGGGAATCCGAGATTGTGCTAAAGCACACACCTTTGGTTTTCTCAACACAAGAAGTCAAAAAATCCAATTTCCCCGTAAAGTTAAACGCCCCATTCCACTCGGCATCCCTGAAGGCCAAAATAACATTCGATCAGAAGGGAAATCATACAAGCATGACCGATAAGAGAGCAAACACAGAAGGAGCTCCTCACACATCCTTAATGCAGAAGCCCAAGCTGCGTGATATATCGGCTCTGAAAAACGAGGTAAGATTCGAAAGCCGGCCATAGATTAGCTCCGTGACCAGAGGCAACACGGTTGGGTTGTTGGTCTGACTGTAATCATCCCCATCCACAGTGCTCACGCGACCCAAGTAACTCAAGAAAACAACCAGAAAGAGAGACACGAGGTAGGCACAACGGCATCTGCAATCCCTTCCCCTTCTCATTAGGATCAAATAGAGCTCTTGAAATGGCATGTAAAGGCCCGCATCCAGGATCAAACTTAAAATACATGTATCAAAAAGGCACTTGAATTGTATGCAATGTCAATGTCAACTTTGCACCATGATGCCAATCATGGACAATGGCAATGTCAGGAAATCCAATACTGACATTTTCGCAGAACATTCGTGAATAAACCGCGTCTTTTTCTGGAATGTTTCAGCTCAAGAATCGAGATCAGAGTAATGGGTCAATTCTTGTTATGCTCAAGGGAACGTGAAGAGCTTGTGGAGAAGCAAACAATGGAGTTTGAGAAACGTGGCAAGTCCCCATTTTAGGATGAAGCAACGGTCAGGAGAGAGAGGTGGCTAATTTGAAGGAATGGACAAATTGTAAAAGGCAAAAGGGGCACAAGCAAAAGCCGTGATGGATCAATCGCGCGCCGTGTTTGTCACTGAATTGGGAGTCTACAATCTTGACTGGCCTTCTTCAATTGATTCTCACGGGAATTACATCGAACGGTTACGCGGCACACCGTCCATTCTTTCAATATTCACGCCATCACAGCCATTCACATTAATGTTGTCATTTGACTGATCGTATCGCTTGCATCACTCTTTCCCTCTAGGGACAGGCCAAGGTTTGACCGGGTCGTGCTTATATTCGTCTTACAAAACTGACATACCGAATCGGATTCTTACGAAGAGTCGAGTGTAAGTTGCTTATTAAGATGTCTATCTGCAAGCTGCACAAAAATTGATATGCAGTACGTTTTTGAAGAAGTCATCCATGGGGGGAAAAAAGGAAGATACCAAGATTTATCCCTCGTGGTTCATGGAAGCTTCCGTTTTTGGGCTTCTTCTCTGGGGCACATGGTCAAGTATTTTGTTGGACTTGACCTATGCTGGTTACCGGGGAAGAAGAACTCTTTCAGCTAAAATATCCAAAAAGTGCAGAGCAAACATCACGCTAACATTTAAAAGATTTCCAAATTGTAATCCACGAAGACATTCATCGAAACCCATTAGAAAAAAATTAGTATTCCTGATCTAAATCTGTCCTCCATTTAGCATATTCGACCGACAACCGTCAATTGTCACGTGTGTCGCATATATGCGTCATAATGGAAAATTGGAAGGCATGCCCGACGGAGAATAAATTTGGGTCGGGGGTTTCATTTTTTCCGGTCGGAGATTAGTTCGTGACTTTTTATGAGATGAAAATAAGTCTGGAATATAGATGCTATGGGGTATCTAGCTTGAAATGTTAATCGGTACTAACTCTTTTTTTATCTAGCAAAATACGTGGAAATTTCGATATAGAAATATTTTTCATCTAAAAGCTATACTTACATAAAATCTCATTTGCTTAAAATTCCCATTTTGTGGTCTAAATATTATATGGACACTTTGTAGGGAGATATTGTAAAAGATTACTTTCAAATTACTGAGGGGCGCAACGATAATGCTTTGGCAATCTATCAAAAGAAGAACAGGTAAAAAGAAAAGCAGAGAAATATGAAGTGTGAAGAGTTCAACACGGCCGTCATCAACGGCGAGAATATGAAATAGCCGCCATCATTTAACGAAGCTTAAGATTATAAAAACCCATTTTTTTTTCTAAGTAGCGAATGGGGGATAAGCTTTGTTTATGAGATCCCAAAAACTTCTCTCTCTCTCCCTCTCTCTCTCTCTCTAGTCTCAAGCTGACCCACACGGTCTAAATTTCAAAGGTTTGTGTTCCAGTCTTACACGGACGGATCGGAACCCCATCTGTCTTAACAATAGCAGATACGGAGCTGCAATTCCCTTTTTTGCCCCCTTTCTTTTGGGTGCATTTTGATCTTTCTGTTCGTTACTTTTGGTTTGCGAGCTGACTTGAAGCTGCCGTGTTGATTACTTTTTCCTCGGACTCGGAACCTCTCTGCTCATACTTTTTGAAGTCTTTCTAAGTGGGTTGCTGCTGGTTTCCCTCAAAATCGGGAATTTGATTGATTTCGCAGCTGGGTTTTATGTGAAGGACCGTGAAGGCAAGGTTCCAAGGTGAGTTTTTGGATCATAGTTTGGCATGAATATGCTCGTAGTTGCTTCCTTTGATTGATGAAGGATTCCCTGTTGCGAGAGCAGTTGACGTGTTTGATGTAATTTGTATGATCAAACTTGCCTTTATTTGTTCATCAATGCATCGACTGGTTGTTGGAAACCTTCTTGGTCGTTAACTTCTGGTATATATGAGTGCTTCGATCTTCAAAGCCCCATTTGCGTTGGCCATTCAACCTGGGAGAAATAGTGACTTGTGAATAAGGATGATAACATGAATCATGGACTCACCTAACCCTGTTGACACCGGGTGCTGTTCAATGGGTAGCGTTTATACGATGAGGTGTTTCTATCTTTGATTTATCTCCTGGGTTTACAGCTATGAAGTGCTTTTCGTTCTTAAATGGGGACAAGAAGGATGATGTGAGAACTCCGAAGTGGGTTTCTGCTCAGTCCACAGCTTCTATATTTACTGACTCTTATGTTAGGAGAACTGGCTCCGAATTGAATTCCCGAAACCTCTCCGAAGCAAGCACCGAATCCGTGGGGAGGACTGCTTTTCCTAATGCTTCACAGAGCAATCTGAGAGCCTTCACTGTTTCAGAACTCAAATCAGTCACCAAGAACTTCAGCCGCTCTGTGATGATTGGAGAGGGTGGATTTGGGTCTGTTTATAAGGGAATGATCAAGAGTACTGAAGATCCATCTAAAAAACTTGACGTGGCTGTCAAGCAGCTGGGCCGGAAAGGAACCCAGGTAAAACTTTATTTTCCCTAATCATGTGTAATCATCTGTTTTTAAGGATTATACGTGAAAGTGTAGTTGCTGCTTGCTATTTATCTGCAGGGACATAAAGAGTGGGTGACGGAAGTTAATGTTCTTGGTGTCGTTGAGCATCCAAATCTTGTAAAATTAGTTGGATACTGTGCTGAGGACGATGAAAGAGGAATTCAACGGCTTTTGGTATATGAGTATATGCCAAATGGAAGCGTTGATGATCATTTATCATCTCGCTCCCAAACAACCCTTCCATGGGGAATGCGACTAAGAATAGCTCAAGATACTGCTCGTGGCCTGACATACTTGCATGAGCAGATGGACTTCCAGGTTACTATCTTGATCCACATTACGTTGACTCATAGATGGCCTCATTTGTTTTCCCTTCATTCTAGTTCAGCCATCCCATTTCAATAGCATTTAGGCATCACGTGTCCGCTAGAACTGAAATTTCCTTTCTGATTCCCTTCATTTCAAGTTTCCTTTTCCCTTTTTTTTCCCGTAACCTTCTGCCTCCGTACATTTCGGTTTCTTTCGTGTTAGATATGGGACTCTTAATGGGATGACTCTAGATGATTATGAGAAACTTCTACTTTTTCTGAAATCGTTTGCTTGATTATAGTGACATGGCATTAGCCTTTCTCATTGGCCAGGATTACATATCTGAAAATCTGGGCCTGCCTTCTTATTTAACTTTTGGGTGATATTGGTACAGATAATTTTTAGAGATTTCAAATCGTCGAACATTTTACTGGATGAGCAATGGAATGCCAAGTTGTCGGACTTTGGATTAGCAAGACTCGGACCTCAAGAGGGTTTAACTCATGTATCAACAGCGGTATGCTCCTATTGATTGATCATTCCTTTATTTATTGTCCATATTTTCCTACCTAACTTAAAGAACAACTCAGTGCTAAATAACTAAAGCTGTATTCAGTAGCATCTCCCATAATTTTTACCTTCTCAGCTGGTATTCATTTTCATTATTATGAAGACAGTCTAGTCACAGAAAGATTTGCTTGAAGAATTTTGTTCTTTAAGAACAATTTAGTGATCTAGGCTATTGTACTTTTTGTCTTTAGAAGCTTTAATGTTTCTGAAAGTTAGTTGGGCACTATCAATGGTTAACTTTCTAGCCTCAACAAAAATCCTGATGCGTCAATGGCTAGCGTTAATTGTATGTTAAAGCGTTTCGACAGTCTATATGCAGTATGTATGTGTATATATATATATATATATATATATATATATATATGATGGACCATTTACTATGGCTGACAATTTAATAATACTCTACTTAGATCAATTCAATATGACTTAATTTTTCCCCCCTTTTTTAATATCCTTCGCTACGCATGTTCTTGTTACTTTGGCTTTTTGGGGGTTGGGATGATGTACTTCATCAAGCAACTGCTAAAATGGGCTTGTGTGCTTCATCAAGTTTAATCAGCCTTTTATGCATGTGACTTTGTATTTAGAACCCAAATCAATTTTGAGAATGGTCTGAGTTTGGTACAACTCCATAGAAAACCCTGATATCCTTTTAACCTCTTTGCAATGCTTCATTGTCAGACTTATTGAAGTAAAAATAGTGCCTGCATCCTCGAGAATTTGGAAAATCTGAATGATGAAATCCTGAAAGTCATTTCTACATGCTGTATGCCTGGTGGGGCGCTAAAACCTTACACCTTGCAGACATGCGCAAGCACATCTACATATATGCGCGCGGGACGCGCTTGTATCTGTGGTAGTGGGATCTGGACATCATGAAAATTATGCCTTGTGATTGCGATTATACAAACTGCCTGCCGTTTTCCTTTTTCAGAAGTCAAACATGCTAAAAACATAAGCACTTGCACGAAATTTGTTACGATATTGATTAAGGTACAACTATGACAAAAATAAATTAAAGTACGACATAGTCTCCCTCATGCATGTCTTCCTTGATATTTTTTGCGTGATGGACGTTTCTAAGTATGTATCTTGTATTGTTAATGATGGTTCTGTACCAGGTTGTAGGAACCATGGGATATGCTTCTCCTGAATACCTGCAAACTGGACGTCTCACGTCAAAGAATGATGTATGGAGCTATGGGGTTTTCCTCTATGAACTAATCACTGGTAGGCGCCCTTTAGATCGTAACCTCCCCAAGAGTGAACGGAAGCTTTTAGAGTGGGTGAAGCCGTACCTATCTGATTCAAAGAAGTTTAAGTTGATAGTGGACCGCAGGCTTCAAGGGAAATATAGCATCAAGTCTGTGTACAAGCTTGCAACGGTAGCCAACAAATGCTTGCATAAGAATGCAAAGTTACGCCCTAAGATGAGTGAGGTGTTACAGTTGGTGGACGAGATTGCAAGGGAATCAACCAGCATGGACTCATCGAATAGTCTTATGGCAGTGGAGGCACAAGGGCATACTGGAACACTAAATAAGAGGAGGATCGTTAACCTTAAAGCTTGGGAAAGCGGGTGGTTGGGTCGGATCTGGACACTGAAGGCTGCAAGAGGGCATGCTGAGAAGCAAAGGGTTCATGTAAATAGGCATGATTAAGGCCAAATGATGCAAGAGTAGGAAAAAGGCGGCATGGTGTGAACAGAACTTGGGTTCAACACATTGCCGGCACAAAAGACCAATAATTATTGGTGATGCTGTGATATATTGTTCTTGTACTCGCTTGATGTAGAAGAGTGAGGCCTATGATGAGAGAAGAGTCGAAACTCATCGTTTTGGCCACGGAAGAAGGATGAACTGGTACATGAGTGGAAAGTTGAGGAGCTTCCTGTAAATGCAGAACACATATAGAAATTGTCGTGCTATGTGATCGACACAAATCTGTTTTGCTCGAGTTCTGAATTGATGTCAATCCTTTGTTGGAATGTAATATTCATGTATTCTGTTTCTCTGGTTCTATATATGCTCTCTCTGAGAAACGGACACTTTCCACCCTTGAAAAGTCTGGAATTCTTGAGTATTCAAAGAGGATTTTGCTGCATGTAGTAGCAAGATTTGGGAGGCTGTACTTCAAGGATGATTAAAAGCAGACGAGGAGTGCCTGCAGAAGTACAGTATCATCGAGACAACAGAATTGTATCGTTACTTGTAAACGGCTCGTGTCCAGAGTTATCAGTCATTTACAGTGGCAACAAGCAGTCTATACCTTCTACTAGCTTAGCTCAGGACAGAGTTCTGATCCAACCGAAAGTGTTCGGTAGGAACTATTGCAGAATCCCATGACAACAAGATATAAAAGGAAACCATCCTGAAAAAAGTTCAGGGTTTGCTGAACATCTGTGAACAAATTGCAGATTTGGAATTATGATACAAATCAAAATAAAGTCACATGTGGACATTGAGAGTCAAAAATCTGTTTCCCCTGTCAAGCTGCAAGGGGGATGAAGCAAAACTTCAGTCTGTACAACTAACTTTTCCAATTCATGGTCGCATGTCTTACACTTTAGAGAGGACATACAAAACCACAAATAGCATCATGAATCTCTTGAGTTCTGACGAGTATTGCGAAGAGCCAAGATGATCAGTAGATTTCTCCTCCTTCTCTGTCGAGTGGGTCTGGTTCAACATCTTCATCTTCGTGCATGTCCTTCAAGAACAATCCGAGTTTCTCCAGCGGGTTCTCTCTCCGAGCACCGTGAAACGCTTCCATCACCCAAGGAGAGCACCCGCACACCCTCTTGAGCTCCTTTAAAGCATCCAGATTCTCCGTAAAAGCCGCTGTCCTCTTCATGCTCTGGACTTTAGTTCGAGCCGCCTCTCTTTGCCGTTCGAGTTCCTTTCTAAGTTTCGTTTTCACGGACGATATTTGTAGTAAGATCCCAGACCAAATTTCGGGTCTGCTTGCCGGCTTTTCTTGAACGTGTGCCTTGCCATCTAGCAACAACTTTGCCTTCAGGATCACGTCGCCGAACCGGTGCTTCAACTTCTCGGATCGGAGCATTTTCTCCACATCTGGGCAACCGACATTATCGTAAATCACCGGTAGTTGGGTGGTCCGAGCTTTCATCACATTCTTGGAACCATCAGAACAGCGTCTGTTTCGACTGTTTGGATCATGCTTGCCCTCGACTGCGCGCGGTCGGTGACACTGGACAGGCGCGTTCCCAGCCATCCTTTGCTTCTTCATCTTCGCGGGAGTCACCACGGGCTCCGGAATTCTCTGTTTCTTGGAACCAAAGTCTTCCATCCTCGACGGGTAACAAGCTTTTCGCAAAAAAAGACGAACTTGGTATGCAGTGCTCGATGAAGACGGTGAAGGATCAAGAACAGAAAACGAAGGAAGGCTTCAAATTGTCGTGTTTGTTTCAAAATAGCACAGAGGAGGGAGAGATTTGGGTGTTTTGAGTTCTCTCTTGGGTCCCAAGTTTTAAGACCATTATCCTGAGATTCTCCAAGATTTGATCAGATTACGTTGTAGACGTTCTTAAGATAACACCGTTGGTTGTTTTCTCAGTTCAATTCAATTCCTCTCAACAAAAGAGGAAAGAAAGAGCAAGTCGGGATTAACTACAGTTTGGTTTTTCAAAAACAAAATACATCCAAGAGAACGAAAATTGATTGAACACACGTGCGAGGGGCACCTGATTATTCTAGTTAATATAGTTTGAAGGTCTCAGCACTAACGGAAATAACTGGAAAATTATTTCCATACTTTATAGTTAAAACTCTAATTTGTTGGCAATTTGGATTAATCTGTCCTTGATCCGAAGGCTATCTTCAAATTAATTTATGCCAAACCCTTTTGCAACCCTATCGTTCTCAGCATAAGAATCGAATGGCTTACAAGACTAAATTCAATCCACGAGTTTCAGGAAAAAGAAAGGCTCGTGTTGTTTTCACCCTTCAAATAAATTTAGGCGCACCGTAACATTTAAATGATACAAAATAACCCTCATTGAGATATCAGGAATGATCAAACCGATAAAAGAAGAAATACACACACTTTCCGGTGCATAAACTAATCGCATTATTTTGATCCACGATCCTTAACTGTTAATCCTTCCTTTTTTTGTGTTTAAATTAGATAAGTTTAGCTAATAACTCACTTTCATTGCTCTCTTTATGATAACAACTTGGATTTGAGATAGGTTAATTGATAAAGATTGCTGATAAGGCTCAAGCTCATAAGAATTTATTATTATTATTATATAGAAATCAGTTTAAGCACATTAATAAGTAAAAAAGAGAAAATGAAGTTTGTATAAATACTTGACCACAAAAAAAAAAAAGTTTGTATAAATACCGGTGGAAAAAAAAAAAAAGAAATAAGAAACATTTCCAATGGTGATATTGACAGCCATAATCAGATCAGTCATAGCTCTTACAAGAATATGCAAATGAAATTACAAATTTGAATCTTACAAGATAAAATGATGCAGAAATTTACCTCGTTTTGACACATTGCTGAGATCTTAAACATAGGTGGTACTGGTAGCCATCCTTCTGATATTACGATCCGTTAAGCGCTGAATATGTCATTCAGGGCCGATACGATTATTAGACCAAATGACCATACGCATGAAGGCCATGGCTGGCGCGGCATTGCGTCGGCTTGTACAGCACTCGGCTCTGCCGCGGCTGTCTCACCCTCTCCTTCGACGGACCAAAGACGTTTCCGATGTCCGGGAGCGACCTCTCTTTACAGCGGCGATAATCAATCTTTACCTTCTGCTGGCTTAGCTCAGGACAGAGTTCAGATCCAACACAAAAGTGTTGGTAAGAACAATTGCAGAATGACATGACAGCGAGATATAAAAGGAAACCACCCCGGAGAAAAAGTTCGGGGTTTGCTGAGTATCTGTGAACAAGAATTGCAGGTTTGGAATCATGCTACAAATCAAAACGAAGTCGCATGTGGACATTGAGAGTCACAAATCTGTTTCCCCTGTCGAGCTGCATGGGCGAGATGAAGCAAAACTTCAATCGGCACAGCGAATTCTATTACACTTTGGAGAGGACTTACAAAATTACAAATAGTATCATTGATCTTTTGATGTCTAAAAATTACTTACGAAGAACCAGGATGATCAGTTCAGTAGATCTCTCCTTCTTCCCTGTCGAGTGGGTCTGGTTCGACATCTTCATCTACATGTATGTCCTTGAAGAACAATCCGAGTTTCTGCAGCGGGTTCTCTTTCCGAGCGCCAGTGAAAAGCTTCCATCACCCAAGGAGAGCACCCGCACACCCGCTTGAGGTCCTTTAAAGCATCCCAATTCTCTGTAAAATCCGCTGTCCGTTTCATGCTCCGCGCTTTGGTTTGAGCCGCCTCTCTTTTCCGTTCGAGTTCCTTTCTAAGTTCCGTATTCACCGACCATATTTGTGGCAAGATCGTAAATCGTCGATAGTTGGGCAGTCTGAGCTTTCATTACCTTCTCGGAACCATGGAACATGTTTTGACTGTTTGGACCGTCCTTGCCCTCGACTGCACGCGGTCGGTGACACTGGACAGGCACGTTCCCAGCCATCCTTTGCTTCTTCTTCTTCGTGAGAGTCGCCGGCTGCGGAATTCTCCGTTTCTTGAAACCAAAGCCTTCCATCCTGACGGGAAACAAGCTTTTTGCAACAACAAAAAAAAGACCAACTTGGTATGCGGTGCTGGATGAAGACGGTGAAGGATCAAGAACAGAAGACGGAGGAAGGCTTCAAATTTTCGTGTTTGTTTCAAAATAGCACAGAGGAGGGAGAGATTTGGGTATTTTGAGTTCTTTCTTGGGTCCCAAGTTTTAAGACCATAATCCTGAGATTCTCCAAGATTTGATCAGATTACATTGTAGACGTTCTTAAGATAACACCGTTGGTTGTTTTCTCAGTTCAATTCAATCCCTCTCAACAAAAGAGGAAAGAAAGAACAAGTCGGGATTAACTACAGTTTGGTTTTTCAACTTAGGAAACAAATTCCGTCTCAGAAAACGAAAATTGATTGAACACACGTGCGAGGGCACGTGATTATTCTAGTTACTATAGTTTGAAGGTCTCAACACTAACGGAATTAACTGTAACAATATCGAATTTTGCAGCCTGACGTAAATTTGTCCTTGATCCGAAGACTCCCTTCGAACTAATTTACGCCGAATCTTTTTGCAAATTCTGTCCTTCTTGGCATAAGAATGGGCTGACCACAAGAATGAATCCAATCCACAAGTCTCGGGAAAATGAAAGGCTCATGCTATTTCCACCCGTCAGAGAAATTTAGGCGCACAGTAAAATTCAAATGACCCAAAATAACTCTCGATGAGATCTCAGTAACGATCAAACTGATAGAAGAAGAATTACATAACTTTCCAGTGGATGAACTCTAAAATACAATCGCTAATAACTCACTTTCACATACAATTGATAGTTAAAAATTGCGATTACAATCTTTATGATTACAATTTGGTTTTGAGATAGGTTAATTGATAAAAATTACTGATAAGGCTCAAGCTCATAAGAAAAAATTCTTTGTAGAAATCAGTTTAAGCACGTTAATAAGCAAAAGAGAGAAAATGAAGCTTGTATAAATACGGATGGAAAATAACAAAAAGTGGGTAGAATGAATCCACATTGTCTCCATTATAACAAAGAGACTAGTGTTTTCATGACAATGTGAAAGCATCACGTGGTTTTCATCAATTAATTAGACTTTTCACTCGTGGTTTTCAATGATTAATTTGCGTGGAAGTAGCGTGGGCCAAAAGAAAAAAATTCATTGAGCTTATTATTCTTCCTTTGCGTGTATGCCTCCATCACAAATGTTTCCCAATTTGCAGAAGTATCTCTGTACGTGATCCTGGCTAGTAATCTCCAATCACTGACAGCACTTCCAAAATTCCAGAAAAAGGAGTAATTCCTGAAGTAATTTATCGAGAAAAGAAGTAAGAAACCTTTCCAATAGTGATAGTGACATCCATAATCAGAAAATTCATAGCTTTTACAAGAATATACAAACGAATTACAATTTTGAATCTTAAAAATATAAATGATGCAGAAATTTACCCAGATTTGTCACAGTGCTGAGATCTTAAACATATGTCATAGCCATGCTTTTCGAGAAAATCGATGCATTGCCTGCTCATAAAAACCTTTGGTCAAGATTTACTCTTCTGAATCACGATCCGTTAACCGCTGAATATGTCACTCAGGACCAATACGATTATATAATCAAATGACTATACCAAAGCCATGCCGAACTAAATCACTCAGCCGATCGATTATATAATCAAATGACTATACGCATGAAGGCCATGGCTGCTGAGGCATTGCTTCAGCTTGTACAGCGCTCGACTCTCCAGCTGTCTCACCCTCTCCTTTGACAGACCAAAGATGTTTCCGATGTCCGAGAGAGACCTCTCTTCCCCGCCGTCGATGCCATATCTTAGCTTGATGATCCGCCTCTCCCTAGGGCTGAGCGTGCTTAGGAGGTTGCGCACGTGTCGCCTCATTATTTGCTTAGAAAAACTTAGATCTGGGATCTCAACCCCCGTGTCTGCGGTTATCTCCTGCAAAGATAATTGAAGATGAAACTGAGTGTTCCCATGCCAAGCAGCAACTTGTTGCAGCCAGGTTAGATGAAAGAAGAAAATCATGGGTCTATGGATGTTAGAGCTAAAAGTGCGGTGTTAAGTTTTAGCTCACGACTATGCAATGTTTGAGATATTATAGATGAATTGACTACTGATAGAGCCACCAACGTTGCGCGTAATTGAGGATGAGGATATGAATGATATGAGCCAAATAGGTGCAACTGAAGCATTGGCATACACAGCATTCAATTTATAAAAGCTCAGAAGTGTCTTGGAAAAGCAAGTCAAATCTCAAATGTCACCATCTGCAGGAAATAGTATTCGATGTACAGCCTTAATTTTCACCTTACGAGCATGAAACAAGTAGAATATCAAATGCAACATCCAAAAAATGACCTGTCTCTACGAAGTAAATTAGAGCTCACTAAAAATATATACTTTGGCATCAGCATTCATGTGCATTGGCATGAGCGTATGGCCACCATCCCTTTCTACATAAGTTGGTCTGCTTAAATGTGGAGTAAATTTTATTCCAGGATTACCCCTAAGAGGCTAAGATAGCAGGCTTAGAGGCTAAAGCATGCTTTCAACAATTGAACCATTATCCACACTGGCAAGCTTATAAACCATAGTGGAATACCCAGGATTGCAAGAACATTAATTAACAGCTGCAGAAAGCACAGACTGATGCACAATAAATTAATCCACAGTCCAGTTCTCAATATATCAGTTATCTAGCTTTCAAATTTCTTTTAGTTGCACAAGAATTTCATTCATCACAACATAGATAAATGACACATTTCAGACCCACAAAAAGTGAAATGCTTTATAAGCCATTTAAAGAATTGTGAGAAGCGTATCCATTAACGGTCTTCATCTGGGTGAGAACATGCATCACATTATCTCCTCTCTCGTTGAAATGACCTACCAAAATCAGAATGAGATGCAGCACTACCTGAAAGGTGGTATCCTGGTCTGCCCACACAGGCTGTTGCAGTGAGAGGGGAGTTCTTGTAGTAGATGCTAGATTTTCCAACTTATCGACTGAAATTCCAGCACGGTTAGCTACTTGTTCTTTGCTTGGATGGTGATGTCCCTCTTGAATGTAAGATCTCTTTGCGTCCTTCACCTTGCCAAGGAGGGCATACACACTTTCCTGCAAGAAAATTTTCCATCCAGAATTACACAAGATGTCTATATTTTCTCAACTTACTAAATTGCCATTCAAAGAGGCAAATAAAGCCAGCAACTCCTAAAGCACCAGTTGCTTCCCCAGCCAACAAAAAGCATCCCTATGAGAACATAAGGACCCGACAATTTTTCTGGGGACAAGAGAATATGCCCTTTAAGATGGTAATTGCTTTTGGACACTGATAGAAAATAAAATAAAAAAGCAAAGGAAAAAGTAAGACTAAATACCGGCAAACGTATTGTCCTGGAATTTTGAAATATGGCCTTCCTTACTGCCTGCCTTATCCACCAGTAAGCATAAGTGGCAAACCGGCAGCCCACCTGGGGTTTGAACTTCTTGACGCTCTTCATAAGACCCACACTTCCTTCCTGAATTTAGTGAACAAGTAGAGAGCTATTAATTCGAGATGCGAAAGTTTCTCTCCCAAATACCTAAAAGTGCTCTTCCACAGGGTCATAAGAAACAAGATATATCTTGCCAGTGCAGATTAAACCCATCCTGATTTCAATGAACTCACACTCCCTTTCATCTTTACATAAGGATCATACTGCGGCAAAACAAAAAAGGAGGTTTAAAATACTGGACAACCATGAATCAAACCCCACCCCAATCATAAACAGGTGCAACTATAAGCAGTGTGACAGGTGTCCTCTTTAAACCAAGACCCAGATTTCAAAAAACTCGGACCAAAATATCTCAGCTTCTTCGTAAGTGCACTGCAAGCGGATAGAGACATTGGTTGTGTAGGTACAGCTAAATTCTCACATATAGACCTCATATTGAAAAGCTGACATGTTTCAAAAGTCAAAGATCCCAATTGAACGAGGAAATGTATTTCAGTTAACCTGCAGCAAGTCTGGTAGGCTGAGACCTCGACCCTGATATTGTTTGGCAATGTGAACAACCAGACGTAAGTTGGCACTAATCAATTTTTCCTGACAACTGTATCCAGAATGAAGCTGAGACTGCAAATCCTGACAGCTTATGCCAATGGCTTCAGCCCATTCAAGCAGGGTAGGCTCACGGCCAGACTGAGACTGAAGCCTTGTTTTCACTTGCTCTAATTTAAGTAGATCCTGTTGCACATACCCATGTAAAAAAGGTATTAGAGCTTGTAACCAAAGAATGCACTGACAATATGGTAGGATCAGTACTTGTATTCACCTGTATTTTAAGAATCAACTCTGACTCTTCTTCAAATGTCAAGAGTAGTTTAGTTTCAGGTCCCCACAAGAACATTCGAAGAGGATCATTAGGATCAAAACCTTCATTTAGTCTTCTTTTAGTATCTAGCTTTTTGGAACTCTTGTACCCAGTAACCACACCTTTTGGCTTTGGCACCCTCCTCCTTTTAGATTGCCTCTCAAGTAGCCGTGTTGATCTCACAGTTTTGACTTCCTCCTTTTGAATATCGACTGAAGTTGCAGTGCTTGTACTGAGAGAAATCAAAGAATTAACATCAGGAAGAAAAAAGCTTTTACTTCTAGAGAGCAAGTAGAAGTAACCAAGCATAAAGCTTACATAGACAAACCTAGGAGAAAGTGCAAAATCAAGATCAGTCCCAAGCAACATAGAGTCTGCCAATGAGGCTGCCTCCCTTGAAGCTTCCAGTGCTTTTTTAGCAAGGGAAACCACATTAGACAGTTCATTGTCAGTAAGCTTCTTTGGATTGATTGTGATTGACTGCATGTTCGAGTATTGATTATCCCTAGTTGTTATTGATGGCAATCTGCGATATCATAGACAACATATTACACTCAAGAGGTGGCCCAGAAGGGTATGATACTCAAACCACATTAATGACAACTCGCTATATAAAGTTTATATTGAGATTTTGTATAATCCTTAATGTAAGAGGAAGGTTTATGCAAGTGTCTTACAGATACCATAAGCCAGGCCAGCGACGATAGTGATACTCAATATCTTTGAATAAACTTTCAGACTCATCGAGACTTTTATCTCTCAGATTCACCAGCCCAGTCTCCACCTGCTTCCTGTTCCTCGACACCTATTGCACAAACGGAAACAGTAGCATACTCAACCTAGTGACCTCATAAAACAATCACAAAGGGATCAAAGTTTCATCCCAGCCAAAAAGAGCACATTCATCGCCCCTGTGTGGATTGTGCAAAGCATGTTATCGACAGTCTAACCTGTAACGACGTGTCATCTTGGATAACGTGCAAGAGAGGCCTGTACTCATTTCGCTGCTCCTGCAAGGGCACGGACATAGTAATAGCTCGAGGCCTCGTTGGGGAAGGCACAGACGGAACGGCCCCTTGTTCATGAAACAAGAGAACTGAAGAAATGAATAGGAAAGCCATGCCTAACATTGTCAGATATATACAACAATTGTTCACCAGCAATCACTACTGATGGATGAGTTGTGCTGTTGCGTATGAAGGCAGCACAAAAAGAGACTACGTGATTCCTAAAATTTCTGAACCCGGTCCCAAAACTATCTTTGCAAACTCCTGGTAATCCCAGTAAAGATACTAACCTTGTCCACTATACGCGTATATAAAGTATCTAACTCTTAATAAAGAGTAATGCATACGAACAACAGAAAAACTTCCTTTTTATTATGGTGAATGCTGTGACGGGTCCAACCCAAGATATCTCAAGAGGCAAATAATCAAACAGCATCCGCGCACGACAATGTTATGTGAAAAAGGTGGAAGCTTCCCCACGCATTTTTTAGAGCCCAGAGAAGCAGAAGACTACGAGCACGCTAAGACCACGGGCACTACCTGAAGAGGCAGAGGGGATAGAGATTCTGGAGAGGACTCTCCGAGGGAACGGAGGAGCAGAGGAAGAAGAGGAAAGCAAGTTCCTTGCAGACTCCATGGAGCATTGAGTTCGGAATTCAGGGAACCTGGGGGCGTCGTGTCTGGGTCTCTCCTCTCATTGAAGGCGTTCAGTCTAAATGCGTGGCCACGTTTGTAGATGGATAGAATGCGAGTCTGCCTGCATAGACAGAGTCGAGAGAGATAGGAGAAAGCAGAGGAAGGCCAAAAAACGCAACGATTCCAAAGGCTCGAGGCAGGAGTTTCTGCTAAAGATGAGGTTGGGCTCTCCCCCTGCTCCAAGAGAAGCCTGCTCGGCCCAAACTTAGTGAGGGAGCGAGAGCAAGATGACAGGAGGAAGGCCCTGCGGGTCCATCTACCGCACGAGATTTCAGCCGTTGATCAGTGCGAATTCGTGCTTGAGACTGTCAACCCTGCCCTTGATCCAGTTTATTTGCACCCTGTTCCAAGCAAGTCTCATCCATGATCCACGGCTCTGATGATCTTTTCTTTTTAATAGGATTGAATCTGGTGATGAAATGCCCTGTCGCATTCTTTTTTATCTCGATGAATGACATTCCCCATAATCATCAGACCACATGGGTCCGCATACTGGGAGTGAACTTCGAGAAAACGCAACGCGCACGGTGACTAGAGTTCCAACGCTGAGCAAGGAAGATAGATTCGACTAGTGTCCGAGCAATCTATCTGGGTTAGTCGTCCCCTTTTTTCCCGTCGACATGTTCATTAACTCAAAGGAGCGTTCTTTTGGCGGAGCAGTGGATGTCACTGCACAATGTTCTGTCGCGGTCGGATTGAATCAAAGAGGGCGATTGGCGAGATTTGCAGATTAAATTGACAATATACTACCAAATTGGTGGAGTGTACATCTAACACCGAAGGAACGTCGCTGTTATATTAGATGAAGAGGTCTCGGAAAGAAAACAAAGAAGCTTGAAAACCCCTCTTTTCGCAGACACCAACACTTGTACGCCTTACGACGATGAGACTTCTGGTACACGATAGCATGTCAAAAAATTAAGACTTGGGATCTAGCAATTCTAATACTAAGAAATTGGAATTCACCATTCACTACATTTGCCTTCATAGTGCAAATTATAATGCAAAGCACGCAAGATTGACTTCGTTGCTCTTGAACACATGAAATTCGGGCTAATTCCTTAAAAAAATACCAACTTTAGGTCTAATGATAATTACGCGGAACTTTTTTTTTTTTCATAAAAAAACACAAATTTTAGGTCCAATGATGATTGTGGCCCAAACTTTTTTTATTCCATAAAAAAGCACTAACTTTAACTCGAGTCCTAAAATTGGCCCCCTTAATTTAGAACCATTAGTTATCCAACGTGACAATTACATATCATTAATAAATTCACATGACTTGTTGATGTGGATTTAAGGCATTATTCATTATCTTCTTAGCATGAAATTTGAAGTTTTTCATATGCTTCATCTTTGTCACAACTTGAAGGACGGCGATTAACTTATTCATCGTCTCATTTACTTCACTCGCAAGCATCAACTGTTTAATTAGAATCCGAAGCTATATATTACCATCTATGGAGAGACGCTAAGTTTACGACTAAAGCCCTTTTTTTTAACAAGCCCAGCCCTATCCCTCTCCAAAGCCGGATGAATAACTTCATATTCCGTGCTAAGAAGACGATGAATAATATTTTAAATTCATGTCAACAAGTCATGTGAATTTATTGATGACTTGAAATTACTATGTTGAACAACAAATAGGGAGAGGTCGGATTTGAAAATTACTATGTTGAACAATTAATGGGGAAGGTCGGATTTGAGACTCGAGTTAAAATTTGTGTTTTTTCATGAGATAAAAAAATATTCAAGTTAAAATCGTCCTTGGACCTAAAGTTGATATTTTTTATGAGACAAAAAAAAATTCGGATCAAAATTGTCATTAAACTTAAAGTTGATGTTTTTTTAGGAATTAGCCGAATGAAATTCATGCTATAGAATGAATTCATGCGAGAGCCCCCCACGTATTGCATTGGGAACATGTACACAATACACATGGTCCCCAATAGACCAAAATATTTCCAGGGTAGATCGACAAAAGAGCAATCCACATAATGTATGAATTTCCGGGACTGAATTCCGCTGCTCATACTCGACGCAGCGCAAATAAATCGAGACAGTGAGATTTTTTAAACGGAAGGCCACTAGCTCAGAATGTCAGGAACACAGGAAGTTCAGAACCTCAAACTGATTGGAGCAGTAAGTCAGACACCGTGAAGCCAAAGCCTTCCCATGAGACAATTTCAGCAGTATACAGCAAAACAGGAGAAATGTTTGACATGGAAATGGAAACATAGATAGATTTATCTGATTAACTATAGAGGTCATCATCATCAGCACCGCCAGCAGAAGCTGCAAAGGGATCTGATCCTGTAGTGCCAGCACCGGCTTCTGCAAATCGAAATTCGCTTCCAAACCCTCTCGACTGCTGGAGTGTCTGGGCAAAAGCTTGGTACTTCCTAATATCAGCATCACTCACACTCCTGCGAGCATACTTCATTGATTCCTCGAAATGAGCAGCTTTGATTTCCGCCACCTCATCCTCGACATCCTCCTCCATTGCTTCTGGATTCTCCTTTCTCCTCCTTTCTCTCTCGATATCCTGCAGAGCACAAACAGGAGAAACTTAGTTTCTAGGCTATATTTGCTACCCAAAAGAGACAAGCATTTAGGAGAAACTAATGGGTCTAGGAGATGAGATGAAATATACGTGGAATGTAATGAGCACTGATATCAGCAACAGAAAAGCAACGTAGAAAGGAATACTATCGCAAGTATGAACAAAGGGAAAAAAAAATGATGGAGAAGAAAACGGGAGAAAGTGTGACAATTAACACAATGTTCTAACTAGGAAAGGCACTGACACATTCTCATGTTTAGACTGCTTGCTGGATGGTCATCCCCTGCTCAACTTTCCACTATAATTCGATTCTATTCGGATCCTCCCATCCCACAGGCATTATAACTCAAGTACTTAAATGAAGAGAGAAAGTAATGCATCAAAGACGATCAGAACCGTACTTTCTCAATGTTTTCTCTGATGGCATATTTGCATGCACGCTGGCATATTTCTGTGATATCAGCACCGCTAAATCCTTGCGTATACTTGGCAAGAGCTCTCAGATCAACATCTTTGGAGATTGGAGATTTCCTCAAGCATGCCTTAAATATTTGATGTCGAGAGTCCTCGTCAGGAAGAGGGATGTAGATCAATTGATCAAGACGCCCTGGACGTAGAAGAGCAGGGTCTATAATGTCCGGCCTGTTGGTGGCTCCAATGATAAACACGGTTTTCTTTGCAGACATCCCATCCATCTCTGTCAGAAGTTGGTTCAAAACCCGATCCGCAGCACCCCCAGCATCTCCCACACTGCTTCCTCTCTGAATGAAAAACAACAAAGATTAATCAGGTGGAAGTCACTTGTCAAGCAACATATTTGGGACCAACATATCTCAAGAAAAACCAAAGAAAAAAGAACTAAGGCATTTGAACATAACAGGCTCGTGTTATTATGTGTTCATTCAAGGAACCAACAACCACCAAACTGCCTACTGCTTATAAAATCCATATAGCCCAATCTACAATTCAACTCTTGATTTGGCACCAAACGATATCGGCTTCAAAACCTCAAATTACTTTATCATGGGGATTGCTAGAAGGACACAAGAAATTTTGAAGAAATAAACAAGTGGAAAATAATAGTAACATCGACAAGTTGTTCATTTACTTGCACATCCAAGCAGCACTTGATATTATGAATGGGCCATGAATGTTAGGTTGCTACCAACAATACTTAGATTTATCTTATCAAGCAGAAGGGATGATATCTCAATTATAACCTTGTGGATACATTATAACTTAGTAAGGTAAGAATCTTGCCTGCATTCAAGCATTCTCATCGAAATGACAATCAGGAATACTACTTCCATTCCTAGATGGTTCTAAAAATCTAACCCAATACCATAGACATAAATGAAGAAAAACAAACCTGTGTAGCAATCGAGTCAAGTTCGTCGAAGAACAGAACACAAGGGGCAGATTGTCGGGCCTTGTCAAAAATTTCCCGTACATTTGCCTCACTCTCTCCGAACCACATAGTAAGCAACTCAGGGCCTTTCACGCTGATAAAATTTGCCTGACATTCATTAGCTATAGCTTTAGCCAGAAGAGTTTTGCCACATCCAGGAGGACCGTAGAAAAGGACTCCCTTAGAAGGCGACATTCCAAATTTCTCAAACTTCTCAGGATGCTCCACTGGATATTGAACAGTCTGCACAGTAAAAAATGAAGCAGCCATTAAATTCCAAATTTAAGTCCTCAAAAATGGTCGAAGTGTACACAAAAACCCAAAAAAAAAAAAATAAAGTAAGCATACCTCTTGAAGCTCTCTTTTAACATTCTCAAGACCGCCAATATCTTCCCAGCTCACATTTGGCACTTCAACCACCTGGGTGAAAAAATGTAGGAATTAGATTCAAACTCAGGGGCAGGAGAAAAATACCATGGAGCAGCTCGGAATTGTAAGCAGCTCAATATTATACATAAGGTACATGTTCCAAATACTCACTGTCTCACGAAGAGCAGATGGGTTGCTTATTCCAAGAGCAGTCTGGAAGTGCTCATTTGTAACTGCCATGGAGTTGAGTATCTCCGCATCTATCGTCTCATCTTCCAAGTCAATTACATCCATCTTCTCTCTGATGCACTGAAGTGCAGCTTCAGTGCAGAGAGCAGCCAGATCAGCACCAACATAGCCATGTGTGTCTTTAGCAATTCTTTCCAAATCAACCTGCACAATGTTCAATAGAAAGATAAGAATCAAGGGAAAAAGAAGATACCCATACAAGAACTTGCCAAGGAAACAAAAAAGAAAATCCTATACATCTTCAGCAAGCTTCATGTTCTTTGTGTGAATGCGGAGCACTTCAAGGCGCCCAACTTCGTCTGGAACACCAATATCGATTTCCCTGTCAAATCTCCCAAATCTTCTCAAGGCTGGGTCAATACTGTTTGGTCGGTTAGTAGCCCCAATAACTATGACATGGGCACGAGATTTCAAACCATCCATGAGTGTCAGCAGCTGAGAAACGATCCTCCTCTCAACCTCTCCATGAGTCTTCTCTCGCTTAGGAGCAATTGAATCAATCTCATCAATAAAAATGATGGAAGGTGCATTTTTCTCAGCTTCCTCGAAAGCTTTCCTGAGATTGCTTTCACTTTCACCAGCCAACTTTGACATGATCTCAGGTCCATTGATACAGAAAAAGAAGGCACCTGTTTCATTTGCAACTGCCCTAGCAATGAGAGTTTTCCCAGATCCAGGAGGTCCATACAGCAGGATTCCTTTAGGTGGTTTCACACCAATTGACTTAAATAACTGTGGATGTCTCAGTGGTAGCTCTACCAGCTCCCTTATTTGAGCCATTTGCTTCCTAACACCACCAACATCATCATAACCAACCTCGTCTAATCTATCCTCATCTTCCCTCCTCACAGGTTCACCCTCGCAGAAGATCTCTGTGTCTGGGGCAACAACACAATACTCTGGAGGATCTGTCTCAATAACCTTGAACTCGACACTTCTCATTCCTCCTCTAACAAGGAAGAGATCGCCTTTCCTCACAGGGCGATATGCCTCCAGGAAGTAAGCTGCAAAGATTGAATCCACCAAGTTAGAAAAACGCTCATCCAATCCAAGAAAAAAATCCTCTTGCAAAATGAAATGCGCCTCTTTAGTGTACGTGCTCAAATTAACATGATTCTGCAGTCAATGTAATGGTTTGACAAGAAAATAAGCTTTAGCATCCCACACAAAGGCTAGCAGTAACTCATAGATCTTTTAACATGCTTTACCCGATATCAGAAGGCATATATGAGACAAAATATTACTTTTAGGAAGTTGTATTGTCCTGTAGATATCTAACACGATATAAATACTAGACCATAGTCCACATTAAACCCAGACAGACTAGAGCTATATTTACATCCAATATTACCTAATCCCCATGAGTAAAAAAAATGGGTTTATAAACCAAAATGACATCTTCAAGATTAAAGTGCAGGACTAAAATACGATCACATGGTTCAGTAGTTTTGATCTAAAAACAAGTACAGAAGGCACTAGCCACATAGGACCAATAACCAAAGCAGGGACCAAAAAGTCTTCCCTAATCACAATATATGTGAGGGAACCGTGCAGGTACTTAGAAAAGGGAAACTCACGCTTCAAGAATGCATCAAAGAGATTTCCAGTAAGCCCTTCAATGGTGTCATCCACAGGAAGTATGTGAACACGCTTTCCATACTTGACATCAGGACACTGGTGCACCGAAACAACATCTCCCAGCCTAACCCTCAGGTTTGATCTCACCACTTTGTTCATCCTTATCTTTGGTTCCTCGCATGTGTCGTCAGCAAGTGCAATGCAAACAGTATCTTTCCTTTTCTTCCCCTGGACATAAGAAGATTGCGAATTAAGATCACCATAATGCTGCCTACAAGCTGAAATCTACAGCCATCACGTGTGCAATTGCACAAGTACCCTGAGAGAGAGAGGTTCATTCACGCAAACAGTTAACATTGGGCTTGCATCAACCATCTCACATATGCATGAATGCAGGACATGACATGGTGCAAAGCAACAACAGAATCAAACCACATTACAATCTAGAAGCTCACATAATATCACAAAATCCATAAGCAGAGCTTCTAGGTTGCAATCCAGCCACATATCGACCTCAAAGTTCAAAAAAAAAAAAAATTAGTAAAATCCAGACACAACGCGACAAAAAACGCTACTCAAAGCTAACAAAATCCTACACTCAAAACGGATCACAAGAGGTCAATCCAAAGCAACCCTAGAACACGACAAGCCCACAAACCACCCAAACGAGAAATCCTAATCGAATTGATCCCCGAAAGGCGAAAATCCACAACCTTGACCAGGATGGTGTCGCCCCGGAAGAGCTGGAGCTTCTCCATGGTCTCCGGGTGGAGAGAAACCACCGAATTGTCATCGTTGATGGCCTCGTCGACGACAAGGCGATTAGCAGCCTTCTTGCGCTCCAGAATCGCGGTGCTGAAGTCCCTTTTCGTCCCCTTGCTGCATCAAAACCAAACCAAAAAAGGAAAAAAAAAAGAAAGAAAGAAAAACAAATCGATCGGCGAGGTCAGATTGTCGAAGGAAACACAGAATCGCAGACGGAAAAGACGAAAGACAAGATCTTTGAAAGAGATCTGAACTTACGCGTCGGAGGATTCAGCTTGGTTGGCCATGGTGTTTGATTCGGGAGCGCAAAGAGATAGAGCGAGTGAGGAAGACGAAAGATAAAATTATGCGAAGAGAGACGGGTTCGACGGGATTATTAAGTCGAAGAGGAGTCTCCTTTCTTGTTAGCAAAGAAATGTTTTTCTCTTTTTCTTTTTCTTTTTATTTCATCCTTTTTCTTCTTTAAACAACTAATTTTTTATTTCCCTGAAAGAAACATATATTTGGTCGAATTATCACTATATACAATTATACAAATTCCCAACTGAGAATAAGCTTTTTACATTAAGGGCTTGTTTGGTAACACTCTAACTTCTCCACAAAGAAAAAAAAACCAAAAATTTATTCCATAACGTCAATTAGTATTTTAGTTCCCGAAAACAAAATTGAAACAAAAACATAAAAAAAAAGTTATTTCTTTGTTACAAAAATAAAAAAAATTGTTTCTTTGTTCGAGAAAAAAAAATAAAAATAAGTCATAACCCACTCTCTCACCACACTCGATCGAGAGAGCTCTCCCCTCGCTCGCCCAACGGCCCCCTCGTCGATGCCCTAATCGCACGACTCTATCCATTGTCATCGCCACACGGCTATTTAGGATTTGTAAAATAAATCGAACTCTACTATTAATATCCTATAAAAAGATAAATGACAACAATGAAGCGCTATACAAGATTAAAGATATGATTTTTGTTTGAGCTTGATTTAAATATACAACTAGAGAGTAGAGATGCACTCATGATTGACTACGACTTGACCGATTCTTTCCCCATTAATTGAACTAACTGAGATTTTCAAAGATTATAGTGCTAATTTTAAGACTTAATTAAATTGAAATTCAATTGACTCGGTCAATTTCTCACTTCCACTTAAAATCTGTTTAGTATTTTTTTTTTTTAGAGTACACCCATTCTTTTACAAGCTGTGTAGAACCAGCTCATATTGATTTAGATTCAAGTACTTTCTTTTTTTTCTTATGACAAGAGGAAACACAATCACCGAGAATGTAATACCTTTTAAAGTAAGTGATTATTCGCATAACTTCTAATTAAATTTCTGGCGCCGAAGCACATGTCGCAAATTGACAAAAAGTAAAAACAAACTAGAAGTATGGCATCCATCCCCGATTCCTTTCCTCGTCATTACATAGGCGAAAGACCGAGGAAAAGAAGTTTGAACAAAAGAAGAATCTGGCCGAGATTCCAAGCAGCAGATGCCTTGCACTGCTGTCAACCCTTCTTCTTGAATGGGTCAAACGCCATTGCTGCTGCACATCCCGCCCCTTGAGCCTTCTGCTTTCGAGTTTTCGAAATGCTTCGAACTGCCTCCCTGAACTGGGCCAAGATTCCAGGCGCCGGTATCTTCGGCTGTCAAGTCAGCCACAGCCACTGCCATCCTCCACCCCTCCCTCCATGGACCGGACGAAGCTGGTCATCCTAACTTTGCTCGACAATGATTCTCCGTTGCCACTTGTCGCATTGACCCTTTGTCGGAACATCACTTCCATTGAGAATTAGGTTGTGTCTGCAGCGTCCAAGAGAGTTTCCCTTGACAAGGCATTGCTCAGATCTTCCTACTCTCGAAAACCCACATCCCCATCATCCTTTAGGAAGCTTCAGTCATACATGTTCCAACTCTCCCAGTGAACCCTCCTTTCCTCCTCTCACTGACCCCACCAGAACTTAATCCTCTAAGAAATGTTCAAAACTCCGGTGGAATATGCAGGGAGTGTTGTAGACAATTGATCAAAAAAAACTTCAAAAGTGCCATAACTTATTTACAACGCTCACTTATGTGCCAGGTTAAAAACAGGCGGGATAGAAAAATCTTTTTCATCAAAGCTGGGAGAGAGAGTATTTTCGTAACCCGCCGGTTTCTTAGTAACCTTCATCTTTACAAAACCCAAAATTTATTGTTTTTGTTATTGATAAGATCCAAGGTTTATAATTTCCCGAATAACAAGCTCTCCGTTCAATTCTTCTCTTACTTCACTACGAACATGGGAACTTAAGAAAATGATTGACTGATGGGAAATTGATTTGCTGACCAGAGACTTTGCTATAAGAATCTAGTACTTCCTTCAGCCTCCTGCAACATCCACCTTTGCTTCTACAGAAAATAAAGAATCGTCCACAAAGAACAAGTGAGAAAGCACTAGACGTGATCTTTTCAGCTTTACACCTTTGATCATAAATCAAGCAAATTCGGCCAAAAGCGGTACCTTAGTCGATTTAAGTTTCATTAGCATCGGATTATAGTAAAAGAAAGGATTGGTTCTTAGGTAAAACCGAGCTTTCATCAGTTGATTCTGCGAACAACTACTATTGAACTAGACTTCCAAAGGGAGCAGCCGCCAGTTCGGTTTCGGTTCCCATTTCCCAAGGTTCGAAACCACACAGGTCACCGCACATTCCACCGGGTGAACCGAACTACTCGATCCATGCCCAACTTAACTTAAGTCTGGTCATTTGAAGTACCGTGTTTGATTACTCGATTCTAGGGTTTCTATTCCAAGATAGCCTCTTGTAATCAATCTCACATGTGGCCAGAAGCTAACCTTAACGTATGGTGGCATTATGTTATCACATGCAGACATCCATGGAGAAACGAAACGTAAGAGGTTCCCCTCTCTCACCTCTTAAAAAGGTTTGGCGTTAAGGATGAACATAAAGAGTCAAAACAATGCTACAAAACAATGCTACGTGCACGGAAGTCGAGCGGTTTTCTGTTCTTTGTCGTTAGCCGTACACAATGGTAAACCTAGCATTTGAGGTTACATACATGGGGCAAGATAAATCATAAAGCATTGTCAATTGAAGTACCAATATGCACGAGTCCTTTTACTAGAACTATTAGGTTTTAAGCTCGACAGCATCTGTCTCTGCCTTGAACCTTAAGCTTGACCGACTAGGAGTTCTTCGTCGTCTTTGAAGACGCGAATTCTATTATGCACCAATTTGCAAAGTAGGCAACCACTAAATGTCGCATTGAGCAGAGTATCCGACGCCCTAAAACTTGGGGACACCTCAACTCCATTCTCGATGGAGAAAATTACCAAAAAAGTCTTAACATATTATTACATATTGTGTCGATTCGATCATTTTAGCGGTCGGTCTTGACGTGATAAATTTTTAATAATATTTTATTATTATTTTATTTTTTCTGTCTTTTTTCTTTTCTTTTCTTTTTGGTTAGGGTAGGCAGGAGACCCAAAAAAGAAAATAAAAAAGACATAAAAAAATTCAATAAGAAGTAAAATGTTATTAAAATTTTCACCTCGAGCCGATCGGCCAAATTTGACTGAATTGGCACAATGGAAAAAGATTTAAGACTTTGTTGGCAAAAAAAAAATTATGATTGAATCAGTAAAATTACAGTGGATTTAAGACTTTTTTAGTGATTTTCTCATTCATGATGTGCTGGTCAATGCCGCCATTGCACGTAGCAAACAAGACTTGAGACCGAATCGAGCCGAACGAGAATAGTCAACCTTTGCTTGAGGCGAGGCGTGTTGCCTCGCCCAGCCGGACGTGAGACTGAAAGCATGCGCCGTTGCTTATGTATACAAACAAAGACTTGAAAACATTTTACTTCCGTCATGACAATTTTGGTGGCGTCACGAAACATCATGTATAATCGAGAAATTTAGTTCAACAAGAAAAAAAAAAGTAAAAACAAAAAATGGATCAGGTAAAAAGTCAATTTCCTGTGTCAAATTTATTTACTGCCGCTGCGCCGTCCTGATCTTGTAGAAGGGTTCATGCGTTTTGCCAAATACGAGTCTACTACGAAATTAGCATCCAATGCGACGCACGTAGCTAGGGAATCAAACAGATAAGATCGAATTGCTTATACATTGACCCCCCATTAGAAGAAAGGTTATTGCAATTTATTAACTTTTAAGTCATTAAACCACCCCTGGATCCGTCACTAGTTCTTGAGAGAAGGGTTCCAAACCTAACTCAGTCCACGAACTCCATTAATCAACTGAGATGAGGCGTTATTATTTGGGATCGTGGGGCGAGGACCGATTATATCGTAACACAGAACTGAATCATTGTTCCGGCAAAATAGAACTCCGAAATGTCACATGTAAAGTATCGCGTATCGAAATTTATGACAGTACATAAATGTGTTAGGGTGTGGTTCGTAGTTTATACTTCCCATCTATATGAAGGCATGGGGATCTCACTTTCCGGTGATCGGGCAAGGGGTCCACAAGAGCCACGGTGGGGATTGCATGGACATGGCTCACTAGATGCTAGATGACTTTCATAATTTGAGCTCGTATTTTTTTATGGTTTGTGCTCGGGCCCATAAAAAGCTACTATGTCATATATAATATCTTTATCTTATGATTGAGAGTTGTAAAAGAGATGTGGTAGCTGATAACTATATTGAAATCCTCTAATGGATGTAGCCATATTTTAATAATGAACCGGGATAAACCTTATGTCTCAATTTTTCTTTCTCGCCTTTACTTTGTATTCCATTATGATTGTGCGCCTAATCCGGACAAAATGTATTGATACAACACTTACATGTTTTCCGAACCCTACGCGCAGGCCATCACTACTTCTTCAGTTTCTGGTGTGACGAAGGAGAGGAGCACGTGAAAGCCTTTTACATTTTCTTCTTCTGCATGCTCGAAGGTACAAAGAAATCGGGCCGCATAGGCGAATGCAGCACTAAAATTCCGGATTCGCAGTCGGGCGTTCTCATGATCGCTCCAGCTATCTTCATCATCGTCTTCATTACTTCCGGCCAATGCCCGTCAAAGTCATAGCTTCTAAGTGCCACGCTGCTAGCATTTAGCGAAACTGCGATGACGAGCTTGCCAACCTCGGACCTTCGGATTGAGCAGCTATAGCTCAGATTTGAAGATTTCCTAGAGACTGAGTCGCCCTTTTATGGTGAAGCTTAGAGAGACTTGTTAGAACTGACCGGCCCATCCCACTCTTTTACTCATAAAAGAAAGTGCAGAATCGAGCTACTACACATAGTTAGCACTGATTAATTTCAAACATAAATTGGTAACGTATCGATAGATTCGTACCTAAGATGACAATATTTCCAATACCTACAGTAGCTTCATATTGATTATAATTCATAAGATTCTATGATTTGAAGAATACTTTCCTTAAAACGATAATATGCATCGCTTACAAAAATAAATGAGCGAAATATATCTTCATCGTCCGCGAAAATGTTTAGAAAGTAATTATTATCCATAATGAAAATATTCTCCGTTGGCTAATTTTTTCAAACAATACAAGCAATAAACTTCTAGGAAAATATTTTTCAACTCTCCTCGCAAAACAAACGAAGCCTAATTCACCTTCAAGGCCACTTGCAGTGGCAAGCGTCCCCATAAGCAATTCGGATACCCATTATCATTATTTTCTTAAGGGAGATTATAATCATCGTTCGTGATATTTTTTGAACAAGTTAGAAAGTCTGAAGATAAGTAAATTTAGTGGGAAGTGGCTTGGTTCATGTTGGAGACTCCAAAGAGTAGAGACAGGCAATGAAATCTCATCCCCTGTGTAAAGCAGTGTTCTTAGAGATTCGGACACACTGCAAATCCCAAAGCCAACAGAAGGAAACGGAGGGGAAAAACAGAAACAAACATCAGATGTTGTTTCATTTGGTTCAGCAAGATATCGAGTTGTTGATTCGCCATCTAGCAGCCTGTGTACGATATAAGCAGGAAAAACTAGAAGCATGCACACATACTGCACCAACAAAGATCAATCTGTGACAGGTGAGGCACTCACTTATGTGCAGTATCACATTTTCAGACACTGTACATCGGCTTATAATCCGTCACATCTGCGATGGAATCTGCGCAAGGAAGTAAACAAGTGCTCGTTGGGAGGTCATCAAACAAAATGTATTCTGTTGAAAACGTGTACATTTTAGGCATGAATACATGAACTGTCCACATGCAGCAGCTTGAAGAGCTCTTAGAGAATGTGGATGGAAATTCTAATTCAACAAAATCTTTCGAACAGAAACCGTGGCTAAACACTCGAACAGAGACATAGAAGTTGCGCCACTGAGCTCCAAAGTACCATCAACCTCTGATAAATGAAGTCATTAAACAGAATATGCTATAGATAACGCCTCCATTCTCATCTGCAGGTATCACAACGGGAGAAAATGGTTGCAACAAGGCTGCTTTGTTCCCATCTCAAATCTGTTATCCCAGCTAGCAATTTGGCTTTTAAGCTTACAGCAGCTGAAAGTCAAGAAAGAAAAAGAGAAGAAACTAAAAAAGGGTAGGGGGACGCACATTTTATGACGCGGTGACTATAAGGAAAATGATGAGGACTCACTGTCATCCTAAAATTAGGATCCATTTCTTGTCGCAGGAGTGCTGGCATTTATCCATGTGCTCAAGTGCGAATTTCTCCCTCTTCCGTTCTAGCTGATATTTCTTCACCATCCTCAGCTGCAGTAAGAATTGGCTTAGAGAAGTGGCGACAACTCCAATTATAAATAGTCGATTGCAGAAGGAAACTGCGCTCTGGAGCCCCTGTAATTCCTCCAGAAGCTAAAACAGCATCAGCTAAGCCAGATTCTGGAGAGCTCGTCAAATATGGCCTGGACTCCAAAGAGCAAACTCTTCGCATTCCTGCTAAATAACTTGGCTGAGGAGGGCTAACAGGAGGAGTTCTAAATGTTAAGGGAAAGTGACCTGCAAATGATCGCTTAATATCAAGGAAGGTATAGCAGATTTAAACAAAGGAAGACAATTTATCAAACTCGCAACTCAAGATAATAAATGCAACCAGACAACAAAAAGTGGGGTCCGCTATAAGTAATTAACACAGAGAAGAAGCACTTGGTTTTTTCATTTCCTCTTTTTATTTTTATTTTTTTGGTCGTGGAAAGGATAGGAAAGACTTTGAGCTAAGTAGAAATTACCCATTGCACGCATGTCGAGCCATGAAGTGGACCGTGCTAGACCAGCAAGACTAGGGCATCGTGCTACAGTTTCACCAGGCCGCACACTAATGCTGGAGTTTTTTAAGGATTTTGTCTCTACTTGCTCAATACCCATAATAGAAAGCACATGCCTGGCAAGACTTGCTGTGCGTGGTGATGGATCCTTTGCCAAAGTGCACATAGCCGAGATGCACTGGGAATAGATAGCCTTATCAAGTGGTTTTGGCGTGAAACTGTTGGCGACACCATTGTTCACACCATCATTGTCCATTGCAGAATCGGAGTTCTCAGATGAATTATCTGATGACGGAGATTCATGCATAACTCCAGAAGCAACAAGAGGGCTGCTAGATGAGACCCTACGATCCCGAACCCATGGACTATTATTGCCAGATCTAAGTAAGGGACCCATTTGAGATGAAACAATACTTCCAAGCTGGATTGGAGTACATCCACTGCCAACGCCTCTTATTTGTGCCAATGAAGGTAAAGAAGTCAGCAAAGAATTAGACTGAGGTTTCCAGCAGGCAGTAGCAATTGACTTAAGGTGCTTGTTGTGACCAAAAGCAAACCGTCCGATTGCTGTCAAATTGAAATGTCATTCAGTCCAGTAAAGAAATCTAATCCGGAGAAATGCAGAAAAGTCCCCAATACCCAAAAAAAAAAAAAAATGCCCATGTTTTGCTTGCACATCCCAGACTAGATCAAATTTCATCTAGAGACATGATAGACTATTAGAACTCCCATTGAGTAGCATAGCTGGACGAAAGAAAAAAGTCGTTAAGAGGGAAAGTATGATTCATGGAACATGTGAAACACAATACGCTTCCGAATTCCTTAACAAGGGTCATTTGAAAGCTACAAACCCAGAAAACAATGGCCCAAGTGCATGAGTTGGTAGCCCTAGGGTAGAAGCATCATAGCTTATCACCTTGAACTATCGTCTACCTATCATCTTCTGTCAAGTTGCCAATAAACAAGAATAGCAGATGATGAAGTAACGAGCATAATTCTAGCTTTAGTATGCTTCTTAGTACATATGCATTAAAGTACTAAGATGTGCAAGATAATGACTGCAACCAACAGTAATACCATAGTCTAAATACATATACCCAAGTAATGCTCATGCTATACAACATGAAACACATGTTTTCATTAAAGCATAGTTTCTCCCAACTGATCAAACAAGACGGCAATAAGAACCGTGAAGAAATATCACGTCTAATATCGACAAAGCCAAGGCCAATATGAAAGGCAAGTAACCCAAGGAAAACTTTTAAATCTGGAGTACTTTCTAAAACCAGAAGGAAAATGTTTTTGAAACAGAAAGCGCCAAGTGCAATTCAAGCATGAAACAAAATACTTCTCCAAAATAAAAGCATGTATGTGAAGCACATCCAACTATAATGGAAAATGTCTTTTTGATATAGCTTTTCTATGGACACTGTACAACAATATCTTTGCACGAGATTGTAAAAAATATGGCAAGAGGCAGAGAAATAAAGTTTTGTAAAATTAAAAATTTCTTAAGAGGCACATAGTCTAAAGATCAGAAGCAGGACATGATCAAACTGATATTAGCATTAAATGATCAAGAAGTTCTACAACCACCTCATCCCAGACAGTACCAAGAGATTATTAGTTGGATTCAGTGTGTCATCTTTTGTTGACTCAAATAGATTCTCAGAAAACAAAAGCAAGGAGAATCACATACAACATATGGGGAGATCACAAACCTACAGCGACCTCTGCCTTCACCAGTGGGCTGCTATCTGAAACAACGCTCAAGAGGCTTTCGATAATGCTAATCTCAGCCCTAGTCTTTGCACCATCATCATATTCTTCGTCTCTAGAAACGCCATCTGTACCAGAGTCGGACCCAACATCAAGCAGGGTACCCAGTGCAAAAACAGCAGAAGCCCTGACCTGAAGTTAAATATCATTTACATCATACAACAGGCAGGAATCATCTGTCAAGATTGAGATGATAAAGCTAACTACAGACCTCCGGTTGGGGCTCGGATAATAAAGGATCAAATATAGCAGGGGCATTTGCCTCCAAACCAATCATTTGGGCCTCTGGAAAATCCTCCCAAATCTTTCCCAGACAAAGAGCGAGCCATTGAAGGAACAACGGATCAGTCTGCGTGCCATTTGGATTTGGACTCCGCAGGTGCCTCAAGCAGACATGGATAAGATCTGCTTCAACACATGCTTCCTGACCCCTACGATGGCCATCCACAATGATGGCCAAAACAAAGGCCGCCATTGCACAATGTTCGGGATACGCTTCCCTACTCTCGAGAAACCTAATGAAGTATGTGTGCCCTCCGATTCTTACTAAATCCACCTGACATGACTATTGTTGCACAAACGAAAAATTGAAGGCCATTCAGAACTACACGCTACTAATCACTAAGGAATTCCTAAAGAAAGCAACATACTCGCAAATAGTCATTCAATTCGAACCATATTCTTGTTTTCTTTCGCTTAATATATGCTCCCTCTGTCCTAAAAAAGATAAATCTCTCTTATGTAAGCATTTTGTACCAGTTGCTATTTAGTGCTTGGTGAATAATGATCCCAACATTTACTTCTACGATCATAAAAAACCAAAGAGTCCAAAGCACAAAACAGACATTCGCACTTCCACTTTGGCTATTCCATTGATTTCTATAAATGGATTAGGATAAATAGCACCATAATTTCTTCCTGGGATTAAAAAACAAGTACAATAACACTAAGTCATGCTCATCAAATTAGAGAAATTACTCTTTCGAGTTCGTTCAACCAGAGATTCAATTGTCAAATCTAGATTCATCTAAAATATGGACACAGTTATGGCCCCAAATACCCTCCCAAAACCATCCAATTGCTAGAAAAGAATGCGAGGACCAATCAGTGCACTCAGCACTATCTACACATGGAACAAGATCCAAATAAGCAATGCCAGCCAAACATGTTTAATGTTATGCAGTTAAACAACATGTGCTGCCATCATTACCTTGTCAAGGGAAAGAATCTTTGTCCAAACAAATACAAGAATATGCCGCAGTTCTGGAGTTGGGGTGCGCAACAGCTTTAGGACATATGGAAATACTCCAACTGACAAGGCCTATGAGGAAGTTCGAAGAGACTACAATTAAAAGTAGCTGGAAGTATATCGAAAGGGAGAACACAAAATCAAAACCACCATTATTACCTGATCCACAGCCCAAGGTCCCATGTCAAGGAACCTTGCGAGGAGAACAAGTGCCTGAAATCGATGACTCTGGCAGAGCAGGACCTAAGAGTACACAGAGATACCTCAATCACTCGGGCTGATGGACCAACAGCACAACTTGAACAAGCAAGCTTAAACTAGATAAGCATCATGTTATATTAACAATTTTAACTGCTTAAAAGTGAAGAAGAATAGTGAAAAATCACTGAGCAAGATAACCAAAAGTGTGACATGGTCACAAGATGACTCCAACCTATGACTAGAGCATTATCACACCTGAAGAACAATAGGCAACTGCTCTGGTGGTTTTTTGTGTTCAGACCCATGATCAAGCCATGCCTCAAATGCTGTTAGCTGTTCGGTGAAAAAAGGGCTTGGCTGAAAGAACACCGAACAATGTTACTAAAGGATAAGCTATGAGTGAGATCGAGCAAATTGAAGGAAACGAGAAAAAATATGAACCAGGAATTCTGCACCAGAATCTTCAACCAAAGACGAAAGCTGCGAAAGGCAGATTTCGGCAGCCATGTCCCATGCATCCCTAGATACCAACAAGAATAAAATCACTAGTAAATCTTCAACAACATTAAAATACTTGATCATGAAAGCAATTGCAGTACCACATATGATGCTGATGCGTTGGTGGCAGTGCTGGGTGAGATATTGGCGAACAGTTAGCCGAACGCATGATTCTTTCAGCAAGTAAAAAATTTCGGAACAAACTGGCTACCAAAAGGTCTTGTCTGAACAACTTTTGGAACAAATCTGCAGCGCACGATTGAATATTGACCAGAGGCAGAGGAATAAGCAATTGATCAAAATAAGAAAATTAAACAAACTGCACTAATTAAGTACAAAGAATAAATAAGTACACACTACTACCATGAGGGAGAACATTCCAAGCAATAGCGTCAGTCACCGCTGTAAAAATCCAATTCAGTTCTCCCAGAGGTGTCTTGCGATCATCTGGGCGTCCAGGAATTTTATCAATCAGAGAATAATCAAGGGACTCCGAGAGAAGTGATCTGGTACACAACCTGACAGCCAAATTTTTTAGAGCAAGAGTTTTCTCAGAATTAATTGTCAACTAACAATTTCAGATGGATCATATAGCCAAGCTTCATCATCTGTTTGGCCTATCAAATGATACAGGAAGCTAAGCAGACATCTCTAACTACAAATGATTGGGGGGAAAGCTATATGACTATTGCAAACTTAAGTATAAGAACCTCCACACCCTCAGCAAAGAAGAACAGCAGCGTGCACATGCGACACTTGGTGAAGAATTATCCTTGTTACTGAAGAACCTATGGAAAACCCCGCACATAAAAACTGGAACACGTCCCCTCGATTTAGAAATGCAATATATACCTCTTTCAAGTCATTGTTGAAAACAACTTGTCACTGCTACATTAGAATAGACCATAGTGTGAAGCGCCATCGCATGCAAAAAACCCAGGTGCAAGCTAATAACTTAAACTGTTAAAAGGCACGGAATGAATAAGATAGAATTGAAGACTGATATATATATATATAGTGGGGTCGACGATAGTGATATTTAAAGAACAAGGTTTCACCATCTTAAAGCCATCTTAATGGGGGTGGTGAGGCAAGACGTAAAGACATCAGCAGGAAATTCAGCGCTCTGAGGGAGGGTCTCATGTGCTTCGCAGGCCGCCAGAATAATGCAATCCCTTGTGGACTCACTGGTACGAGCAGCACACCAGTCATTAAGCTACCACAGAATTACAAATATTAGTCATGGCAAAGTCGAAAAGATATATGACAAACACAAACAATCTCAGATGGTTAGATTTGATATAACATTTACAGCTGAAAGCATGGTCTTCTTTGAGTACCTTTATAAATGCATTGACTATCAAACCAGCAGCAGAGCAATCGAAGACATATATCGATGGCGTCCTCAACCAAGAATCAATTTCACTAATCAGCAGGGGCATATACTGTGTATAACTCTGCAAAAATGGCACAATTAAAAATCGAAAGAAACTCAACCAAATGTGACAATTAATTGAAACCGCATGAGCAACCAGTCCAACCATGCCACACAAAGTATAGATTCAATAAAATGCCAAAAAGAACAAACAAAATAGAAATATCACCTTGTTGAAAACCCAGATGTCACCGTTTGTAGTTGGCTTTGGAACACCGTGACCATTGTAATGAAACAAAACTCTCTCAGACTTGGCATATTGGCGACACGTCGTACACAGTTTCTTTACTCCAGCAATGGTAGGATCAAGTTTCCCCTGATATGAACCCTGCTCGGACTGCAGGAATGTAGTAATACGAGCTTCAGAAAACAAATAAAAAATGATATTGTCGAAATTTAGGGATAAAGAATCTCACCTTCAATTGCCACCTTCCATACTGTTTTTTCAAAGCTTCAGCAATTGTTTCAATAGCTTTTCGTGGTTGCATGGAAAGTGGGTCTAAAAAGGAAATAAATCCGAGACAAAGAACAAGATTAAACATGTTGTTAACTCCAACTCTAATTTCCATGTGGTTGCCATCAATAAAATGGAGAAGGAGCAATCCACAATTGCTGAATCAACAGATAGTGTGAAAATTGTCCCATTAAAAAACTTCAGATTCCAATTGAGAAAATTAATATTGAGCTGAGGATCATATGCCATGAAGTATATCCAAATATAGGAAAAAGAAGCATCTGTTCTCAATTTAAGATTTAAGAGGAACACACACACACAATTTCACAAAGCAAAGAGATACCATGAAAACAGAAAGGAATTTCAAGCATGAAAGAAAATGATCTACCTATCCAGCACTCCATTCTGGCACAAGGAGATGTCTTAATTACATCAGGTGGATCAACACTTATGTTTAAACATAAGACAATAGCTACACATCCTGTTTTGATCTGCAGAAAAAAAATCATTATCAACATTTCATTTGCTAGACTATAATCGTCACTTACTTTAAGTTCTACGACTCTAAAGTTCACAAATTCTTTTAATGAGTTTCCTTAGACTACTTTCTCCACAGCCAAATTCTAATCAACGAATCATATGAAAAAAAAAAATTACAGAGGCGTGCAAATAGCATGAACACATGCAAAAAAATGCACAAACACTGCTGTATACTGCTCAACAGAAGGACACATAAAGAATATCATGCGCTCTTTGATTGGAAAGGAGAGAAGCCATTCCTCTAACTTAAGAGGGGAAAAAGCCATTCAAGCAAGAATATCTTACCAAGAAAAGAATAATCATAGCAATATCTTCATGATACAACCCCATCCCACAAAGGTATGATTTCATTTCTACACCTTAAAGAGAGCAACACCTTGTATGAGCAATTTTTCTTCAATAGCTTTAGCTTTGATTGATGTGGATTATGTCATACTTGAAGCAATAAATTAGACATATCACTGTTCACTCAAAACCAAATGAATGGCCCTCAGTGTTTCCCTTTTAACAGCCTACTTGCCATTGTGCCTTGCACCTCGTCAGGAACTAAGAGCAAATGCTATACCAGAAGTTAGGACTCAGAAAGCACCAGCACAGCGACACCTGAACCCATAGAATAGAAAAGGGAAAAGAAAACAGACATACACGAACCACATCAGAGGATAAGAGTGCTTGTCCTGAATGTAATTTGACCCTTATCACTTGTAGAATAGTAAAACCATATCATCAACTGGAAGATATATAGTTCTCATATCATATCCACTGCTTTGAAAGCCATAAGTTTGTTAGCAAATATCTTGCTAGATAAAAGCTTGGCATGTTCATATCAGACAAGGAGGCTAAAATATCAATTTACTCGCTCTTCTTAAAAGCTCCAGCTAAACACAATTCACCATACTATTAAGACAATTGCTTCAAAGCATGAGTAGAGAAATTTGTTCGACTAGATAAGCCAAAAGGATCCTCCAAAACCTTTCAAGTTTTTATAGGCATTCTAAATGACTCTCTAGGTTTCTAGTTATAGTCACTTGCTACTCTGCTGCATGTTTATAGCTAAAGAATTTTACTGACTTATTGCTTTAAAACTGAAATTGACACCCGAGGAAATCTATGCCAGATAAAATTGCAGCTTTGCCATCAGTATAGCCAAATGCGTATCCCACAAGTTGCTACCTTATAGCAGATGCTTATTGCATTGATCAATTCCCACACTTCTATTTATTTTTATATATTTATTTTTAGATAATTATTTCTTTCCCTCAATGGATCTTGCTTTTATTTTATTTATTTTTGGGTTCATTGACCACCGACCTCAACTAGTTTGGGATAAAGGTGTTGTTGATGTTGATGTTGATGTTGTGTGGAATAAGATACAAAAAGCACAAGGAACACTCCTGGTGATTCCAACCCATCAAAAACTTGAATAAATGGCAGGAGAGCCAAAGGCTTATGCGCAATAATACTTTTGTATACCGAGAAGAATATCCAAACAAAAGAACCATTTTGCAGGTGCATAAATGGAAAATGAATTACCAGCATAGACTGACAATAACAATGACAGAAAGCAGTCTACAATTTGTAGTTTGATCGTGGAGAGGGATTCTCAGCTAACTTCAGAAGATCAGATATGCCCACAACTTAATTTTCAGAGAAGTACATTGAGAACATTTCCAGTCAGGTAGCCCGAGCAAGACCCAAGGGGTGGCCAGTTCTAGTAGTACCAAATGTTAGGCTTTTCTACCCCAGCTGTCGTCCCTAGAAATGGAGGTTACAAGAAGAATGCCAACAAAGATTTCTATCTTACGCATTTACATCAGGTGAAGTGTTTTGTGGCATTAGAGAATACTCAGTCTTGGTTATCAAAAAATAATTCAACCCCTCTTTGCCCTGGCCATCTGTCACCAATCAAAAAATGCAATACATTCCTACATACATAGTCATGTGAAATGCAAATCACTTAACTTGAATAGCATCGTATCATGAAAATTGCAACACAAACCAGTTCAGCGGGCGAGAAACCTCCCCAGCAGCAGCAACGTGAACAAGAAAAAAGCAAGTCGCCGATCAGACAGCCAGCACTTTTTAAAAATACTAACAATATGGACATCATCAACCAAGCTAACGAGCAGAGGGGGAAAAAAGGAGAGGGAGAAGGAACGCCAGAAGGTTCACCCGGTTCTTAAGCCGCCATTTCGAAACTAATCCTCTCTCCGACGGGGTGCAGGGTACGCGTGCCTCGAACGCCTCATGACGGAGCTCGCACAAGACGACGTTTTGCGGCAAAGACGAAAGCTTGCTCGTTCCACAATCGCCATCTCCGCTGCTGGAGGAAGGGCCGCAGTGGTCAAAGCCATTCGAACCCACGGGCACCGTTGACTGAGAGAACCGGGACGCCATCACATCGCCCAAGGCCACCAATTTGGAAATTAATCCCTCTCGATCACACCAACCATGATACCCGAAAACCATGATACCCAACAAAAAGGAAAAAGTAGGAGCCACCCAATCACAATAACAGCAAGAGAAGGGAAGTGTCGAGATGGAGATGGGAAAAGGGGCAGGACTAGTCGACGAAGCCACTGAACCAGCAGCGCAAGTATAGAGAATCCAGCTCGAAGAACCACAGAGGGAGGGAAGGGTGGGGTGGAGCTTTCTTGAACAATGGCTTTCAGGAGGAGAGAGAGAGAGCGTGCTGGAGGCGCATGTCTGTGTGGAGACTGCCGCAACTTCGGCAAATCCTAAATACAGTTGGCCGAAATTCCGACAGCTTTCATTCCATAAGGACTCTGCTCTGATCACTTTCTTACACGAGACTCGTGTCAATCCGTTACTAATAAAAGATTCAAGCACTTGATCCAAGAAATTTTTACCGATCCATGTGCTAAATTACATAAATTGTAAGTTTAAGGTTAGTGTGACTTTATGGAACGAATTACATAATCGAGTTGACCCCCTGATAGTCGAAAATACAATTAGTCTAATCTTCGACAACTTTCGCTGCATAGGGACTCTGATTACTTTCTTACATAAAACTCGTGTTAATCCGTTGATAATCGGGCACTTAATCCAAGTACTTTCTAGCTATCCACCTACTAAATTACATGAATTGTAAGTTTAGGTTAGTGCATACATGGAACACAAATATCTACTTTTTCCCTTTCATCAAAACTATATTTTCCTCCCCTCTTCTCCTCCTTCCTATCAGATTTAAGAATTTGAATTCACGATCGGAGAATAGCAACCGGGCATAATTGCAATTCTAACGAGAGGAAAATGACATATTTATGGTATTTGTATTCGAGTTTCTCGATTCGATTGGCTTAATGGATGTGTCGAATCGTCCCATCCACGTACATCGAAAAGAACTCCACCACGCGATAGGGAGTGTGACCTCCGATGATATCGTATGACACCAAAGTTCCGAACATCAAAATCCACCGTTTCAAGGTGGCGAGCTAACTCGTGAGATGGAGTGCGAAACCAAAGTTTTAAAGATCAAAATCTATTGGTACCTTTTCAACAATGACTTCCCCAATGAGGTGAGTCTTCTTGTTCGAAATTTATATGGATCCGGCGTTGAGCGAAATTGCTCAAAATCGGCCGCGTAGAACAGACAAAATCGGTATTCATGACTCGACAAATAACTCAAATCGGAATCGAGCACGGTATGTTCCTTGCTCTTTATGCCCCGGCACGGGACATCTGCTTCGATCAACTAAATGGGAGCCGTTCAAGACAACAATGCATTTTATCATCAGCAATAGCTTAGACACTTTAGGATGGAAAATTAGTTCTCAAGTCTTCCCAAAAGTCAGCATAAAGAATTTGGAGAGGCAAGGACTTTAAGGCCATTATCACTTGGCTTATCAAGTTTAACACGATCTTCCAAGGACTTTGAAGCGAAGCCCCTACGCACGAGGTGACGCAGCTGTGGTGACCTCATTCCTCTTCGATCATCTAAGCGTCACAAAGTTAAAAAACCTGAATCAATAAACCATGAAGAATTACCCAAAAAAAGTTCTAAATTTATTGCAATTGTGTCGATTCGGTCATAAAAAAATTTTTTGCGTCAATTCTCTCCTAAACTTTTTGTATTTGTACCAAATTCAATCCTTCCGACCAATATTAGCCGCCGACGTGCATGGTGACCGGCTCGAAGTGGACGGCCGGCTCTAAAATGAATAATTTTTAATTTTTTTATTATATTTAATTCTTTTCTCGATTTTTTTTTTTTCTTTTTGTTTTTTCCTCTCCTCTTTTCTCCGGCCGATCGCCGGTGAGGGCGAGGTCGGCGTTAGCATCCACATGAGCGTCGGTCGGCATCCACGTCAACGCCGATCGGAAAGATGGAATTGACACAAATGCAAAACGCTTGGGACCGAATTGGCACAAATATAAAAGGTATAGGGACTGAGTTGGTACACTTACAATAGATTCAAGACTTCCGTGATAATTCTCCCCGCTAAACCACTTACTTATTTTTTCACGGTTTGTCTTTTATGTTCAGCCACGTCCGGAAGGGGGCCGTTCATCGTTGCGCACCGACTCATCCCACGTCCGCCGACCGCGGTTGGTCGCTCTCAAAAGAAGTTGAGAGGCATCTCTAGTCATTCTGATTGGAACATCTGATTAAAAAAGACAAGTGGGGGAAAGAAGATTAGATCAGTTAACAAGCAAAGTGGAGGAAAACGTTAGGAGTTTGCCGAGACTTCGGGCCTGCTTGATACGTTCTCTCCTCATTGCGTTCTTGAATGAAACCCTAGTTTCTTGCTATGATATTGATCGGCAAAAGCCTACTCGGGATGCGAAATAAAGCTAACTGGGCATTCATATCAAAGTTTCCCGAACCAAAAACGAAAGATTCGATTACGACTAAGCACGCGTGTGTGTGATAACCCGGTTAGCTCACCACCTTTGTTAAGGCATCTTTAAGTGAAAGGTGTAATCCGCCAAACCCAACTTAATCACCTCATTTGTTGTACCTTGTCTCCATTTTATATTGTACAAGAACTTTATTTTCTGTGCATAATTGTATATCTAAGTGATTAGATAATTAGATAACATAAACAAAGACAGTTAAAAAAAATGAGTATCATCAATTAGTAGGGAAAATTGTTGAAAAAATCCTAAACTTTTTAAGTTTGCCGATTCATCCTAAACATTTTCACATTTTTTTAACCGATCCTATTGGCACGGCAATCGATGACGATGACGTGGACGACGGCAGTCCTACGTGACGCCTCTAGCACTCACGTGGATAGTTTTTAATAATATTTTTATTAATTTTATAAAAAATATTGAATTTTTTAATTTTTTTGTCCTTCTTTTTTACTTTTTGGCTTCAAAAGTTCAAAGGTCGGTGGGGGCCACTTCGGACCCTGGGGCTGCAAAATTACAACATTCGATGTTAGATACAAGTACAATAATTATCATTCTTTATTGTACCTCGTGAATGGCCAAGAACCGTCTTAGGTAAGACAAGATTTTGGTAAACAAATTTCACAAAACATAGTTTTATTTACGCAAAGGAAAATGACAAATTAATAGAATTCAATGAACAAAAAACTATGTTTTACAGTATGTACTAGTGTACTTTCGCCCGGTTCGCATTGATTTTATGTTTCAAAGTTTGTTAGAAATTCATGTTTACTACAAATCGCATTCCCTATGTTTTCACATTCGGATTACAACGAGATTAACTAACTTTTAGAGCTACATCAATGGCACAAGAACCTGAAGATGTGAGGGAGGTCATGGGAACACTTCCGGGTTGCCCCAGTATGGAATGAACTTATAATCGTCGACTCGATCATCATATTCTAGATTATAAGTTCATAACCCTAGCAACGTTGATTCTTCAGAAGCGATTCGTCTGATGTTTTAAAGTGCCAATGCGAGACATTTAATGATCATGAATAAATAGATTTAACAGCTAGTACATTACGTAGTAAAAAAGCGTGTTTGTATAGATCGGGGTTCCATTTCTAAAACACGAGTTTAAAGGGTTGGATTGCGTATGGGTTACTTCTTAAAAAATTTTAAAACCCGATTAAAACTGGCGTAAGAAAAACATCAAACTCCGACCACACTAGTTCAGAAAAACATATCTGTATTCGATGCATTTTGAATTACCACATTGGATAGTTCATCGTCGGTTCCCTCCAAAAATTACTTCTCCGGTCGGGGAACGCATTAGATAAGCCGCTTTGGATTTGGTTGTGAGTCTTGTGACTACTGACCGACTGCAATGCTCGAGCATTGATTAACCCTAGCTTTGGCTGATGGCAATATGAGATATCAAAGATGACAGAACATTGAGAGAAGACCTAGGAGGTTAAAATATTTTTAACCCAAGTTAATGATATTTTACTATTTCCTTGTATCAGGACTTGTATGATTGTATGATTTTAAGTTTTTTTTTTTTTGCCAATTTAATCTTGGAAGATTAATAAAGCTGGAACTTGATTAACTGTGAACTTGGCGACACATAGACGAGTTGTGATGTAGGTACGCGAAAATCCCTTTATTCCTTAATTATCATTCTCTTAAGGAAGTAAATCGCCAAGTTCTCTCCATTCCCCCAGTAACATTAATGTTCCAACCGTATTAACGACCTTCCTCAAATAAGGTGACTAGAACATCAATCTCAGTTCCATCAACGACATAGTATGCAGAGAGTGGCAGGTCTTCGTTCATTTGAGTGTCGTGGCGAAAGAGAGCGACCGAGCAGTTCCTAAGACCCCATCGACTCTCGATTTTGCTCCGTAGGTCGGCGACGGAGTCCGTCTCTCGGGTCCTCATAGACTCCTGCTTTAGGGATGACTCGAGACGGACGGCAATCTTCATCCCCTCGGGCAATGGAGCCACAAGAAGCGTCACGGTCGCGGACTCCTGGCCGAAGATGCAGTGCCGGATCTCCTCATTGTCAAGCAGCGCCCGCTCGTCGTACACCAGGGTCTGCCTCCCAATCTCCACGCCAAGGGCATCTCAGATCGCCTCCTTCAAGTTGAGAATGGTATCGAAGTGCGTGACCTCGATTTGCGGCATGATCTCTCCTCCAGCGATGCGCAGGAGCACCATGGTCAGAAGAGTGGGGAGTAGGTTCGCCTCACGATCAGATCAACTGGGAGATGGTGATTGGCAAAGATTTGCGCAGGGTGGTTCGTCAATTATGTGCAAGATATGCATGCAAATTGAATGTGAAGAGTGACGGTGAAATTTGCACGCTGCATGAATTTACTTGTTTCTATCCCTAGCTCGGACTTCTTCATGATCAGTTGGTGGGATCATTATCAATGTCTCATCCTTCATGAGAAATCATGTTTCGAATTAGTTTTCTTTATTGCATAATTCTTGTTTCCCTCGTGCTAGTTAATAAATACCGATATCATCCTTCTTTTTTCTTAATTCTTAAAGTCGCTCCATATTTGACTGGACAAGTCTATTCAAAAATGACTTATTAAAGCATCTGATCCTGGTTATTGCATGCTGGACGCGGACGCAGTGCACATAGTTCCAAAGCCACTCATACATTTCCATACTCCGACAAAGAAAGGGGCATAATAATATTTCGAATTTCCGGACCGAAGTCCTCCGGTCGCAAAGCAGCAACTTGGCGAGACAAAGATAAACCAAGACAGTACTTCAAATGGATGGCCACTAGCTTATAATGTTAGAAAGAGAGGAAGTTCAGAACATGAAACTGGTTGGAGCAAAGTCCGACAAATATGAAGCCATGGCCTTCCCATGAGACAATTGCAACGGGATACAGAAAAACATGAAGGAGAAGGGTTTAAAATGGAAATGGAAACAGAGAGATTATCTGATTAACTATAGAGGTCATCGTCATCAGCACCGCCAGCAGAAGCTGCGAATGGATCTGATCCCGCAGCACCAGCACCGGCCTCTGCAAATCGAAATTCGCTTCCAAACCCTCTCGACTGCTGGAGTGTCTGGGCAAAAGCTTGATACTTCCTAATATCAGCATCACTTACACTCCTACGAGCATACTTCATCGATTCCTCGAAATGAGCGGCTTTGATCTCTGCCACTTCATCCTCAACGTCCTCCTCCATGGCTTCTGGATTGTCCCTTCTCCTTCTCTCCCTCTCGATATCCTGCAAAACACACGGCAGAAGAGGAGAAGCTTAGTTCCTAGGCTAGGAAACAAATCAATCTAGGAGATGTTGAAAGTATGCTAAAATGTAATGAGCCCTCATTCTTATGTCGGTAATCTAAAAGCAATGTGAAAGGAATCCTCAAAAAATATAGGCAGTATCATAATGAACCATGAGGGTGAAGATGGGTAATCGTGAGACTATTTGAACAATATGTTTTAACTAGGAGCACAAGAAAAATCACGCATTCTGAGAAGTTAAGACCACACTGGATGGTCATCCCCCACTTCAATTTGCGCTACTGAAATTATGGAACTGGATAAAGATAGAACCTGATTCTACTTCAGCTCCCACCCATCCCACGTGCATTGTAACTCAAGTCATTCAAAGGAGAGAGACAGTAAAACATCAAGAGAGAGAGGAACCGTACTTTCTCGATGTTCTCTCTGATGGCATACTTGCACGCACGCTGGCATATTTCTGTGATATCAGCACCACTAAAACCTTGCGTATACTTAGCAAGAGCTCTCAGATCAACGTCTTTGGAGATTGGAGATTTCCTCAAGCATGCCTTGAAGATTTGATGCCGAGAGTCCTCATCAGGGAGAGGGATGTAAATCAATTGATCAAGACGGCCTGGACGTAGAAGTGCAGGGTCTATAATGTCTGGCCTGTTGGTGGCTCCGATGATGAACACAGTTTTCTTAGCAGACATCCCATCCATCTCAGTGAGCAGTTGATTCAAAACCCTATCAGCAGCTCCCCCAGCATCTCCAACACTGCTTCCTCTCTACATGTAATGCAACCAAGAAAATGAGGTGGAAGTTACTCGCGGAGCAAAATCAGCGCTATAAAATATTCAGTAAATGAGACAATTAAGGAACTGACGTCTCACCCAAAAAAAAAAAAAAAAACTAAAAGGAACAAAGGCATTTGTACATAACAAGTTTTGTCTTATTAGGTGCTCATTCAACAATCAACAAAAAAATTAGAAATTCCATTCTTGTTTTAGCATCAGAAATTATCAACTTTTAAAACCTCAAATAACTTTGTGATGGGGATTGGTAGAAAGACACGAAGTACAAACAGAAAATGAAAATATCACTGATGACACATAGTTCATTGACTTTGAGCGCATAGGCAGCATTTGATATATAACTTGCCGGCGTGAATTCTAGGTTGCCAATCTGCTAACAATATTTAGGTTTATCACATCAAGCAGATGAGCTTGTATCTCACTTATAACTCTTTGGAAGCATTTTAACTCACTGATGTGAGAATATCACCTGCATTCAACCATGTTCATCAATACTACAATCAGGAGATACTTCCATTCCTAGATGATTATGAAAATCCAACCCAAGAACCATAGAGACTGCAGAAAACCAAACCTGTGTAGCAATTGAGTCGAGCTCGTCAAAAAATAGAACGCAGGGAGCAGATTGTCGGGCTTTGTCAAAAATTTCACGTACGTTCGCCTCACTCTCCCCAAACCACATAGTAAGCAGCTCAGGGCCTTTCACACTGATAAAATTTGCCTGACATTCATTGGCTATAGCTTTAGCCAGAAGAGTTTTGCCACATCCAGGAGGACCATAGAAAAGGACTCCCTTAGAAGGTGACATTCCAAATTTCTCAAACTTCTCAGGATGCTCCACTGGATATTGAACAGTCTGCAAAGTTAAAAACGAAGCAAGCCTTCAATTTCAAATTTAAGACCTCACAAAAGCGTACGCAAAAACCAAAAGAATAAAAGTAATCATACCTCTTGAAGCTCTCTTTTGACATTCTCAAGACCACCGATATCTTCCCAGCTCACGTTGGGCACTTCAACCACCTGGGTAGGAAAATGTTGCAGGCATTAGATTCAGACTCGAGCAGGAGAATAATACCATGGAGCAGCTCGAAATGATACATAAGGTACACGTGAAAAATACTTACCGTCTCACGCAGAGCAGATGGGTTGCTTGTTCCAAGAGCAGTATGGAAGTGTTCATTTGTAACTGCCATGGAGTTTAGTATCTCTGCATCTATCGTCTCATCTTCCAAGTCAATGACATCCATCTTCTCCCTGATGCACTGAAGTGCAGCTTCAGTGCAGAGAGCAGCAAGATCAGCACCAACATAGCCATGTGTGTCCTTAGAAATTCTTTCCAAATCAACCTGCATAACAATAAAATGAATTATAAAAAAACGAGGGAAAAAAGAAGATACCTAAACAACAAACTGGTCAGAAAACAAAAAGGAAAATCTTATACATCTTCAGCAAGCTTCATGTTCTTTGTGTGAATGCGGAGGACTTCAAGGCGCCCAACTTCATCTGGAACGCCAATATCGATTTCCCTGTCAAATCTCCCAAATCTTCTCAAAGCTGGGTCAATACTGTTTGGTCGGTTAGTAGCTCCGATAACTATGACATGGGCACGAGATTTCAAACCATCCATGAGTGTCAGCAGCTGAGAAACGATCCTCCTCTCAACCTCTCCATGAGTCTTCTCTCGCTTAGGAGCAATTGAATCAATCTCATCAATAAAAATGATGGAAGGTGCATTTTTCTCAGCTTCCTCGAAAGCTTTCCTGAGATTGCTTTCACTTTCACCAGCCAACTTTGACATGATCTCTGGTCCATTGATACAGAAAAAGAAGGCACCTGTTTCATTTGCAACTGCCCTAGCAATGAGAGTTTTCCCAGATCCAGGAGGTCCATACAGCAGGATTCCTTTAGGTGGTTTCACACCAATTGACTTAAATAACTGTGGATGTCTCAGTGGTAGCTCTACCAGCTCCCTTATTTGAGCCATTTGCTTCCTAACACCACCAACATCATCATAACCAACCTCGTCTAATCTATCCTCATCCTCCCTCCTCACAGGTTCTCCCTCACAGAAGATCTCGGTATCTGGGGCAACAACACAATACTCAGCAGGGTCGGTCTCAATAACCTTGAACTCGACACTTCTCATCCCTCCTCTAACAAGGAAGAGATCACCTTTCCTCACAGGGCGATATGCCTCCAGGAAGTAAGCTACAGAGGGTGAACTGATCAAGTTAGTAGTTGTACATCCAATCCAAAGATCATCATTGCAATAAGAAGTGAGCTATTTAAGTGTTTGTGCTCAAACTAACATGATTCTGCAGTCAATGAATCAATCGTTTGACTACAAAATAAGTGCCAGCAGCCCTTGCACTGTCCGAAATCAGAAGGCGTATTCAAGTCAACTAATCACTTTCAGCAAGTTACATCATCTCATAGATATCTATCGAGAAAAGTTCTCTAAGAGAAGTGCTCTACAAAACATAAACACTGAAATAGACCATATCTAACAAAAACAAACTATTGTTTTCGGACAATCAGGTTCCCAACAACTTTAGCATTCGCTGGATTTGCTTACCCAAAAAACAGAGGACCAAGCAGAGCCATCTAATGTTGGAACACTCCCAGAATTTAGTACTAACTAAATGTCGCCAAGCTTATAGGCAAGTGATTGCAAATCAAAGCACGAACACTTTGCAATGGGATTACATTTATAAAAGAAAAAATCACGAATTAACCCACTTAACACAGACCACAAGCCTGGATATTTAAAAAACATGAAGATGCTAATCATCATTAGTTAGGAACTGGCAAAGCATAGAGAGTCCAAAAAATTAATTGAAATGGGAAGATTTATGTCTTCTTTTTGTTTTTTGTGGCTATCGCCAGTTTTTATTTCTCACACCGTCAAGTGTTTAATTTAATATGCAGCAATATTCGCAAACAATATTAACCAGAATTCCATGAATGAAAAAATGGGTACATAATAAATCTTGAAGATAAAATTGTAACACTACAATACAACCAGATGGTAGGTTAATTTAGAAAATAAAATAAAATAATAAAAACACTACTGCAGAAGGCGGTCATCACATAGGACCAATAGGTAAAGAAGGGAGCAAAACAGTATTTTCTAATCAACATATATGTGAGGGAACCATGCAGGTACTTAGAAAGGGGAAACTCACGCTTCAAGAATGCATCAAAGAGATTTCCAGTAAGCCCTTCAATGGTGTCATCCACGGGAAGTATGTGAACACGCTTTCCATACTTGACATCAGGACACTGGTGCACCGAAACAACATCTCCCAGCCTAACCCTCAGGTTTGATCTCACCACTTTGTTCATCCTAATCTTTGGCTCCTCACATGTGTCGTCAGCAAGTGCAATGCAAACAGTGTCTTTCCTTTTCTTCCCCTGGACATAAGCAGATATTGTTTTCAGACTACGCCAATGAAATTGCCTACAATCAGGAATCTACATTATGAGGCTACCTGAAAACCTGTCCTTTACAGCAGATGGATGGACACGAGGTATGCACTTAGAGAGAGAGAGAGAGAGAGAGAGAGAGAGAGAGAGAGAGAGAGAGTTCACTCACGAAAAGATGTTCAATCACCATGAGACCACTAACTAGCTTACATGGCTCAGTCGCGACTTAGTAAGAGAAGTCATAAGGTTTACATTGAGCATGATAGCATAGAATCTATGACTGTCGGAGCTAAAAAGACATCGTTTGCATCAATCGTCTCACACATGCATTGTATGCAGGGAACGACATAGTGTAAAGAAAACAGTAGAATCGAACCACGTTACAATATGCAGAAGCTCAGTTAATATCACAAAATCCATAATCAGAGGTTCTGGATTTCAATTTAGCCACATATCGACCTCAAAGCTAAAAAAAGTGCTACTAAAATCCAGACACGGCCTGACGACAAAACCCTACTCAAAACTCAAAAAAGTTCCACACTCAAAAACGGATCACAATAGGCCAAATCCAACGCAACCCTAGAACACGACACGCCCACAAATCACCCAAACGAGAACTCAAACCGAATTGATCTCCAAAAGGAGTAAAGCCACAACCTTGACCAGGATGGTGTCGCCGCGGAAGAGCTGGAGCTTCTCCATGGTCTCCGGGTGGAGAGCAACCACGGAATTGTCGTCGTTGATGGCCTCGTCGACGACGAGGCGATTGGCAGCCTTCTTGCGCTCCAGAATCGCGGTGCTGAAGTCCCTCTTCGTCCCCTTGCTGCATCAAAACCACAAAGAAAGAAAACAAAAACAAGAAACAAAACCGATCGGCGAGGTCAGATTGCCGAAGAAAAACACACAGAACCGGAGACGGAGAGGAGGAAAGAGAAGTTCTTTGAGAGAGGGATCCGGACTTACGCGTCGGAGGATTCAGCTTGGCTGGCCATGGCGTTCGATTTGAGAGCGCAGAGATTTGAGAGTGTGAGGAAGACGAAGGGAATGGTTATGTGAAGGGAGAGACGGGTTCGATGGGTTATTTATTTGGAGAGGACACTCCTTTCTTGTTAGAAAAGAAAACTTTTTCTTTTTTATTTTTTCTTTTTTCCCATTAATCATTTATTTTATTTTTGTTGATTTTTATCGTCTCTATTATATGAAAATCTGAAATTTGTAGGAAAAAGAAGGCAAACATAGCTGGTGAATTCATCTTTCACCACATGTCTAGCGGATAAGTCCACTTCCATTGGGATATGTCAAATAAATCCAAAACTACTATAATTGAAATTATTTTATCCAGTTGAGTTTAATTTTAAAATGCGATTAGAGTGGTACTTAGTACGATTTAAAGGATTTTGTCCCATCAATTGAGCTAACTAGGATTTTCAAAGATAATAATGCCGAGATATAAGAATTAATTAAATTGAAATTCAATTGATCGGGAGTTAGCTTCCCGCTTCCATTAAGTAATGACTGGGTAAGGAATCGGAAAAGGATGTCTTCCTAGTTTTTATTTACAATTTACGATGTATACTTTGGTGTTCGAAATATATTTATATACAAATGATAGCCTATGTTCAGGAGAAGTTATTATATACTCGAAGGGCTTATTGTCTATTTTAACAAAAATATGAATTTAGATCGAACACTAGTTGATTTCGCATGTCTCTAAATAAGTGAGCATACTCTAAGTACACGTTTGGTACTAACAAAAGTCAAGATATGATTAAATTTATCATATCGTGTGTTTGATTTCAACCAAATATAAAGGGGATATGGTCCGAATAAACATTTCGTTGAAGAGATGGGATAAAAGTGGATAGCATTTTTTATATTGATAACACAAAAGTTATTTTTCTTGAATTACGAGCTTCTTAAATAAAAATAATAATAACATTTACATATAAAGAAGTATTTGGATTGTGATATAAAGAAGAAAATTCAAAATAATAATAAAGGGTAATGGACATTTTTTCATTTTCATTTATTTTTTTAATATTTGAATTTATTTTTATTCTATAATATATGTGTTCTGTATATATGTATTCAGTATCTATATTTGTTATGTATTCGAGGTACATTAGTATAGCTTGTTAGTTAATAAAATTTTTATTAAGGAATGGAGGAGGGAATAAAAAAATACAAAAGAGAGAAAAAATAATCAAACAATACGTAAAAAAAAAAATGAAGTAGAAGTTTGATTTTAAATGAACAAATTCAAACGCGAAATGGATCTTTTTAATTCGCTTTGTCTCTTTCTTCTCTATATTTGTGATTTGTGTTGAAGTTTCATGACTACTTCATAGTTTTTTGCTCACGTCAAAGCTCCACGAAGATTAACTTTTTGGTTCATGAAAATAATTCGTGAAAGTAGCATAAGTGTCGAAACTCATTCTTTTCCTTAAATGTGTGGTTAATCTTAAAGTTTAGTAAAAGCGGCTACGAGGCAAAATCCTATACTTTTCGAAATCGCGAAGGTGACAAATTATAGGGTAAAAGCCATCAAAAATCATAAATTGTGCCCATTATGATACACGTTTAGCACAAACTTTTTTTGCGACGCTAAAAATTCTAAATTTGTACTCGTTTGATATATTTACCTCAAATTTATATGAATGTGACACATTTATCGTAAAACTTTTCTTGGGATACCATAAGTCTCAAACTTGTAGGCGTGTGATAGATTCACCAAATTTGAGATTTTTGATGTCATAAGAAAAAATTGAGGGTAAATGTGTCACACTGGTAAACAAGCTTAGTGTTTTTTTTTTTGCGCAAAAAAATTTGGAGTAAATGCGTCACAAGATTATAAGTTTGGGATTTTTTATGTTAAAAAAATGATTTTGATAAAATGTGTCACAAGTATAGCCAAATCCGAGCCTATTAATATATCGAGTTGTACCTACCTAGGACTCACCTATCCTTATGGGTCCAAAATCGCAAACATTGGCTCCGATGTTATTTGTTGGGAGAGCGCAGATAAAAGTCACATACCTTCAATCGAAAAGATAACCGAGAAAATGCCAAATACGAACTCATTAATATATCAAATTGGACTCATATTCACTTAGAAATTTAAATTAATGAGTTATGAACAAACTAGAATATATCAATTGGTCAACACTACGTTAATTTTTTAAGGCGAAGTTTTTCCGACACAACTCACACAAGCACCGTAACAGATCTCCAGACTAAGAAGAAAAGGGGAAGCAGATAATGTGTCCTCTTGCCTAATTCCTCTACAATCCTAGCTACTTTCCCACTTGTTAAAGCTAATTCACTTGTCTGACCCAAAAAAAAAAAAGGGCCTGATTCACTGTTCTTCCACAAAAAAAAACAAGGGAGTAATTCACTGTCTTGATGACTGACAGCGGGTCGACAGGGGGTGAAGGAACGGTGAAGTTGCAGCTGGGATGATGAGCTGCTCTCTTCCAGTTCCGACCTTCCAAATTGGCGTCTCTCCTCGGAGCCAGAACGGTTTCTCAAGTCTCTACGTCCACGTGCAGCAGTAATTCATGCGGGAACGTCCAAACTAAGATTCATCACACAGGTCAGAATCTCCGGTGGTACCATGATACATGTCCGTCGTTGCCAATCCAGCCTCTGCTTCGCTCCGCGGCAAGGGCTTGGAGATCAAGGCCCTCCTCCTCCAACGAGGCCTCGCCTCCTTGGGCCAGCTCAAGCAAGTCCACGCTTCCCTCCTCCGCCATGGCCTCGACCAAGACCCCTCCCTCCTCAACCCCATCTTGCGTCGCGCCTTCGATTTCCCCGACGCCGCGGGATATCCCCTCCTCCTTTTCCGCCGGGCCTGGCGACCCGGCGTTTATCTCTGGAACACGATGATTCACGGCCTGGTCTCGAATGACCGTTTCGGCGAGGCTGCGGACTTCTACCGCTCGATGCGACGGGATGGTTTGTTGCCCGATTACTTCACTGTCCCTTTCGCCTTGAAGGCGTGCGCGAGGCTTTCGGACTTCCGGCTCGGCTGGAGGATGCACGCTCTCGTGGTGAAGATGGGTGTGGGCTGCGATGTCTATGTCCAGACCGGTTTGCTTTGCTTTTATACGAAATGCGGATACGTCGAAGATGCGTACAAGGTGTTTGACGATATTCCCGACAAGAACGTGGTTTCCTGGACTGCAATGATAACTGGTTATATCGAGTTTGAGAAGTTCGGGGAGGCGGTTGCTATGTTTGGAAGGATGTTGGAAATGGGTCTGAGGCCGGATTGTCTTACCCTCATTAAGGTGGTGTCTGCGTGTTCGCAAACCGGGGATGTACGCAGTGGAGAGTGGATACACAGATATGTGACAAACAGTGGTATGGAAAAGAATGTTTTTGTTGCTACCTCATTACTGGATATGTATGCCAAGTGCGGGAACATGGAGAAAGCGCGTTACGTGTTCGATACGATGCCTGAAAAGGATGTAGTCCCTTGGAGTATCATGGTTCAAGGTTATGCATCCCATGGCCTCCCTAGAGAGGCTTTGAACATCTTTTCCCAAATGCAGAGGGAGAACTTAATGCCTGATTGTTATGTCATGGTTGGGTTACTCAATGCTTGCGCTCAATTGGGAGCGCTAGAGTTAGGCTGTTGGGCCAGCAACTTGATAGACAGAAATGAGTTTCTGGACAATCCCATCTTGGGCACAGCATTGATTGACATGTATGCAAAATGCGGAAGCGTGGTTTGGGCCTGGGGATTGTTCAGAGAAATGAGAGAGAGGGATCGAGTGGTCTGGAACGCTGCCATAACCGGCCTCGCCATGAATGGGCATGTCAAACCTGCATTTGGGTTGTTTGGCCAAGTGGAGAAGCTTGGGGTTTGGCCAGATGGGAACACATTCATGGGTTTGCTTTGTGCATGCACCCACGCTGGCTTGGTGAATGAGGGCCGGCAATACTTCAAGAGTATGGTTAGCATATTTTCTTTGCCTCCTACAATAGAGCATTATGGATGTATGGTGGATCTCCTCGGCCGTGCAGGTAATTTGGAAGAAGCTCATAATTTGATCAAAGATATGCCTATGGAACCAAATACCATTGTTTGGGGTGCGTTGCTTGGTGGATGTAGGCTCCACCGAGACACCAAGCTGGCAGAACATGTACTGAAGAAGCTGATTGAGTTGGAACCGTGGAATTCAGGTAATTACGTTCTCTTATCCAATATTTACTCTGCAAGCCATAGATGGGATGATGCAGCTGACATTAGGTTGACAATGGACAATCAAGGGATCCGAAAAGTACCTGGATATAGTTGGATTGAAGTAGCTGGTATTGTCCATGAATTCCTTGTTGGAGATGAGTCTCATCCCATGTCAACGGAAATATATACAAAACTTGAGGAACTGACTAAAGAATTGAAAGCAGCTGGTTATATTCCTACGACTGAGTTTGTGTTGTTCGACATAGAAGAGGAGGAAAAGGAGCATTCCCTGGGTTGGCATAGCGAGAAGCTGGCTGTTGCATTTGGTCTGATAAGCACGGGCCCAAACGCGGTTATTCGAGTGGTGAAGAACCTCCGAGTATGCGGTGATTGTCATCAGGCACTTAAGCTTATTTCTAAGATCACTCGTAGAGAGATCATTGTTAGGGATAATAACCGATTCCATTGTTTCATTGATGGCTCTTGTTCATGTAGAGATTACTGGTGAAGTGGCGCATGCATTGCCTACAGAAACACTACCGAATCATGGTTACAGCGTCTGACAAATTTTTTGTTTAAGATCTCTTAGCAACTGATTCTCTTCTGCCTCGAGAGAAAGACTTGATCAATTTCGCGGCAGCACAACTCTTCTAGTTGTATTGGACGTCGGTATAGTGGCAAGGCTGAGGAGAAAGGGCACAACCCATGTTTGAAAGTAGATGAAAGCTTTCATTTGGCAAACACCAAAAGCCAAAGAAAGCCAGAAGAACTAAGAGCCTATTTGGTAACAATTCTGTTTTAGGGAATAATTTTTTAGCAGGAATGATTTTGTCTAATTTTGTTTCTGAGAACAGAAAAGTAAATTTTTTTCTTATTTTTGTTTCAAATATGTTTTTTGACTACCGATCCGTTTACGGGAATAGAAAAATTAACTGATATTATTAAACAGATTTCTATTCTTTTTCTATCTTCGAAAACAAAAAAAAAACCAGAATTGGAATAGCAGGAGCATTACGAAACATGCCCTAACTCATACTTTGACCGGGAGGGCTAATGCACAAATAGATCCTATCAATCCATTTCCAAAAGTTAAGGTGCTGTTTTTTGGGGACAATGTTTCTTAGTTTGCTTTGACGGTTAAATGTTTCACATCCAGAGGGCCGCTAAGATGTATGTTTTTGCGAAATGGGCTTGCATTAGAGAGAATAAAAGGAGTCTAGTGCAGCGATTAACTCACTGGGTTTACCTTTTTTCCGGCTCAGAAGTTTGCCCGTGACTCATTGGCCCTAATTTTTCAGTCAGGTTGAATTCAACTAAGACTTTTGAGTAAAATTTGAACTCTCTTGTGATGTCCCGTTAAAAAAAATTTTTATTATTTTTATCACCGCAAGAGTTTAGATGTCAAATTGGCTAACACATCTCCATTTTGGAAATACCTTTCAAATGGAGAGAATATTAAGTGATTTTGGACCTGAGTAAAGCCTTTAAACGTAAAATTCGGGGTATTCTCTAGGATGAAAAGAAGAAAAATATATTTTCTTAACTTAGAAGTGATGGTGAGAAGATAGACTTCACGTTATCTTCGAATAGCTACTGCCGAATAGGGTCATATAGTAACGTTTCGCGCTTGAGGTGAATCATTAAAATTTCGGCTTTTGCGTTGTCGACCTGTCGCATAGTGTCTTTAATCCGACTTATCGATGACATACCCTTGATTCAAAGACACCGTGCGAAACTCCACATCACTGCAAATCACTGCAAGAGTTTAGACATCAAATTTGCCAACACAGCTCCGCATCAGCTATGGACCTTGGACGCGCCGCTCACTTTCGTTTTTCTATTTGCTCTTTGAGGCCATGGACTTCAAAGGCTTAGAAGTGACGACCATGGACGCGTCGGCCACAGACAGCAAAATTACCGACCAGCAATGGACAGCAATGTCGTCCGGCGTTCTGCTAGATCTGGAAGTCTGGGCCGCGTTCACGTCCAAGGCTCCATTGGCGCCATCATCTAAACCCTCGGTCAGACCCGGAGCAACACCTAGATTCATCAGACTGGGAAATCTAGGCGCTCTTAGCCAAGGCTCTGCCGTCCAACATCTCTCGCAACCAAGGCTCCAAATCCATATTAGAAAATTTGGAGCTTTGGCCAGGGGCGCCAGACATGAAGCGGCTGCTATACTCTCCACAAATCAAATTTGGATTTGGATGTTTGCTGGGAAAGGTTATAAGAAGATTTCGATGCTGAATCCATCGTGGACGAAGAAATTGAGGAAGGGGTCATGAGCTTGTTCACAGATCTAAAGACGAACAACTGTCCATGGCCGACAACTCGAGCGAGCATGTAAATTCAGGTGTTTGGTACACATTGGGACTCCAGTGCATTTCTTCTTCCAATTTCAGAACAAATATGTTCTTGAACACTCTCTTTCAAATTGAAGTGGATGTTCCCACACGAATTTTAGCGGTCATTTGTTCTGATTCTACATATTGACTGTCTTGAACTGAAAGATGACTTTTTGGTAGAAGATGCCCATGACAGGTATGCTTGGGGTGAACCAAATTCTAATAGGATTTGATTTTTTCCATTAGAGGGGATCGTACATGTTCGGCAGTACCACCTATGGACAACCACTGCCTCGCGTCTCTAGATCTGTGGACTAGTTGCCGTCCACAGATCTGTAGATGGCTTAAACTCAGAGCCAGTGACTACGCCAATGACGGCCTGGATGCAATGCCGGCAAGTCCTGGTGGCAGTGGGATGGCGGCGGAGGAAGAGAAAGAGGTGTTTAGCCTGGGCATTTCTAATAACATATTGCGATGTCCACATGTTAACCAATAATTGGACCTGAGAATATAAATGCGTGCAATATCAGCATCTGATGTGGCGCCATGAAACCGCTAAATATTTTCCTCTTTCACTGAATTGTAAATAGTCGATGCTTCGAGCATGAACCCATTTCTGTACAGCAAAAGGGATGGGGTACGGTGGTAGTGGCTTCCCCGTTTTATGTTCCCTTCATCCGTACATGTAACAGTCTTAACAGACGCTTTTGCTTTTCTGGCTAATCGCATCTTCCTACAAAGAAATCATTAATAAGATGGAGAACAACCTCCTAGGCTAAAAGAGCCTACTCTCAACAACAGTTCCATTTACTTTTTTGTTCTAGAGGGGAAATGCATTAATTCAAAAGACTAAGGCCATGCAACGAGGGAAAACAATTCCCAAAAGGTCCATATGACAAAATAACAGTAGAAAACAAAGAACAGTAGCGCAAAAGATAATGTCATCGGTCAGAGGCATACAACACGCTTTGCCAAAGCATATCAGCGCATTGGTTCCACTTGCGGAAAAAGTGTGCAAGCTTTGTATTCTTCAGAGGCCAAAGAAGAAAAATGACAAATAAAGAGCCTAAAAAGAAGCAATCAAGCTACTCAGAAGACACATCATGTGCGACATTCGTAAGTTTCATTGTGATATCCAAAGAGGAAACTAGGATACATACGAACAGAGAGCTAAATCATCATTCCACTATATAGAACCTTGTAATGTCACATGAGAAACACTACGTATCAAAATTTATGGCACACTATACATCAACAGCTCGTATATATACTAAACACAGGTACATAAATGAACCGATACAGCACTTACATGCTGGTTTTGAGAAGTCTATTCTCTTGCTTCACTTTCTGGTGTGAGGAAGGAGAGGAGGGCGTGAAACCCTTCAACATTTTCTTCTTTTGGGTGTGGGTGTGGGTGTGGGTGGGGGGAGGAATATTTATACATGCCCAAAGGGACAGCAGGGCACAACAGGCAACTTTCCTCTTCGACGAAGATGCAGCAGTAAAATTTGGCACGAGGAACGGAACGTTCTCAGGAGTCACTCCAATTATCTTCATCATCATCTTCATCACTTCCAGCAAATGCCTGCCACAATCATGACTTCTAATTACTACTAGAAAGAGGAGAGGGTTTGGGGAGAAGATACTAGCTCGTGCTCGTGCACATCGAGATCAAGAGAGAGAGAGAGAGAGAGAGAGAGAGAGGACCTGGCGAATGGCATTAGCCTTCTCCAAAATAGCATTAACCTTCAAGTTAGTTTTAGGACCCTGAATACTTGGCCGGGTGACAACAGCAGGCTTCAAGTTGAATGACTGGGGAAAAGAAAAAGCAAAACAAAATTCAGCAAGACCATATACTGTGCTTATGATTAGAAACAGTTACGAGAACATAAGAACATAATGGGAATTTGTTATGATGTTAGAAAGCTAACAAGACATGTAAAAAAATAGGTATGAAAATTTGGATAAAAAACCCGAACCTTTGTCCGTATTTGCTCTAGCAACGAATCTCTTTCATTTGCTCTTGGTTCAATTGGAGGTTTTATTCTTTCAGTAACCTTCCTCAACTGCAAATAAGTTTCATACATTGTAAATCATGTGGACTATAAGAGTTGAACTCTCAAAGAAAACATCGTAGACGTTGAAGAAAAAAATAAGAAGTCTAGCCAGAACCATCATTACCATGCTTCTATCATGAGCAGCAACAGCCTCTATGAGACGTTTTGGTGGGCGAGGAATATTACTTGTCAACTTTTCATTTGGTTGTGCAACTTCATTTTCTGGCAGAGCTGAAGTTGCCTCAAATGCTCTTTCTCCATCTAAATTAAGCAGATCATGTTGGAGATGCTCATCTTGCTTCATATCTGAGGGCCCAGATGCATTTCGAGAACTCCCATGCTGTGCTTCTGATTTCTCATGAAAATACTGCTGAACCTTACCCTTTGAAATAGACAAAGTTGACTCAATACATTGAGTAACTTCTCCCTGTGAAGATACAGGGTCATTTCTAGAGGGTCCGTCTTCAACAACTGGGTGAGGTGGGAGAATGTTTGAATAGGATTGCACCACTCCTCTTCCCCAATCAAGAAGGAAAGCATGTTCAGACACACTTGTCGAGAAGTGGTCTGGTACTTCTGTAGCCTCCATCACAGAACTGTTATCCTGAATAACTGAATTGCCATCTGGGACTTGAGTTACAGAAGATAATGGACCAGGCAGTGCCAATTTATCCTCTCGTTCTTCAGTGTGTAACTTCTCATTTTCCACGTTCAGAAATGTGTGAAGAGGCCATATCAATCCTCCCTCTGATGCTGACAACTGAAGTTGTGGATTTTCTTCAGCTGGTAACCGTTGTAACAATTGGAACGAGTCCTGCCCATCCTGAATTACTTCGCTCTGTGAAGCAAGAAGAACGTGATGATCCTTTACTATCGTCCATTCCGAAGGAGGTAAAGGTGCCAAATTGGGAACATCCTCTTGATTAATTTCAGCCACATCAGAGGACCGTGGAGATATAGCAATATTGGTGTGTAATGAAGGCCCTTCAGGACTAAAACTGTCAACTTCCTGGCTAGCTGATTTTTGTAAGGATTCTGAGATAGAATGCTGGGTTGGTTGATCTTCTGGAAATGATTCAAAAGCTGCGTATTTTTCTTTGCCTCTACTATCCGTAGATTGTAATTGTCCAGACAGAAGAGTTGATGATTGGCTTCTTGTTTCATCACCCTGCAGACACTCTGCATCAGATCTATCATTTGGAAACTCCAAAGGACATTCTAAAGGAGATCCTGGTCTGCTAGAAAGAATGTTCTCCTGAACCACGAGATCTGTTGATTGCAGTTTTTCAGATTCAGGATTAACTGTCCGAGGACTAACTTCATCTTCGCATGATAAATTTAAATCAAGCTCATGTGGTGGCACATCCAACAAGTGCTCTGGAGTTTCTCCTTGGTCTACTTGGTGATAAACATGCAAAGACGACAAGATATCTTCACTGCTCCATGGAAGATGCCCTTGGGAGGAAGGTTTTCGTCCAGGCTCCTCACTGCCTAGTTCTGCATATCCTGAACCAATTGTCGCACCATCTGACGAATGTCTGCTCAGTGATTTCTCCATAAAAGACGAGCCCAGCATCTCGGTTTCCACTTCAGATTCCGGATGAGAGATCAGATCACTTGGGATAGAGTTATTTTCTGCATAAGCAACTTTTGCATCTCTTGCTTCCTCAAGCAAGTTCAACTCTTTATTACACTCTGGAAAATCTTCCTCATATGACTCGCACTCATTCTGAGGCAAATGATCCATGCCAGGCAGTGGTTCCTGTGAATCTGCAGAGGCCCCCACTATATCTGCAGCTGGACCTACACTAGTGCTGGCATTATCATCGGTAGTGGCAATAACAGGAGTAGGGAGTAGCAACTGTTCTATTGGAGCTCGTTCAGTCCCCACATCATGCATGTTTGCATTCTCACTAAGGATTGAGCTGTTGCATGGGAAGTTAAGAGGACTGGCATCTCCTTCCACTGCTTCTACTGTCCAGGAAACTTTGACAGCATCATCAAAATCCAGAGGGGGTTCATTCTTTCCAAACTTGATGTTTTCCTGTAAAGGCTGAAGATCTACTTCTGGTGCATTTTGTTCATGTAATGGAGCATCATACGTGAAATCACAAGATTGCTGTTTAATTATATGAGCCTGCTGCTTATCTTCTATGACAATTGGATTTTCTAAGTTCATCAAACCAGCTGCCAAAGGATGAACTTCAGAATTTGTACCATGCAGGTTTGCCATATCCGGATTACATGCAGGAGAAGTGACTGAACTATCAGGCAGTGATTGAAGATCTGAATATCCAGACGCTTCTGGCACTACTAAAAACTGGAACTGATCTTCTGGCAACGTCATTTTTGAATGCCAGGGAATGATCTTTCCACTTGTCACAGTTCCAGTGTGTTTGAATACGAATTCTTCATGCTTATAGGTAATGTTACTATCATGTTCACGGGCCAACTCAAGAATGGTCGAAGAATGCACGAAAGCATCAGATGAGACTTTTGGATCTTCATCTACTGACTGAAAGATTGGATTTCTTTCAGAAGTAATGGGGGAGAAAGCACCATCCTGCTTCTGAGAAGCAGAATCAGGAAAAACAGCTCCAATCCTGTCTACCTCCGACTCTTTTTGGTCAGACCCTTCTGCTTCTGATTCAACTTGTAGACTTTGTCCATGAGCTGAAGATGAAAGCTTTGCTTTCATATCAATAGAACATAAATCTGTAGATGATTCCCGAATATCACTGATTTTATCATCCTCTATGCCCATATGTTTGGGCACAACAGACTCGTTGGAGTCCTCGATTTCTCCAGTCCCCCCATGTGCAGGAAGCTGGTTATAGGTCACGTTCAGATGATGAGAGGCAGAAGTTTCAGCAGACAGGAATGCTCTAGCAATTCCCTCACTGTCAGATTCTATATTATCAACCAAGTTGCTTTGACCATCAGAGTAGGTAAAGCTAGAACTTTCTTTAATGAGAGAAGTGTTTCCATCTTCCGAGGCAGAATAGCCTAGAGATTGACAGTCTGAATATTGAGCTTGAAGTTCCAGGTGCTCTTCATTCGTGTCGGAATCTGTCTCATTTTTTTCATCATTCAAGAAACCCTTGTCATTTTTAGCTTCTGTATTCGTTGTCTGTTTCAGCTTCAGATTCCATGGTAGCAAGGGCGTCCAAGTAATTCTCTACCTCACTGGTTATCTCATCAGAATGGCAAACATCCATGCCACGATCCATCTTGAATTCTGCATCAACCACCTCCTTTTTCTCAGCCTCATAAAGAGTAGGACTTCCATATGTCTCACTATCATGAGGTGGCTCCAGTTCCTCCATTTCCTTCCCATTAACGACCATCCCATCCAAACGTTCAAGAGATGTTTCTGGCAAGAGTGCTTCCGTAATGGATGTTAAAGTGCTCCCCTTCTCTTTTGATAGATTTTTCTTTGGACTTACCATATTGACATCAACTACTTCATTACCTGATTCACAATCCGTTGTCCATCTTAAGGATGGTGGTGCAATGGAAACTTCACGCACTGTTTTACTCTCAGGTGAAGGAGTTTCCACAAACTTCCCCATATAACTTTTCCCATTTCTTGAACACAATGGAGGTTCATTAAACTGCCTTTTCTTCAATTTCACAAGACGTGAAGGGTTACTATAACTATTCACAATGCTCTCCTCCATAAACAACTGCTGCAGTCTGTTATATGCAAAGAAAATGAGTCACCATGACATGCATCAGGGAAAAGGGATCTCTACAAAATAGAGGAGCAGTTTTCCAGAATTTTGTAGTTTCAGACTCACTTGGCATGTGATGCTGGTAAAATCTCTGGAGTTTCTCCATTTCTACCGCGCATTCCTTTCTTCTAGAAGGTTCAAAGAAAAAGCACTATTAGAAATTAGAATCACCTTGGCAGTTCAGAAGGAAATTCATATAAAGAGGAACTGAATTTCTCTATGTGAAGGAGCCTCCATCACAAGCAGATTTTAGAAACAAGGGAAAATTACAAACAACCATTCTGGACTTTGGGGTTAATACACGTTTCCCCCTAAGAAACACATAATGGCCAAGTAATGGCTGTAACAAGATGAAAGTACGTCCTAATAGGTATTAGTTATAAGTTCAGGGGCAAACATATAATACCCCAAAAATTCGGAGTCTTGCGTAATTTTCCCTAAAAATACTTAAAAATTATGAATATGAAGTAGAGAAGTGATGTGCAACAATAGCAATTAAAACGAACGAGGCTGCCAATTGCCAACATCAACAGCACCAAATATTCATGAATGAATCTATGATGCACTGTGTCTAAACAATTAATCAAGCTAATGGCATTGGTGGCTACAGGTCAACTGGCTTTCTTCATTTGAGCCGCATAATGGCTACAGGTAAACTGGCTTCTCTAAGGCTTTCTCCAACAAACCTGTTGGTTTACACGAGGGTCCGCAAGATTCTTCATTCAGCTTCTTATGTCTCAAATCGCAGCTGATCCCTCCCTCCCTCAAGGAAATGGCATAGGTGGCTACTGTTCAACTGGCTTTCTTCATTTGAGCTGTATAATGGCCGCAGGTAAACAGGCTTTCTCCAAGGCTTTCTATATCAAACCGGTCGGTTCACATGAGGGCATCCACAAGATTCCGCATTCAGCTTCTTCTGTTTCATAGCACAGCTGATCCCCCCCCACCCCCCTTCTCTCTCTCTCTCTCTCTCTCTCTCCCCCTGGGGAGAATGACACTGACAAGTGACAAGGTACAGCATAATGGCAGATGAAAGTCAGCAGGTACTTGCACATTAGAAAGGCCACCTCTCTCTCTCTCTCCCTCCCTCCCTCCCTAGGGAGAATGATACTGAGAAGTGACAAGGTACAGCATAATGGCAGATGAAAGTCAGCAAGTACTTGCACATTAGAAAGGCCATCTCTGCACTATTTATTTGGCAATCCTCATCCTTCTGATATTCGAACTTTGTGTTTGTACATGGGTGGAAAAGCAATAGAACTCACCCAGAGTGCACATTCACATGTCAATCCCCCAATAAGAACTAGGCTAATGAAAGAACTAGTTTAGTGGGTTGTTCACAAATTGGGCAGCTTGGACCCCCAAGTCAACTATTGCCAATGCTATAGAAGTTCAGTTGTCGTGATTTTCACATAGAAAAGATGCTTAAATCTTATAATAAAATAATCTTGTCTACCATTACCACATCTCCAGCCTGGCTCATCTAATCACCTCTTCGGGGATACCCTCCTCCTTCCCTCTCTTCCTTCCCATGTATAAGCCCCCCTTACATTTCCATAATAATCAGTTTCAAGCTCAGTCTCGAGATTATAGTAGTATTACGAGGACCAGCTCCAGAAGCAAATCCAATAGCCATAATTACTAATGTCAGACCAAGCCTAGGATGTAAACCACCACCATAATCAGTTCTGTCCAAGTAAAGTGCTGATTTAATGGACCAATGACTGAGTTATGGTGTGGCAGTTTGCATTTGCATTTCTTGTTAAGGTTTGTTGGTGAGAAAAATAAACATGAGGAAGAATCTTGACATAACTGAAGGAGATTGGTTGTTCCTCAAATGTACCTATACTCCCTTAAGGACCTCAGACAGTAAGTGTCAGACTTGATAAAATTCGAGGAATCAAGAAAATGCTAGATAAAAGGGCATCCACACCCAAATAAGAGATCATAGTTAACTGTCAAATTGAATACTGAACTAGGATATTAAAAATTCAGATACTATAGCAAGTGATATTGAGATAACTTTATTAACCAGGAATTTAAATCCTAATAGTCATTGCCACAAATTTAATTCTATTTTCACAGCTAAGCTTTCCTGAAGGACTCCAACGGCACCACTGCCTTAATGTTAATTATCCCCAAATGCAAGACGTGAAAATTCTTTGCATAATCAGAGCATGCACTTTGAGGATCCTATTTCCGAATTATAGTAGTGAGCTTTTGCGTTGATCCACAAATGAAACAAATAATAATTTTCTTACGCAAGTTGGTAGTGCCACCATAGGTATTGAGATTGTCAAAAGGGATTTAATTAGTCACCTACCTTTACCCTGCGTACTTTTCTTTCCCTCTGAACTTCGTCTACTGAAGCTTCCACTCTAAAGAATGACGGATCAGTGTAACGCTTTAAACAAGCCCCAGCACCAGCAACATCAAACCTAAGGAAATCCAAGGTTATATTGTAAGATTCTACACTTCTGCAAAAAGAATGCCATCTCAACATTTGTTTCTGATCATATAGTCATACTTGTCCAGAAGAAATAGCCGCGGCGGGCCTCTACATTCTTCATAAGAGTCCATGATAAAGCGAGGCAAGTCTCCTTGAGCAATCAAATTCTGCTTTGAACGCATATTAGGATGCCAATCAGCACCTATAAAGCAACAAGCAAAAACCATGAGGATAATTTTCCAGAATTTTTTGGGGACTACGGTCACTAGAGTGTGGCCCTCTATTGTGGTAAAATTATCAGAGAATAATCCTCGGTTTTGAAACCATACTTGGCTTCCAGCCAAATTGTTACCCCAGTATTTTTATCTTCTGAATGACAGATCAACCTAGTCAGCTGAAAACAAATATTCTCACTCATTCAGTTGGAGACATGAAAAATATTACACCTCAAAATGGGGTGGGAAGCCCCTGTTAGTATACAGTAGAGTACAGATGTTCCAAACAAGGAGGAAGTCCACTAAATTTCACAAAGTATAGAGACTTGCAACTGCTAATTTAATCAGTTACTTATTCTCAACATATGCGAAGTGATAAACTTAATATCATCCAACTCTTTCAAGGCACGATCATCTATGGAACGAGAAATAAGGATATAATGACAACTCATCGCAACATAACATATGTCACCAAATGCATTAATCAGAATTCAGTTATCGAAGTGGGTCCCTTAAACATCTAAGGTTGCAATTTGCGGCAGTTGAAATAGATGGCTCTTATGCCATGATAAATTGGCATAGGTGAAGAATGCGAACACACTAAAAAAAGAGTATATACATCATAAAAGGTGACTGAAAAACAGTACAGATCCACCTGCCTCAGGTTTTCCCAACATCTTTCTCTTAAACATGTTGCCAAACATGTCGCTCTTGGCAACATCTTTAATGAGATCAAAAAACCACAGGAGCAATTAAAAGGATGTTATATAGGGATACCTACGATTGATTATTAAATTATGCACGACCAAGCCACATAAATTTGCAAGTTTTTTTTTTACAACACGGTGTACCTAAAATGTTTGATCTGACAATCCCGCATGGATACATGCAAACTGCCCTATCCATGCGTGAGTTTGCAACAAAAAAGGAGACTTCTAGGATAAGATGAGTCCTATAAAACCTAAGCACAAAATATTTGTAGTCCCATTACAACATTGAAGGAACTCAATAAGATAACCATTTCTGCTTCAAAGCAAATATCCTACCCTTCTAACCCTGCAACTCCATACTATAATGCAAGGAAAACTGTCTGGCAGCAACAGTACAATAAGTCAAAGTACAGAGAAAAGAAGTGACTATAGTCTAAACTAATGGTACAATTGCAATGAGATACACAATTTAAGATAGTCATATAGAGGGCGATTACTCAATTTATATTGAGAAGGTACTTCAGAAAATTTTATAGCGGGCTAATTATTAGCCAGCCAATCTCCCTTCGCACATGTCACTAAATATTAATAACTGAGTCTTCATCATTTCTCCAGAAACAAGATCACCAACAAACATGTTACAAGAATAATTTTGGGTCAACGAAACATAAATATCAAGTTAATGGGCCTTAAAAGTGACAACACAAATAATAAGAACACATGTTAAGATAATTCAAGGGGACCATCTAACCTTGATTTGAAAGAAAGGACGAATGATTTGTTTGGGACAGCAACGCCTTCTCAATTAGAGGGAATTCTACCTCCAGCTGTTGAACACGTACCATGAGACTATGGCCTCTCGAAGCTGTGGCCAAAACTTCTTCATGCAAGTCGTGGAATATCTCAGCAGCAAATCTTGTCAACCACAATGAATAAAAATGTGCAGTTCTCTATCAGAAGATACAGCAGCGATATAAAAATGACCAGAAGCACGATAATTATGTAAACATGATGGAAACTGGAAGAGATGCAACTCTGACACGGCCATCAGAAAACAATGCCTGTGAAGGAGTTTTGAATTGGTGAAGGGAAAAGCCCAATTTGGCTGATATCACATCAACGCTAGATGGTTATAAAGAAATTCAAAAGATGGAAAAGAAGCCACATCGATAGTTGCATATTGGTGTTACTATACATAGTGAGAGTGAACAACTAACTTCCAAATACCATCTAGTATTTCCCAAAAGTCCGTTAATCAGAGAGGCATTGCCAACCTCGACTAGTCCTTTCCTAGCTCAAGCCTCAAAATACACGTTTTCTCCCTAAAATCCAGCTCCCTCGAGCATCTCCGAAACTCTTCCCTAAATCTGATACTTCCAAACATGGTTTTGCAAGTTCCTAACCCCGGCAAACCACACTAGTGCACTCAAATCCCACTTCAGCCACCATGTCAATCAGAACTGCCATTTTTGTTCAGGCCATAAGCCAAAATTAAGCACTTCAACAAACGGGGAGCTCCAGAGTTCACTCCCCAACCTATGACAAGCTAGATGACTAAATCTGCAGTCCAACACAAAGAACATTGAATACTCTACCAAGTAAGCTCCTGAATCGGAACGAGTTCAGGTCAAATCAGCACAATTGCGCAGACAAATACAACGCGACGACTCCGCATTCCCTCAACCGACGCAATTCTAGTGTGTGTGTGTGTGTGTGTGTGTGTGTGTGTGTGTGTGTGTGTGTGTGTGTGTGTGTGGAGAGAGAGAGAGAGAGAGAGAGAGAGACTGACTCAGCTAGGTCGCCGAGCTGGCGGAGGACGCCGACGAGGCCAGCCATGGCGACGCCTTCCAGGAGAGCCTCCGGATCATCCTTATCGGCGGCTCTGTACAGCTCCGGATCGGCCAGGCCGTACTCGTTCCTTATCTGGTACCTCGTCAGCGGCATTTCGGCTCCCCCTCCCCCTTCCTCCTCCTCCTTCCTCCTCTTCTCCTTCTCTCCGAGTCTCCCAGCTGAGTCCTCCCCTCGCCTGCTCCCGATTGCCTCTCTTCGATGTCCTTCGACTCTCTCCCTCGCTACATTCTCAAGGCAAGATGCCAAGAGCTCGCTCTCTCTCTCTCTCTCTCTCTCTAGCTGAGATTTGGTTTGGGGCAGAAACGGACGTGTAAATGAAATATGCACAGAACAGTGGTGTCGGGTCAGAGAATTCACAGCAGAAAAAGGTTCTCTCTTTCGGGTCAGAAAGCGCCTTTTTTCAAAAAGAAATTTTTTTTAGTCATTTTTCACCAAACAACATTTACGTCAAAGTTACTTTTCAAATGTGTTTTTAAAATACTTTACCAAACACTACTGCATTTGAAAAAGGCGCTTTAATCTCATTTTCGGGTCTTTGAAGAGGAAGAGCCGCGATGCCGAATTATTATTATTTTTATAATTAAATAAAAAAGGAAATATTTTTTTATTTTTTTATTTGCTTTATTTAATCCATTAATTAAATAATTTTATTTGTGTAACTGTTTTCGGATTGCGGAATAAGGAATGAAATAAAGCGGTGTGGGGTGGGGCAGGAGTAGAATACGGAGAGCGCGCATCGTGGCGATCATGGTGCGCTCGTTTTCTTCCCTTTTCTTTTTCCCCTCCTCTCTCTATGTTATTTTTGCCATTAAAATGCTTCTGTTTTTTTCACCATATTGTATGAAGGGTAAAGACATCAATAGTTTTTAACCTTACAAGATTACAAGATCGATGATGTGGGCATCGATCGTCCTACGTAGTACGATCATACGATGGGCGCTCGAGGGGGCCAAAGTTGCTATATATATTTTTTATTTTCATGAAATTTTCTCAATTTTTTATAATTTAATCTTGTTTTTCTTTTCTTTTACCGTTAAAGCCGACAAGGGCTGCCGGATGTTGGCGAGGGTCGTGGCGGCCCTCACACACATTTAAGGGCGGCGAGGGCCCACCGGCCCTTAGGAGTTAACAAAAGAAAAGAAGAAGGAAAAATAATAAAAATACAAAATTATTCACATTAGCGTCGATCGATGCACGTGGGATAGCCAGGGTTCATATCACCAAATTATAGCCAAATTTTGGCAAGAATGACTACATTAGCAAATCATCAAAGATTTAAGATCGAATTGGCATAACTAAAATATTTAGAACTAAATTGACATATCGAGTTTATAATTTTTTTTTATTTATAGATACCTCTCTTCCAATAAACTAACTTATGAAACATCACAACTTCCTCTTGGCAATCAAAAGGTTGGAATCCAAATTTATTATTTTGCTCTTCCTTTTATAGACAAGGCATCTGATTAAATTTGGTGAAGATTGAAGAAAAGTTTAGGGTTCATTTGCTTCATCAAAAATTTCATAATAAAGGAAAATATTTTTAATAAAAAAATATTCTTAAAGAAAATGATTAATTTTTATTTGTTTGACGATTTGGGAAAATGAAATCATTTTTCCCCAATCTAAACTTATTGTTTTTTAATCCGTAGAAAACATTTTCCGTATATTGACTAGCTTTCGGTCATCCAAATACCGAAATGTGAAAAAATAGTTTTCATTCAAATAAATGGAATTTAATATTTTTTGAAAATAATCACGCATGTGCACGGCATGTGTACAAACAATTGTGTGAATAAAAAAAGGGGTTAACACCACGAAAAATTTCAAATTAATACACTGGTGATAAATTTGCTCCAAACTATTTTTTTACCACGAAAAATCCTGAACTAGTACATTTATGAAAAATTTACCCCAAATTATTTTTTTACCACTAAAAATCAGTAAATAATACATCTATAATAATTTTACCTCAAATTAATTTTTTAACCATAAAAAATTTCGAATTGGTACATATGTGACAAATTTACCCTCCGTTAGTTTTCGTTAAATTTTACCATCAAATTCTTGAGTCGGATGATATGCGGCAATTGACGGTGTATCAATTTGGGATTTTTACCTTCTATTTGTCACAAGTTTATCAATTTTGAGTTTTTCATGGTATTAACTCAATTTAACGAAAACTAACATAAGATAAATTTATTACAGGTGTATTAGTTTGGGTTTTTTGGTGGATAAAAACTTAGTTTGGGATAAATTTGGATTATTGGTGATCAAAAAAATAGTTTGAGGTAAATTTGTTATAGGTATGTCGGTTTGAAATTTTTTTGTAGTAAAAAATAATTTTGAGTAGATTTGTCATAATTGTAATAATTTTTTTTATAATAAAAAATAATTTAAGATAAATTTATCATATGAATATTAATTTGAAATTTTTCTCTTATATTCATCCACAAGAAAACACCATCGGTGTCCTAAGGATTGGGGACACAATTATCGGATGTCCCAGGCTCACAGGTAAGAGGGGAGAATCAGCGGTTGTGGTCGCATTAGAGGTACACGGGGGGGTCCCGCAATCCTGGCCTCTTTCCCTTTGTCCCAGCTCGCCAGAGCTAACAACATTCATACCTTTAAGGTTTAGTTCATTCTCGAGCCTTTTTTTTTTTTCACAATCATCGGGTCGTTACTCAGTCCAAACCTCGCTCAAAAGTATCCCCCGGGCGCATGATCCACGACATACGACCCGACACCCAGATGGAGGCATAGAGATCCCAAGTTGTCTTGAGAATGAGGATGAAAACCGCCGGGCTCCGGAGCTTGCGTGGTTGGTTCCGATGTGAAAAGATTTTCAACTTAGAAGCCGGAAGTGACTTCTTTCAATTTGATAATTATGTGCAAATTGCTCTGAGCGAGGACCTGCTACATAGGCCAAATGTCCAGACTTAGCAGACTCATGGAGCTTGTAAGGTATTCGACGAGTCTATTGATGACTCGGTCTTACACCCATGGATCGCACAAATATGAGTTACATGATCATATGATGTTTCAAGAAGAGAAGTGCTAAAACAGGTTAAAGGGAGATGAAAAACATCAATTCGAAGTATTTGACTTTAATATCAATGACGGCCCGGATGTCTAACATTTAAGAATCTCTGTATTATTTATCATTTTTTTTCTTTTCTTCTATTTTTCTTTACTTTTTTCTTCCCACTGCTAATCATCGACAAGCACACCTGGCCCGGAGGGCCGCCCCTACCTAAGCAAGCGCCGGTTGCCCTTGCACGATCTTGCAAATGGTTGCGCTCTCCAGCCAAGGCGAGGGTGACCTTGGTCAACCTAGGCCCGGGCGCCCCTCTCTTAAGGTGGTGAGGGCGGCCTTCGCCTAAGGCCGGCGAAGGGAAGAAAAAAAAAAAAAAGGAAAACAGAAGAAAAGAAAAAATATTAAGTAAATAAATAAATATTAAAATATTATTAAATTTTGTCTATGTCAACGTTGCACATGCCACATAGGATGGTTGGCGTAAACGTCATTAATTTTCGATCAAAATTGATTGAATATACTCAATTGGTAAAATGAGAAAATGTTTAGAACTCCATTGGTAAAATTAAAAAATTCGGGACTAAATTGGCAAAACTACAATAGATTTAAGATTTTTTTGACTCGATTGAAAAAAATTAAAAGGTTTAGGACTAAGGCTGCATTTGGTTGGCTTTGGAAATTAGTTTTGAGGAAATGCAAATGTGTTTAGCCTAAAGGGTTTTGAAGAAATGTAAATGGCGTTTAGCAAAAAATTCTTTAAAAAATAATTTTGGGTTAGGTAGTATTGTTCAAAAAAAATTACAAAGGGAATTAGCCGCATTATTTTTTTTACTAAAAAAATCAAACCCTTTGCCCTCCGGCAAATGGCTTAGGTCGTCAATGAACCAAATCCGGCGCCGGGGGCTATAGCCCGAGGTCGCACAACCTCGAAAACTCTAGGAGGCCCTTGCTGCCCATTGTTGGCCATATCTGCCCTCACCAATTGCCATTGCTCAAGAAGAAAGATGAATAGTAGATCTAGAGTTTCACATTTTAAAAGAGATAGAATTAGATTTTAGCGAGGTTTTGAAGGCAAAATAGGCAATTGACTAATTATCATTAATGAGGCCTCAGCGTTTCGAAAATGCTAAAAGCGGCGTTGAGCTTTCACCTTTCTCAATACTAGTTTTCACCCCCAAATCTCCTTTGGAAACGATTGCCAAACGCCCTAAATTTTCTCCAACGGGCTTTCAGAATACCAAACCAAAGGCACTACTGGCAAAGCTATAATAGATTTAGGACTTTATTGGAAAATTTTCCCAACAGCCATATTATAAGTAGAGCTTTGCGGCTAAGACTAGACTCCACCTAAAAAAATTACAACCCTCCATTTTTTTGGTCGGCTACAACTCTACATAAGCTAGCGTGACACAAAAATTATAGGGATCTTCATCAACTAGCGGGACCCACAAGAATAATTTTCTTATTTTTGCCTTGAGTTATAAGCCTGTCTAGATGTGAACATGAACATGAGGCCCCGAAGAATACCACTTTTGTCGCGAGATTGTTTGGTAGTCTTTTGGTAATAGTTTTGCTAGACATATGCCGATCCAAAGAGCATCATTTGTCTTTGGTGAATAGGCCCCACTTTTGAGTTGGGAGAAAGCTAAAGAAAAGAAAAGAATAATTAAAAAATTATTAAAATTATATATTTTTTAAAAGTCCACATCAGTGTCAATAGTGACACGTTAGCATCGATCTGCCAAAAACCCGTTTGGTTTAGCACTGCAAATGGATTTTGGGCTCTAAAGTCTTTTGGCTAAATACAATCGGCGTTAGGTTCGTTTTTGCTTAACTTTGGAAAAATGCGGTTGCATCTCTTAAGGCCTCTGAAAGACCTTAGACCAAAGTAAGTTTAGAGTTACTTTGAAATGCTGCATTTCCGAAATGTAAATAGACTTGTTTTTTCTTCCAATTTTACCATCACTATATTTTCATAACTACAAAAATGTCATTGAAAACCGCAATTATGGCGAAGGCATGAGGCTGCCGTCGTTTGGAGTTGTGCAAGCTAGATTGATAGCCGCCTGGGTCGTGAGGCCAAGGCGGCATACTTAACCTCATCGAAGGCCTGTCGATCGCCGGGCCTTAGCCTCTTTTGAGCTTTTGTTTTTTAAAAAATAAAACCATGATTTCTTTGACTATCATTTTAACCAAAGTTATATCCCAATGTGTTTTTAAGGTACACTTACCAAACATTACTTGCATTTCAAAAAATCCCTTTAGCCGAAAGGTCTTTACATTTTTCCAAAGACATTCCCCCAAAGCATAAAATATAGGCCCAAAATTTGCCATATGGATGAATTGGCACACATGCAAAATATTTAGGATTGAATTAGCAAAAAAATATTTAGGACTGAATTTACATAATTACAATAGATTTAATACTTTTTTGGTAATCCTCCCCCATTTTAGAACGAGTAGTGCTATATATAAAATGCTTGTAAAGAGTGTTATATAAAAATATATGACTTTCTTATTGTTACAGGTCAAATAATGCAAAGACAACACAAATGATTACGGACCACGATCACTGATTTTTTCAGCCAAAGCTCGTAATTAATTATTGTATGTGAGTCTTCATTAACACTTTACATATATACACACACGTGTGTGTCCCCTCCCTGGATTACTGTAATAACTAATAACTATGCAATTAATCTAGGAAGCTAACATATTATTACCATCGTGCATACCAGTAGTTTTAGGCATACATCTAATTTCATTTTTTGAAAAAGGTTGTTTTACACAAAAGTACGGTAAAATAACTATATGCGCGTAGCGCGTGTGTGGAAGTTAGCATTTTATCAAGGACAAGTATACACAGGATTAAACAACCACGATCATTCTCGTCTTTGCTAACTGTTAATGTTTGTAAGACGCACATCATTGCACACGTCGGACTTTTTTACGGTACAAATTTGATGTTCATATTCATTCCAAAAGATCAAACCGAACATTATCTCATAAGTAAGAAAATTCATCTAAATAAATAACGACACGGGTTCACAGTTTCATGCATTCGTGCGATCGACTTCATCTACGTTTGTTGCTTGAGATCTTCAATTTGCCGATACCACTTTTGTGTATCACTTTGTTGCATCATTTTGTTTATTAATCTGCAAGCAAATACTAGAAACATGATGATGAGTAGCTATTGGATGTAACCCATGATCGCAATAATGTTCCTCCTTCGTTGTCACAGCCCCTCATGACGAAGAAAGAAGCTTCCTTTTTAGGGTTTTGCTGTCTTTAGCTGATGCTTTCGAGCTTGGCCTTTTATATTTTTGGAAGATTGGAGGTCGGAAATGGACCTTGGAAGATTCCTAGGAAAACTGGATGTATTAGCTCATGAAAACTTCTTCTCTCCCCCAAGCTGGTAAAGCCTCTTTCATCCCTACTTTCAATTTGTTGCAGCTTTACACGTTTCATGAAAAAAAAAAAAAAAGAAATCGACAGATTTAAGAGAAAATAATTGCCAATTAAAAGATTTTCGCGACACATATGGCTCTTAATAAACTGGGTATTGTTCAAGTTTCAAAGATAGATCAATATCTGTTCACAACTTCACACAGATAAGAAGATATTTTCGACTTAAAAGAAACATATGTGTTTTAAGAAAAAAAGGGGACACAGTAAAATTGAAAAAAAAACAGAGAACATGTACCACGAAATTAAAAGAACCATTCGGCATGGATGAAGAAATTATTGGTTTCGATTATTAACAACAGTCAATAAACTAATCGGTCCTGTGCATATAATATTTGGAAATTTTCAAATAAGGATCAAAATTGCTCTCATTTTTTTGAATAAAAGCATGAAGTGGATCTTATTTTAAATAATGGCATGAAAGTCCATTATTTTCTCAAATAAGAGTTCGAAGTAGACCTTGTTTGAAATAAGAGTATGAAGTGCTCATGTTAGCCAGAGAAAATCGACCTTCCAAATTTGGTCAAGAGTATTTTCGTCTTTTATTTCTTTTGAATTTTTCCCCCTTTTCTTTCTTTTTACTTCTTTTCTTTTCTTTTCTTTTCCGGTTGCCGGAGAGGGCCCAATTACCATTAAGGGTCTCCAAGTCCTTGCCGACTGCAGCAAAGAAAAAAAGAAATTGAAAATAATATAATTTAATTTAATTTACAATTAAAAAGTGACGAAAATACCTTGACCGATCTCAATATTTAGTCACCGAGGAGGCCAGGCTCTTATTTAAAACCTGTCATGGTCATTTCATGCTCTTATTTGCAATAATATATATTTAGCCTCTTATTTGCGAAAATAATGACACTTCAAATCTTTATTTGCATTTTTCCCTATTATCTTCATTTACAGTGAATTACAGCTCGTTACAATAAAGAACACACTCAAAAAAAAAAAACCATTCATCAATAGTAAACGGTTGGAGACACATATCTCAAAAAATTCCGGATTTGGAGCATATCAAAATCGATAGGTACACTGGTATATAATCGACCGCCTCAATTACATACGCTAAGTCGGGATCAATTTTTTCTTACCACGTTATTGTTAAGTTGCTAAGTGTACTATTTGTACAAATAAAATGGTGGAGATAATGATGGAGTCTTTGCTTCTAAGCTTTGGCTCATTGGGAACGTAATGGATCTTGCTTCGCATTCGGATGTAGTACCAATGAAGGCCACCTCCACTACTTCTCCCTCACAAAAAAAAAAAAAAATGAGAAGCAAAGAAAATTAACTCCAACTACTCTTATTGCCGGCCGTTGACATGATTATACGTGCACTTAAAAAAAAATCAAATCAAATTTCATCATTCATGCCCTAAAGTTCGACCCCCCATCACCTTTTCTTGAGAAAATTAACACAATTTTTTTTTTGCACTTATACAAATTCAGTCAATCCAATCAATTTTAGCCGAAAATTGCTGATGTGGACGTCAATCGTACTACGAGGCGTGATTGGTGCTAACTTTGAAAAAAGAATATTTACTTTTTGAAAATATTATTTTTTAATTAATTTTTTCTTTCACTTTGGCCATTAAGGGTATCCCGCCAAAGTGAAAGAAGAAAAAAAAGAATGGAATTAATTTTTGTAAATTAGAATTTATTAAAATTAGTTAAAAATATCCACATTAGCGCCAATCGCGCCATGTAGGACGGTCGACGTTCACGTCGGCGATATCCAACTAAAATTGGTCGGGTGGACTGAATTTATACCAATGCAAAAAAGTTTAGGACTAAATTGATTTAATTGAAAGGTTTTAAGGCTGAACCGGGATCAATACAATAGGTTTAAAACTTTTTTGGTACCTTTCCCTCTTGTTTGCATTCCGAGGAAAAACTTTAGGCCTCGATCCCCATTTTTCTTTCCTAGGAAACTACAGGGACATTTACCTTGAATATCCCGATTCGCGGGTTTTCGCCGAGCCCGACTTCGCATCGTCCTCGCCCCGGGTGTCCGATTTTTCACTATCTTCATCGCTAGATAAAGGAATTACTTAAAGCAAAAGGCTAAGGGTGCGCCAAAACTCCACAAAACGGGTCGATGGTTTGGTTGGTGTCCTGTCTCTGGGATGACGTACTCGAGCTGAATTAGGGTTTTGCTTCCACGCGTTGATGGAGTGGATTCGAGTTTCGTAACCATGAGAAGTCGTCGGGCTGCATCGCAGGGCGGTCGACGTTGGAGGACCCCGACGTCACGCGTCGGTTCGATTTTTGTAAAATTATACTCTACAAAGCAGTTCTGTAATGGTGGTGTTCTTCCCTTTTCTTGGAAGCATGTTTGGTTCGGTGAAAAAAAATTATCTCAATATAAATGGAAATTTCCCAATATATATATTGTTATTTTTAACGATAGAATTTGCTTTTCAGTAAGGGATGAAAAATTCGAAGATTACCTCCTAATGTGTTTTTGTTTTCTTGATTATCGATTTATAATCACAAGAGAATGAAAACAATCGCCCTTGTTTTCATGTGCTAACGCTTATTCATTGCGTCATCAAGTACGTTTTTAATGCCGTTTTGACGAAAAAGTAAATAAAGAAATGGGAAAGTTCTAAATGAGGGCTTGAATTATACTTATTTTCTCAAATAAAGATATGAAGTGGGCCTTGTTTGGAATAAAGGCTTGACTAAGGGCATTTTCGTTATTTTACTCTTTTTTTCCCTTCCTTTTTGCTTGTGGCCGGCCATATCGGTCCTCGACGAAGGCTGGGCGGGTCGTCCTCGCCTGTGGCCATCGAGAGATACATAACAAGAAGTCGATTCATAACTTGTAAAATTCCGCAACGGGAATCGAGGATGTGATTGATTTAATTCGAGTCTCCACATGTTAAAGCAGCGGTTTATATAATGGATCGGGGTTAGGTCTCAACTGGACGAATTTCTTAATTAGACAGGGGAGCCGGAACAATCGGTTTGATGGGATTCGATTTATACACGCTTGCGATCCGTGCATTGAGCTCTGGATTAGGTGGATTAAATTGTGTTTACCATACCTAAATAAGGCCTTCCAATGGATTGGATATGGAGACTTACTTGGTGCGTGCTGTGAGCAATATTCATTCTGGCCAGACAAAGAAGAAGCCCTTTGAAAGATTGGGCCTTGTCATTTGAAATTGTTATGTGCAATCCTTAATTAACGAAAACCATCAAAAAGCCTTACGACACTTAGCCCTCAAATAGCACTTTCCAGTTTGAAGTTGGAAAAAAGAGCCGTGAAATCAAAGAAAAAAACTGTCTATGCTTGCTTGGAAGGCCCAATATCCAAAAAAACCTCCAACTTTAACATTTGTAACAATTCTACCAAAAAAAAATTTTTCATATAAAAAACCTTCAACTTTTACATTTGTCTCAATTCTATCCAAAATTTTTGCTTTTATCCTAATTCTACTTGCCTAGTACCAAAAAAACCCTCATCTTTAGCATATGTCCCAATTATATCCAAAACTCCATTTTTTCTCATAAAAAACCTCCAACCTGTTACTTTTGTCCCAATTTTACCATCGTTAGCCCTCTGTCCATAATCACCATTAGTCAATCTTATATGGTATTTTCACTTTATTAATGAATTATACCTCAGTAAAATTAACATAAAAAAACTCATGAACTTCTCTTACGTAGTTTGCTACCCATACATATTGTCGAGAGATATATAATCACTCAAGATGGCATGATTCGTATTCTTTTCGGCATTAGCGGCCCAAAAAACGGCTAGACATAGAGATATTTGAACTAACGATCTAAAATCTCGTCTTCTCTCGAAACCTATTGTTTCTAAATTTCGAAAATTTATTGATAAATTCGGTAAGAAAACTCGATCTATGTATGATTAACTAACGGTGATTATGGACGAAAGACCGACAGGTGGTAGAATTTGGATAAAATTAAAAGTTGTGAATTTTTTATGAGACAAAAAAAAATTTGGATATAATTGGGACAAATACTAAAGTTGAGGGTTTTTTTTTTGTATTAGACAGGTAGAATTGGGACAAAAGTAAAAGTTGAGGGTTTTTTATGAGACAAAAAAAAGTTTTGGATATAATTGTCACAAATATTAAAGTTTGAGGTTTTTTTGGGTATTAGGCCTTGCTTAGAATTCGAATACTTCTTCTTTTAATCAAATCATTTCAATTTATGCTCTGTTTGTTTCACTAGTAAAACATTTTCCTAAAAATGATCGTTTGTTCGCTTAAAATAATCAGTAAAAAAATGCTTCGTTGGCGACAATAATTTTTTGGCTGACATTTTTGTGGACGGTAGAAATATCTTTTGTTAACTCATTTTCGTAAGCAATATGAGCAATCCTTTCTAGCAACAGCGATAGATAGATTGCCTTCTAGAATCAGTTTACGATGTAGTGTCATTAAATTAGGGGGTATTAAAACCAAGCATCCATATCAGCAGACCTCTTGACTGTTCTCCCACTGATTAAGATTTATGTATAGACAACTTGTCTAAGATGCGTATTTGATTCGTCGTTGGCGGTCCAAATTTAGACTATTGCATAACTAACCTGATCAATTATAATCCGAGATAATATCGTGGTTGGCCCGCTTTCTTCCAAAGCAGACAAATCATCTAATCAAATAAATATAAAAAAATGCAAGGGTGAAAAAAATAATTATTTTAGATGAATTGAAAAAAATAAGAATCAAGATCGAAGAAAATCGATTCAAAGACACAATGCGAAGCACAAGTCGACAATGCAGGAGTCGAAGCTTCAATGATTCACTCCGGGCACGGGACGTTACTATACGATTCTACTCAGCGGTAGCCATTCGAAGATGACGTTGAGTCTACCTTCCCCACCATCACCATTTTAAGTTAAGAGAAAATATTTTTTTCCCTTCATCCTAGAGAATACCCTAGAATTTTGCATTCCGGAGTTCATACGAAGTAGTTTAAGGATTTTACTCGGGTCGAAAAGAAGGTCTACATAACTAGAAGTATAAAGGTACCACCAAGTTGATATTTGATAATATAAACAGTGCCAATCATTGAGTTATTTACTGTCATCCTCTTCTGACTCCAAGCACCAGACCGAAAGACTCGTTGTCATAGCCAAGTTGAGTTGAAATATTTTATTTTAATTTTTTACCATTTTTATTCCTAAATAATGGTGATTAATAACTTAATTAATATATTGCACTGTACTTTGGCTTCCCATCTATTTGTAACTTAATTTGTGCAAAGATTTATGACTAAATTGAAAAAATTAAAGATTTTAGGATTATAATTTATGTCCATATGATAAATTTACTGTCAATTATGTCGCCTGACGGTCTTATGGCAGTGCTGGTAATAAAGTATAAATGTACTTGTTTGCGGTTTAATGGAGATCTGCTTTGCATCAAAATCCACATATAATAATTAAAATACAGCTTAATTGTACTATGTTGTCCTCAGTGCAGCAACAAGAGGGTCCTAAATAATCCCATCTTGTCCAAAATCAATTTATCTTGTAATTTGCACGCCAAAATCAGAAGCTTACCAACTTGATCTTTCGGTTTATTTTTTATAGTCATGAGGATCTTGAAGAGCAAGTTACGAGCACATCTGCACCCAAAAAGCACAGTCTCCTCGAACTTTAAGTTTTCCAAACTCTTTTATCTTTTATAATGATTGAGAATGCCATAAATTATATCATGCCCGATGATACGAAAATCGTTTGTTATCCATCGTAAGGGTAATCATCGGACATTTTTATATATTCCAAACTCCAAATTGTCTTTATAAGTTCTAATTAAGATAATATAGATGGCACTGTGGATGTGTTGCCATTTATGGTTTCTCTCCAATGGCGTGTTATGATGTATAAAACACCATGTTTATGCATGTATTCTATACTCTAGTGTAGTGTCTAAATTAGGGAGCTTCATGCATGTTCTGTTGATTTAAACTAACGTGATATTAAGGTATATTTCGGCTGCCATATGTGTTGGTGTAGTGGTAAAGATATCAAGTTGCCTTCCAATTTCGAGCCATTCCGCGAGGGAACCTCCGATCAACATGCACGGTAGACATTTTGCGATCCCCTATTGAAAGATATTCTTATTTCTGGCACGTCGGCGCGATTGTCGTGACGGGTTTGTACAAATACCAGTGAACCGAGCATTGCCGACCCAAACAGAACGTTCTCTTGATGACCCAAACAGAACGTTCTCTTGATGACCCAAACAGAACGTTCTCTAGCGGACATGGTAAACTTAACATAATATTCAAAGGGAGTAGTTGCTTTGGCCGCCTACTTGCGACAGATAATCACACTTTTTCTTTCAATAAATGAGTTTATCTATTCATACAAGACAACTTCATGAGGGTACTTCATAATCTTCCTAGAAAACAATAAGAGGACAGGTTAATCACACACTCGTTTTAAAATTTTAGTGATGTTTATTGTTGATGACATGTTTTGACTTCCCCAAGCCAAAACTTGTAGGCAGAAAAAACAAACCGGTGGGAAGGAGAGGTGTCAAAATGGGTTTTTAACCCATATTTAATGAGATGAGTCACACAATTAGTCAAGTTTTAATAAATGGGTTGTTAATGGGTTAGAGCTGTAAGCCTAATTATATGTTGGTAGTAAATGGTTTTGTCTTTAAGCCTATTTACAACCCATTTTATTAGTTGAGTCAATGAGATGTCTTTAAACCCATTTACTACTTTTTAATGATTTTGTTATTTATTAGTTTTTTGTCCCACGAAGTCGGCGAGGGCCATGAATCCCTCGCCGACACCAGATGGCCATAGGGAAAGGGCCGTGCCCCTCACCGGCCCTCGCCTTTGACCGAGGGTAAGCCGACGACTCTCATCGGACTTAATAGAAGAAAATAAAAAGAAAAGGAAATAAAAAGAAAAAGATAGGAAGAAAAATTCATATTTTTTTCAAATAAAATTTAACAAATTGTCCATGGTGTTTTAGCAACATATCTTTTTTTAAAAAAATTATAAGAAATAAGTTTGCCAAAAATTGAATTAAATATAAAAGTGTTTTAGCAATATGGATTGGCTCGGTATGTGTTGAGTCATGTATGGATTGATGAATTTGCACTTGTAATAAATAGGTCATAAACGGATTTTATGGGTTAGACCATTTATGGCCCGATCGAAACCCGACTTGATACACTCGTTTGACGGATCTAGTGGCAAGTCCAGAAGTTTACTTTTCATCTTTCGAGAATTCTAAAGACTGCGGGGATCTTCCAAGTCAATTTCTAGAGCCGTTGGCCAAAATCGATTTTTGGCCTTGAGTGCCAACATAATCTGCCTTCAAATAAATGGAGTTGTGCTGTTTCATACTCGAGCAAGAGGAGGTAGACAAGGGCTCGGAAGATTTAAATATATACATGAGGAGAGAAATAAGGGCCTGAAAAAATTTGAACCTGGAGGGCTCGCGTTCTCATATCCTCGTGAGATTTTCCGAGACCATCATCACCAATCATTCTAAAAACTCAAGTTAATAGGCATGTGAGGATTATATGAATGTAAAGAGCTTATAGGACCGTTGTGAAGTAAGGTGGGAAGCCGGATTAGGAGCGGCACGTGGAATTTAATTGACGGAAAAGTGGGACAAATATAGGTGAAATAAGTTAACACTGGCTCTGGTGCAAAATTTTGGTAGAGTAGGTCGAGGAGTTTGTGGCCAAGCCTTGATGCAAACTCTTCTATGATACTCGCCGAAACTAGCTGCTTACCATCATCCATAATGCCAAAAAAAAAAATCCTCCACTTTAGTTGGAGAGCCTAGGGTCAACCCTTCACCTAACTTCTTGTTTCCTGGAATTTGTTCGGACCGCACACCTTCGACGAGAAAAAAACAAAGCTGGTATACGCGGGTGGCAACGAAAAGGATGGATATGCACGCCCCTTATTATTATTATTTTTTTGAGATCTAATTTGACTGACCCAAAAAAAAAAAAAAAGACAAGTTGCAAGGAATAATCCAGTCTGTAGAGTATCTACAGAACAAAACAAGAGAAAGCCGTCGGGAGCAATCACATGAAAGGAAATGTCGTGCTGGCCCGACAGCGACGGGCTCTTCAACCTCGGACTTTCAAGTCGTGGGCGATTCGCAGCAGTCAAGGGCTCCAACCGAACATTACGCGGCGGGGGTTGGTCACTTCTGTCCGCCTTTTGCCGGTGAAAAGAAGAGGAATTAAAACGGAGTGTTAAAGATACTAAGACGACCTTAAAGAGATTCTTTTATCGAATGATTCTTGAATGTCTGATGTCAGTTACATCTTGCTAGCTAAAGATATCAACTTAATACACATGGAAGCCCAAAAGGGTCTTTGCTCACATGCTTGAACATTCGAGCCGATCTGTGTCAAAATTACCTGATGTGTAGATTTTATCATTGTCTTTTTCAGTACCCCTACCGAATTCATTTTGAATTATCCAATGCCGGAGATGATGTCCTTTGATGATATCTAGATGGCGAGCTGGCTAGTCTCGCTTTGGGGTGAATTTTTCTCTATAGGCCCACACCAATCATAATAAAGGCATCACCTTGAGACATAAGAAAAGACCTAGCTTAATCTAGTTAAGTGATACAACAGAGATTATGATTACACTCAAGTAGCTTAAACACTCTTAATTTTTGACAGTTCGAATTATACTCGGTGTTTAGCCCTCCAGATTATTCACGGAATTGTAACTCAATCTCTCAAAATAACCGAATCGAAAAGATTCCGTTATAGCTCCGAAACACTCTTGATCTTTCACCTCGGATGTAACTCGCGGGCACGCCGCACATTTAGCCATTTACGACCAGCAAAATCCATCTATATCTAAATCACATCGCCCGCGTTTAGATTAAAGGAAACGCAAAATCATTGAACAAGAAGAAGCGAGACCCCCTTCTTCGTCAAATGTAATTAGTATTGTTGATTAGATTCGAGAAATAAGACAGCTGGAGGATCAACCTTTGATCTAGTACAAGTGGCTGATTAATTGAATCAGATCATGCGTGACACGAGATCCCTCGATTCCCACAAATCATGTGTCGTGGAACTTTGGACTTTCACTGTTTGGCTTTGAAAAATCCTGCGTCTAGGGCTATCCATGACAAGTCGAGACTTAGGAGGGTCAAACAAAAAGATAAGAAAAATATTAAAGGGCATAGTTAGACCATCATACTTCGAAAACGTCGATCTCTTTTTTCATGTGGTGGGTTTCTTGGAATGCATGTTTTATCGGGTATATTGCGATATCTCGATACGTACTTTTTACCCTTTTCAATTCGCCGTATTGATGCTCAAGCATATTTACCGATAACGTTAACCGTCCGAAAAACTGAGTAGATCGAAAAAAGGATTAGGTAGTGGTTAATACCCTCTCCGCCGCTTGGCGAAATGTCGTAGGACAATGTCTACGCCTCGCCCTCGTGAACGAGGTTTCGAATCTCGCCCCCACCTTGCCATGGAAGCATAGCTTTAGCCATATTTCCTGAGGAAGCATTGAAGAAGCACTTTGGTCAAAGCACGTCCTCATGCTTCCTTCCATGAGAACAGAACTCGATGTGGGATCGAAGCCTAATTTACTGGGAGAAGCTTGGTTGGTTGAAGGACAACTGGACAAGGCTATAATGCAGAGTTTTTAGGACACATTCCGAGGGAACTCACCTTCTTGCATTTGCGTATAAAAACCGTAAAACTCATCTCTCTCGAGCAAGCAACCATCTCTCTCTCTACAAAATGCCTAGCCAAGTGATGTCTGAGAAGCTTCTTCAAAAGCTTCATTTATCAGAAAGAGAAAGCCACACTAATGCCGGCAATTACCTCCGGAGGTAGATTGTTCTGCCTTTTTAACTATTAGCCCTAGGTCGTTGCCTTTTGTGTTTGATATTCATCTTCGCTATGTTGGATCAACTTCCTTATGCCCCTTTTGTGTGCACAGGTTGGAGGGAAAAGTGGCGATTGTCACGGGCGGGGCCAGAGGGATAGGAGAGGCCGCCGTACGGCTTTTCTCTAGGCACGGTGCCAAGGTCGTTGTCGCGGATGTCGAAGACGTCCTCGGAGAAGCTCTCGCGGGCTCTCTGGCCCCTAACTATTGCGTCACCTACGTCCACTGCGATGTGAGCTCGGAACCCGACGTGGAGAGCATGATAAGCTCGACGGTCTCCCGCCACGGCCACCTCGACATCCTCTTCAACAATGCCGGGGTCCTGGGGAGCCAGTCGGGCAGGAGCAAGAGCATACTGAACTTCGACGCCGAGGAGTTCGACCGTGTGATTCGAGTGAACGTCCGGGGGACGGCGCTGGGGATGAAGCACGCAGCCAGGGCCATGATTCCCCGGGGAAGAGGGTGCATCATCTCGACGGCCAGCGTGGCTGGGGTCCTTGGGGGCCTGGGCCCGCATGCGTACACAGCGTCGAAGCACGCCATTGTGGGGCTGACCAAGAACGCGGCTTGCGAGCTGGGCCGGCACGGGATCAGGGTCAACTGCATCTCCCCGTTCGGGGTGGCGACATCGATGCTCGTCAACGCATGGAGCGGTGGCGACGGCGGCGGAATGAGTTATGGGGTACCGTGCGAGCAAGAAGTTGGCAAGATGGAGGAGTTTGTGAGGGGCCTTGCCAATCTGAAGGGAGAAACGCTTAGGGCTAAGGACGTTGCGGAGGCCGCTTTGTATCTTGCTAGTGACGAGTCCAAGTACGTCAGCGGCCACAACTTGGTCGTTGATGGGGGCGTCACCACTTCAAGAAATTGTGTTGGTTTGTAGAATTTTATTTTCCAAATTTTTCTGCCTCTTTTTTTTTCCCTCTTTTGTTAATTTGCCTATTGTAATGGTAACTCCAATTGTAAAATCCATAACGGTATCTTTTGCTCTTTTCAATCTCCACTTATTTTTCTGCCATATTTATCCACTTAATTTGAAAATTTAAGAGCGGATTTTCTCGACTTCGATATTAAGATATCGAACAAATGTTCGATAGATCAACTGACGTGTTTATTGCATGATATTATGCATTCAAATAAATATCCTTTTATCTTCAGTACAATTTCAAATGAATATTTTTATTGGTCTATGATGTTTTGTCATACTAGCACAATTATATCACATCTTATGTCATGAGATATTAGCCACAAATTTTATTTTCGGTGCCAACGTGGAAAGCAGATGCAGACGACGGTCAATGCTTTGCTATGCCTGCTGAAAAGTCAAGGGGCTGGGCTTTATATTATCGAAGTCCTCCATACAACTAGGAGGGAAATAATATTTTTTGCTCGTTAGATATAAGTTAAATATTGAACAAAAGTAATTAAAATATTAATACAAAGTACCAAAAATCTCCTGCCCCTCCTGCGAATCTCACAAATTAAGGAACAGAACACCAGCTGTTGTCTAGTTGGTTCACACTCCATACTAAAGCGAGCTGGAGCCAGAGTTTTGGAGCTCTAACTTCTAAGTACATTAGTTTATCGTCAGCGTTGCTCCTGGGCTCGGTTAGACGTTGTGGACAGATAAAAGTTGGAAATTATCAGCCTGCTCTGAGAGTCTGAGACCATTCCTTCACGAGAATGTCTAATAACGAGGGAGGGAATCCTCGGGAATCAGGTAACATAGTCTCTGCAATAGTTTTGAGTCGGGTTATGTCGGCAACTAACATTTGACTGAAGCGCGGAAACGAGGGCACGCCGGCAAGTGGAAGTTTGAAGGGAAAATTGCATTGGCTTACCTTTTGAGATTAGCAACAAACTTCACAGTTCAAGAAGGGAGTCTGGAGCTTTGTGAAAGAGCAGAGTGCAGGTATTGGTGTGATATGCAAAAGGGTAGCTTACAATCTCCGTAAAAATTAAGTTTTATCGACTGATTAGAGTCAAGCAGTAAATGCTCAGATGAACCGAAAAGACTAGCCGAAGCAGGGGAAATCGGGACAGACAAATCAGGACAAATTGATCACAGAACAAAGCTCAGTTTGAAATCCAGCGTGTCTCACATCCTGGTTATGCATTGAGGATCCTAACCAATCTTAGATCTCAAATATTATCGCAGTTTAGGGAGGGTGGTTCAAAGTTCAAATGGGGTAACATAGACATTGAAGCATCGTCTGTTGACATCCATACGCCGCGCTAGAAAGATAATGGATACAAAAACTGCTCTTGGAAATGGAAGGATGCAAAAAGACATGGATTAGAAAGGGAAATTTCTAGAGAGCAGACTTTAAGCAGTGCCGGGTTCTTCACTCCGCGCCTGTAGGCCTAACATTTACTACATGCCTTCCCTTACCATGGATGAAGTTGAAGGCGGCTTCATTAGCTTGCTTTCTTCCAGTAGCTCGGCAAGCTGCATTTCCGAATTAGCCGTGTCATTTGAATATCTACCTGGACTCTGCAAGTTTCCAACACCTAGCAAGCCTCCATAGCTATTCTGGTTTGGAGAACATGAGCTGGATTCCTTCTGAGCAGCTACATCTTCACAAGGTAAATGAGAAACTGTGGCTTGTCCACAATCTCGAGTTTGTTTCCTGCAGAACTTGTCTTCAACGATGTCGTAGAAATCTGCAGTCCTCACTTCCTGAGCAAGAGAGCACCAGCAACAGAAGAGCCATCTCGCACAATCCGCAATTGCCGGTTTCCCACAGCAAATATGATCTGCCGGCAAATTGAACCTCTTCCTCATCTGAATCCTCCAGAAACCGCCATAGAGCAGACCAAAAACACAGAGTACAATGCCGGTAAACCCCAAGGCCTCCCTCACTGTCTCGTCATCAATATTTACGGCGGCAAGGCCAAATACCCAGAAAGGAGCAATGCAGAAAAGGAGGAAAGTTGCAATGTGGACATACATGTTCCCGAGCCCGAGCCTTTCCATATTCCAACCAAAGATGCAGAAGCTACAAGAGAGAGAGAGATAAGCAACTGCTGAATTGTCACACAGATTGAATAACCCCCTCTCCATTCAGGCGTGTACTCGATGATCCCGTGCTCGTTCTTGGATGCAAATGACAATCTCTTCTCTATTGACTTCCTTCTAGGTTCGCCCGGGTGAGCAGAACTGGAAGTCAAATCTCCATCTTGTGCTTCCTCATCAACTTCTGATACGTACTCTTTCCCTAAAGGGCTAAGGATGGAATACAACCCGGCAATTGCAGGAGAAGCAATTGCGACAGAGAGGCACACACCCACGCCAATTGCAGGACGCTTGGATCTTTTGTAACCCAAGTTGAGGGCACATAGAGCATACTGAGCAAAACAGTTCACATGAAGCAACACAACCACCACCATCATATGAATCCGTTCTCGGGGTTTAACGGTGCCACTCTTACAATAGACTTTCCTAAGTGCAGATATATCCTTTAGTCTCCACCTACACAAGAGAACAAGGTGATGGAACCGTTTAGGATGCTGGTACAGGCACATGAGTGTAAACAAAGCATTGAGGATTTGATTGTTAACCTCGAACCATGCATTTCTCTGCGATTTTTTCGGCAACAAGCTGTTTAACATCCCTGTCATGACTAGAAAAAGAATAGCTCCCGATATAGCAACACAACTTATCCATAAAAGGAGGACAGCGTGGAATGGGTCATTTGCATAGTCTTTGCACATTTTCACAAGAGATCTCCAATCCAACTTATTAGAAATGACCAAACCGAAACACTGCCGGAGACCTTGGCTGGTTGAAGTAGGGGTGGAACGTGATTCTTCATCTCTTTCGTCAGCTACTTTCCTGAATTTTGCCGATGGGGAAGCTAAATTGGTTGCTGAACCAAACTTGAGAAGGCCGAATTTGCTGGGAGTGGGAAAAGTAAAGAAGCCTCCTCTTTTAGGAATTTTATCACTCAGTAGTCCCTTCCTGGAAGTTGAAATGTGCAAGACCCTTTGTCCATTGACCTGACAATCTTTCGGCGTCACATTTGAATGGAGTCCTTCCTGAATTTTGGCCACAGCACCGTCACTTCTTGAAGCCATTTCACCCTAAAACTTGAAAACTCTCCTACTGAAAATCTGGCTGCGCCCTTTATATGCTAAGTCTCTTCTGCACTCTAGGATCGCAAGACCATATGCGAAATACACTGACGAGCAATGGCCAAAATCTGTATTAACACCACATTATCATGAAAGGTGTACTTTGGATGTAAATTTGTCGAATGATAATCATAAGTCATCCCAAGGGCACCCTAAATAATGTATGCCAACGGCGCCAATCCAGTCCAACTAGGATTCTAAAGACAAGTGTGTTCAAGAAATTCCGCTTGCCCCGAGCAATTCGGTAGATACATATCTACAGGACAAGATCACTCCTCCTTTATTAGTTCAAATAAAGTGCTTAGATGAGAGAGAGCATAACTTGGACATTCGAGGTTTCATAGCAAAAACGAAGAACTAAGTATTATCTATTGGACCGACAATCATCATGTTGCTCATCCACACAAATCAGGGTAAACACTTCCTCAAAGAGATCTATGATGTTATATAGAAGAAACATGCTCTCTGACAGTAACCGCCTCAACGGCTGCTAAATGTGTTCTAAAAGTTACCTTACGAAATCATGTTAACATATTTTACGAGAAAAATCAAGGACACTTCCAAACCAGAAAAAAAAAAAGTGAAACTTCGAACAGGGGGATCATGAAAGACAGCCCTTGAAACAAGGAACAGAAGGAACGCCTCGAGGGTTTCCTCAGAAAAAAAAACAGAGACTGTAGCAGAAGAATTTAAATTTTACATTGCTCTGGCTTCAAACTTCAACATGAAGAAAGAAAGCGTCAAATGCTCCGACTTTTCTAAAGCATTGACATAAATTTAAGCTCGTTCCATTGCAAGAACGCGTCGCACATGTGATGACTCGACCACTCAACACAAAATGCTGAAACTTCATTTTCTTCAAGAAGGAACAAGCTCAACAGAAACCCCCATGCACATTCAGCGTATAACAGAGCAAACAAGAAAGATCCAAGAAAAGGAAAACCCAGAAAGCTTATAGGATCAGCCGAATGAACTTACGAGTGGAGGTGCTGAATCGCAACTCCTGGTCGGGTCAAGAAGAACTGGGAGATAGCTCATCCATTCAAGAACTTCAAACCCAGAAACCCACACGACATAAAGAACACTAACTGCCGAAACAGAGTGAAGTGAGCGTCTCTCTTTCAAAATTCAAAAAGGACGAGCCTTTCGGCTTTGTCTCTTTCTTTTTCTGCTTTTTGCGTTTTTCGAATCTGTAAAGCAGATTTCAACAGAGAAACGCCACTGCCCACCTCTTTTGAATTTGCTTCGTCTCCCTCCAATACCGTGGCCCAAAACCATAAAGTGGACCCCAGTTGGATTGACCATTTAAATTTTTACCAAGGTCATTTTTTTCTCATGTACTTTCAGAAATGGTGGAACTTGTTTTCATTTATAGAACAAATCGTTAAGCTTTTCATTCTTGCAGTTTAGATTGTCTAGACTTTTAGAGCTTTTAAAACAAAAAAATAAAGTTTCGGTTTCCATATAAATCAAGTCAAGCATCTAGGTGTAGAGAGATTTTGATTGGAATTCCATTTCATTCGTTATTTACTCATATTCCTATTCACGAGATTCTCAGTAATAACAAGGTGACGTGTTATTCAAGATGGCCTGAAGTGATTTATGATTATTTTTAGCTTCATACCGTGTACTAATATAGATTTTGATATTTCTTTACTTTCATACGCGTAGTTCATAAGCAATAACGATATTTTGGAAAAACTATCCAGAAAAATCATAAACTTAATGCATTTTTGTCAATTTAATTCTAAATTTTTCACGATTTTTCAATTGAGTTCATCCAATCAATTTTCGCTAGAAATCGCTAAGGTGGACGCCCGACGTCATACGTGGCGTGGTTGGCACTCACATGAAATTTTTTAATTTTTTCTTTCTTTTTTTTTTTCTTAAAACGATAGATTAGGGTCGTCGGGCCCTCACTAGATGCTCTCGTCAGCCACATGAAGGTCGTGGCCCTCAGCCGCGTTCGTGATGGCCTCGCTCATAACTGCGTGTGGTCGGCCAAAGTAAGAGAAAAAGCAAAGAAAATAAAATTAAAAAATATTAAAATATTATTAAAAATTATCAAGCATCATAAAAAGTAGTCCCTGAACTTGCTAAAATATGTCCATTCTTCAAGCGAGATTAACATAGCATCTCACTCTTTAGATCAATTTTTTTTCGACGGGTTAATATCATGAAAACTTTCAAACCGATACACACTTGACGAATTTTTCCTAAAGTAATTTTTTTACTATAAAAAACTCCAAGCCAATACACATGTAACAAATTCAATACAAATTAATTTTTTAACCATAAAAAATTTCAAACTTGTACCCCTACGGTAAATTTACCCTCCATTAGTTTCCGTTAAATTGGATTAACAATATGAAAAATCCCAAATTATTACACGTGTGACAAATGGATGGTAAAAATCCCAAACTAGTCACACGTCAATTACCACGCATCATTCAACTCAAGAATTTGATGATAAAAATTTAACGAAAACTAACGCATGTTAAATTTATTACATGCGTATCAATTTGAGGTTATTTGTGGTAAATTTATCATATGTATATGAAGTTTGAGATTTTTCGTGGTATTAATATTTTTTTAGTGACGTATGAAATGTGATGCCTATATCTTCTGTAATTTGTCGTAGTCTTCGTCTTACTTAACCTCATGGTAAGCCTCGCCAGGTGGCGTTTTTGTCAAAACCATCTGCCTAATCATTGGTTGCAGCTACTTTTTTATGTTTCCTTTTGCATCGCCGATCATTGAAGTGGGACTAATCAGTATTCCCGAGTTACACCCAACTGACTCACCGGATGTTCTCTGAGACGGAGCCCAGTTGTTGCAGAAGAAGCTGCTGCCATTCATGCGCGGTGGTCACGATGGGGAAGAGGGGCACATGAAGAACCAACTCATCACTCCCCAAGGAGACATCCCGAAATCTGCTCGCGATTGGCAAGAACGCCGCTGGTCCATGCGACAAATGTGCTCGGCCTGGCGTCACCGGTGTTCCTCCGTGGCTCGTTGCATGAGTTAGTAATGCACGTGCCCTGCTTCTCCATCGTGCTCGCTGCACACCTCTTGCCGCGCCGCGCATCGCTCCCAGCGCTCAGAGAGAGGGAGAGAGGGAGGGAGGGAAGGGGGTAAGTCATGCAGCAAAGTTTGCTAGGGCTTTATAAGAGGAAGAAGAGAGTTGAAGGAGTGATTAGGACAAAGAGAGAGGTTTAATGGAAGCTTAGTTGGCGCATGGTTTCAGCTGGGGACCGCCCAAAAGATGTGTCCCCAGGCAAGACAGCTCCTCACAAACTTGCCGAGGACCATTCTCACTGCACTCTTTTATACAGTTCGGACCTAAGCTACGAACAAAATCCTGTCTGTTTTCCGAATGCAACAAGACATGGACACAAATATGGCTGTCCAAAGTTAGGGTTAGGTTAAACCAAAATAATAATAATAATAAGTCAGGATTAGGAACACACTCCATCAACCTCATAGCAATATAACATTTGTGAAGCCCGGGTTTTTATAACGAGACACAACAGTGACGGCGGGTTCATTATCGGATTCCACGAAAAAACACCCTACTCTCATGTATCTAAAATGCGCGATTCAATTTTATCTATCCCTTCATATACGTCGAATTTATACGATTGTGGAAAATTCTCCCGTCCGACGCCCTTGGTCCCTCGCCTTTTCTACCGTCGCCACCATTATACGCCGTCACCGCCCTCCTCGAGGATTACCGACTATGCCAAACAATTTTTCGGGATTAAGACAATCACATATTAAAAGATCAGCCCGTTGCTCGTACCGATCCCACTATTAAATATATAGTTCTCTAAAACGTTAATTTTTTAACTGAATCTGCATACCTCGCCAATCCGTCTTTATCGCCACCTCTCATTCCTGAAGTTTCCATAGCCCATCATTCACCACGACCCACTTGCACAATGAACAATGCCACCACTTTCTTTTCACCAGCAAATTGTCAAGCCAGGACAAGAAGATTCAAACAAATACTCGAACACTCATCCTAACTTAAATTCCAAACCCTAGAACATAAGAACAATCCGAAAGATGATGATCCCGGTACTCAACGTAAAGGAAGAGTTCAACCTCGTATAAGGTCTTTCTTGGACGACAAAGCCGAAGGTGAATGTCTTGGGACATAGAAAGTTAGAAACGAGACATGTCCAGTATCCATCGATCTGAACGTTTGTGTCCTTTGGCCCGTCGATTTCTAGACTTTATTTCGGAGTCTTAGATGCCGCGGTTCGTTCTCACGTTCGCATAACAGAAAGTAGATACAACCGGGCGAATCTTCTTTCTTCCTTCCGTCAAGGAATTGGATTATGAGAAAAGAGGAGTGTTTTAGACGTAAATGTAAATGAAATGTCGCTTGGGCTGATGAGACATCAATCTGCTTTGAATCTCTCTCCTTTTGTTTTGCCTTGGCGCGTCCTATTCAGTAGGAAACATCGCATTCTTAGGACCCCTTGCGAATAAAACATCGTATTCTTAGGACGCTTTATAACGACACCAACCAATCCCGATGTATCGTGATTGACACTAGTTATTAATTCGGCTATAAAGTTAGTCTACCGATGGCTACCCAAAAATGACGCTCTCTGTTGCCTTATTTTTCAGCCTTGCACTCGAATCGGGCACCCATCACGTTTGTATCCTGTATTATCAAACCGACTCAGCTAAAAAACAAAGGTCTTTTCGATATCCTCGGTGAAAAGTAAAGAAGTGAAGATCGTGGCGCATGTGCTGGTGCCGGCGCGAGCACACATTCATTTCCTCTTAAAACATCCATCCCGGAACCGAAACCATACATACTTTCCCAATTTGTTTCTCTAGGGCTGGGATTGGACACCAATCAACTTGTTTCTTGTGTCTAAAAACCATTGTGTCCGAGTGTGCCTGATGAATTACCTGGAATTCCACTTGATCCCCACTTGACAACGATGTAACTGAGCAAAGTATTATTATTATAATCAAATTACAGTAAACAAATCGAGAATTAGCCTGGCCATTAGAAAAGCAAGATCCACGAGAGATTGCCCTTTTCCATGGCACCACGCAGCATTACCTCAGAGACGTCAATTCAGAAGCTCCATTGACGCCACATCAATCACCTCGTAGAGGAAAAACCGAAGAGATGAACAGAAGGAGCTCAAGAACATGGCCATCGAGTGGTTGATGAGTTGATGTAGGATGACTGTGGAAGCGGGGCAAAAAGAGAGAGAGGGACAAAGCAATGGGGAAGTAGGTGAAAGTTTCCATGGGCCACACTTAATCCAATGAACTAATCGCTATAAAAAGGAAACACTTCCCATTAAGAGTGGAGGCAGATCTCAAAGCAGATTTCTTAAGCCTTAAATCTCGATTTTAGTGATTAGATTATTGGAATTTGGACACATCAGAATGTTACTCCCGTAACATCATGGCCCCCATGAAACAAATTTACAAAGAAACAAATCGAAGCCATCTGTAAATTGAGTGATCCCTCCATTATGAGTAAATTATTGCGATATCTCTCTCTCTCTCTCTCTCTCTCTTTGGACTTAACTGTAAATTGTGAATCATGGGTCGATTGGAATTGGCAAGTTGGTGATGCTCTTTAGGGTTTTTGATGCAAAATTTTCTACAACAAAGTCTCTAGGATTGGGAAAATTGTCAAAAGGTTTAGGACTTTTTTAGAGGCCGGGTGAGAAAGGAAAAAAGGAAAAAAAAAAAAAAAGAAAAAAGAAAAAAATAATAAAAATAATAAAAATATTCTGAAAATATTAAAGAACCATTAAAAATTGTTTACGTTAGTGCTAGCACGTAAGATAGTTAGCGTCCATATCAACGATTTCCGGCCAATAGAACTTAATTGGCAAAATGTGAAAAGTTTTAGGATTGAATTGACAAACTTAAAAGATTTATGACAAAATTGACACAAGTGCAAAAATTTTAGGAGCTTTTTTGACAATTTTCCCCTCTAGAATGAGTTAGGTACATTGACATGGTAGATTTGATTAGTCACAACAGATCACATGGAGGAAAATTGGATGCCATCCATGTCCGAAACTGTGGATTCTAACACATAGACGTGATTTAGACATGTAGTTGACCCCGTTCTTCGAAAATGTCTCGAGTGGGATTTGCTTTCAAGCATCACAAAAGTAGCACTTTCCTTGTCCAAGCACGATTCTACTATTCCATTTAAAGAAAACGGATAATTTGATTTCCGATAAGATTGGGAAAAAAATCAGTTAAAAAAAAAGATCGATAAGTCATGCTAATACAGAGTCGTAATAGAGTTAGTAAATGTTATTGTTTGCTAGCCAAACAAATAAAAATTCGCAACTCGATAGAATGATCGATAGATCAAAGAATATGATTACGAAGAATACAAAACAATGCGATCAATTGAGATTAGACCAAATGCCACATGTGTTGAAGACATCTACTGAAGTGTATGATAGACTACACGTGCTTTGATCATGTAAAATTTCCTCATTTGTCGAACTTATGTGATGTGTCCCGAATCAATCGCGCTCCGAGCTAATTAAATTTGCCATCTTTAGTTCGATCAAGAGTCGTGATACACATATCATGCGATCATCATAATGAAGAAATCCTATAGCGAGCTGTCCAATTGATTTTCCGATGCTTTATGGGATGAGACAAGCAGCATTATTCGAGTGATTGACAGGACGATTAGCACTTTTTTTTTCTTTTTGGTCTAATCAGAGGGAAAAAGAGAGGAAAGGTTCCTAATTTTCTCCTTTCCTCTTTGTCTTATCTCTTGGGGTTGATTAGAGGACACTGATTGTATCGCGATTATGCAATGGATGACATCAACCTTCATTTAATTCCTGTGCCCTAATCTAGTTTTATTGCAAAAAAAAAAAAATTCCCTTTGTTTTCTTCAATCTCCTTAAGCTCCGAAATCAACCATGTAAACTTGACACGGGTCGGGATTAGATATTCGGACATTGTATAATCAAGTGATATCTAAACCCATCAAACGGGTATGTCGGGTAGGATTTGGATCGAGTCTAAAATAATCCGATCGAGATAAACATATTTAACCCATTTTGACTTATTTTCAGGCAAGCAAATCTAGTGACCTCATATTTAGCCCGAACCATGTTCCTAAAACACTTTCATAGTTAATCAAATGTAGGAGAGCTCATATCCAAACCGAGGTGAGAGTGCAGGCCACGAGATCGAGTGAAGGTGAAAGAGAATGAAAATAGAAACATAGAAATGTGTTGGATCTAAATAAGTTATAAGTTCATTTATGATCCATTTATGATCAACTTAACAAACATATCATTTTTAACCTCATTTATGACACTTTTATTGAATATAATTAATTGATTTATGTTAGAAAATGGGTTTATGACCCAATCGAATTGGTCTAGTAATATTTAGGTGAATTTCACGCATCGAACGATGATTAGAGACTCTCCCCTCGGATTCGCCTAGACATTGCTCCTACCTACATTTTAACAATCTCATATGTTGGGCAATTCATAAGAGGCGCGGTGTCAAATGTTCGCATACCATTCATGACGTTGGACTTTGTGTCTACGGACCACGTGAAATCATAGCCATCAATGGTCCACATGTTCGACAGCTTCAGAAGCTAAGAAAGTGACTGAAACAATATCAATGAGGATTAATTGGCTAAGATAATGCCTCCGCTTGTCAACATGTAATTGCTCCATGTATGAAATTATTGTTAAAAATAAGTACATAGTTTTACCACTGTCCCAGATTTCTTGGGAAAATTGTCCAAAAATTCTTATACCTATTATATTTTTGCTAATTCGGTGCTAAATTTTTAATTTGGCCAATTGAGTCCTAAATTTTTTTTATGATTTACTGGGTTCAGTCCATCCGGTCAATTTTGACCGAAATCGCTAACGTGAATGCTAACCATCCTAACGTGGCATGGCGGGCGTTGAAGTGGACAATTTTTAATATTATTTTAATATTATTGTTTATTTTGATTTTTCTTTTCTTTTCTTTTTCTTACTGTGGCAAGCGAGGCTGGCCGAGCCTCTTGGCCACTAGGCTAGGGCCTAGAGACCCTCCGGGCGAGGTCGAGCAAGGGTCGCTGGCCTCATTAAGAAAAAAAAAAAAAAAAAAAAAAAAAAAAAATTTTCAAAAAGTTAAATATTATTGAAAATTATCTAGGTCAACATCGATCAATGCCACGTAAGATGACCATTGTCCACTTCGTGATTTCCATTTAAAATTGACCGAATGGACTCAATTGACAAAACGTGAAAATGTTAAGACTCAATTGGCAAAATTAAAAGGCTTAAAACTAAATTGACAAAAGTACAATGTGTTTATGACTTTTGGCAAAACTTCTCTCAAATCTCTCCATTAGAAGCTCAATCAATCATGATGCTTCTTCAAAAGATTAAATTGATTAATTCAAATTTACGTAAAAGACCGATCATCTAAACCCACTTAGAGGGAAAAAGAAGGTTTGTCTTCTGAAAGTAGAAAATTAGAAATTCCACGGTTTGCTGCTTGCTTGCTTATCTAGGACGGACCACATTAAATTATGCTAAGCCCGTGCATGCATTCCGGGGGCTTTTTACTACCACGATCCATTCATCTATCAAATTAAGTCACCCGGTCATGCAAGAGAAATGGAGCACGCAACAATGTTACGCAATCCAAATTATTACGAATGAAATTGCTATGCGTTCATTGCGTTGGCACAAAAAAAACAATGCCCAAGTGATCGGTGGACGGCCTCGATCAGCAAGAGCAAGGTAAGATGGGAACCAATTTTGTTAATTGGAGAGAAGTGCGCGATGCAAAGCGTCAAGCCGTCACGTAGTGAAGTCGATAATCTTGAAATGTTGTAACCGTTCGTAGATAAGTGCTACTAAATAGTAGGAGCGGCTTCGAGCATGTTTAATTTTTTCGGTAACCGTCTATGTAATCGTAGCTTGTAAGTATAAGTACCCGGGACGTAATCTGTAGAAGGGACCGCCTATCTATGCAAGAACATATGTTGTTCATCTTTATTTTTAGTGTATTTTACATTTTTAGTACCCTTCACCTTGATGGCAACAATTGTTCCCTATGTTTCAACCCTTAATTTTCTTGCCGATTCACAGTACGTGTTCAAAAATCAACAAAGGACCCTCAAAATTTCAGAAACTATAAATGGACCGAAGATAACTGCCGGTAAAGTTCATGAAATCTAGTATGTTACACATCTAATTGATCAGCAAGTTGCATGAATGACTTTAGTAAATCAAAACAACTAAGCCTTCAATAATTCATCCATTGAAATACAATGCGGTGCCTAAAATTTCATCCGAAGAGCTGGTATCAATCCATACCCCGAAAATCTCTTTCGCAAATGCTCTAAATCGAATTACTACTATTTTTCAATCGATTGGCTAACTTCCACTTCGAGCAAGGCAGCATGATACGTTCGGGGATACATAGTTCGATCTATGAGCATGGAATCGGTCTCGGGCATGAGATCAAGCTTGCCTTGTAAACATGCGTTTCGAATCAAATACAGCGATTTCTCGAATAAGTATTGCGATGCCATGACAAGTCGCATTTTTTATCATGCCAAGTGCCCAATCCGAACATGGTACGTCTCGTGTTCGAAATCATCAAACCTGCCAGCAATATGAGTCTAAGGCCGTGCTTGCCATTCCGCATAGAGCCTTACTCGATAAACGTGGTACGGGCTGGATCGGCACCCTGTATTACGAGAAGAATGAAAATGAATTAAATGTTTGCAACCATTCCACATTTTTATAAAGGCAATGGATCACGTGGAACGGGCTGGATCGCCGCCGCCCGAGGGGATCACGTAACGACATCCGACCCGAAGGTGCTCCGTGATTAATTTATTTGGAATGTACAACTTTCATTTTCTTATTTTTCTTAACCGCGCATCAAATCCTCTGCGACCCTTTTCGATTCACTTCATCCTGCGTTGAATTTCGGTGACTCTTAATATTGGAAAAATTGCCCTAAAAATTTCTAAATCTATTGTACTTTTTTATCAATTTAGTCATAAACCTTTTTAATTTTTTGTCAATTGAGTCCATCCTATTAATTTTTGTAAGAAATAGCTCACACGGACGCCAACCTACCTACGTGATACAACTGAGGCGTTGACATGGACAATTTGAAGTAATATTTTAATATTATATTATTTTTTTCCTTTTTTCTTATTTTTTTATTTTCTAGACTTTTTTTCTTCCTCGGTGACCCACCAAGCCCTTGCCAAGGCCGCTGGGCAATGTTGCGATGGTCTAGGTGTGGCCATACTCCCCAGCAGTCGATGAGGCGTCGCGGCCCTCGTCGATCGCTGGGAAAAAAAAATCCAAAAATATTAAAAACAAAGGAAAAATATTTAAAAAATAAGAGAAAATATTTAAATCCTATTATAATTTGCCCACGTTAGTAAATGCCACATAGGATGGCCGGCGTATACATATAACCTAGCTTTACCTAATGCTTTAGACTTTTCGATTAGACTTTACGATGCCCTCACTTGTAGCCGGCGATGACTCAAAGGCCCTCGCCGGCCCGAGTTGTAAAAAAAAACAAAGAAAATAAAATTAAAAAATTCAGAAAAAAATATGATAAAAAGAGTATAATCTGTCTACGTAGCGTCCGTCATCTACATACGACGGCTGGAGTCCATATTAGCAATTTCCGGCTAAAATTGACTAGATGAACTAACTTGGCAAATCATTAAAAAGTTTAGGGCTCGATTATTGCAATTAAAATATTTAAGACTGAATTATCATAAGTGCAACAAGTTTATGACTTTTTTGGTATTTTTGTAAAATAAAAAAAGGTATTGGTTTGAACAGAACATCACGGATACAAAAACTTGCATAAAGGGCTTGTTTTGTTAAGGGGAGTCCAGTGTAAATTCAATGGTTCTTATGAAATACGATTGTTCCAATTTATTTGGAAGAGTTCAGACACTTGTCCTCCATTTATTTCGGGAGAAATGATTGATTTGAAAATCATTCTCCTAAAAACATCGCTTGTGTCGCTTGAACTGATTAGTTAATAGAAAACAATTTCCTTATCTACATCAATTTATATCTAAGTATTTTCATGGATAATGAAAATATTTTTTGTTCGTTCGTTTTATAAGCGACAAAATGGGAAAATTTTAAAAAAAATCATATACCTATTGCAATTGTGCCAATTCAGTCCTAAAATTTGTGCATTTGTGCCAATTCAGTCCTAAACCTTGTGCATTTGTATTAATTCAGTCCTTTCGATTAATTTTGGTGAAAATCGCTAACGTGGCAACTTTTTAATAATATTTTTTAAATTTATTTTAAATTTTTTTTTCTTTCCTTCTCTTCTTGCTCAGCCACTCCTCTTCTTGGTGACACCTCCGACCGACCCGAGGTGTGGGCTTGCCCGCCGCTAGCGACAACGAGGTCGGCCTCGCGAGGGGCTTCGATGCCCGGCCTCGCCGTTGCCTAGGCAAGGGTCGCCTTCTCCGGATCTGGCGAGGTGAGCCTAGCCTAACCCCTCGCGAGGTCGCTGGCCACTCTCGAGGTCGGCCTTGCCTGTGGGCCGGGCGAGGCTCGCCTAAGCAACAAGAAGGCCGACCTTGCCATCATCATTGGTGGGCAAGGCCACACCTCTAGCCGGTCAAAGGTGTGGGCGAGCAAGAAGAGAAGGAAAAAAAAAAGAAATTATTAAAAAAATTGTCATGTCAACGATTGTCGGTTAAAATCGATCGGAAGGACTGAATTGAGTACAAATACAAAAGATTTAGGACTAAAATGACATAATTGCAATAAATTTATGACTTTTTTTTACAATTATTCCATGACAAAAGTAATCGTTTTTAGGAATATAGTTTGCAAAAGATTTAGGACTAAAATGGCATAATTGCAATAGATTTATGGCTTTTTTTACAATTATTCCGTGACAAAAGTAATCGTTTTTAGGAATATAAGTCTCGACGAACGAAAAAAATAAATAAGCGCAAAAGATCAACTTCACTGGTTTCATACGTGACCACCGCATTGCGTGCGCGCTACGCGGTCGACCGGCCTCGCCACCTTATCACCACAATAAAAAGTTCTTAAACCATCGGATCAGGTTCACCGAGTCTCTTCGAAACACCTCTCCTCTCTCTCTCCCCGACACACCCGCACACAAGATAGAATGATGCCGCAACCGCAATCGGCGGCGACGTCGCAACCACAATCGGCGGCGATAGTCGGACCCCAGTACTGCGTTCCGCAGGTCGTGGACCTCGCAATCGTGAGGAAAGTGATGTCCCTGACGGACGGCAGCTTCGTGGTCACCGACGCCGCTGACAACATCCTTTTCAAGGTCAAAGGGCGCGTCTTCAGCATCCACGACCGCCGCGTCGTGGTCGACGCCGCCGGGAACCCGCTCGTGACTCTGACCGAGAAGGTTTGATGTGTACATATATTTCCTCCGGGTTCGGCATCCCTGTATTGCTTTGCTCGCAGCTTTGTACTTCGTTCTTTCGCAGCAATCGCGAATCGGTATCGGTGGGCATAGAACAACGTCTGCACAGCAGATTTTTCAATGTCATTGTTTCCATTTGCAGATCATGAGCGCGCACGATAGGTGGCAAGCTTTCCGAGGCGACAGCACGGACCCGAAAGATCTGATCTTTACGGTGAAGCGCTCTTCGATGATCCAGTTGAAGACTAAACTCCATGTGTTCCTGTCCACCAACACCACCAACGAGCACGTCTGCGATTTCCGGATCGAAGGAAGCTGGTTCGAGCGATCCTGCGCCGTTTATGCCGGAGAATCCAACAGCATAGTTGCCCAAGTACGTCATTGGATCGAAATTACCACTCAGCAATATAGTTTAATTCGACTTTTTCAAGATCTTGTTATTGGTAAAGCTGGATCCGGTGTCTGGCGAACTTATCGGAGTCTTTGAGCATGACCAATTCATTCGAAATCGCAGATGCACAAGAAGCACAGTGTCCAGAGTGTCTTGCTTGGGAAGGACAAGTTCATGGTGACAGTGTACCCGAATGTCGACTACGCCTTCATCGCCGCGATCATCGTGATTCTGGACGGAATTAACAAGGACGACCAAGACGGCGATTGATCCTAAGCCCCTCGGCGATTCTTGAAGTCGCGTTATGTATGGTATGCCCATGTTGGCCGAATTCGATCTCGTGACAATGTCATTTCGATCACGAAATAATCGGTGATCCGTCGTGAGCTGTAAAATGCATGGCTAATGATAATTGCTGTGCGCCTTTGTGATACTCTCTTTCATTAGGATTTGTTAAAGCGGCAACAAAAAGAACCTTAATATAGATTCAGGTTCGACCTTGAATCTCTTCAAACACGTATGCTTTGCTTTAAAAGGACATCTCGAAGATCAAAAGATGGAAAAGGAGAAGGATAGTTATGAAACATTACAAGTGAGCACACATCCTTATTGCATCCCGGACGCCGCACCGCTGTGTTAGAACCAGGCGGAATCGCGATCCGATAGATCAAGAAACTGCTGAAAGCGCAAGTTCCTCAAAAGGAAAGGCTCAAACACCATCACCCAGATCCATTTTCTCTTGCGACATTCGAACAGACAAAGGGGAAAAATGAACGATCGGTCTCTGATGATGGCATCCGAGACAACCTATCCTCCGTTGGTGGACCCGGTGGCCGTTGTGAGCCGGAGATTTTGTACGCCTTATGTGGTTGATCTTGTCGTCGCGAGGAAACTCATCGCCGTCACCGAAGGCGGGTTCTCGGTCACGGATGTTAATGGCAACGCTGTGTTCAGAGTCAAGGGTTCCTCCGGTAGCGTCCACGAGCACCTCATCTTGAACGACGCCGCGAGCAATGCGGTCGTTTCCCTCCAACAGAAGGTTCATTAATCATTGAAGTTCAAATCCTGCTCGACTTTTTTCTTCATGAATAATGTTCTATGTTAGTTTACATATCCAATGCGTTTTCTAAGCATCTCGTTAAATTACACCACGACATGAACAACTTACAAAATCTCTTCCCAATTGTTTGACACTGAAATTTGTTAGTCCTCTCTCAGAAGATAGTTTCCATGTTGTTGAAGCATTTTCATTCTTTAGACGCAGAATTATTGAAAAAGACGAAGAAAATTTGACGTTCTTAACCATCAGATCAGAGATTGCTATGAACAACATTAAACTCGGCAGTACTTGATTTTTTTTTTCTTTTTACATAATGGCAATTGTTGATGATTGTCGACTCGGCGATTGTGTGGTCGATCAGATTTTGACTGCTCATAGGAGATGGCAAGCTTACAGAGGCGATAGCTCAGGCTCCGAGGACTTAATATTCACGGCCAAGAAGTCGTCGCTATTGCAAATTCACGGGACAGAGATAGATGTGTTCCTAGCAGCCAACACCAAAGAAGGAACTTGTGACTTTAAGGTCAAAGGAAGCTGGTTGGAACGGTCGTGCACCATATATGCTGGGAACAACACTACAGTCATTGCTCAAGTAAGCTTGGATAACCGATCTGTATGCGTCGTAGCGATGTCTGAAGAATAAGCGGCGCTTGCTAACCGTGTTTTGTTTTGCCGTAGATGCATAAGGATCATAAGGCGCAAAGCGTTGCGCCCGGGAAGGACACGTTCGGCATAACCGTGTACCCTAACGTAGACTACGCTCTCATCGTTGCTCTTGTGGTGATCCTTGAAGAGATCAACGAAGACAGCTTCGCGGCAAAGCACTCCTTTTCCTGTACTCACACTTAGCTCTTTTCAGTCTTCTTTTTATTGACCAGGTGCAATTTGCATTTCCTCAACGGTAGAATTCTTTCCACGAGCTCTAAACACTCAGCAGCTATGTTGCAAAATCGATTGCACCGCATCGATCATGTGAGCAAGCGACGCATCAAAGACTTGGTGCATCGCCAATGTCTGATGCTTGGGTATTCATAAGATACGCAGATATAACACGACATATCCAGGGGCAGAAGCCGAACCTTAATCCAAAAGGATAAGCAATATGGCATGGAGTTGCAAAAGCCTAAAACCATTACTTACCCCCCATTTATTTAGACACGCACTACCGGCGTAATGTCGAATTACCAGGGTTCCCGGCCATTTGATGCAATGGTTTTTTTTCCCGGACGGCAGCGGGCCGACTCTTGAGGATCAATCCATGCAACAACTTTTGCTTCCTTATTTGTTGGAATGCCTAAGCTAAGCTTTACCTTTTCCCAAGGATCTTTTGGATAAGCCTAGGGGAGAGGCTCTGGAAGAATATCGTAGAAGGTCTCGCATTATAACCGTCGATCTACTCTCGATCTAATGGCTTAGATTGCATCTCCCTATTTACTCAACTACCGAAAATAAATAGGAAAGTTCTAAAATACGGAACAATTCGGGAACCATTTTGATACAAAAATGTGATTCGATTGAAATGACTTTTTTTGATTATGTTCCCTAGATGAATTTTAGAGAATTAGAACGTATTTAGTAATCGCATAAAATTTTTGTTCTTGGAACATAAATATGTTTGGTAAATGCACATAATTTCTATTTTCGGGAATAATTGTTCTTCCCAAATAATCACGTAGTTACTTTGTGAAATTTCATCATACATTTCGAATTAATCAAAGATTAATTTATATTGATTCTCTTATATAATATATTGCTTATTGAAATGTAAAACTAAATTTCAAGAATCATCACAAGTCATTTCGCGATTTATTGTGAGGTTTCATCCAACTCTTTTGAGCGAATGGATAACCCACACGAGTGACACTCTCGTTTCTGCAAGGAAAATGCATTGCACTATCCCGCATTGATGTGCATTTTTGGTTCAAGGAAATCAAATCTTAGTCTTAATTTATCCAAAACTTAAGAACGAGAGCTTGCTAAGTATTCACGCTGGTTATTTTGTCCTTTTCTAGAACTTTTTAAAACTAGACTAAGTCTAAGGTACATTAACCTATGCAAATCACAATAAATGAAATCAAGTGCACAATCAAAGAATCATTACATTGATGAATCGCATTCTAAAACCCTAACGAAGCCCTAAGGGCTTAGAAAAATGCGATTCCGATTTAATTTCAAATGTGCTTATGATTTTTCTAAAGAAGAACAAAATCTATGAAATCTAGAAAATTTATGCCCAAATTTATGAAAACGAGGTCAAACTAACCTAATCTAAACTTCTTCTATTTTTAGGAATTTTCTAAATTTTTTGTGATTTTTTAGAAATTATTTTATTTTTATTATCTTAATATTTTTAAAAAAATAAGACCTCGTTGTTCAATTTTAAATTAAGAGAAAAGTGACTTCATTCTCGTTTTGTGATTCTCAAAAATGATTTTTTTTTTCCAGAATCAACTTTTTTTTTTTATTTTTGTTTTTATTTTTACTCAAACCGATTTTGAAACGATTCCCAAAACGGAAACAAAATCGAATCATTGCATTATCAAACATGGTTCTCATCTTTTTCTATTTCAAAAACAAAATCGAAGAATCGGAATGATTGTCATGTAGACCCATACAATATCATCCGCCCTTGAGAATATTCTAGAGAATAGTAAAAAACCCTAGAGAAACCCTAGATGTGAAGTGCCACTTGAGGTTCTTTTCGGCCATATAATTGACCGATCGTGCCACGAAAACCTCGGTCCCTACACCAGCATTTTCGAGCATGACATCCTAACATCAATCAAATATCACACGCACAAAAAAAATTACCGTGGGAGCATGAATATAAGACTAACGGGAGACGACTCACAATGGAGCTGAATAGACCAAATAGTTCATCACTCTTGAGTGACTTCATATGCAATAACGAGGTTAAATGCAAGCAAATATTTGCGTGCAAAGGCCACGAGCATAAAAAAGGACGGCTAATCGGATAAATTGAACATGTCACTTGCCCATCTATTTACAAGCGCAATTATATATCAATTCAGAGAGTAGAAAAATAGCGTTCCCATGAATGATATCTCAAGATGAGAACCAATAGTTGAGCACCACCCAGGTACTAACAGAGAAATCTGAGCCGAAAGAATAGTAAAAGGTCAGACAAAATAAATTCTTTCATCTTTTACCTGGTGGAGACCTTGTCGTCACATCGAGCTTCAACAATGAGAATGACAAACAGGAGGAAGATCAGCGAGTTAAAGCCCCAAATTGATAGGAGCAAACCACCCATTTCATTTTGCAACAACTAAATTAGAATCATCACATTTCATTGCTTTTACAGATTAAACAAGAGAAGAAGATTAGCAAGGGAAAAAAAATGGACACACAAAGGAGGAGAAGATGAAAAAGAAGAGAGGGATATTTACAGGCATTTACTGGTATAACAGATTATTCGCCGAAGCCCCTATCATATGCAGGACGCTGACCATCTTTGACACTCCATGAGGCTAAAGAATTTGTAGCACGCAACTCCACGCCCCGACCAGTCAAACATGAGAACCGAGATAAGTCGGGATTTTCACAGTGAACCTCCGGGGGACTCTCTGTACAGAGATGTGACTGTTTGATCATCAATTTGCACCGAAAGAGAAGCAGCATCAGTGACACATCCGCCAAACTCAAGCACTTTCAATGCCACCCAACAGAGATAAAGAACGTGCATTTATCTTCCTTGCGAATTTTCATCGGCATATATTGATACGCAAGCATCAGCAGCTCCAGCAGCGAGTAACACTTGGTACGGATGGAAAGTCAGGCAGCTAACTGAACCGATTTTCTGGGCCATGAAAGTTGGGTAGTAACGAATAGTGCCAAGGGGTTGACCCTCGAGGCTAAAGACTTTAATGCGCTGTTCAGCTGAGCCACTGGCAATGATTGGAGCATGCCTATGGACAGCTAAAGCAGTAAGACATCCTCTGTGAGCATTTATAGTTAGGTAGGGTCCCCCAGGGTATCTGACATCAAGGAACTGAATCTCTCCAGCCTGTGAGGCACTGACAATCTGAAAATAATTTAAATTAACGACCATTCAAAGGGTGATGGTTCTCTTTCCATATAGCCACATTCACGTCACACACACGACCATCCATCCAATCATCAGTGGAAAAAAGGGAAGGTAGAAGAGCATTGAAAGAGCAAAATGCCCAAATTCATGCGAGGACACAAATCAGCAAATTCACAAGCCTTTTTCTTATCCGTGCAATCAAATGGCTCTCCTTCCATTATTGCAGAAAGACCGAAAATAACTTGAGGGTAATCGCCTTTATTCATAAAAACATATCTTTTCACATTTCAAATAGCGACTACTTATGCTTCAAGAAAGGAAAAGGGTTAAGAGAGGATAAAAACGCAAATGTAAGGCTAGCAGAAAGATACTGATGGATAATCTAGTTACCTTCGCTGAGTCAAGTCCCGGTTGAAATCCAATTCCCACAACCCTTTCTACTTCTTTAGTGTGCGGTCGCATAGCAGAAACGAGCCTAAAAACCAAGCGGGTTATTCCAGGCAATCAAAAGCCCCTAAAAATGCATGATACTCAATGACTAAAGAAAGAGGGAGAAAGGAGCTGGTAATGCCGGACACGACCCATTTGAACAGTATGAACATGAAATGATGGAAAACACGAATTACAGAGAGAAAACCCAAATATGACAAGACCAGACACGACATGCTAGCTGTATATGTTGACACGAATCAAAATTTGGCATGTAGAGTCAAATTCATGATATTTCAGACCAACGCGCATTGACCCAAATTACAAACACGATTATGACACTAATACAAATTGCCAGTCCTAAAATAAATATGACCACACCAGAGAAAGGCAGGTGAGTTTATCAAGTGAAGTGTGTGAATGCGCATCTTAAGGAAGATTCATGCTCTGAAAGTGGTATGCCAATTTGAGATATATGTTTGCATCATGCTACGACAACGATACATACATTTCAGGAGCCCGTACATCATAAAGTCTGACTGATCCATCCACAAATCCTGCAGCATGAAGATCCCCACGCACTTGGGAGGCAGACTGCATATATAACAGAGTATACATATAAAAAGTCACAGAAAATAAGAAGACAATGCAAGCGAAACAATGCATAACAATAGTGTAAACGGGAAGATTCTTATGTAAAACATAACCATCAGGAGTGACAACATCCGCAAAACAAATTTTAAAAAATTATACAGAACTCGATGCAAAGATGGCATCACAGACAACATGCCGCAACAAACAGGAATGTCAGGAATGAGAGACTGCAGGCAAGATCATATTATATCCATCCACCTCAAATCTTTCCTCTCTCAATAACAGAATGTTTCCAATGCATTGAAGAACACAGACTACAATGCAAGGGCAGAAAAGCAGTATACTATCAGTCTTAGCATCCATTAAGAAACCTACAGTGACAATTCTATAAAGCCACTTAAGTTTCAAGAAACAAACACGGAGATTACCAGCATAAACAGTTTTTCAGGAGAGACTAAAGTGTACAGGAACTTCAGATAGCATAATCATTAATCAATCGAGAAGAAAACGAAAGGTGAGGCAATAAATTAAAAGCACCAAATGCGACACATTTGAATTTAACTATTTCTGTTCTAGCGATGAGCCCTAATGCCGGATATTTAGACACATTACTACCAAACTGAAGACTACAGTTTCTGAAAGTTAGGAAGGACAGCAAATCTGGCAAGTACATAGATCTATATGTCTTTCACTTCAATAATAAAGTTAGACTATGGAAGAGGTAGAACTCACCAGTGCAGAGACGCTACACTCTGAAGCAGTTACAACAGAATTGACAAGCTGCTCCTTATCGAGATCCCAGACCATGATCGAGGATATCTCACCCGAAGCATACTGGTTAATCAGACAAAAAGGTGTTAAAAAATTGTCAACATTTGATAACATAAAATCAGAAAATCCTCCAAGAACATAATACTATGGACATCCTAAGCTATTACCAGATATCCAGACTGCTGTTGCCAGTCCACCACTGCATTCAAACTCCGATCACCTGGTTTATGTCCTTGAATCGGAGAGAATGCTGTGACAAGTCTCTGCTTGCCTTTCAAAGCATAATCTCTCCATATTCGAATATTTCCATCACCTACACAAAATGAGATTTTCCTCTCCATTACGATGTGAACTCTTTCCACCCATCATAACCAACTTAAAAAGGATAGTTACATGAAGCGACAAGGAGCAAACTGTCATCGAGCTCATTCAGAAGGCACAGCTTAGATATTCCCTTATCTGGGAAGTCGTGATTATCAAAGCCATTTAGAAGCGTGGCATCTTCATAGTTCCATATCCTGGAAAATGAATTATTGAAAAGCCATTAAGAGAAGGAAAACGAATTTCTTTAGGTATAAATACATAAACTGTCCACATGAAGCGGAGTTGGCTGATTTTAATGACAATTTTCAGTATTGAACCTTAAAGGCCATTATCTGCGTTATAGATTATTAAGAATCTAAAACTATATGATGCCTAGAATTCCATTTAAGAGCTCTTCGAGTATCTGCATGGAAATTCCACATCTATCAAAATCTTCAAACTGGCTTGCTGAGTGCAAAAAGTACGTTTGAAATGGTACTGCTAAAGCAAATCCTGAAGAGTGCAGTCATTAAACAGAACATGGTATACCTAATTCGTTCATTCTCATCTGCAGCAATCACAACCGGAGAAAATGGTTGCAACAATGCTGCTTTCGTCCCTGTCTCAAATCTCGTATCCCAACTAGCAATTTGGTTATTCAGCTTACAGACAGCTGAAAGTCAAGAGAGCAAATGAGAAGACGCTAAAAAAAGGTGAGAAACTCACATTTCAAGAGACAGAAGAATAGAAAGAAGAGAAGAAAAGAAGGAAAATGTTGAAGACTCACAAGAGTGTTGGCATTTAGTGATGTGCTCAAGTGCGAATTTCTCCCTCTCTTCCCTTCTAGCTGGTATTTCTTCACAATCATCAGCAGCAGTAAGAATTGGCTTGGAGAAGTGGCCACAACTCCAATTATATATAGTCGATTGTGGAAGGAAACTGCGCTCTGGAGCTCCTGGAGTTCCTCCAGAAGCTAAAACAGCATCAGCTAAGCCAGATTCCGGAGTGCTCATCATGTATGGCCTGAACTCCAAAGAGTAAACTCTTCGCATTCCAGCCAAATAACTTGGCCGAGGCGGGCTAACAGGAGGAGTTCTGAATGTTAATGGCAAGTGACCTGCAAATGATAGTTTAATATCAAGGAAGGGATAGGAAATTTAAAGAAAGAAAGACAAGCTATCAAACTTGCGACTCAAGATAATAAATGCAGGCACAGAACAAAAAGTGGTGTCCATTATACGAAATCAAAAAGAGAAGCTGCATTTCATTTCTCTTTGTGGAAAGGATAGGGAAGACTTGGAACTAAGTAGAAATTACCTGTTGCATGCATGTCGAACCATGAAGAGGACCGTGCTAGACCAGCAAGACTAGGGGTTACTGCTACAGTTTCACCAGGCCGCACACTATTGCCAGAGGTTTTTAAGGATTTTGTTACTACTTGCTCAATACCGATAACAGAAAGCACACGTCTGCCAAGACTTGCTACCCGTGGTGATGGATCCTTTGCCAAAGTGCACATAGCCACTATGCTCTGGGAATACATAGCATTATCAAGTGGTTTTGGCGTGAAACTGTGGACAACACCATTGCTCACACCATCGTTGACGATTGCAGAATCAGAGTGCTGAGATGAATCATCTGATAAAGGAGATCCGTGCATAACTCCAGATGCAACAAGAGGGCTGCTAGATGAGACCCTACTATCCCGAACTGATGGATTATCATTGCCAACTCTAAGTATGGGACCAATTTGAGATGAAACAATACTTCCAAGCTGGTTTGGGGTAGCACATCCACTGCCTGTGCCTTTGATTTGTGCCAATGAAGGTAAAGAAGTCAGCAAAGAATTAGACGGAGGTTTCCAGCAGGCAGCAGCAATCGCCTTAAGGTGCTTGTTGTGGCCAAAAGCAAACCGTCCCAGGGCTGTCAAATTAAACAGTTCAGATTCAGTCCAGTAAAGAAATAAAATCCACAGAAATGCAGGAAAGTCCCCAATTAAACAAATTCATCAGAGAGACAAGATAAACTATTAGAACTCCCGTTTAGGAGCATAGCAGGAAGAGAAAAGGGTGGTTAAGAGGGGAAGGTATGATTCATGGAACATATAAAACACAATATCCTTGGAACTTCCTCAACACGGATCCTTTGTAAGCCAAAACACAGAAAACAATGGCGCGCGTGCATGAGTTGATAGTCCTAGGGTGAAAGCATCATGGCAGATCACCTTGAACAATCATCTTCCAATCAACTTCTGTCAAGTTGCCCAAAAAAAAGTAATAGCAGATCATGAAGTAACCAAAATGAACATGAATTTAGCTTTGTAGACTAGAAGTTGGTAATAGAATAATTCAAATGGATCAGTATTGAAGATTTTGAGGAAGCTTATAGATGCTATGGCATAGTAGAAACATAGGCAAAACCCCATAATGCTTCCAGCTGCTTTAGTATGCTTCTTATTACATGCATTAAAGCATCAAGATGTGCAAGATAATAACTAAAAGTTGCATTCCCAACAGTAATACCATAGCCTGCATACGTATACCAAAGCAATGCCCATAACATACAATTTAAAGTTCGACTGATTGAAAGAACAAAACAAATAGTTATTATAGCATAGTTTCTCCCTACTGATCAAATAAGATGGTACCAATCATGTGTGAAGAAACATAACATTTAATATTACCAACACGCACAACGGCAGGTAACTAAGGAAAAGTTAAAGCTATAGTACCTTCTAAAGTCATAAGGAAAATGGTTTTGAAACAGAAATCAGCAAAAGCAATTCAAGCATGAGGCGTAATACTTTTCCCAAATAATAGCATATATGAAAAGCTATTAATTACATCCAACTATAATGGAACAATATCTTTTGATAAGAGTTTCTTCAATAGAAACTGTATAACAACATATTTGCTCGAAATTGTCTAACTTTATGGAAAAAAATAGAAAAATAAAGTTTTGTACAAAAGAAATTTGTCAAGAGACATAATCTAAAGCTCAGAAGCAGTACATGATCAATCTGATTGTAACATTAAATGATCCAGAAGTTCTACGACTGCCTTATTGCAGACTGCACCAGGAGATTAGTTGAATTCAGTTTGTCATCTTTTGCTAGCTTAAATACAATCTTAAAAAACAAAAGAAAGGAGTAAACTGCGTAAAACGTAAAAGGCAGATCACAAACCTACAGCGACCTCTGCCCTCACCAGTGGGCTGCCATCTGCAGAAACATTCAAGAGGCTTTTGACAATGCTAATCTCAGTCCTAGTCTTTTCATCATCATCATACTCTTCGTCTCCGATAACACTATCTATACTTGAGTCAAATCCAACATCAAGCAAGGTACCCAGTGCAAAAACAGCAGAAGCCCTGACCTGAAGTTTAAGATAGAGAATTGAGAAAAGCCAATTTCATTTAAATCATACGACAGGCAGGAATGATCCTGTCAAGATTTAAATGATAAAGCTAAATATAGACCTCAGGTTGGGGCTCAGACAATAGAGGATCGAATATCGCAAGGGCATTTGCCTCCAAACCAATCATTTGGGCCTCTGCAAAATCCTCCCAAACCTTTCCCAGACAAAGGGAGAGCCATTGAAGGAACAACGGATCAGTCTGCGTGTCGTTTGGATTTGGACCCTGTAGGTGCTTCAAGCAGACATGGATAAGACCTGCTTCGATACATGCTTCCTGACCCCTTCGATGGCCATCCACAATGACAGCCAAAACAAAGGCGGCCATCGCACGCTGCTCAGGATACGCTTCCATACTGTCGAGGAACCTGATGAAGTATGTATGCCCTCCATCCTTTACTAAATCCACCTGACATGACTATCATTGCACAAGCGAAAACATAAAAGCAATTCAGAATAACACAACACTCAATCATTAAGAAATTCCTAATGAAAGCAACATACTCTAAAATAGTCATTCTATTAGAACCATGTTCTTCTTTTACTTATACTCAAACAGTCATTAGAACCAAATTCTTTTTTTTTTTTTTTGTCTTTTAGTCAATATATGGTCCCTTTCTCCTAAACAAACTATATCTCTCCACGAAAGACCATACCTCATTTTGTACCATTGCTATTTATTGCTTGATGAATTATAGTTCCAAAAGATTTACTTCTAGGATCATAGAGAAACAAAGACTCCAAAGACAGAACAGACATTGCACTCCACTTCCACCAGGGCACTTCAATTGATTTATATAATGAAAAGGATAAACAGTATCATTATTACCTCTCCGGAAGATAAACAGTTTCAATACACTTAAGTTATGCACATCCATGAGAAAAACTACTCCTTTGAGTCTGGACAACCATAGACTCACTTGTCAAATCAACATTCATCTAATGTTATGCAGTTCAACAACATATGCTTCATTACCTTGTCAAGAGCAAGAATTTTTGTCCAAATAAATACAAGAATCTGCCGCAATTCTGGAGTTGTGGTCTGCAACAGCTTAAGGACATATGGAAATATTCCAACTGACAAGGCCTATGAGGAAGTTTTTTGAAAACTACAATTAAAAGTAGGACGATGTATACCTAAGGTAGAACACAAAATCAAAACCACCATTATTACCAGATCCACAGCCCAAGGTCCCATGTCAAGGAACCTTCCAAGGAGAACAAGTGCACGAAATCGATGACTCTGGCTGAGCAGAACCTAAAAATACACGTAGATACCTCAATTACATGGACTGATGGACTGACGGCACAACTTGAATAAGCAAGCTTAAACTTGATAAGCATCATGTTATATTAACCCCTTTTTGTTCGGTTGAAATATTAACCCTTTTAACTGCTTAAAAGTAAGCAAGAAAAAGTGAAGAACCGTGAAGCAAGAGAACTATAACTGTGATATGGTCAAACTACGAACTATGACGAGCAATATCGTACCTGAAGAACAATAGGCAACTGCTCTGGTGGTTTTTTATTTTCGGACCCATGATCAAGCCATACCTCAAAGGCTGTTAGCTGTTCGGTGAAAAAAGGGCTTGGCTGAAACAACACCAAACAATGTTACTTGAGAATAAACCGTGAGTAAGATCTAGCAATTTCAAGGAAAAAAGCAAAAGTATGAACCTGGAATTCTGCACCAGAATCCTCCACCAAAGAAGGAAGCTGTGATAGGCAGATTTCAGCAGCCATGTCCCATGCATCCCTACGTACCAACGAGAAGAAAATCACTAATAAATCTTCAACATGAAACCAATTGCTGATGAAAGAAATTGCAGTACCACATATGATGCTGATGCGTTGGTGGCAGTGCTGGGTGAGATATTGGTGAACAGTTTGCTGAACGCATAATTCTTTCAGCAAGTAAAAAATTTCGGAACAAACTGGCTACCAAAAGGTCTTGTCTGAACAATCTTTGAAACAGTTCTGCAGCACAACAATTAAATATTGACAAGTGGCAGAGAAAAATGCAAATGAGCAAAACAAGAAAATTAAAAGCTGCGCAAATTAAGTACAAAAAGTAATAGTGTGCTACCGTGAGGGAGAACATTCCAAGCAATAGTGTCGGTCACAGCAGTAAAAATCCAATTCAGTTCCCCCAGAGGCGTCTTGCGATCATTTGGGCGACCAGGAATTTTATCAATCAGAGAATAATCAAGGGACTCCCGTAGAAGTGATCTAGTACAGAACCTGACAGCCAAATTTTTAGAGCAAGAGTTTTCTCAAAACAAATGTCAAAGTAACAATTTCAGATGGATCATGTAGCCAAGCTTCATCTACATATTTGGCACAATAAATCATAGAGGAAGCTAAGCAGAACGTCTCTAACTACAAATTATTGGGGAGAGAGCTATACTTCTATAAACTTAAGCATAAGAACCTCCACATCCAGAGCAAAGAAGAGCAGCAGCGTGCAAATGTGTCACTAGTTCGGAGATCGTCCTAGTTACTGAAGTACCTATGGAAAACCCAGCACATATAAACTGGAGCATTTCCACAGGTTCTAGAAAATGCAACATATACCTATTTCAAGTCATTGTTGAAAACAACTATTTGCTGCTACGTCAAAATAAACCAACGAAGCCCGAAGCGCCATCACATGAAAAAACCCAGGTACAGCACATATCTGAAGGCTAATAACATAAACTGTTAAAGGCACAAAAATGAGTGAGATGAAATTCAAAACAGTAAGATTTAAGGAACTAGGTTTCACCATCTTAAAGCCATCTTAATGGGTGTGGTGAGGCAAGATGTAAAGACATCAGCAGGAAATTCAGCACTCTGAGGAAGCGTCTCATGCGCTTCACAGGCCGCCAGTATAATGCAATCCCTTGTGGATCCACTGGTGCTAGCAGCACCCCAGTCATTAAGCTACCATGGAATTACAAATGGGTAGTCATTGCAAAGTCCAAAAAATATATGACGAGCATTAAAACGATCTCAAGATGGTTAAATTTGTTTTAACGATCACAGCTGAAAGCATACCCATCTTGAGTACCTCTATAAATGCATTGACTATCAAACCAGCAGCGGAGCAATCGAAGACATATATCGATGGTGTCTTCAACCACGAATCAAGTTCACTGATCGGCAGGGGAATATACTGTGTATAACTCTGCAAAATTGGGTACAATAAAGCATGGAAAAGAAATTCAATCAAACTTGACACTTACTGAAACCGCATATAAAGCCAGTCCAACCATGATGCATAAAGTATAACTTCAACAAAATGCCAAAAAGAGCCAAGAAAATAAACTACTACCTTGTTAAAGACCCAGATTTCACCGTTCGTAGTTGGTTTTGGTACACCATGACCATTGTAATGAAACAATACTCTCTCAGACTTGGCATATCTGCGACACGTTGTACAGAGTTTCTTTACTTCATCAACGGTGGGATCGAGTTTCTCCTTATATGAAGCCTGCTTGGATTGCAAGAATATAGCAACATGAACTCCAGATTACATATTAAAAGATAATTGTTTAAAAAGGGTTAAAGAAATCTCACCTTTGGTTGCCACCTTTCATACTGTTTTTTCAAAGCTTCTCCAATTGATTCAATAGCTTTTCGAGGTTGCATGGAAAATGGATCTAACAAGGGAAATAATGCCAAGACAAAAGAATAAGTTAAAAATGTTATTATAAGTAAAAACTCCAACTATAATCTCCATGTGCTTGCCATCAGTAAGACGGAAAAGGAGCAATTCACAATAGCTGAATAAAGAGATAGTTATGAAAATTATACCATTAAAATCTCTGATTTCAATTGATTAACAATTAAGATTGAGCCGAGGATAATATGCCATGAACTATGTCCAGATATAGGAAAAAGAACCATCTGTTCTCAATTTAAGAAACCAACATACGCCCGCACAGAAGAATATCATTCAACAATTTCGCAAAGCAAGGCGATGCTGTAAAAACAGAAAAGAATTCCAAGCACAAAAGAAAATGAGCTACCTATCCAGCACTCCATTCTGGCACAAGGAGATATCTTAATTACATCAGGTGGATCAACACTTATGTTTAAACATAAGACAATAGCTACACATCCTGTTTTCATCTGCAGAGCAAGCAACAAACCATTAGAAACATCTCATTCACCGGACTAGTATCATCACTTACTTTAAATTCTACCTATGTAAAATTTACAATTCTTATTAATGAGTTTCCTTAGACTACTTTCTCAACAGCCACCTTCAAGGAATTAAATGGAGAAAAAAAAATAGAGCAGCCTGTGAAAAGCACGGGCATTGTTGTATCTCTCAAAGAAAGGAGACATGAAGAATATCATCTTCTCTTTGATTGAAAAGGAGAGAAGCCATTAATCTAACATAGGGAGGAAAAAGCCATTCAAGCAAGAATATCTTAACAAGATAAGACTAATCACAGCAATGACTTCATGATAATACTTCAAGCCACAAAGCTATGGTTTCATCTCTACACCTGAAGAGAGCACAACACCTTATATGAGCATTTTCTTGCAATAACTTTAGCTTTGATTGGTGTCGATTATATCATGCTTAGAGTAAAAAAGTAGACATATCACTGTTTCAATGAAAACCAAATGAATACTCAGTGTTTCACTTTAAACAGCCTGTTTGCTATTGTGTCGTGCGCCTCGTCAGGAACTAAGAGCAAATGCAACACCAGAAGTTGGGACTCGGGAAGCATGAGCACTGGGACACCCCAAGCCAATAATATCGAAAAGAGAAAAAGACAGACACACACAAACAATATCAGAGGATAAGAGCGCTTCTCCTCAATGTAATTTAGTCCTCATCACTTGTCAAATATTAATACCATTTCATTAACAGGAGGAGATAGATAGTTCTAATATCACCATATCCATTGCCATGAAAGCCAAAAGTTTGTTAGCAAATAATTTGCTAGACAAGGATTAGCTTTGCGTGTTCATATCATGAGGCAGCTAAAATTTCAATTTACTTACTCTTCTTAAAAGTTCCAGCCATACATAATTCACCCTGCAATTAAGACAATTGCTTCAAAGCAGAATGACTAAAGAAATTTGTTCGACTAGAGAAGCCAAAAAGATCCCCCAAGACAACGCAAGGCTTTATAGGCATTTTAAATGGCTCTCTATATTTCTAGTTATAGTCATTTGCTACTCTGCTGCATGCATTACACCTAAAGAGCTTTATTGACTTATCATTTTCAAAATGAATTGATGCCTAAGTCAATCTATGCCAGAAAATATTGCAACTCTGCCATCAGCATATGTGATTACTTATCCCACAAGTTGCATGCCTTATAAGCAGATGATTCGTGAATCGCTAAATTCCCACATGTCTGTTTATTTGGATTTTTGTGGAATCAAATATATAAGCACAACGAACATTCCTGGCAATTCTAACCCATCAAAAACCTGGAATGAAAGGCAAGGGAGCCCAAGGAAAATGCACAGTAATACCTTTGGACACCAAACAGAAAATCCAAACAAGAGAACCATTTTGCAGGTGCATAGATAGCAAATGCCATTACCTGCATAGATGCACAATGATAATGACAGAAAGCAGCCTACAAATGGAAGTTTGATCACCAGATGGCCTCCCAGCAAACTTCAGAAGATCACTATACCCAGAAATCAATGTTCAGAGAGGAGCACATTGGGAACATTTCCGGTCAGTTAACCAGGGTAAGGCCCATGTGGCGGCCAGCTCTAGTAGAACTAAACGTTAGGCTTAGCTTCCCCAGATCCCCAATTGTACTCGCTAGAAATGGAGGTCACAGACAAAATGCCGACAAAAATCCCTCACTATCTCACAGATTCACATCGAATGAAGTGTTTTGTGCCGTCAGAGAATAGTCACAAGCCTTAGTTATCAAAAAATAGCTCATCCCTCTTTGCACTGGCTATATCTTACCATTCGAAAAATGCAATACAACACTACATACATAATTAAATGCAAATCACTCAACTTGAATAGCATCATGCCACGAAAATTGCAACAAAAACCAGTTCAGCGGGCAGTAATGTGAACAAGAAAAAAAAAGCAAGTTGCCGCTAAGACTGCCCGCACTGATTCACAAACTAACAACATGTACATCATCAACTATGCTAACGAGCACAGGGGAAAAAACAAAAAGAAAGAGAAGGAACGCCCAGAAGGTTTACCCGGTCCTTAGGCCGCCATTTCGAGACTAAGCCGCTCTCCGAGGGGCCGCAGGGGACGCAGGCCTCGAACGACTCATGCCGGAGCTCGCACAAGACGACATTTTGCGGCAAGTAGGAAAGGTTGCTGGTGCCGAAATCGCCATCTTCGTTGCTGGAGGAAGGGACGTAGTGGTCCAAGTGATTCGACCCCACGGACACCGACGACTGAGAGAACCGGGACGCCATCAAATCGCCCAATGCCATCAATTTGGAAACCAATCCCTCTCGGTAACACCAACCATAAAACCCAAAAACCGAAAAGAACCCAAAATGAGGGAAAAACAAAAAAAAAGGGCTACCCAATCACGACAACGGCGACCCAAGGCTAGGGTTCAGGTGGAAGATGGAACAGAGTGGGGGGGGGGACCTAATCGACGAAGCCGCTGAACCAGCGGCGCAGGGAGATGCGCAAGATGAAGGATAGAGAATCCAGCTCGAAGAACCCTAGAGAGAGAGAGAGAGAGAGAGAGGGCAGCTTTTTCTCGAGAGAAGAAGAGAAAAGGAGAAAACTTTGAAGCAGAGAAACGAAGAGAAAAAGCAATAACAATGGCTTTCAGCAGGAGGAGGAGGAGAGAGAGTGATGGAGGCGCATGTGTGTGTCCAGACTGTGGCGGCAGCCAAGAGAAGCGAAGCGAAGAAAAGGAAAATCGCAAAAAGGAAGCAAGGAAGGAAGGAAGGAAGGGGAAGCTGCTGCCCCTCTCCCCTCTCTCTCTCTCTCCCCTCCGAATTTTAGGATTTTTAGAGAGAGAATATTGCTTTGAGCAAAATTTCCTCTTTTTGATTAATTAATTCCCTTCTCTTTGACGATATTAATTTTGCTATTTCCCCTTTCCACGTGGCCCTTTTTTTTTTTGGGGGGCGAGGATCTACGAGAATATATATGTACAAAAATATTTTGCTAACCATTTTCCATGTGAAATCAAAAAAGTAAAGGAATCGACGTGACGTCACCCTTGAGCTCATAATTCATGTGACATCGGGTGAGCTGAGCTAGTAAAAAGGGCAGTGACCGTCGTGAGTAAAACCAATTCGTGCTGCCGCGACTTCAACAATCGGAAATTCAATTTGGTGAATTTTTTTTTACTGACTTCCGTTTTGTAATTTCTCTTTACTATTTATTACATAAATTCCATTTCATAGGGTCCCTTACTATTTTTCACATGCGATCCGCGGACATCATCGGTCGACCGACACATCGCCTCCGGCTGTTGAAATTAGAGAGGAAGGGATTTGATTCGGAAGTCGTATCGATCCGAATATTGGATTACATATTTGCAAGCTTAATGGCCTCGCCGAAAGAATAGTACGGATTCGTTACGCCAAATATCTACTTTTTTTTCTTTTCATCAAAATTGGAATTTTATTTCTTCAAACTCCTTAAGAGGTTTAAGAATCGAGCGAAGAATAGACAATCGCATCTAGACAAAATTATCAATCACGGATTTTTATGGCGTTATCGGCGTTCGAACATTTTGATTCGACTAATATCATGAACGTGCCAAATCGTCTCATCCACGTGCATAGGAAAGAGACTCTACTCTCATTATTGTGAGCATTGCCTCTGGTGATAATTGAGTAGAAAATACCGTGTTTTGAAATGAAATGTGCTTGCATATGCATCCCCTTATATATTGCATCCAAATCAAAAAGGAAAAGAAAATTATAAAAATATGTGGAAAATAAATTCACGTAAAACGGTCAACGTATACGATAGCGATTTCGATCAAAATTGGCCAAAAGGATTAGATTATCAAAGTGTCAAAATATTTATGACTAAATTGATCAAATTAAAAAGGATTAAGACCGAATTAGCTAGAGGTGAGCATGGTTTCGGGTTCCAAAAATGAAAATCTATTCCGATGGATAAGTTTCGGGTTTTAGGTAGGTGAAACTTAGAACCAATAATGCAACATGTTTCAAGTTTTTTGTGTTTTCCTTGATATATCTCTTCACGCGATCCTGTGGTATTGCGTGCCGTCCGATGATGAGTGTATAATCTAGAACCACTAGTCCAAGCTTCCATTTTCAATCATATCCATGACCAAGACTTTTACTTTGTTAATATTTCATATTTATTTGTGTGCATAAACATGAGTTGTTGTGAGTGGATTGCGGCAGCAAAAATGGTGGTAATTAAAAGTTATGCTTCACTATAATCGTTCAAACAGGTAGAACTAAAGCCGACCCTAGAATCCGTGACATGGTAAATTCTAAATTCCAGGTGAAATTTATACGGAACCCTGGAACCACTCAACCCTAGAATGAGCACAAGTGCTATAAGCTTATAAATTGTTTGGTAATCTTTCCTAATATATTCGCGGTTGAAATTTTCTTTTTACACAAATTCATAGACAAAGCAATGAATACGGAAAGGTCAGATGGAATACATGTTGGCGGATCCCCTGTTGACTTTTGATGTATTGCTATTTACTTTGACCACAACATTTGGTTCTTCTTCCACCAATTCGCTTGGAGTAAACTTCACCTTATGTATCCGAAAGGCTGCAGAATATAGAGAGCTTTATCCAAGGCACTTTTTGATACAAGAAGCATCAGAAACGGAAGGATTCATCCACCAACAAAATAAATGCAATTACTAATGTTGACTTTATGTATGTTAGTAATTTATTTTTGTTCGCATTGGAATGGAAAGATTCATCGATCAATAAAGCGGATACAACAATTAATGGTAAATTCCACATCTGTGTTATCATTTTAACTTTATTCGCAGAGTGATTCTTTATCTCAATAGTGACTCGGATAAAGATTCTAGACATTCAAAATACTAACATTCGCTATATATAGCGGTATTGTTTGAAATTTTGGCCGCATGGATTATGAACATTTGCATCCATGATTTGGTAAATAACTCGAGTATGAGGGATACCCTCTTGGCCGTATTCGATACAGATTAGTCCCAAGAACGTATTTGAACAAATTACCAGAAAATCCTCAACCAAGATTGACCTAGCCCGGGGTCCATGGATAAAAGATCCTCGATTCATCGGCGAGCGCTTATCTATGTGCACTAAAGAGATTACCACCAAGGTACTTGGTGTGGTGGCGACAGGGTCATCTGTCCGCCACGAGGTCCCGAGTTCGATTCGTGTTGTGAGAGAACCTCTACACGGCTCGTGTATCCGTGGCATACCTCAAGTGAAGAGATAGCCTTACCGTGGGCATCTAGGGAGTGCGGTAACCGACTTGCCGACTTCGGACCTTTCGGATCATTGGCACAGCTCAAACTAAACATTACCTAACGGGTGACAGATCATATTGTAATGACCAAAGGGGGTAGCTATCAGAGCGTTAGTGTCCCTTACCCACCATTTTACCTATAAAAAGAATTATAATATACATGGTCGAATGAGCAAATTAAGTGTACCACGTATAATAGTGCCAAATTCTAGTAATTCCTTATTAATGGGCCGATCACCTTTGATAGCAATACATAAAATACTTCAGTAAATATCTCGTTAACTCCTAAAGTTATCAATGCCTAGGCTAGGCGTGGGTATTGCGGCCCTCACCAACCAGCACGTAAGGGTTGCAACCCTCTGTTGTATCTAGGCAAGGGCCTGATGCCCTCGTTCGTGGCCGACGAGGGTTGGCCGGAGACCTTGTCAGGTCACAGTTGGGGAAAAAAAAGAGAGGAAATAAATAATAAAAAGATTGGCAAATCATCAAAAAGTTTATGACTCAATTGATACAATTGAAAGGTTTGTAACTGAATTGATACAAATACAATAGATTTAGGACTTTTATGATGATTTTGCACTTACGTTCGAATTTACCAAGCAGTTTGATCAATCGATTACCAACTCACGTTAGAGATTAACAGTACCAAACACATTTATCGAGTAACTACAAATACTCAACACGGATGAAGTTCAAATATAAATTGGTAACATATACTTTGTTCAACTAAAACAAAATATGAATTCCAATCGAAGATGGTAATATTCCAATTCCTTACAGTAGCTTCATGTTACAATGTTGGTAAATTTTCTACCCGTAAAAATCAAAAGAAAAACGGCAGCTCTCTCGGTTAACATAAACAGATTTCGATGCAAAGTCTTAACTAAGTAACGCATGACCAGTTTAAAAAGTTTGCCAGTTACCACGTGCTTATTAGCACTTTCGATAAAATCCATCATGTATTAATTTTCTTACCAAAAAGGAAACTAGAATGTCATTAATCGACTGTTAGGACATCTCAATATTGATCCATGATTTGGCACTATTATCAGCAATAGCTATAGCTAAGACGCTTGGAGGGTGATTAGTTATCAAATCTTCCAAAAGTTAGCATAAAGAATTACGAGAGCTTAAAGGTTTAGGCAGGGAGATAATCCAAAAAGTCTTTGGTCTATTATACGACGATCAATTCAGTCATAAACCTTTTTAATTTGATCGATTTAATCCTAAATATTTTTGACGTTGTGCTAATGTAGTCTCTTCGATTTGATTTGGCTAAAAATTCCTGATGAGAACGCCGGTCACACTGCACATGACATGGCCGTCGTTGATGTGCTCAATTGTTCTAATTTTGATAAATATATTACTCTTATTTCCCTTTTCTATTTTTTTTTCTTTTTTCCTACTTCCCTTCACCGGCCACATGTGAAGGCGAGGGTTGTCTTCGCCTGTGGCTGACGACCTCCCTTGGCCATCGCTAAGGCTTAGTGACAGGTGAAGGGAAACTACAAAATCTGTCCACGTTCGCCTTGGCCAAACATTTAGCTTATAAGTCAACGATTTCCAACTAAAATTGACATATCGTAATAAGATTCATGACTAAATTGATCAAATTAAAAAATTCATAACTAAGTCGATCGCGTATAGTTTTTTATAATTTTTTATAATTTTTTTTTTTTTTTTTTTTTATTATTATTAAAAAAAAATTTTCCAAGTCAACAATTTCCACTAAAATACATATCAAAATATGACTAAATGATCAAATTAAAAATTATAACTAAGTCGATCGCGTACAGTAGGTTTATGAGTACTTTTGGATAGTCTTTCCGATGTTATGCTATTATGATTAGCATAACATAATCTTCCAAGGACTAAGAAGCCATCCAAGAGGTGACGTAGTTGTCGTGACCTCATTACTCTTTGATCATCTATGCATACAAGGTTAAAAAACTGAATTATTAACCACTTGTTTAATTTTCATGGTTTGTCTTTACGTTCAACCATGTCCAAAGGGGCCGTTCCTTGTTGCACATCGTCTCATCCCATGTCCATCAATCGTGGTTGGTCACTCTCAAAAGAAGTCGAGACGCATTTCTAACTTTCCAGATTTGACAAGTACATAAACCATTGTTTAGTTTAATTTAGAACTAGTGGTTGGAAGAGATAAAATCATGTAACATCTAAGCGGGGAAAATGTTTTTTTTTTAAGGTTAATATCACAAAAAACTCCAAATCGGTACATCCGTGACAAATTTACCCCGAACTTATTTTTTAACCACAAAAAACCCCAAACCCTAAACTATTTTTCGACCACCAAAAATACCAAACTGGTACATTTGTAATAAATTTACCCTAAATTAATTATTTTGAGCATAAAAAATCTCAAACCGGTACACAAGTGACAAATTTAGCCTATATTAATTTTCGTTAAATTGGATTAATAACAAGACAAATTACCTTATATTAGTTTCCGTTAAATTGGATTAATACCACGAAAAATCTCAAATTGATATGCATGTGGTAAATAGAGGGTAAAAACCCCAAACGTGTACATCCGACAATTGCCACGTGTCATCCAAATCAAAGAATTTTGACGATAAAATTTAATAAAAATTAAGAGAGAGTAAATTTGTCACGTATGTACCAGGTTGAGGTAAATTTATCAAAGGTGTACCAATTTAGAATTTTTAATTATAAAAAAAATAATTTAAGGTAAATTTATTATAGGTGTACTAATTTTGGGTTTTTCGTGGTATTAACTCTTTTTTCAATGCAATTCCCTTTAATGAAATAAAGTGTTGCCTCGGGTTTTTAGTTTTTTCCTTTTTCTTTTTGGTTTTATTGGATTGCTTATCAATCTAACCATTAGCGATAATTAGGGAGATTCTCCATATTTGTTGTACTAACTTGTTGCTTTAAATAGCCATCCATCTTAGCTGTCTACAAAAGATTGACAATATAAGGAATTCCATTGAAGGGCGGAGTTTTATCACGAAACTAGCATTCGTATCCGGGCGTTGCATGGGTTCTAGTTATAATTTTAAGGGTCAGAATATTTTCATATGCAATATTGTGTTGGATAAGCAAATTGAGGGATTACATATGTAACTACCCTAAGACATATTCTTGAGTAGAAGGGCATAAGTTAATTTCAGGCCTAAGTCCCTGAAAAACTTCTTATTTCCAATAAACTTCAAAAAACTTCTAATTTTAGGTATTGTCATAATTCTACAATTTTTTTTTAGTCCTATAAAAAATCGATAACTTTAGATCCGATTTCAATTCTTCCCTAAAAACTTTTTTCCCTAAAAATGGGTAAATTTTGATCACCAACTTTTACTTAATTCCTAAACCTGTCTCCATTAACCCTCCGTCAAAATCGCCCTTAGAGATTTCGTGCTCGGTCTTTGATCTCTCATGCTTGGAAATTTCCATCTCTCACCCTCGATACGCTCAACTAGCTCGTGCTTTGGGAGTTTTCCATTTCTCGGTTGTCAACGAAAAATTTTGAAAGGAGGGTTAGTGGGAGCAGATTTGAGACTCAAGTAAAAGCTTAAGATTTTTTTTTTATGATATTGTAAAAGTTTTAGGTTAAATTTGGATTGAATGTTGAAGTTGAGGATTTTTCATAGGATTAAAAAAAACTTTACGAGGTAGAATTTGGATAGGACCTAAAGTTGAGGATTTTTTATGGTGTAAAAAAAGTTTAGGATAGAATTGAGACATTATCAAAAGTTAGAAGGTTTTTATGAGACAAAAGATAAAATTGAGATAAGAGCTAAAATCGAAATTTTTTAGGGTATTAGGCCGTTAACTTCAAGGCATAATAAAACCAAACAACGTTTGAAAAATCAGACATATCATAGGTTACCCAACCATGCTTCAATAGGAAGTTCCATGTTAACATCAACAAGACAACGTGTGATATAATCATGAGAATCAACAAAATCTTTCTTCCAAACGAAGGGGACTCTTGAAATTTCAAGAGGCAATTATGTCATACGTGGGAAAAACTTGTATGTTCCATGAGCAAAATAATCATTTTTGAGCAGTATAGCAAATACGGAAAAGAAGGAACATGTCAAGCAATACATCAGCTGCATTGCCTTCAAAAACACTCTCTCTTCCTGGGTAATCATAATCGAATGGACACGCTCAATGACCTATTGAATGGTGGTCAAATTCAAGATCAACTCCGACATATATATTTAGCAGCCACCGCTTCGGATCTCATCTCGCCCCTCCGTGATTCACGGCTCCATTTTCCGACAGCCCCTTGAGCAATAGAACAGAGCGGAACGATGCCGGATGCTCTTTTCCTTGCATTTTTCTGTTACTAAATACAAGCTCGAATTCAAGTCCAAGCTGATCAGTCTCTTTATTCCAGAAGCAAGTTGATCTTCGATATGAAGGGCATCGTGAATCAAAGCATGGATTCCCTTTCACTCGAGAGCATAACAGATCAATCCAAAATCAAGCAACGAGTTTCTCGCTTCGAATTCGCTTATTCCCTTGGTTAAAGCAGTGTGCTTTGAGTTTCAGACACTTGTTGCAGAAGCAAGCTTCAGTTCTGCAGGTTTTCATGGAGCTTTGGAAAATATTGTGCATGCGTGACAGAATCAGTTGAATATCATCTTTGGTGTTAAAATGCATCTAACAAGTGTTTGCCGGAGCAAATGATTAAGAGAGACAACAAGTTGTTGACCCGATGAGCAAGTTTTTACTCGACCAACACTGGCAAGATTTAGCCCGTGAAGCAAAACCAGATTGCAAATTATAAAAAAGTTCCTGAAGGTTCCTTCGATACAAACATCAAGACAAGCAGATTTTGTAAATGATACTAACGGGAAGAAATCCAGGGAAAAGAAAAGAAACAACATCAGAGCTTATTTCCACTTATCGGTTCGGAGAGACAACGAGTTGTTGACTCACCATACGATCGGCTGTCTGCTAGTCAGCTTGCACACAGCCTATGTACGATAAAAGCAGGGATAACTAAAAGCATGCATACATTGATCAGCAGTAGTAAGATCCATCTGTGACAGACCACACAGACGCTTATGTAAATATTTACATTTTCGGGAACTTTACATCTTCGATAGCGTATAATCCATCACATCCACCAGAAAATCTGCACATGAAAATAGAAACTACTCGTCAGAGGGTCATCGAAAAATATATATTTGATTAAAAGTCCCGTTGGATTCCAGCAATGCAAAAACAAAACATGAAGGGCATACCTGCATCTTCTTTGGTGATGCACAGAGGCGGCGTGATTCGGAACACGTTTCCATAGTACCCTCCTTTGCCGATCAGTACACCCAGATCTGTAAGAATTTTGCAGGATTTATGAGATGGTAAAATTGAGTTTCCATTGCAATCGGCTAAGCAAAAAAGATGGAGAAACGAAGGAAATCCACACCTTTCATTTGTTCCATCACATGTAGAGTTTCAGCTTTCGCAGGGGTTTTCAACTTGCGATCAGTAACGAGTTCAACTCCAAGCAACAACCCCCGACCCCTCACATCCCCAATAACTACATCGGCAAAAGAGGATCAATCAACTATAGTCAAGAACATTGATAATGGCCGAAATCGCGATTACAAAGTTGATATTGTAGACACGATGGGCGCTACATCATATAAATAGAGTTACTGTATAGTTTTAGTTGAATATAGTCAGCTAACCACAGGCAAGGAACCACGCCGAGGCACAAGGGCACGCACATCATGATATACATTATCTATCGTGTCGAAAATGAAGAGAATCTAGCAAATGCCATCACATAGCAAGCATAATGGTTTGGGGGAAGAAGGTTTACTTTCGTATTTGTCCATGAGCGAAGTCAGTCTGTCTTTCAGATGGGACCCCACGACGTGTGCGTTCTCCTGAAAATTTTCTTTCTCGATCACTTTCAACACAGCATGCCCAGCAGCCGTGCAGACCGGGTTGCCACCAAAGGTATTGAAATAACTGCGCCGGGTCAGAACCTCTGCGATTTTGGAAGTGGTCACCACGGCTCCGAGAGGAATGCCATTTCCAATGCCCTATGGTAAAGAAAAAAACAAACAGTTAAGCTAATCATGACCAAGATTCGAGACTGAGATAAGACACGGACATGGGACCGGACATGCCTATATGAAGCTGAATTACGGGTACTGGAAGAATACATAACCACAATGGATAAAAGAAAAGGCAACTTTCAGTTTTATCATTTTGCTAAGTAATTCCAAGATAGCAAATTGAGGACTGATTTGAAGCGCAGAAACTGATATGTCGGCCAACAAAAAACATGTGCAGAGCAGATGTGATAAACACCTTTGCCATTGTAACAATGTCTGGCACAACCCCGTGGGATTCGAAACCCCAAAAGTGACTCCCTGTGCGAGCGAATCCAGCTTGAACTTCATCAGCTATACAAAGGCCACCGGCTTTCCTGATGCTGCTATATACAGCGGGCAAGTAACCTGGGGCCAATTCAATAATGCCTCCCACACCCTGTAATCAATTAGCAAGTTAATCGAAGCAATGATTTTTCACCAGATTGATCCGGATATTGTTTACGACAAATCAGTGCACATAATACAGGTAATGCACTATTGATATGTGAATGTATCGGGTTAACATTAAACAAAGACTATGGGAATCGACTTACCTGTATAGCTTCAGAGATGAAACCAGCCACATTGCCACTAGTGCCAAACTCGATGAGTTCCTGGACATCTCTGGCATACTTCTCTCCATCTGAACCGAAAACACCTCTGTATGGATCTGGGTTTAAGGCGTGGTGAACTCCAGTCTGTCAATGAAAAGGACACGATTTAAGAAGCCAGTTCATCAGTCAATTCGATACATGTGAACTAGTGTACTATGAGTTTTACATCCACATATGTAAGGCATGCATCCAACAATCTAATGGCCATCGTTATTTCGTCCCATTTCTGAATTCCAGCATCGACAACATTCGTAACAGAGAGTTCGGCATCCTTTTCAGTTAAACTACAGCTCGAAAAAACTGATGCAGAAAAGAGAGGGAGAATCGTCTGAGTTTTTCACTAGCAATTACAACCCACCTCGACGGTCAACGGATTCGACAACGAACATACATAGAAAACAGGACAGAAAACTAAGAGAAACCTGAGACAAGCCCTAGAGATTCAATGCATGCTTCTGGTAGATTCGAACTGTACATGCGAGTTAGAGGATGCTGAAAGAATCTTTAGACCAATCTAGGTTCCACCTCCACATCACCCCAGGTCAAAATCATGACCACAAATATCTGTACTGACTTTTGGGTCCACGCTGGTGCCAACCGAATCAGACACAGATTCAATTCCCAGATAACAAAAAGCAACCTTTTTGCTTCTTCTTTTCCTTGTAACCATAGAGAGCATAGCCAGCCCGACCATGTGCATGTGTTATCGTCATGTATGTATGTTACCTGTACGATGTTGAACTTCCAGTTGCTCTGGGCCGTTGCCCCCATGGTCCCGGCGGCGTTCCCGTGATACGCGTTCCTTAGCGATATTATGTCGTGGCAACCGGTGTACAGCCTCGCTATCATCATCGCTAGTTCGTTCGCCTCCGTCCCCGAGTTCGTAAAGAACACCACCTACGAGAGCACACAGCCAAAGAAAAAACAAAACCAGTCAATTTTTCAATAGTCGATTTGAACAAGCTAAATAATATCGAGGTGGGGTTGGTGGGAATCAATTAAATTTGATAACTTTGGCAGTGTTCACATGAAAATTGAGGATTGTGATGCTCTCATTACGTTGAGATCTCCGGGGAGCTTGGAGGCGAGGGCCTCGGCGAAGTCGGCGATGGCGGGGTTCAGATAGAGGATGGTGGAGTGCTGTAGGCGGCGGGTCTGGTCGACGATGGCGGCCACCACGTCGGGGTGGCAGTGGCCACAGCACACAGTGGCTATCCCCCCGAACCCGTCCAGGTATCTCTTCCCGCTATCATCGTACAGGTACTGCATCTTCCCTTCCACCACGTTCAGCTGCCCGGAAAAAAATAAGAAATCAACCAATCGGACCCAAGAAAACACGAATCCACGTAAAACCGGTTATTAAAGACTCGTTTCCGATGAATGCTGGCGTAATCTAAGGTCAATTTATTTTCCTCAATTGATGATAACGAGCAGAAAAAAGATTTTGACGCAAAAGGGACCAAAAAGAAAAAACAGAGAAAGAGGACTGACGGGTTGTTTGTAGAAGTAGAACATGGAGGGGCTGAGGAACTGCTGGCGCTTGGCGATGATCTCCGCCGAGGAGGGGCCGGCGTACGGCGGGGGAGAGTAGGCGAAGGGGGGCATTCTGGGGAGATCATTTTCCTGCTCCGTCGTCTGGGCGGCCTGGGAGAAGGAGACGAAGCGGGACCGACGGTGGTGGGAGGAGGAAGATCCCGACAATACCCTTCTGGCGGTTCTGGCGATCCCTTCCCGCATCATCTTTTGCCCCCCTTCGCTTGGACGGATCTTCTTCCCCCTGTGACAGAAAGAAATGCTCTGTTTTCTCTGTCTCTCAGTAACGTCTCTCGCTCTCGCTCTTTCTCTCTCTATAGGGGTCACGCGAGGAGGAGAGAGAATGCGAGATGAAACCTGGAGGAAAGATTCCGGGAATGCAGGGGCCTGGCTGGAGGTACGGGGATGTGTAATGGGCTTAAGGAAGACACAAACCCGGCGATGGAGGAGAGAGAGAGAGAGAGTGCTGATTTAGAGGACAGAGGGGGAAGAAGACGGTTTATATAGAGAGAGAAGATACACATCAGAGGCCAGTGACGTCCTTCATTTGCCTTCTCTGTTCAGCCAAAACTGTTTTTGTTCGACCAATTTAGGGAGATTGGTTCAAAACAGAGAGAGAAGATCCGCCTCTTGGGTCTTCATTCTCTTCGTGCGGGATGATATCGCCAACTAAGTTATCATCTACGTTCTTTGACATTTCTAATGGTAATGGTGTTGCCAAAACAAATCATTACTACACAAGATTTGCTTGCCTTATTCTAAAGTTGTTGCGGAAAAAATACCAAAAAGGTCATGGACTTATTATAAAGATACTAATATTTTTACTTTGGTCAATTTAGTTATAAATATTTTGACGATTTATTATTTGATCGAAAATCGCTGTTGCAAAATTTTTATTGTAAATTTTTTGACTTTTTTTTTTTTTTTTTCCTTTTCTTATTTTATTTCCCTTCGCCCCGGCGACCTCCGCCGACCATAGGCTAGGGTTGACATCGGTGATAGGGTTTGGCTAGCATTGGCCTAGCCAAATCTAGCGAGGGTCACTCTTGCCGACCTCCGACAATGGCAATGCTCGTTAGACCCTCCTCGGGCCTCACCAGACGTAGGTGAGGGCGGCCCTAGCCGGTGGTTGACAAAGAGAAATAGCCAAAAAAAAAAAAAAAAAAAAAATTACAAATGACAAAAATTACTTATGTCGGCACTAGTCACGTCAAGTAGGACGGCTAGCGACGACTAGACCCCACATCATCGGTTTCCGATCAAAATTGGGCGAAAGAACTACATTGGCAAATCGTCAAAATATTTGCGATTAAATTAATCAAATTAAAAAGTTTAGAAATAAATTCGTATCCGTACAATAAATTTATAACTTTTTTGATAATTTTCCAAGCAAAACTTGTGCATGCTCGAGAAGGGTGTATTCACAACTTATATATTTCTATTTTTGTGGGAATATGTTTACAATTTATTACGAACTCTAGTAATTGTCCGAACCATATAGGTGTTGAGTATATAAAGAAGAAAAGAAAGTATAAAAAAATAGAAAGAGAAGTGGAAGTGATGAATGTTGTAATCTATGTGGTTTAATGGCTCAATTAATATTAGCGTAACCGACATAGTTTAATGTCGAGCATACCGACGTGATTTAATAACAGCGTAACTAACATGGATTAATGTCAATGTAATCATCGTTTTCCCTAGTCTATAAATAGACACGTCTCCTCAATTCAAAATCACAACTCACAACTTGAAACACATTTCTCTAGTTCTCTCATAGTAGTCATCTAAGTGTGCCAATTTCAAGAACTGTTCAATAGAGTCAAGTTCGTATAGTGATGATACAAACAGGTTCAAGGTGATGTATCATAGGAAGCATAGTTCGTGTAGTTGCTTAGCACCGTTGGCATGAACTAATTGAATTAAGGAGATTCAGTTAACCATACCTTACCTCTTGTCAAATTCTTTATTCAAGTTCACAAGTATTCATCAAATTTGTTTTGTAATTTTTATTTGTAAAGATTGTACATTGGTTTAATCGGTATTAAATATTGTTATCACTTTCTCTGTGTTATTTTTTTTTTTCGATCACATGCAAATAATGTTACATATTTCCCCGATACGTTAATGTGTGCGTCAATAAATTGCAACACTAATAATTGTCCGAGTCATATAGTGTTGAGTATATAAAGAAGAAAAGAAAGTAGAAAAATAGAAAGAGAAGTCGAAGTGATGAAATTTGTTGTGATAGGTAATGTGGGGTTAAATAAATGTTGGAATTCAAAAGTATTAGTTTTTGCACTAATATAAAAGGTCACGATTACTATCCAGAAAAAAAAATAGAAATATCTTCCTTTTTAAATAGTAAATGAATAAATTGGTTCAACAACTAGTACTTTATATAGTAAAAAAAATAAAGGGGTCATTAAAAACAAACCCTCAAAGTAATTATCTACAAAAATAAAAATAAACACAAAGAGGGGCTCAAAGGAGGGAGAAGGTGGAGATAGGGCGGCCCTCTCTTGGGGTGGCCCCTGCTGTCGGCAATGATGCCCACGGGTGAATTTCGCCGCCGCCGCCGCCTAGTGACAAGGCTCTCGTCGGAAACAAGTCTCTCTGATTCGTGAATTTTCGTTTCAAGAAATTTTATTCAACGGAAGTACTTGAAGGAAAAAGTCAAAATGGGCAACAGGGGTGTGTGAGGATTTTGGGTTTGATATGGGTCATTGTAACATGAGTCGGTTTAAAAATTAGTTTTTTTCTTTTTTTTGGGTCGGATGGTTTAAAAATTAGTTAAATAAGAGAAAAATGGTTAATCTAACCGACCAGTAAGGTTGTCATTCTCGAACGAGACAGGTTTGCACTGCACATTTAAATGTTTTTTTTATATATACGCAAGAGGGTAGCAAAGTCATCAATTTCTTTGCCTGCTTCTCGATTCATACTTCGAATCTTGAAAATCTAGGCTGATGAATGAGCACAATAAAAAAAGTGAACGTGTTTACTTCGAAATAAAGCGACGAAAAAACAAGAAAAAGTGTGGTTGGCATCACTCGGGTTGGATTCAGATGTTCTTGTGCTTGAACTGCTGTTCTTTACAGGAGCTTTGGTCCGACCGAGTTGTATCTGAGTGACACAGAATTCTGAGAATAGTGAAGCTGCCCCGATTGGGTTTTGGTGGTCAGACTTTGGATGAGGGAGGTGAGGATAGGATAAGAGAATATTTTGGATTTTCCTCTTTTAAAAGCGTAAGTTTCGATGAAGGAACCAGACGTCCGTTCGCAAATTATTGGACATAATACACGTTTTCCGATCCCACATCACTCGGGTCTGCCTCGTAGGACCGATAAATAAGCCTCGCACAATCTTTATACCATCCAAAAACATTGTGAAAATCGTTGGGGCACGGGTGTCAAGCAACTAGGATAGATGATACAGCGACGTCGATGGATACTGGCGATGCTCCTCGCCGTCGCTGGTGTCAGAGCCGGTTGCCGACGTCGGGGTTAGAGGAATGTTTTGCCATGGGATACTGCCATGCCGTATGTTGTCTGAACCCTAAAAGTGAAATGATCTAGTTGTGGTCTTCGCTTGAATCTCACCATCAAATTCACGTTAAAAAAAAAGTACGGGTAATGGAGTATCTTGCGCATGGGATAACCAAATTGGCCTCGAAAACCCGAAATTTGAGCAGAGAGGGAACCTCGATTGTCTCCTACCGGTTACCTCACTTAACCGGTAACTTCGAACCGGGGCCGGTGGACTTTTTCTTTCTCGCGGTTCTTTTTTTTTTTTCTGGAGAAAAAAACGAAGAAAAAAGCGGGTTCAGGTGGCTGATATTTGGGATGACGGTGATGATATTTGAGCGAAGGGCGATGCGAATGGCCCTCGTGTTTCACACTTAACTCATGTCAAAACGTGTGCTCCTGGGCCACGCGATGCAAAAGCTGGTGGGATTCGGTCATCTCTCATGGTGCGGGAGTCACTTTCCATTGAGCAACTCTCATAAGCCTGGCTCTTTATTAACGTGCCAAAAGGAGATTATCATATTTATCACAGGTCATGCATGATGCCATTGAACTTTGGCCAAGCAAAACCCCCGGGTCGGAATAATTGGTTGGGGCCTAGCTCATGAACCGGAGGTCGTCGGTTCGAATCCCACCCATTGCGTCCAAACTGCTTTGGGATAGAGTTACCTGCGCAAGCATATAATTTGGACCAATACACGAGGCTCGTAGGGAATGCCGTGAGCCGGTCCAAATTATGATTTTTTTTGTTTTGTTTCTGGCAATAGCATCTAATGATTTTGTTTTTTACGGGTCAAAATAGGACCTCATGATTCAAGAGAGAAGAATCTATTGCTTCATATGCGCCTTTTTATATCGTGTATGATTTGCATGACGCTTTTGTTACACAACTCACATCCACAGGAATTGACATAACTAGTTATAATTCGAGGAGTAAGCATCGCACCTTAAGGTTTTTTTTTTTTTGTCAAAGCAGCTTAAAAGGTTGAGAGGCTTGTCCTTTCGTCTTAATTTCATGCACATTTATGATTTACAAGACAGCGTTGATGGTGGTAGAGATAGACAGTTCTTGTTACAAGAATGCGCACCTTCATTAGATAAGAAAGCTCCATGTGCCCATGAAATAATCCGTCAATACAGCCAAGTAAAACACGAGCCAAATCTCAAACGAATACTCTAAGTATGCGTTTGATTGTCTGAATTTTTAGTAAGGATAAGTTTGGATAGGATGTGTACGAATCTAAAGAATTTTGTTACATCATATATCCACTATTTGGTGAATTGCAGTAATAAAGCTGGCTATTTCCTAACCTATCAAATCCATTGTTTGGTGCGAACGTCAAAATAAACTCGAAAATGCAAAACGAAGATGGTAAGAACTTCTCATGGTTCACTACTAAATAAATTACAAATGCACAAACGGAGATAACATCAATAAATCATCTCATAATTACCGTAGGAAATGACCTTCATCAATCAATTCATAATTATAGTATGGCCTACATGTTAAACAAGTTCGAAAATGACAAGATATATAAACGGACTACACCAATATTGACGAGGTAAATCAGCTAGCAAATATCAAATGTAGTAAAAGAGAGAAAACATGATTGACCTGAATGATTCCGAAAAGTGTAGTGCTTTGACTCTCTTTCTCTCTCTCTCGTCACTTTCACGAAACTTTAACATGAATCATATAACTATGGAAAAGAGGAATTTTGACACTTTTGCTGCTTTTGTGGACTTTTGATGTGAATTAGAGAGTTACGAAGCGAAGGAACTTCAACTCTCTCATCGTTTTCGAGGAGCTTTAATGTTAACAAAGAAGTATGAAGGAGTCGTGAAGCTTCAAAGCATAAACTGGAGATTTGGAGAAGGAGACGGAGTGAATTAGAAAGATCCGCTTCAAGTTTTTTTTTTTTTTGTCTGTCTTATCTCTAACTTTCATCTTTTTGACTTTTGCTTGAATCCCGTTGCTATGATACTAGTGTCCCCCCAATCTCTTTACCAAAAGAACCGCATGCCTATTGGCGATTTGCTTCAAATTTGAATTTGTTCGTTTAAAATCGGAGTTCTTTCTCTTCATTTCTATTTTCTTAATATTTCTCTCTTTTTATTTCTTTTCATATTCCCTTCCATCATTTCTTAAGTAAATTTTATTAAATACTAAACCATACTGATATGCCTAAAGATGTGTAATAAATGTAAATACTCAACACACACTCACGCATATATATTTATATATGTGCGAAGAAAATGTATTATAGAATACTAAGAAATTCAAATATATAGGTAAAATAGGGATGAATAAAAAAATGAAAATTATCCATTACTTTTTTGTTATTTTAAATTTCAGTTTTATATTAAAATCCTAATATTATTCTATATTTAATTATTTTAATTTAATAAATTTTTTATTCAAGAGAAATAGATTTTATGCCATGGATATAAGAAATTTTATCCACCTTTATCCCACATCTTCAAGGGATATATTTGTGCAGGTTATGGCCCTGTTTGGTTCAAAGAAAATGAGCATTGTGGCTCTAAAGTTTCTTTACTCAAATGCAAATGGTATTTGGCTACTTTTTTAACTCACTTTGGGGAGATGAAATTGTATTTCAAATGCTCTCCAAAGACCTTTTTCAAAATGCAAGTAGTATTTGGTAAAATGTATTTTAAAAACACATTTGAAAAATAATTTTGACGTAAATGTTATTTGGTGAAAAATGAATTTTGTAAAATATTTTTCTTTTGGAAAAAAAGCGTTGGCGACCGGGGGGCGGGCGGGCGGCGACCCGAGGTGGTCAGCGACCGCGGCGGCGGCTCTTGTACTCTAATGTGACAAAATTAAAATAAAAAAAAAAGTTGCATTTCGCGAAAGTCCTTTAGCCCAAAGTACCTCTAGAGGTACTTTGGGCTAAAGGACTTTGGGAAGCATTTGAAATGCAATTACATCTCTCCAAAGTGATTTAAAAAAATAGCCAAACAACATTTGCATTTGGCCAAGGGACTTTAGAGCCCTAATGCTCATTTGCAATCTTGAACCAAACAGGGCCTTTGAGTTAAAGGACTTTTGCGAAATGTAACTAATTTTTTTTATTTTAATTTTGTCACCTTCGCTTGCCGCCACCTTGCCGCCGCCGCCGCCCACAACTACCCACCATCGCCTATCCGCCCCCACCGTCGCCGCCACAGCGCTGCGGCTCCCTGCCGTCGCCGCTAACCACCAATAGCCGCTTTTTTTTTTTTTTCAAAAAGTAAAAATACTTTATAAAGTTTATTTTTCACCAAACAACATTTACGTCAAAGTTACTTTCCAAATGCATTTTTAAAATATACTTTACTAAACACTACTTGCATTTTGGAAATGCCTTTAGCCCAAAGGTATTTGCATTTTCTCAAAATCCTTTAGCCAAATGTTGAACCAAATAGGTCCATGTCTCCTTATATTCGATCGTATTCTATCTTGGGTGGAAAAATTACCCAAAATAAATAAATTAAACCTATTATATTTGTGTCAGTTCAATCTTAAACATTTTAATTTGGCCAATTTAATCCTAAAGTTTTTTTGATAATTTTGTAAATTTAGTCCTATTGGCTGAAAATTATTGACGCGGAGGCCAGTCATCCTACATGACACAACCGGCATTGAAGTGGACAATTTCTTTAATTTTTTTAGTTTTTCCTTTCTTTTTCTTTTTCTCTTTTTCCTTTTTTTTCATTGTGTTAGCAAGGGTACCCGTGAACCTCATCGGCCGCCAACAAAGGTAAGACGGCCCTCACCGAATCTAGGCAACCGGACCCTCGTCCATATTTGGGGAGGGCCTTCACGACTCGCTGCCCGGAGGGCAAGGTCACGAAGGCCCTTGCCCGGACTAAGTAAGGGCCTTCGTGCCCTTACGACGGCCGATGAGGCCTTGATGGCCTTGCCCAGGGCTTCGCTACCTCGTCAATCATGATGACCCTTGCCGGCACAATGAAAAAAAAAAATAAAGAGAAAAAAAGAAAAAAAAAAAAAAGGAACAATAAAAACTCAAAAAAATAATTATTTTGATCTTTTTTAAAAAAAGAAAAAAAATTGTTCAAGCCAATCGAAATTGCCACGCAGGATATTCGGCGTCCACGTCATCGATTTTTTGCCAATAGGACTGAATTGGCAAATTGTCAAAAAATTTAGAACTAAATTGAAAAATTTAAGGCTAAATTGATATAAGTGCAACATCTTCAGGATTTTCTTTTAGTAATTTTCAACCAAATATGGATATGATAAATTTTATTCTTTCTTGACTTTTATTGGTTACCAAACGTAGTCTAAAACGATATATCTGCCATTTGCGATGGACCGTTCCTAAAGGTACGTGGGCAAGCAAAATCTAGTAATTGACGTGTGTGTCTGACACACTTATCATTTCATACGGTTGCTACGATTGTATAATAAGAGCGATCGCGTGCCATAGATGAAAATTACCGATGGGTCGTATCAAGTGTCAGATGATAAAACTTGTCCTCCATTATCTAGTGGAAGACATTAGTACATCTAAGGGAGTTCGGTTTGGCTAATTCTAGATGGTACGCCCCATTAAAGAATTTCATGGAAGCCTATAGTATCTTTAATTAGTTAAAATTTCTTGGAAGCCTAAGACATTTTTAATCGCATGTCTTAGCATCAAACAATTCCTTGAGATATAGTCTATCGGTTTAGATCTTCACTAACATAAGAGGAAGTTTGGATTGGCTAAGTTTGGCCTCTGTATCTTCACTTCTGATGTTTGTGGAAACATAAATAGTTTAATGAAAGCCAACATTGATGAGTCTTGGGACTATACGAATTAAAAATTCAGGAGCCCTAATGGGATACCTAGTAAGTATCAAGATAACCCAATAATGGCGTTCGAAACTGCAATAATATGAGCTTGATCATTTCGCGGATCATTGCTTTGATGGGACTGAAAGCATTAATTAATAGCGAAGCGTTGTGTCTTTCCATTCTTAAATCTCAATGTACCTAGCTGAAATTTCCGGTCCGATGAAACCCTAGACGCATCTATCCATTCTTTAGAAAGAGAGAGAGAGAGAGGAGTGAGAGCTACTTGGTGAATGGATACGAAGTGAAAATGTTATCGGAACAAGCTTCAATGGGGTCCAATCTGCCTTTAGAAGTGGTGTCTTCGCTTGGAGAGTTCCCCGCAGACAAACCTTCTCAATCACCAGAAAGCTAAAGATGAAGTTTATATTAAAGTTGTGGCTGAGGTTTGGGGGTGAGCAATAGCAATAATACAACCTGGGTTGTCCAATAGAATCATCTCGTGATGTCCTTAAGTTTAATTAATAGCCCACTAAAGAACAAAGGGAAGTGCATTAGACAACGCAAAAATCTCTTAATGGCATTGGCATGGGCATGAATACACTAATCAAAACTTGGACATCGTGTGTGTTGATTAGAGGTCACTCCTATCTGGTGTGCTTGCCGTGTAGGATTTCCACATTTCGTCCCCCTTTACATGATGGGGATTTCTATAACAGGAGAGATTCTCTTGTGGGACTCTCAAGCCTATAAACAATTGATTTCTTTTGTTGGCTTCATTGCAGTATATAAATAAAAAAATAAATAAATGAAAATCTGCTTGGGTTTGGCTGCCCAAACCCTAGAGCCCTCAAAAGATGGGAAACTTAATATTTGCAGAAGGCTTAGTTTGGACCTAAAATTTGCCGACTTGTCTTTCTTTCATAAGTTCAACTTGACCCTCTGTCTCTCTCTCTCTCTATATATATATATATGTATATATATATCTAATCACTTGTTAAAAGAAATGTGTAACATGCTAATCCACACTCGGTCCTCTTGGTTAGAGGTTTTAATCTCTGATGACACCAGAAAATGACCAACTTTTAGTTGCTATTGAAGGATATTAAATTTAGTCAATGAGAGCAAAATTTGGTCAATAATAAACAGAACAATGGATAACTTAAAGAGAAGCACCAACTAGCCAAAAAATTGATCAACAATGTCTTCAAAATTATCGACGGGAGCCTTCATCAAGACTCGAGAAGTTGGCTAGTAAAATTATCGACAATGAGCAATTAAAATTTATCGTGGGGTGATTATGTCTATTGGCACTAATTCAAGATTTTATAACTTCTTGTGGATAGGTGTTGCTAGATTATAGGAGATTGTGAGACTTCTTGTGACCTTCATATATAATTGTCGGTAGAGAGTTGTAAATTCCTCAAGTATATCTATTATACAATCACTAATGATTCAAAGAACTCAACGTTTTCGCAAATTTATCATTTATCTTTACTTTTCTGCAATTTATATGGCTAAACACGTCTCTAGTCTTCATACTTTTAAATTCCCTGTCACTTAAATTTCCTGTCTAAAAATCAACAAAAGGCCCTTCACAACCTTTGTTGGTTCATATCAATCCATTTACGCTCGAAGGATATTTCATTATCTTTGGTGAAACAATATCAGATCGGTATTGGAATATGCAAAAGAAAAAAAAAAAGGAAGAAAAATGGGATCATATGAATGGGGTGCATAAACATTAGGGTTTTGTAATTTTAGAGTTTCTTATGACATACTACTCCCAATTGAGTCCGGTTTAGCCTGGTTTCTATCGGTGGTTCATCTTGATGGTTTGGAAAATATTGAAAATAGAATAGAAAACACCTGTAAAACCTAAAAAAAGAGGAAGCTAAGATGATGTCCATGTCCAAGCTGAATGAATTGAAAGCAATGCTTTCCAGGTTTGATTTCCATTGTCTGAGCATGGCTTGGATCCCATTGTTAGGGCAAAACAACCTGGCTCTACCTTCTTCGCCTTTAGTGGTGAGACAAATGAGCCATTTACTTGCTCAAATGCCCAGGAATTTCCTCCCAGGAATATGCCCCTTTAGAGGACAAAGAGCGTCCCTCGTGCTGCATCAGAAAACGTTGCCGCAGTTCGAAAGCAACACCCACCTAAAAAGATCGTTTGAGAAGCTGACAGATCAACTCATATAATCAAGCCAACTAACACCCCAAAATCACATGAAATAACCCCATTCTTTAATGGAAATCGATGGCGATGCAATCCCGGAAGAGACACCAAGTTGATAACGATCTGATGGGGCGTGCGACGAACTTATTATGCACGTTTGGATGGCCAGGCGAGGTCCCACTCACCTACCCAAAAAACGACGACAGCTGAAGCTAGAAGACGCAATTTTGTCTGCATAATTTGGGAGAGAGAGTGAGAGTGAGAGGGGGGAATCTTATCTTGCTTTGCCTGCTTGCTGCGATGATGCATGGAGTACGTGGCCCAACTTATCCTGCTCCTCCTGCTCCCATGCTGAAGAGAACATCACCAAAGAGAAAATGAAACCCTACAAAGAACTCCGAGAGCTTTGGTTTTTTTTCCTGACCCTTTGCCGGAGGGGGCTTATTGAACAGGGCATCCGCGTCAGCGAATTCCGGCCAAAATTGATTGGATGAACTCAACGAAAAATGTGAAAAAGTTTAGGGTTCAGTTGACAAAATTGGAAAGTTCGGGACACAATTGACAAAAAAATGCTATAAATTTAGGACTTTTTGGACAATTCTCTCGATTGAATTGCGTTATGATAATTAGGATGATGAATTGTTATTAGGAGGAGGAGACCGAATCCTAACATTTCATGTATTGATAAAAGATTTATATAGAAACCCTAGATATAGGTAGCTCGGACTTTACATGTACATATATTGATCGACGTTCCTTGACATTTGTTTAATCTCTTTTTGGCTATAGGTATTGATAGTAACTTTCTGTGTTTTATCGTTCCGGGTTGTTATCCATTTAGCGTAGAAAGTGACATTCGAAATGCGACCGAAAGTTTGACCCTAAATTTTTTTTAAAATAGACGTACAGGGAAAACAAAGATTTCGTGACCCTACAATAGAAAAATTAAGAAGAAAGAAGAGTTTGAACACTACAAGTTTCTTCGCAGATTCAAATTTGGCTATAAATTTCGATTTACACAATTTGATAATCGTCGAATAATAAATTAATAAATCAAAGCTCATGAAGTTATCTCTTATATGATTCGTTCCTAAACATCTCTCAATTTTTCAAATTGAGTTGATGCTGAAAAAAAAAAAATTTACGCCAATATATGTAGTTCCTTCTTTGTCTATTTTATTGGTCGAATACATTTGAAAGAACTTCCTTTTAAACTTAATAGGTAACAAAGACTAACAAATCGCTAAAATCAATGCTAATTGATCGAATATTACCATGGGGCACACTTAAATAATGTGGCTTTGCCATGTAACAATCATAGAAACATTCTCTTGATTTCAACTTTAGTTGTAGAAGATAATAGATATATGCATTGAAATTTAGAGGTGAGCATGATTTGAAAGTATAACCGGGAACCTTCCAAATTCTACGGTATGCTGGGTAGGTTGCAAATTTCAAAAATTGAGGAACTTGTTCTCATGGGTACATGTAGCTTAGAACATGAAATAAGTTTTTATGTTTTTCTTGTTTTATATCTTCCTTCCATAACGTGACGAGTGTAGAATTTAAAACCACAAGATTATAAGATATGTAGGGTAGATTGTAGGTTTTAAAATGTGGAGAACAGATTTTGAAAGGTAGATTTCGGGTTCCGACCGACCTTGAAATCGCTCAACTCTATTGAAATTGAATGACCAGTAGGAAAATGCAATTGGGCATCACGGGAGATCATATCAATCCCAGTTATGTTAGAAACTTTCCCAGTGATTAATTAGAACATCTTACTGCAAAACTATCAAATTAAATCATATGTTGATTTACGTAGCACTACACATTCCTTTGTTTTTTGTTGGGGGTTTCTGATGAGGTTAGACATATACATCGGCGCTAGCACTTCAAAACATTTACAAGTCCTCCAAAAAATTCAGAACTGTCGAAAGGTGAGGTTAAGGCGTCCGGGGCGGAGCCCGGACTTATCCACCAACGCCTTGGGAGCGGAGTTAGGGACAACAGACGATATGCCATGAAATACCATTCTCGACTCGCCTCCAAATATCACTACATCACCCGATTCCAGCACGACTCTCTCTGCCCAGTCCGCGTCACGGTAATCTCCAAACAAGAACTCGGCTGAATCGCCAATGGAAAATGAGACCACGGGTAATCCTTTCTGCAGACTCTCCCGGCTTTCGTCGCGATCCTGCCACGTAAGAGAGCAATCTGGTGAGAAGCTTCGCAAACAACCTTTGCGTCTGAATGAAATAACTGGATACAAAACACATGAAATGAGTTTTGTTTTGCTTCTTAATCCAGAACAACACACATAGCGAAAGAAAGAAAACTCAGCAGCCATTGCAGGAAGTTCTCAAACAGAAGCATGAGCAAGAAAATTGAATTCTGTACAGAGTATCAGACTTATAAGCCGAAACTGACTTTAGGATTCACAAGCTTCCATGCTGATTGATATACACAGTTTACCAAAATGAAGACGAGAAATGCAGATTGATATGAGAATTGAAATAGTGGATGAAGACAAACACTGAGAAAACATTTCAAATCACCAACCGGTGTAAGATCCGAAAAATCCAAATCACTTATATGGAAGAGCAAAGGATATAGTAATTTCATCACAGACCTGGTGAAGACCAAGTCGCCCAGTGGTAGTATAGAAATTGACGATGCATATGTTTGGAGACATTGTCGGGAGGTCGTTTCTGAGATTACTTCTTCTGTCGCCCTTCTTAACAAGGTCTTGTGCATCTCTGATTGCCCTTTTGACTGCTAGGATAAACTCATTAGGAATATCGGGTGCGGAGCAACCATCAACTCGTCTCTGTCGCTCATATTTTCTTGTGTTTGGATCCCAGTCAAGACCAAGACACATCATCTGCAAACGGAGCTTCGCTCCATCCTGGTAACATGGTTGGTAAAAACCCCCCTGGACCAATACCAATCTCTCTGCACTTTCTTATAATATCAATCTGCAATATTTCGTAGATACGTACCATAAGATAAAAAGAAATGAGATAAAACTTTTGCTCCAAGATGAAAAGATAAACCCCGCGGTCTATATGAAGATAGATACTTCAGAAATACTATAACATGCAGAATAGCATAAAAGATATAAAGAAAGTATATGCAGGGTTTGAGATTACAAAAATGAATAACCTTTGTTGTGATAGACCATGCTGACTACTTAATATCTATCAATTACATTCCACACCTTAAACCAGTGGCTATCAAAACAAAAATGTTCCGTTGGCTGAATTTTTCAAACAGGAAGTAACCTAAAGCAGAAATTACCTGTTCTCTGAGGGTGACGTAGTTCTTGAGCAGAACCATTCCAGGCCTTAAAACTCGGCTTTCCTGTTCCACCAATTGTACCGCTTCATGAGTTTGTCCACAATCCTCTACAGGGTCAGAAGTTTCTGCAAAGTCCAATTGTCTTCTTCGAGGAAGACAAATATCGAACGGTTTTGCCTTATTCACAAAAAATGGAAGCACTCAAGCTCCTAGGATCCTTCAATCCAATAGAAGTATGCAACTTCTCAACTTTAATTGAACTATCAGACCTAGTAGTCCCTTGATTCCTTAGGGTCTACTCGAGTTCTCCTCTTGATGAAGTTGACTACAACATCACTTCTCCTATGAGTACCGGTGTCATATGAAGCCAATTCTACCTTGCGGACAACTTCTGGAGCAGCCCTTACCTCACAATGCTTTGGTGATTTCTGGCTATCTGCACCAATGTCCCTCCCTTGTGCAGCTCCTTGTGTCCCAGGACTCTCATTGCAGTTTAATGGATAATTCGGGGTCGCCTCAAGTTGAACAGGGACGTCACCGATCATCATTATCTGACATTTCGGGGTCACCTCAAGATCAACAGGAACATCACCGATCATCATTATCCGTGAATTCCGCTCCCCATAACGCGTATCACCGCCCGCAGACATAGAAGAAAGTCCAGAGGAACCTTCGTCATCCCCAACCTGTTAATGAAGTTAGCAAAGAACACCATAACAAATCCGGACAGCCAAAAAGACATTTGCTTCACCAACACTGTCAGTCTGAACTTGAATTTAAACTAACGATGGCCGAAAGACAGACTGCTTTCCAAAGATTTGAAAAGCATATAGTAAATATCAATTCACATCATGCTCTGCTCCAATTATTTCTGCAACATGAGGAGAAGGTTCTGTATTATCCTAAGACAGAGGTGGATGGTAATTCCCTCCTATTTTTTCAGCCCACCAGCCAACACTTCAAATCAAGGAACAAGAGAAACAGGATGATGCGCCGCAAGTTCACGACCTAATTCCACCTCGGAACTTCAGTAGCACATGTCAGTTTCACAAATAAGTTCGAATGACCCTTTCACGAAAAACTTCCATCGAACCCACATCAGTTAATTTCATATCCAAGAACCGCTAACGACCGAAATGGAAAAAGGACGAACTTTTACAAGAAAAGAGAATCCACTCACAGAGTCAGAACGAACCCCAGAATCGCCGCGAGAACTCGGGTCCTTCCTTCGCCAAGACCACTCATCACCATCGCCGAGACTCATCTTCATCTTCCCCATGGAGCAAAAGAGGAGAACTCTAACTTGGCGGGAAACCGTCTCTGCCACTCTTGAACGGCATGGGATGGCATGAACTAGGCGGCGCATAGCGTAAGATAAGCGACAGAGCCGCGGATGTCTACATATACAGTGGGGGTTTAGGGACCGTCTAACTTGAGCGCCGACATGGGATGTGGCAATTAATGTCGCGGATGAGAAGAGGAGACGAATCGTAAGCTTCGCGTCCAAGGAGACGAGAAATGAATGAGGGGTTGGGGGGGTGATCGAAGCGACGGTTCTTGATTTCGGTGATGACGTCGCAGCGGTGACGGTCAATGGGACCGACGAGGTTGGGCCGCCCGGGTTGGAAACTTCCACCGCTCATGATGGAAGGGAGTGCAGGGAAGCGTGGGGAACTAAAACAACGGTATTTCTTAAATTGATATCACTTAAATTATTTCATACCGAATTTTTAGAAACCTAGCATTTCGCAATAATAATAATAATAATATTTATTATTATTATTTAAAAAATACTTTTCAAAAAATTAATTATTTATATCGTTTAAAGTAGTTGGTCAATGAAAAAAATTTCATTATCATGACAGAATTTATGCCTAAACATTTTCGTATATGATAAAAATATTTTTCGTTTATTTCTTTTATATGTAATACACTCGACAATCTTTCGAAATGTTTTTGAAATTATTCAATTTCCCGAAATAAATGCATCCTCAATTTGCATCATAACTTTGTGATGGCGAGTTTTAACTTTTTTTTTTTTTTTAAAGACTTTCGATATGCTTCTCCCTTCATAATTTCATACAAAGTGGACTTTCGTTTACAATAAAGACTTCAATGTATAATTGCTCCTCACGAGAAATACCGAGGGTTTTTTTTATCAGGAATTGCAATGTTCTAGTAGGGGTAATCGCCACTTTCACTTTTAGTTTTGGATTTCGCGTTTGTTTTTTTGTGATCTATCCTATCTCTAATTCTCTCTCCTTTTTAAAATTTTTGATTTGCCTCTTTGCAAAAAGCGAGAATCGAACTCCGCATTTATAATACTTGGCGTACTCATCCTCCAATCCCTTTATCAGCAAGGCGGCATGCTTATTGGCGATGTCTTCTTTCAACTTCATCGGTAATTCTTAATTGTACGAGATTTATATCATAATAAAATGCAAACATCATGGATCATATCATCATAATGCAATGTGCTTCAATAAAGTGGTCCATCACTCGTATTGTTTTGATGGGCTTTTTCAGGGCAATTGTTTACGGGCTTTGAAGCCACGAGGGACTAAAATTGTCACCCACTACATCCTTCCTTGGGCTTCCATCCCAATGGACCGACATGAGGAGTTTGGACATCCGTCATTTGAGCCTTTTGCCTGAAGAAATGATCAGCCCAAGGTGGTTTTTTTTTTTTTTTGCTTTTGTCTGTATTATCTCTAACTCTTTGTAAGCGCGAGAGTCGAATCCCACACATATGTGATATTAACATCCCTACCCTCCAATCTTTTTACCAGGAGGGCCGCACGCCACGGAGGTTCGCATGCCTATGGGCATGAGCCCAAAGTTCATCTCTATCCAAGTGTGGACATATTTAATTGAAGAGCGAAATGAGACTCGTAAAGATTTCGACTCATGACCCTCCGCTCCGATGCCATGTGATATTTTGTGGACCACAACCAACGGTTATAAAAGTCTCATGTTTCAGATGAAGTCGTGATTTAATATTTTAGTGTTCTGTCGAATTTGGGCGCTCCTTAAATTGTGATTCGAATTGACCTACAAACAAAATTACAGGGCATTCACCAGAAAGAAGAAGGAACAAATTGGTGATGAAGGAGGGTGGTGATCTGAGCTGTCCAGCAGGCGTGTCCTTATGCGGATGGACGTGTCCTTATGCGGATGTTATGTTTAGGAAAGAGGGATTCTTTACGCCGAAGCAAATCATGCGATTTGTTCGTTTCCCAAACAATTGGAAATCCTTTCGATTAGCTATTCCACACGTGAGGTGTAACGGGACAAGGACACTTGTGCCAGTCAATCCTCATGCCCATCTTGTTAGGGTTTACGCATCATAAGAGAATGTAAACGCAATCGAGATGACGCTGTCTTGTTCCTCGTATTGGATCTTTTAGCCCGTGAACTCTAAATGTCACGACTCAACATCGTAATGGGAATCAATGGCAAATTATCTAAAAAGTCATAAATTCATTGTATTGTTGTCCGAACCCTTTAATTGTGTTGATTGAATCTTAAATATTTTCACGTTTTGCTAATTAAGTCTATCCAACCAATCTTGGCAGGAAATCACCGACGTGAACGCAGGCCGTTCAACGTGGCATGGCTAGCGTAGGACGGTTGGTGGCGGCGTGGACAATTTTTAAGAATATTTTAATTCATTTTTTTTTTGTACAACCGTGGCCAAGGATGGCCGCAACGCCCTTCCCGCACCAGGTGACCCTCACCCGTGGCCAATGATGGTCGATCGGTGACCTCGCTGGCAACAATTGTAAAAGAGAAAGAAAATGAAAGAATAAAAAGAAAATAAATTCGAAATCATATTGAAATATTATTAAAAATTATCAATATCGGTGATTTCATTTGCATTTGATCGGATGTACTTAATTAGTCATACGTAAAAAAGTTCGGGACTCAATCGATAAAATACAAAAATTTTATGACTGAATTGATCAAAGTATAATAAATTTGGAACTTTTTTTTTATAATTTTTCCTAGGAATCCGTTGGAATATTGGTCCTATCTCCACTCAGCTCAACAACGACATGTTCTCGTCTTGACCTCTCAAGAAAGATCCCGGCACACGTCTTTTCCGAGGCTACTTTCACATGTGACATAAACTGTGTTCGAGTGAGTCAAAACTCAAAACGGAGATCGTGGATGAAGGTGCCATGCGTGATCGAGACGACACAAGCGCGAGGATAGGTGAGTGCTAGCTACCAGGTGTTTCCTCCTTTTCAGGCAACTTGATTGCTCGCCTTCTTCTTTCCATGCTTGATTTTGATGTCCCCAAATCAGACAGGTCATGCGAGTGAACCCAGTTCTCTCAAAGCGATTCCGGGGGTCGGTCCTCGGATACTTTCGCATTCCCTCGACGAGCGGTTGCTCGGGATTTTGACCGCAATTGGATTGCGAATCTAAAGACTTCAGGTGCTTGTTAAGAACCCTTCTTTTAAATGTTTGAGGGTATCATGTTCTGTACAGGCATTGCCAGACATTAGGCTTGGCCGTGAACAAATGCAGCAACCCCTCTCGAGGGATTAGAGAAGCCCCTCATGATTCATTGCGGTACGAAAATAAGTTTTTTTTTTTTTTGGGAGGGGGGTCGAAATATAATTTACTGATTTGCTAGGGAAAGACGAAAACGCCCGCAAATGGGGCTTCGTAAATAGTAGATTCCTTCAACAAAAAAAAAAAAAAAACGTAGATTCCAAAGGGTTTGAGGGAGAAAGGATGACTTTTTTCGTTTGGGTTTTTGACATCCAATCTGTAAACATGTTGACCTTTCTAAAGTAACAGGCTATATGAATGTCTGAAAGTTGGAATAACAGATCATGGTATTTGGCAATAATCACACGTACTTCGGAAAAGTATAAAAAAAATTATAAACTTATCGCGTTGGTATCGATTCAATCCTAAATCTTTCAATTTGATCAATTTAGTTTTAAATTTGTTTGTATTGTACTAATTTAGTCCACCTTGCTATTTTGGGCGAAAATTGCCGACGTGGACGTTGGTCCATATGACAGTGTTAGCTCTAACATGGACATTCTTATATAATTTTTCTCTTTTTTTCCCCTTTTTTTGGGCTTTCCCATTTCTTTTTGCTATTGGGCGGTTGGCCACAGGCCATGGACGGCGAGGCCCGACGAAGGGGCCTTATCGGCACTCTCCCAGGGTGTGTCCAGCAAGGCCGACCCTTGCCCAAGCGAGGCCGGTCGGCTACCGGCAAAAAAAAAAGGAAAAAAAAAAAAGGAAAAAAGAGAAATTTTCAAAGAAGTTATTAAAAATCATTAAATATATTCACGTTAGCGCTGGCGGTACTACATAGGACGGTTGATGTCCACATCACCAATTTTCAGCCTAAATTGATCGGATGGACTAAGTTAGTACCAATATAAAAATATCTAGAACTAAATTGGTATAATTGAAAAGTTTAAAATTGAATTGATATCACTGTAAAAAGTTTATGATTTTCTGGTACTTTAAGCACTTATCAGTTCGGCACTATGTGACTCGACAAAGAGGGGCTCGTGTTTTCTGAAGTTGAAGTACTTTAGGGTTTCTTCGACCAAAGTAAAAAAAAAGTGCTTTAGGGTTTCAAGGAGCTCTACTGTTTCTGCTTGTGCGGCGAAGGACACAGATACTGACCTTGCAACTCTGTCGACGAGGGTCCTTGAAGAATCCCGACAGATACACGAGAGACAGCGAGGAAATAAGTTGTCTAACAAGGGAAGGAGCTATTTAACAGGCGAACCGATTTTGCTCGGAGTTGTGACCTTTGTTCGAGGGTGATCCAGACTTCGGTTTTGCTCGAATACCCAAAAGAACATGACTATCATCTTTCGCAAATAGCTGCAAAACTCGGAACACACAAATGGTTTCGCAAAAGGGTATGTGCGAATCGAATTTCGCTCTTTACTTCTTGTTTTGCGTTGTTCGTTCGGTTGCGGGTGAGTTCAAGTCATGGTCACTGTTACAACGTAAGACCAGGAACGTCAGAAAGAAGTCGACGTCCGACCACGTAGATCTCTGCGGACGATTCTGAGAACAGTTGTGGAGTTCTCTCTTTTTGTTGGATGTTAGAATGGTAGCTGAAGCTAGTGATCTTCAGTTTTTTTTTTATATATTAATCATAGGAAGAATTGGACGTATACCTAAACTAATATCGGATGAAGCAAAGAGGAACACGAAATATATCTACAATATGAGATTTTCATTACGGCGTATACTGCTAATGGTGACTTCACATTTTCATTATAGAGGTTGTAATTGCACCCGATTTGATTTGAAACCAACTTGAGTTGGATTCGAGGACATCCGAGACGAGTGAATAAAACTATTAGGAGCCCACAGCAAAAACGCAATACTTCCCTAGGGGATGCATGAGTTCAAGCCTCGTTAACATATTTAATCGGACCCATATTTATTCAAAAGATTAAGCTCATGAGTTATGAGCAAACTAGGGGACCTTTTCTAAGGAAATCCTCACATGTGCATCCAAACATTTAATATAGTCTCATTTTGCACATATTTGAACTTGAATTGTCAAGTCGATGCTTGTGAGGACCGCAAGAACGAGTATAAGCCCAATACCTTCACATGAGGAAATCGCCAAGAAGAAGTCTGAGTTTGCACCCATCAATATATACAGTAGAACTCACCTCACTCAAAAGTTTAAACCAATGAGTTATGCGACAAATAGGATATATTAATTACTCTCACCACACTAATTCTCGGATGCGGGATGTTTTATAAACACAACTCACTCACATGTGCATAATTATCCCATCCCATGCAAGCAGAAATTGAAGACTTAATAAAATTCAAGTGTTAACTTAAGTCATATATTTTGATATCTTGTAACCTTCGCTTGCACTAATTCTTTTATTTTGGTGATAAATGAGTTTCCCATTTTAGTTATTTAATTTTTAAATTGTTCATAATCAATACAATTGGAGGCGTTTCTTGCAATCGCTTACATATATTGAGGAAAATGGTGCATCTATTCTACTACTAGATTTAGGAAGTTCTACTACTAGTTTAAGCAAGTTCAATAATCAAAAGTAGATTGTGCACAATATGGTGCCTAGAACTTAAAAAGAAAATGGGTAAGATCTCATTGATTTTTGTAATCATTAATTATGAAGATCGGTATAGTCTTTTTTTTATCCATGTCGTGTTTTGTAGATAACACTTCACCATATGTTGTCTGTGCTCTCGATTTATACGATAATACATTTGCGGGATATAATTGTCTGATTTGAGTTTACATTTTATCTTGTAATTACCGATTTTGTATTCTTGTAATGCACTAAAATTCAAACCTAAGTTATGATTGTCCCTTGAGTGAGAATCCCAAGTCCCCACTTATTTGGGGTAATTGATGTTAGGAAACACGTGCGAGTGAGTTGTGTTAAGAAATCCCACTTCGATTTTCGAAGTGATGTAGAGAGTACGTCAAAAAATCAAAGTGATATAGAGCGGTTAATATACCAATATTGACCATAACTTATTAGCTTAAGTTTTTGAGTGAATGTGAGTTTGACTGGATATGTTAATGGGTTCGGACTTAGGCTCCCTCTTGATGGTCTCCTTAGGCTTAGGTTTCAGGCTTCGCTACGCACTTCCATCGCTTGAATCCGATTGACTTACCTCCTAAATTTAAATGGTCCTTATCTTATATTGATAATAACAAGTATACTATGAATAAGCGGTTTTAAAGTTGATCCAGGTCCTAAAACTTGCCTATCGGTACCTATTCTCGAATTTTTGAAATCTAGAACCTACCTTGTCATAGGTTTTACGGTTGGTTCCAGAGTCTATTGAGGTTCTATTTGTATGTTTAATATGATCACCTCTAATGACTACCATTTATGGTTATCATCTACTGATCGTAACTCGTATTTAAACACATGAATAACATAAAATACGAACAAAGTAAAAGTCCCAATTATGGATATCGCCGGGAATAAAATCTCGGACTAGTGATTCCCGATTACACACTTATCATCGCAAACTATAAAATGCCGCGAGGATCGCACAAAAACATAGAACAAGAAAAACATAAATACTTGTTCTAGGTTCCAGGTTCCCGTCGGAAGGAATCGATTTCCTAATTATTGAAATCTGGAGCTCACAGTGCATATCTTAGAATCAATCCGGTTCTAGGTTTCACTTTGAAACCATGGTCTCCCTAGACAAAAGTAAATATGGCATTATTTTTGTGGTAGATGTGGAAATATATTCTCGTCAATGATCGAATCGAGGTGGCCTTATTGGCCAGATACGAGGGACCTGCCATCAAAATTTGTTTGCAAATCGAGATGACTTTCGTAGGGATTTAATCATTGTACTTGTTTGCAAATAAGCGAGGCCATGCCATCAAAATTTGTTTTTCTTCCACAAGAATGTGGACAAAAGTGATTAAGGTGAGAGAGAGAATTCACCCCCTTCCGGGCGATCTCCCTAGACGAAGGTATCCGCTTTTGCTGTGCGCTCCTTACAGATTTTTATGGAGAATCGGTTTCTTGCAATGATTAAGGCAACGCACATGCACGGGCGTGTTTCATGTTCTTTTGTTTTTGTGCTTTCTATTCTCGTAAACAGCAAGAGAACAATTTGATAGCGGCATCAGTTTCTATGTTCGAGCATCGCGCCTGCCCGAATAAGTGCACTTGGTTAACCTAGTCAAACGGGGAGAGTCCCGTGAACACGTCTCACGACAACGGAGATGGAACTGAGAATTCCATGCATATTTTCGAGACATGAAATTTCAACCGCCTAATATCTCGTTTGATCTCTTGGAGTTAGGTGATCTTTATGAGTGAAATTTTGTGTATAGGTTCCCAAATGGATCGGTAGAAAATGTGTTTAAGATGTGGAAACACGAGCACCAGAGTCATACGCCCTTCGTTTTAAACCTCGCCGTCTTTCGGTCGATCCCTTTCTTTCTCATCCACGACAGCACACCGCACCATACATAGCTAGATTGTACATTCTTGTAAAAGCTTGTTATACGTCGAAACATAAGTAGATGGTTAGGATCAAAGGGATGCTATGAGTTCGGACGCGACACGGCTAAGATGTCCATCGTGCAAGGTGTTTAGCGTAGATACTGGATACACATTGAGTTAACTCCGGAAAACTTGATTGTGAACACGTGTGTTCGCCTGTATGGAGTTGAAGTAAGGGACGAGCAAGTGAAAGATGAATCATGCGCACACTTGGCTCTTTGAAAAGAAATGAGGGAGAATTACCATAAAAGTCATAAACTTATTACAATTGTATTAATATAAATATGAACTTTTTTTTGTTACTTAAGTCCCAATCCTTTTGCATTTGTGCCAATTCAATTTATTCGCACGAAAATTGTTGGCATGGACGTTGGCAATCCTAAGTAGCGCGACCGGCTCGGCGTGGTTCATTTTTTAATAATATTTTAATTATTTTTTAAAAAAATTATTTTTTTCTTTCTTTTTTTTTCTTCCCTTCTTCATCTAACCGGTTGCCGGTGAGGAAGAAGGGAAGAAAAAAAAAGGAAAAAGATAACAAGAAATTCGAATTAAAATATTAAAAAAATTGTTCACCTCAAGATCACCGTGCCACGTAGAACGGCCCGGGCGAATGTTCATGTTAGCGAAGACTTCAGGCCAAACTTGGTAAGATAGATTGAATTGACACAAATGCTAAAAGTTTGGCACCGAATTGGCAAAAAAAAAAAGATTTATGAGTGAAATAACACAATTACGATAGATTTACGGACTTTTTTGATAATTTTTCAGATAGGAACGACAGGCGACGAGAATGGAACGGTCCACTGAAGAGACGTTAAGCCGAATCCAGTTTCGTTTCACTCGTAGGGGCTTTGGAATGACGCGGTTTGAGAGGAAATAATATGCTCGTGAGAGGTAGGGGCATTAGGAGGCGAGGAAGAGACCGCATCGATGCCAGAGAAAGGGTAAGCCTCCAAAAATCATTCCTCGGTTTGTGTTATTGCCTTTTCCATCCAACACTTCCTCACGGGATTATTCTCTCTCTCTCCCTCTCCCCCCCACAACGTTTGGCGTCTGCCACGTCGTTAAATGTGGGTTCAATTAGTGACAAGACATAGAAACAAAGGCAAGCAAATATGAATTGGGCAAAAAATCAGGGAAGGGCCTTTCTGGCAAGCTCGGGGCTTTTTGGTCGCGGCGGAGGGAGGGAGAGAGAGATGGCGGCAGCGTTGGCTGGAGTAGTGGCGGCGATGGCTCTGGCTGGCCGGAGGAGCGGCCATCAACCATGTCCGACACGTTGCTGTGGCTTGTCAGTGTATATGCACGTTATATTCTCAAACGGATGCGATAGGGTCTGAAAAGGACATTATTTGGCAAGTTCAAAACCCTTCTCAATCTGTGACGTGAACGAGGGGTGAAAATCGAAGTCCTTTTCCTTTGATTATACTATAAGCCAACTATAGATCATGACACTATAAAGGGTCGTGATGGTCACAGCTGAATATACGTTGTGGTCCCCACAGAGACAAGCAATGAGTTTTTCATTATTACAAGACATGAAGTCGATGTATGATGATATATCTCTTTAAGCTAATGACAGGTTTGAAAAAACGAAAAAAGAAGATAAAATGTCAAGAGAATACTATTAGTATTATTACAATGTGCATGTTTTTCCTTTTCTCACTTTCAACACCAATTTTGATTACAGTACGAAAAAGGCGCGGTCCTCCAACGTTTTTGCAGACGCATGCAATGTGTCGATACTACGCCTATGTAACAAAACCATCGAAAGATGTAAGCAGCGCGTGGATTTATCATTGTAGCCCTTCCGGTCAGCTTTCGTCCGAAATTACTGAAGGGGCAGCCCAATCGTCACCGGTCGTCCTAGATGGCATATCGCCATGTCAGCGATTTTCGGCGAAAACCGGTCGGAAAGACTACATTGAAATTTCGCATAAAGGTTTAAGACAATACCGAAAAGTTTATGATTGAGGACTGATTGGATAATTTCTCATGCTTAACCGATCATTTCTCCATATTGTCTAAAACTAAACGCTCACATGTATTTACTCACATCATTATAAAGCAGTATACGATGATTTATTAACCACAAGTTTTGCCTAATTATGCTTATGAGTGCTGGTCAAGGTTTAGGTCATAAGAGTAGATTCTCCAATAATTATCCGCTTTCCGCTCATCGTTTCGATTTGATCTATAAACTATTACCATGTGCAGTTTGAAATCTATAATTATGTGAATGGGCATGTAACGGATAAGATTAGACTGCGTAGATAACATTTATTATTCTTTCCAATTTTGCAAGGAAGTACCTTGTTTTGGAACCATTTGGCTTACAAGTGGATAACTTGATTTACTTAGACATATCCACTGAGTTCTAATCATATCATTTCACAAATTTGAAGGGTTCGTGAGTTATGCAAATAACATTTGGTAAGCTAGTATAGAAATTAGTAATTTGCAAAGAATAAAAAAGTTAATAATTTTATGAAAGTATTGGTAAGTTACCAACATGTTACTTAAAAGAAAGTCACTCCTAAGTGTGTTGTACAACACCTAATTCAATATTAAACTTTTCAATTTGGTTAATTTAGTCCTAAATCTTCCGACGATTTGTCAGTGTAGTCATTCTTGTCAATATTGTCCAGAAATTGCTAACGTGACGGTCAATTAGCACCGCGGTGACGCGGCATGCTAACGTGGATGACTTGTGCAATTTTATGTAACATTTGATCCAATGTTTTTTTCTTTCTCTTTCCTTTTTCTTGTTTCCCCTATTTCTTTTTTCCTTTCATAAAATTTTGTGTGAACCTTCGCATTGGCTATGCCATATAGGATGGTCGGCATCTACATTAGTGATTCCTGGCTAATTACATAGACAAATAGCTAAAAGGTTTAGAACTAAATTGACCAAAATGAAAAATTGATAACGGAACCGACCGCTATGTAGTAAATTTATGACTTTTTGGACAATTATCTCATGGCTTTTTAACTAATAGTTTTTTTCTTGGTAACACTTAGGGCGCGTTTGGTACGGTTTACTGTTCTTGGGAACAATTTATAATCGAAATGAATTTTTTATGATTTTGTTCCGCGAAACCATTTTTGAGCAAAAGAACGCATTTGATAACTACACAAAATTTCTATTCTCGAGATAGAAAGAGAATATAAATGTGTTTGGTACGTCCCTAAAAAATTCTATTCGCAACTGTTTTTTTTAATATAATTATACAAATGTTAGTGGATACGGCGAGGACAGACGAGCAATGATGGCGGCCGGTGAACAACGGTGGGGCGGCGACCAATGGCAGGGGCGATGGACTCATGATTGTAAAGATGAGTATTAAGTTACATTGAGCCTTTTTTTTTTTTTAATGAAAGGAAAAATTTCAAATAAGAGCGCCAAACATCCTCATTTTCTCAAATAAAGGTCTAAAGTTGGCTTTGTTTCAAATAATGGGTTAAAGTGCCCTCATTGTCTCAAATAAGAGCCTAAAGTGGATATTGTGTGGAATAAAGGCCTGAAGTGACCGTATTAGTCTCACAAAAGGGCTTGACTCACCGATTGACTAGGGGCATTTTCGTCATTTTTTTCTTTATTTTTAAAATGACGTTGTTTCGATTTTGTTCTCGATAACAAAGAAGCTACTTTTTTTTTTTTACTTTTTGTTTATGTTCCTAAGAATAGACCGGGAACAAAAAATCAATTTACATTTCAAAATAGATTTCTGCTTTTTTTTATTCCCAGGAACAAACGTTAGGAATAAGAGAATTTGGAGTTTTACCGAATAGGGGCCAATAAGATTTAGCAATACGAAAAAAAAATTGTGCTTATCGACACCGAACAACAAAGACTTCTCTTTCTTCACCCAAAAAAAAAAAAAAAAAACAACAACAACAACTACAAAGACTGCTCTTTGATCTGGGTTTTATACACCTGACGTGGAGTTTCATGTCATAAAAATGGGTAAATTCCTTAATACGTCACTAATGTTTATCTTCATTCCTAAGTTCTTATTAGTTCAAGTCACATTAGCGCAAAACGATGTTACGATACCGTGTAGATCAAGCCATTTTCAATGTTGATCATGTCAACCTTACGATTGGACCTACATAATTAATGATTGAGACGATATTCGCTCACATGATTTAATAAAAATTATGCGAAGATCTTTAGAGCGCATGGGATGTGTAAAGAAAACAACAAAAGGAAAGAAAACAACTATAGAATTTCTAATGGATTTTGCAAGCTCACCAACCTGCCTATTTATAGGGCCCCCACAGCCAGAGAGAGGTTAGGAACAACAGAACCAGAGATCGAGTGAGAAAGCAAGTATAGAAAGAAGAAGAAGAAGAAGCAGCAGCAGCAGCAGCAGCATCACCATGTCTTCGAGGGACAGAAAGAGAGCAGCTCTCTATCAGAAGTTGCAGCAGCTTCGCGCTGCTACCAACTCCACCGCGGTACTTTTGATTACAATTTGATACTGACCATCAGTTTGATCACACAACATGCTCTCAGAAATTAATCAAAGTGAAGATCAAACAGTCCCTTCCTAAGTTTCTTTGGCTTGGCAAACCCTTGATCCAATACAGTTGTTGTTACATGTGGGAGCTGCGTTGACTAGTGAACTCCATAATCGTGCATCTTCCCTCTGATGTGCAGGTGAACAAGACCTCCATCATAGTGGACGCAACCAAATACATCTCCAAGCTGAAAGAGGAAGTCGAGAGGCTCGACCAAGAAACCGGAACCTCTCAGACTTCGCCAAACCGGTTGCCTGTGGTACGTCCTGCGGACTTGCATGAGAACACAGTTTTTCTTTTCTTTTACTGGATAGAAAAGAACTCTGCTTTATGCAACTAAATTAGAACTCGTGAAACGCTCCCCTAACCTCACGAGCTTGCTTGAGATCATGCACATGGGCCATGCATAAGGGCTTATCAATTTGATTTTTATCAGGTTATTTAGTTCGAGATATATGAATCGAATCATTTCAAGTCAACATTTTCCTTCCTGTGTCTGACGTAATAGACAAGATCACATCCAATCCACTAGACGGATATAATTTAATCTTTCAAGGGAAGCGTAGAGGATTATCCAAAGTTTTAGCAGCCTTGTCTTGGCGGTGAATTGTCTATGAGATTACATACCTACGACAATGAAGAAGTTGAAGGACAGGGACAAATAGATTCTTGCATCATCCAATAACAAGCTGTGAAATTAACTTTCGAAAAAGGGATATGCCCGATCTTGAATAGGATTTGCATAGGGATAAGTCATGCAAGGCAGAGACCTAAGTTTTTTTTTTTTTTTGGTAAAGTTTTTGAAAATTTTTCAGAGACCTAAGTTGCTCTTCTGCCTTTTCTTATTTTTCGTCCGAATTGGGAAACGCCGGGTATTAATAGTTAGATACAGATGAGGGGCAATCCAAGCGGAAGCGAAGTCTAGAACAGTTCCGCCGGAGCCATTTTCTTTGGTCCGAGTTTGAAAAGAAAGAAGTATCATCTCTAACTATAGAAAATTAGCTGTAACGACTGTTTTGCTTGTGCTTTTTTTTATTGATCTTCATTAATAGTGGGTTTGTCTAATGTAAAACTTCCATTCTTCAGGAGGTCACGGTGGATACCCTGGATAGAGGGTTCCGCATCAACGTGTATTCGGAAAGGAACTGTCCTGGTTTGCTGGTTTCCATACTGGAAGCTTTCGAGGAGCTCGGGCTTAACGTTCTCGACGCTAGGGTTTCTTGCTCCGACAACTTCCACCTCGAAGCCGTAGGAGGAGAAGTAACTCTTTCTCCTCTCTTCTAACCCCTCACTCTCCTTTCCTCTCGAGCTAGGGCTGGGGCAATCCTTTGTACTAATCAATTTGATCACCGTCAGCAGATAAATCATCTCCCTTCCGATTTGTAGAAATTGGTGCATAAAATTTCGAGAACAAAAGCATACGTGGAACTCGAAAATATCTCCCAGAAAAGAGCTTGATCATCCTAGTGATGCCAATGATCGCCGCATGTACAAAATAGGTTTAGATTCTCCTAGAGTAGATATCGAGAAAGTTACAAAGAAGAACTTTAGCTCTTCATCAGATATAAGTTTCTCGTTCTTGATATGGATCATCTGGCCACAGATCTATTATGCTCAACACACGCATATATATATATTTTTCTATATCGACCTATGTCTTTGCAATGAAACGGAGAAATTTCTCCTTGTTCTAGGATCATGGCGATGGCATGGACGCTCAGGAGGTGAAGCAGGCAGTTTTGGAAGCTATTAAGAGCTGGAGCGAAAGGAACGAGTGAGCCAAGACGACCAATGTCGACCAAAACTCTGCTTGCTTAGCGTATTAGCCCTCCTCTTTCCCGTAGTTTTCTAGCATTTGCATCTCTACTTCCATTTCTCTTGGCATTAGACCATCACATGTGGATGAAAATCAAGTTGCCTGCACCTTTGGGATTATCGGTCATAGTCAATCAATATTTACATTGCCCATGTAAGAAAAGAATTCCTTAAACGGCCTAATCACCATTGATTTGATGGTTAGCGAAAAACCGAGTAGTTAAAGACCCTTGAATCAACGGTGGATAGGATGGTCGGTGTCATGTCGGCTTTCGTACCGGCGGGGGGTACGTTCCGATTTTCGCTTCATTATTTTTTTACCATGTTAATTTGGCATGCCATAGGTCTTTACAAAGTTTTGGCCAAAGCTCTTTATCAGGTCAAATGAAGAAATGAATTTTCGCTCATGAAGAAATGAATTTTCGCTCAGATAAGGCTAAAGGCCGAGTTCAACAGGGGACCCCATCTTAAGCCAAGAAAGCGGCCACTTTGATCGAGGCCAAAGAGAAACGAAAGCCCTTTATTATTTTACCTTCATGTAAACGAAAGCCCTTTATCCGGAATCTAAAATCTACCCCCGCCACAGGTTTTAAGATCGGTTTCGAGTCTATCCAAATTCCATATGTATTCTTAATTGAACGATTGTATTGAATCATCATTTCTAATGACCACCATTTACTTGATACAATCCATTTACCACAATTCATATTTAGAAAATCGAAAAATATGAAAATTAACAAAGTAAAAGTTTCAGTCAAGATTATCGCAGAAAAAGGAAGCTCAAACTAGCGATTTCAGATTATACATTCATCATCGAACACTATGGAATATCGCGGGGATCGTGCGAAAACGAACTAAGGCCCTTATTTTCATAGTTGTCATTTGTGGTTTGGTAGGTCTCCAAGATCTTTTCCATGACATTTCCCTTTCGCAGGGACCAGGAGATTGGATCTAAGACTTCGCTGGAGAATGAACTTCGAAGACATAAAATAAGAAGAACGTAAAGATTCATTTCAGGTTCCATCCGAAATCTGAAATCCACATAGGTTTCCCAAGTTTTGAAATAAGGAACCTACCATGCATATCCTAGAACCTAAAACTAGGATCGATTCTTGACGGTCCCCGATTCCCAAATTCTACCTTAGAACTATGCTCATCCCTAAAGGCCCTTGGCACACTAATCGATCACTAATCAAACATCTCAAACAAATCGTGGTTGATAACAAAAGAAAAAAAAAACAAGGTCACCGTTGTCAGCAATAGTTCATGGTTTCTATCCTCTTTACGCGTCCGATTCCATTCACAAGCATCCACTAGCACATGCAGAGCACGCAAAAAAAAGGAAAATCATTATAAACATTGACCAATCGCGACATACTTCGTAAACAATTCATATGATACAATAGAAATAAAAATTAATCAAGATTTGTTCAAGATGATGTCGCCAAAAAGCGTAAACGGTAAAAAAAAAAAAAAAGAGTAGGCGTGTGGGGACTAAGCCAAAAAGCTCTGCATGCAATGGCTGCGTTCAAGCGCAGCCCTATGACTTTCTCACCGCTTCTCGCACGCTTAAAATCGATAATTTATGAGGAAAGATAATTGGACACGTGATGGAAAATAAAAGAACAATTACATATGACCGTTGAATATGAATATTAGCTGTTTATGGCTTTTAAGTTTTCGGGCTTCTTTAGAGCGTCGGACTAATCTCGCGGTCATCTTATTCATCACGGTTCTCCCTCACGGCGCAATTCTCTGACCACTCCTTATGTGGGGTGGTTTTGTGTTTGTAGGATTAGAAGAGATACTTGAGTATTATTTACAAAGTTTTCAACCCGACCCTCTTATCACGAGCCGAGCTCAACTCGCCCCACATAAGCCGGACCCATATTAGACCGATTAAGAATCTTTATATCTCACATTATCATACCAACACCGTAAAGCTATAAATTACAATCCCAATTAACGTAACTCACATAAGAAAAAGTCTTAGACCTAAGCTCATTATCGGAAGTAATGTTATTGGGATTTCCTCGATATCCGAGGAATAATTGGACATTGAATTTTGGCCCGTTCGGTTAACTCCTTATTGTTAGGGTTTTCTCAGACATCCTTTAATATGCCATCCCCGAGCAAAAATTTTATCGAGCGGATTTCTTGTTATCCTAACGTCAATTATTATGTATCCTTCAACCTTCACATCCCTTAAGGCCCTCTTGCTCTGTCCGTCATTCAAAACTCCTTCTCATGCCAAAGTCCAATTTTATCTTTTGTAATTAGTTGGGAGAGAAGGCCACCAAGATTTGAGTCTTTGTGATGTTCAAATCACTGTCTAGGAGATGAGCCGCCCCAGTACAATGTCCAATTAAGCACATGGAGAGAGAGAGAGATAATCTTTCTGCCTTTTGATTATTATTATTATATTATATTTGTATATATTGCTTTATTTATAAGCAAATTGCGAAAAGTAAAACATAAATATGAAAAGGAAGCTTCGGACAACTCGTTGAGAAGCAACGTATCTGTCTGAGAAACCAGATAATTGGTCCGATGTGGCTGTTTCCAGGATTCCCGAAGCCACCTTGACAAATGTCAAGCTTGCCAGTTAAAAATGAAGCTTCTAATCACATCATGAATAAGAGTTTAGCAATCTTGCTACACGAGAAAACATGTAATTCACCTCGAGGAGGACACGGTTTCGCATCGTTTCGATGTATAAAATAGTTAGAGAATGTTGACCGTTGACTATTGGATTATTTGTTTTCTCTTTTTAGAAAAAAAATTAATTTCCTTCAAATCATAAATTTTTGCAACTTGGCTTTTTTTTTCCCTTACTAATTAATCATACTAAAAGCAATGTCCATATCTTTGCCCTCTGTTGGCCAATGTAATTACCTTAATATGGAGATGATGAGTACAACTTTCTTTACTTTTATGTATTAGATGATAATATTTTTATAAGACACGGCTTCCTATACAACCTATTTAATCTCGACAAATGATATTCTCACAATTGATAATTTATTTGGACATGGCATTATAACCCAAGGGTTACGTTTGTTAGGATATTTTATTCTTTAGCGGTTTCGAACTTTTAAAATAACCATTGGTTAGTTCGACTTGAAATTATCATCTCCAGAGGAAGAAGGAAAAAAAACAACCTACTGTTGAATTTATAGTAAGTCTCGAGTTAGATCATTCAGACATCCCGCATGCGTGTATCAGGAAATGGGAATACAAACATTGTCTGTTTCTTGGGTTTCAAACTTTCAAAATTGTTCGTGACGAAGTTAACTCGCCGCAATATTATTTTGTTTAGTAAAGAAAGTGGAATTCTTGGATATGAACACTTCATTGTCTGATTTTCAAGAGCTGAGTGTGCATGAATCTAATGCACACAAATGGAGGTTTGAGAGAAAGTAGGTCTCGCAAAAGAGTAGACTCTTTAGTTCTCAACGAACTTGGACACATTCAAAATCAATCATAGGACCCTCGGTAATCGCACTGGCATTATGCATCTCCGTTACGACGATACATTGTACCCATGCCGACCACGAAACAATCAACCTATTGATATTGCAAGACCTAGTTGTTCTTCCTTTTGTCATCTTGTGATTCTTTAATGTATTCTAGTGAGAAAAACTAATGTCATCGAAGTCGATCGGGAATTGCCCAGTTGTGCGTTGACTTTTTTCTCGTCTTTTGGGTACATCGGACATTGGAACTTGGAAGGGACAAAAGAGAAGACAGCTTTGGTTTTACGTGCTTAGCCGTCGCGGACCAATCAAGTGCGTGGACCATACGCCCACCAAGCACGTTTTCTTTTGGTTACACCCGGTTCCTACATAAGTTAATCATTTATGTGAAAGAGAACATCGTTTATCGATTATGTTTCCGACATAATTAAATGAAATAACCGAATCGGTAAATCGACAAAGGGATTGCGCGTTACAATAAATTTTGGTACATATTTTTAACTGTTAAATCATCTCGACCCTAATTCACGACGGATAAGCTTAAGAGAACCTTCTTTTATCAAATATTGAGAGTCATGTGTAAGAGTTGGATAGCCCTTGCTATAATCGGTATTGCTTCACGTGAAAACTAAAGCCAACACCCTTCATAGAATACACAAATCAAAGGAGCACAGGCATTGAAGTAGATTGTGCTAGGTTCATTTTGTCGCTGGTTTTTTTTTTTTTGGGAGTTGCCTGAGATTTGGCTTGGTTTGCAATTGGACTGCATTGTATCTCTCTTGTATTTTTGTGAAAATAAGTGAAATGTTGTTTTGACCAAAAAAAAAAAAAAGAAAGTCAAGACGTTTGGTACAACATTGTTATTACAATGTGGTCTACTTTTCCGTTTGTAGAACCTTAATATCCATTCCTCGGGCATTTCACCGACAGTAGTGCTCACGGTAGTTCTCATTCATCTATTCATTCAAGGTACGTTAAAATTAACTCATAAAATCGGTAACTAAGAGACTTGGCGGACTCCCTCGATGGCAATTCAATACGAGAGACGTCTGCTTAAATGTTCGCTCGCAGTCCGCCACGTCGTTGGACTTGTCGATTTTATAAATCACTTTTGCTATGTCCGATAAGCAAAATTTAGTCATTGCGGGGATGGAAGAGACTGCGAGTCCTTTTCGACCTTTCGAAGAGTAGGCACGTGGCATTTCGCCGATATTCTTCTGCTCGCGTCCATTCGTCAGTAAAGATTAAGGTTCACAAACTATCTGCTCGAGAGTTTTTTGTCAATTATCCACTTTGTTAGCTTACCTCTTTGGTTGAGACCCAGATGAACATTGGTGTTACTGTTCATGCATACGTGAGAGGAAAGGGGGACATGGAGAGATAAATCACTAAGTATTCATCGCGTGATTAAATGCACGTATATCAGTTTCTCCGCTTTCTGGTTGACCTTAAAGAGGCCATCTTGCTCAAATCATTTGCAATTATTCTTGTGTAGTTGGCCACATCATCTCATGGATTGTCTATTCACGTTCGTGTTTACATAGTCTTCCACATCTAAATCAAGAATATCGGTTATTTTTGTTGGAGTTGGAAATCTTTGGGATCCTTATTTCACACATACGTCCACTTAGGAAAGAAGTTTATCCAACACAGTCACGCGGTTAGGGGGCCTCCCAGGGGTAGATGAGCGGGCGGAGATCGGGCGCCAAACCCATGGGTTGGGCTTTTATTTAAGTGTATGGTTGGAATTAAGAGGTTTTAGATTTTTAGCCCGTTTTGGGGCATATATATTTTGCTCGATTTTATCATGTATAAGCAAATCTCTTCACCTAAACTTGGGGTAACCTGAAATCTCGTGCGATTCAATTTTCTGATTCTGGATCGTCATTCGGTTTCGATAAATCCTTCAATTTTTTTTTATTATTTATGTTAAACGCAACGTAGTGCTAAAGCTCGCTGAAGTGCAATTAAATCTTAAAATTTTAAGACAATACAATCGAGTCCTAAAACCAAACAAAGTGTTATCTAGTCCCTCCGTTAACTCTGTCGGATTTGGTTAATGAAAAATTTTGACGTAGTATTTGTAAATGTCGTTTTACAAATAAAAGGGAAAAAAGAAAGGGTCCAAAAAATTTAAAAAAATGATAATAAGTTAAAGAAGAAGGAAAAATAATGATAATTGACAAGGGGGTTGAAAAAAAAAAGAAAGGCCGTCTACTTTTCCGACGGCAACCCTCACAGAGGTCGGGGTGAGCAAGCGAGGGTTGGGCACCCTCTTCTAGATTTGGGCGAGAAATCGAAGCCTCTCACCTAATCGTTGGGTGGTCTTTTCACCACTTGCCACTACCACGAAGGTCGGCTACACTTGACCCGATCGGAGCGAGGCCGCGCAGCCTATGCCTATGGTTGCGGAGGACCATCAGCATTCTTAGTCCCCTTTTTAATTTAAACTTTATAATCTATTTTAATTAAGGTTCGGGAAAAAAACGTTTGGGATAAAACGATATTATTTCGGGCATTGATACACTACTTAGTTAACATTAGCAAAGAGGGATACCAATAACTAGAGCTTTGCTTACATTTTTATTAACTAAATTGGATTTAGTTAGCATAAGGATCTAATTGCACCACTTCAAAAAGTTTTAAGACTCCATTGTACTAAGAGAAAGTGTTAAGGCTAGATTTTACTTTTGTAACAGATTTTTATACTTATCCCTCATGTTTTGGAACAAAAGGTTGTTGCATTTCTGAAATGTGCTTATTATCTTAATTTACCAACCAAGGTAGGATTTCCTTATTATAAACCTTATGTCATACAAGGCGAAAATGACAAAGAGTTTAACTGGGAACCAAGGTATTACTTTAAATCTTGGCCTACCTAAACTAACCTTGGAACATTAATTATCTCGAATTCCTCACAGAATGAGTGAAAAAAAAAAAAAAAAGCCAACCTGTCATCAATTTTCTACCTAAGTTTCAGTAAGATATAAAATATTTCGACTAAAAGTCGTGGGGTTCACGAACTATTTTCACATTGGATCGAATCATTACAAAAAGGGGTCAATGTCTCATTCTCATCAATGATCCTCAGCAGCTTCCTCGTTGCTATGGCAATCTTGACTGGTCAACTATTCTGGTTCTGGCGAGTTTCAAACTCATGACAGCCCGACACTAACCTGTTTTGATTAAGATTTATATAGTTAATCACCGGCAGGGCCTCCACAATCTCGAGGACGCAGACCTTTGCTTCAAGCTAGACAATTACATATGTTCTCTCCCTAATTGTTTTCTTTTGTTATGATAACTTCCGTTGACCTCCGAAATCAATTTTTAAGAAAACTATAGACTAATGTCCCGAAAGTAGTGCAATCCTCCTATAAATACCACATGCTGTGAAGTTCATGAAGAACCCAAACCAAGATCACGACACACATTTGCGAGATCTTTCCCTTGCCCCCCTCTCCTCCCTCTCTCTTCCCCATCTGATTAGTCCTTCAGTCATGGCTTCCCGGACAGCCCTGAAAATCTGCTTCCTTCTCTTCATTTGCGCGACCGTGTCGGGATCTGCCTCTGCACTGCAGCTGCCCGGCCAAGATTACTACGCGAGGAGGTGCCCGAAAGCGCTTGAGACCATCTCAGGCGTCGTGCAGTCGGCGGTGGCCAGCGAGGCTCGCATGGGTGCATCGCTGCTCCGCCTTCACTTCCACGATTGCTTTGTCAATGCAAGTCTCTTCCGCTTTCTCGCTCAGTTCTGTGTTTTTTTTTTTTTTTGGCCCCCGCTTCACGTCCATCTTCATCATGCCGTGCATGTTTTTTCATGTTCCTTTACGTGCAAGCTCTCGCTACATTCCCAATCCACTCATGAATTATTCCTTTAACATTTTCTTCGATTGATCGATCGTCGCACGTCTGCTCAACTCGCCGCTATTTGGAAAAAAGAAAACAGTTTTCACGTCGATGTTGTAAATCAAATATTTTTCCTTTTGTTTTTGCTTCCATTCCATAATATCACGTTGGTTATATAATTCCATACATGCCACATACATTAGTGCGTACAACACGTTTGGTAGAAAAAATATGTCATGAAAGAAATGTGACCAACATTTTGGAGATTCGGAACTTTAAGGAATTTCGCAACAAGTGAGATATACATGGGCCAATGATTCCATTAAATTAAGAAAGAACGACAATGAGCCGATCATAGCACACCATTAGACGACCTGCCAACATGGTGTCTTTAACTCTCTGTTTTTTTTTTCTATTCGAACAAATGAAACGTCTCTCTCTTAACATTCTCTTCCCGATTGGTCGTCAAAAAGACAAAAAGACAAAAACAATATTTTGTTTCCTCATTAGTACGATGTTTAGATCTTGTAAAAGCCAACTAGACGAAATATTTTATGGTTATTTTTTCATAAATTTTTTTGACAGGGATGCGATGCATCGGTTCTGCTAGATGACACCGCGAACTTCACCGGGGAGAAGACGGCGTTTCCCAATGCAAACTCCCCGAGGGGATTCAATGTGATCGACACCATCAAGTCGAAAGTGGAGAAATTGTGCCCCGGAATCGTCTCGTGCGCCGACATCTTAGCCGTTGTTGCTAGGGACTCCGTTGTCGAAGTAAGCACCCAACCCTCGAGATTGCTAGGGACATAGTTTTATTATTGATCCCTAACATAATAATCTTTGGAATCGATACGAACAAACGATGAGTTCCTAAAACTTATGTGGATTCACTGAATTTGATCTTCAGTTGGGTGGCCGGGGTTGGCAAGTTCAGCTAGGAAGAAGGGATTCGACCACGGCGAGCCTGAACGCTGCTAATACCAACCTTCCAGCTCCAACTCTTAATCTCAGCGGCCTCATCACCTCTTTCTCTAACAAAGGCTTCACTGCCCAAGAAATGGTGGCGCTCTCAGGATCCCACACCATAGGCCAGGCCAGGTGCGTGACGTTCCGGGCCCGGCTCTATAATGAGAACGACATAAGCTCGTCATTCGCCACGTCTTTAAAGGCCAATTGCCCCAGCTCCGGAGGCGACAACAACCTCTCCCCTCTCGATGTTAGGAGCCCGACGGCCTTCGACAATGACTACTTCAGCAACCTGGTGAGCCAGAAGGGCCTGCTCCATTCAGATCAGCAGCTGTTCAGTGGTGGTTCGACGAACGCTCAAGTGACCGCCTACAGCAATAACGCGGGCTATTTCATGAATGATTTTGCCAAGGCCATGGTCAAGATGGGTGGCCTTAGCCCTCTCACTGGGTCTAGCGGTCAGATCAGGACGAACTGCAGAAGAATCAATTGATTTTAATCCTGGCTACTGCTCTTTCCATGATGCGTTTATTTTTATTTTATTTTTCCCTTTCTTTAACCTTTTTATTCTCATAACCTTTCGAGACGACTGAGAATTAAGTGCAATAATAACTTGTTGCTATTGGGTGTGTGATCATAACTTTGTTTCTAGTCAACTTTCATGGGGCGTGATGATAATCATGATAATTTGATTATGTTATGAGATTGGATTATGTTTATATGATGTGATGGGTTACATTCTCTTTTCGAAAGAAACTTGGCGCCCATCATGAATTTGATGATGTCAATGTCGGACGCTATATGATGATTCATCTTAAAGCATCTAAGCTCCTGGAATCACGAGGCTTGACCATTCATTGTGACTATTCTTTAACAAATTACAGAGTGGTGGCTTAGAAAAGAACGAATCCGCGGGCATTGCAGATAAAAAAAAAAAAAAGGCAGCATATAAATTGCGAAATCGTTTCGGTTGGATCGATGAACATTGGATCAAATGGTTGATTTTTGTCGGCCGGCCGCCAGATTGTGGATCGACACTTTCACCATGCCGAAGGCCATGGCAAGGTAGAAGTAGCCTTACAAGGGTCATGTCGATGAGCTGTCTTTTCTTAAGCAACCATTTGGTTTTCAATCCATGCGGACAAGATCCAATTGAAGTTGGGTTGGCGAATAATCGTGATTAATCCTAAGTTTATTGCTTTCATTGAGTGCGGTATTTAGGACGAGTGGATGAAGGGCTCGTGTCGTGCGTTTTCATCGCAAACGTAATTCGTATCGGTCCGTGATACACGAAAGCATCACACGAAGTTGGGAGCAAGCGGTCTTCAAGGCCTTTTCGGACTTAGAGCAGACCCGATCATGGATCTGGCGGCCGGCTCGCGTTGACCTGATGCACGATCCAAAAGTGTAAATGGACGTGCTTTGAGAAATCGTCACCTGAAAAAGGCTCGGCCAGCTCTCAGCAGCCAAAAGTACAAGAAACGTCAACGTAGGAAGAGTCGGAGAAACTCGAATCCACGTTTGGAAAGTCGCTGAATTTTCCTTTATTTGTTTTAATGAATCAGCTGGCTCAGTGGAAGATCCGATTTGGTTTCTTTTCGAGAATCCCGCAGCCACTTTGATAAATGTCGAACTTTGTTAGTGGGTTTTTATTTTTGGTCTGTCTTATATCTAACTTTTTCTTTTCTTTTTTTTACTTTTGCATTATCTCTTTATAGAGTAAAGAAATCGAACCCTGCACTTACGATACTTGCGAAAAAGCGTTAAAACATATGTTCATTTTAGTCGCACTTTTTGAGTATAAAATAGTTGCAGAGTGTTGACCCAATGTCGATCGAACCGTCTTTGTTCTTCTTTCTTTCTTTTATAGAAATAAAATAAAATAAAATAAAATAAAGATCCTTCAACCCATAATTCATGAAACTGGTAAGGTTATATTTATCATTTTTGGGTTTATCCAAGTGAAAGAAATTTAGCAGATTTGACAGGCCGCGATATCAGCACAAGTTTGACATATTCACTGGTTCATATAAGCTCTCCACTCTATTAGGCCATATACCACATTACGGCCTTTGCCAATAGTAGAAGTAAATAAGCCACTTTCAAAAGCATTCGCCACAAGATCAAATTGAGCTCAAACAAATACATTACAGCTACCTACCAATCCCTATGTGATCTATCTTCATTATGCCTACCTTGACCGTCTCATTTCATTTCTTCCGTCCAAAGTAGACACCAGATTGGATCCACTCCAGCAACAGCAACAAGCAAATGCGCCACAGACGCGAGAATCTTGATGGAACAGCCCGTTCTTTCCAAGGACCAGGCACAAGATTAAACTGACAAAAGCAACAAAACAAGTTAAAACATAAACATCAGATGCCAAAAAAGAATAGTCATGACACGATTTAGCACGTATAAACCATCAAATATTAAAACTAACCAACACATGCAACGTGGACTGACTTCTCTCTGATGGTTCACTATACCACATGCAAGAAGCACTTGCAACATAATGAGATGTAAGGCAATAAATCTTACCCCTTCAAACATAAGTGATGCTCTAATTAAACCTATCGTGCTCAAAAGTGGCATTTTATCACACAGGGCAACCTGTGGCAGTCATATAGCAAAGTCATGCTAGAGAAAAGAGAAGCAATGGAATTTAAAGAGCACGAACTAAAATAAACCAATAAATAATACTTTGTATATCCAGAGCATCCAAAAACTGCAATTCAAGATTGCGTAATCCAGATAGAAGTCAAATATGATAATCATCTAGGAAGATTCACAATGTCCACAAAAGTCGATCAACTGCTAAAAATGCAACAACATAATTGGGTTGAATTGACTTCTGGATTTCAGCCATCCTCTAGCGTAGAAAATCGACATTGTTGGCCTTTAGAATGAAGTGGTCTCTGCTGCTCAAAAGGATATTGTGCTGCATTTCCTTGGAAATAAATGCATGGAGAATGAATTACACCCCTAACTATTACATAATAAGCAACTCTCACGTTGATTTTTTAATATCAATAGTTGAAGCCGATAAAGTGGAAGAATCGTAGACGCGCTCTACTGCCATCACTTAGAACAGCAACAGAATACCTTAGAGAAGGAAGGTACAAGGGAAAAGAGGCAATACTTGTAATGGGAAATGATGCCTCATAACCCCAACGACATACTTCATTGCTTCTTCATATGCTACACGAAACCCATGTCCGAGATAGACCTCAAGCTTATTGGCAACCTAATAAATAACAGAAGTGAGATCCAGAAGGATAAATGTGAGGTAAATTGACTTTTGGAATCTTAGCCCACTAGTGTAGGAAATCGACATGGTTGGCCTTCAAATGAAATGGTTATGCTCTGCTGCTCAAAAGGATATTGTGTTGCGTTTCCTTGGAAGTAAATGCATGGAGAATGAATTACACCCAAACTATTACATATAAGCATCTCTCACTTTGGCCGATAACTCTCTACAGCCATAGCTTAGAACAGCAACAGAACACCTTAGAGAAGAAGGGAAAAGAAGGCAATACTTGTTCTGAGAGAGGCATAACGTTGCCACCATACTTCATCATTTCTCCCTTCGCTACATCAAACCAATCTCCGAGAGAGACCTCAAGCTTATTAACAACCTAATAAATAACAGGAAGGATACATGTTGAGTCCAGTTAAAAGGGATGCAAAAGGATATAGCAAACGGACTAGTGCGGACATAAAAGTTGGTCTAAACCAGACACCACATAAGTTATAGCGATCAAAACAGGAAACGGATTGCAGAAAAACTTGCTTTGAAACATGACAAAAAATTGCTATATGATGAATCAAAAGAGCATTTAATGTACACTGAAGACATTCACTTCCATGACAAAAATTTGCCAAAAAATATGTCAAGCTACTCTTCTCCTCAGGTATAACATGGTCGATATTCAGGTGCTTCTTGAGAAGGAAACCCGACAAGAAGTGAATTAGAATTACAGCACTAAGCTAGGAAATCTATGGACAAGAAGGTAAGATATTGTGATGGCAGTTCTAGTATCACACAACCTATTAAAAACCATTATCAACCACTAATTCGTCAATGCTTGTGGGTGTCGCCAAGCTTATTGCTTGGGGGAGGAACACTGAGCCAATGAAGCCACGGACTACGATAAACATTCAAAAAAGGACACACCTTCGGATTCCGCTTGAGCGATTCAAGGGTACCAAGAGGGCACGCATGCGATTCTACCACCTGCACTCAAACAGAAACCCCATTCCTCAAGGTTCGTTCTGAAGTATAAAACTTTGCACAAACCAAGCAAAACCATCAATTAGCGTGAAGAAAAGCCTCAATTACATTTTGTTCCACGCGAGTGATGCACAGGGTTCTTTCTTCTTCTCTACATAATTCCTGCAAACAAAAGCCATATCATTGAATTTACGGCGTGAAAAACGGATACTTTGCACAGATTATACCCGGATTATACTAGGATTCCATGAATCCGATTCTCTTTCGCCTCATTTTGTGGGGGACCAAACAGATCATCAAGCCCAAACGCAAGAACTTAACTTTCCAAGTCTCATTTCAATTTCCCTTGCTTTTCCTTCCCAAAATCCAAAATTTAGAGCTCACAACACTCACCTGAGAGTTAGGTTTCGTCCGGACCAAGTACAAGCAGCACTCGCCGTCCTCGGGCACGCACGTGAAGAGCAACACGCGTTGCTCGGGTGGCGTCCTCCTGCGACCGAATCCCTCGCCGTCGCCGCCATTCTCCCTCCGGTCATCGGAGCTCTCTCTCAGACTCTCCGCATTGAGCGTCGGATCCTCGAGGTAGGTATTGGGCTTGGGCTCGGGCGCACGAGAGCAGTAAGCGGCAGCGGAACCAGTCGCGAGGCAGCTGGTAGAGAGAGGGAATTTGGTGATTTGGTGGGAAAAACGAAAGTGAGACGTGGGTGGGAGGTTCTGGCAGTAGAAGAAGCGAGGCGAGAGAGGGCGGGATTTTTTTTTTCCAAAATAGGCTTAATTTGTTTTAACGAAAATAGGTAAAAATAAATTTACCATTTTAGGTGATGCTCGGCAGTAGGAATGATTGGAGAGCAAGGCCCGCCCGGTAGTCCAACTGCCGAGCGGGCCTGCCCCGCACTTCAGCCGAATGATTTTAATTAATTATTTTACCAATTTTATTTTAACAATAATGTTAATTAATTACAAAACTACTGAAATTATTTATTAATTATATATCTTAATAATTTTTGTAATTTTATTTCATATATCTTATCAATTTTATTTTATGACTAATTTTAAGTAATTACAAAAATACAAAACTATTTATTAATTATATATCTTAATAACTTTTAAAATTTTATTTCATATATCTTACCTATTTTATTTTATGAATAATTTTAAGTAATTACAAAAATACAAAATTATTTATTAATTATATATCTTAATAACTTTTTAAATTTTATTTCATATATCTTATCAATTTTATTTTAATGAATAGTTTTAATTAATTAAAAAAATAAAAAAAATTATTTATTAACTATATATCATAATAATTGTTTAAATTTTATTGGTTTAACTATATATCTTAATAAATTTTTTAATTTTATTGGTTTAATTATATATCTTAATAAATTTTCTAATTTTATTTCATATATCTTACCAATTTTATCTTATGAATTATTTTAATTAATTACAAAAATTTAAAATAATTTATTAACTATATATCTTAATAAATTTTATAAATTTATTGGTTTAATTATATATTTTATAACTTTTTAATTTTATTTCCTATATTTTTTATTAATTATATATGTTAATAACTTTTTTTAATTTTATTTCTTATATCTTACCAATTTTATTTTATGAATAATTTTAATGAATAACAAAAATACAAAATTATTTATTAACTATATATCTTAATAACTTTTTTTAAATTTTATTGGTTTAATTATATATCTTAATAAATTTTTTAATTTTATTTCGTATATCTTATCAATTTTATTTTATAAATAATTTTAATTAATTACCAAAACGCAAAATTATTTATTAACTATATATCTTAATAAATTTTTTAAATTTTCTTGGTTTAATTATATATCTTAATAAAAATTTTAATTTTGTTTCATATATCTTATCAATTTCGTAAAAAAAACGACATTTAAAAAAAAAAGGGCTTGGCTTAGCAGCTGGGCCTCATTCAGCCCAACTGCTGAGCGAGCCAGCTCGGCAGTTGAACTGCAAAGCAACAGCTAAAATGGTAAAAAAAAATTTTACCTCTTTTAGTAAAAAAAATTTTAAGCCTATTTTGGAAAAAAAAAAAAACCACCAATCAGGAACTGCCCAGTTGTGCAATGTCTCAGATACGTTGACTTTTCCTTTGCTTTTCTTTTCTTTTCTTTTCTTTTCTTTTGGGGTACATTGGATATCAGAAGGCAGAGAGACAAAGTTTCTGGCTTTACGTGCTTGGCATGAATGTGATTCAAAAAGCTTGAAGAAGAACGCCAAGCCAACCCTTCATCAACTTTCTAAATGGCTGCCTGCCAAGCCGTCGCGGGCAACTATTAAGATATTTATTTATGTGGAGAAGCACATCATCTCAATATTATATATGTTCTCTATGCATGAAAGAAATTGATCGCTAATCGATCAAGTGATAGTGTGTCGTGACAATTTACGGTATTTATTTTTGAGTATTAAGTCATCTCGACTCTGACTTAATATTCAACTCTGGATGTACGTGTGAGGTGAATAGTCCTTACCCTTAGAGGCAGTTTGTTACGAAAAAACACAAAGCCAACCCGCATTTTGAAAACATAAACCGAAGGACAACATGCATTGAAGTAGGTAGTGCTACGTTCGTATATAAGAAAAAGACTCTTTGGAGCTAAATCTGTATTTTGTTACTTATGTGATAGATTGAATCTACTCACTCTATGCAATTTCACCTACATGGATACTCGCTAAAAGTATACAAGTAGAGATAAGCACTAGTCCTAGGTAGATCTTGGAACCGGACCGAACCGGTCCTACTCGGCAAGTTCTCATCTAGTTCTCGATTTCAAATCAACGATTCCTGTCCATGGTGCGGAACCAGATGGAACCGGAGAATTGGTCCCTAACAGCCCTAATTCTCTATTTTTGCTCTTGCACTTAAAATTTTTATTGTTTAGGTTAATACCACAAAAAATTTTAAACTTGTACACCTATGATAACCCCAACCTGGTACACCCGAGATAAATATATCTCTATTTTTTTACCACAAAACAACTCCAAAGTCATACGCCTATGACAAATTTACCCAAACTAATTTTTTGACAACGAAAAATCCCATACCGATACTCTTATGATAAATTCATTCTAAACTATGACCACAAAATATCCTAAATTGATAAAGTTGTGACAAATTTACTCTCATTCATTGTTCATTGAATTGGTCGAGTACCAAGGATATCCCAAAACGATAAACTTGACAAGCATAGGGTAAAAACCAAATAGGTACACCTGTCGATTGCAAGTGTCATCTAACTCGGCAATTTGACAATGAAATGTAACGAAAATTAATGGGGATAAAATTTTCACAAGTATACCGATTTAGGGTTTTTCATAATCAAAAAATTAGTTAATTTGTCATAGGTTTTAGCGGTTGGCCATTTTTTATGGTTAAAAAATTAATTTGAGATAAATTCGTCATACGTGTACCAGTTGAGGATTTTTTATGGTTAAAAAATTAATTTGGGACAAAATTGTCAAGGATGTACCAGTTTAAAGTTTTTTGTAGTATTAACTCTATTATCTATTTAATTTTATAAGTTCATCTTTTTATGGATATTTACTTTTGACGGAAGGGGATTTTTATTGTCACTTTAATTATCATTTTGCTTGCCTGGTGGATGAATTGGACACTTTCCGATTATTTATTATGTTTGTTTGCTTTGTACTGGTAATTACTTCTCAATGTTTTGTTGTTCTATTTTTTCTACGTAACTGCTATTTGTCTCGGTTGTAAAACGGGGATGTTTTATTTCTCACGATTTATTATAAAGGAAAAAGTTTGTCCTTTTGAGTAATTATAAAAAGAAAAATTTGCCGGTTCCCAGGTAGACCTTGATGCTGGACTAGATCGACAGGTTAGGTTCTATATTGGTTCCAAAGTCTACAAGGTGCTTATCAGATTTCAAAAATTGATAATCGATCCCGACAAGACAGGTTCCAAACCTCACACTGTTGGATTGCGCTCAAATTTTGTGGATAGTATGGTAAGCCATTATTTCTTGAATTCGTACAGTGGAGATGGTGAAATAAATTTTGAAAGTATGTCTTTGAGGGAGAAAATCGGCTTGTTTGTACTGCTATAGAGTCCAACGCGTGATCGCACGAAAAAGTTGAGTACGCATTCGCTCTAAGTAGGAATGCAAAATTTTGAGGAAACCTCTGCGGCACCTAGTTCACAATCCATGACGTTGTTGTTCGACAATCGACACCTCTTGCCATTCCCAGCCAGCTCATCGTCATCATGAATCTTCCTTGCGTTCTCCTCGCCTTTGGTTGTCGTTTGAGTCGGTAATCCAATTCAGGTAATTGCCTAAGTTATGTTCGATTACATATATTCAATTGCCTAAATTATTTTTATTCCAATGCAATACGATTTGGTTTGAGATTTTAGGCGTTAGGAGCATGCAACATATAGAAGATATAATAATTGCATTACATTTAGTTTAGATTGCATTCATGCCTGTTTCCTTATTTAGAAATTGCATATATTACGTGCATTAGGAGTCGTATAGTAATTTGCATCTAGAATTAATCAAGGATATTATCTCTGCCCCATAATATCAAAATTTGATAAATGCATATGTTTGATAGATATTGATGATTCTTGAATGGTATTGCATAATTTCCATGGGCATAAAGGCTGATACTGCACTTCCATCAGACAGTCTGCGCTTTTATAATATATTCGTGCATGTTGCATACTTTAGGTCATGTTAATGCATGGTGTGTGTGTTTCCAAATTTAGAATTTCATGCTTCGGAAACTATATAGTAATTTAGGAAATTACCTAATTTAGATTAGGATTTAATATAGTTTATTCCCTAGTTTGGATTAGAGCTTGATGTACATTTAGGCAGTTTTCGTACTTTAACAAACAAAGAAAATCTCGAAAGTATATTATGCCTATTTCATATAAAATTAGGCATATTGCATCTCATTTTGTGATCATATGGTTTAGAGTCATATAGTTTATGTCATGTCACATTAATAATTGCATCTCAAGCGTCGCATATCGGTTGCGATCAATTTAATTAACATAATATGCATGTCATCCATGATTTCATGTTAGTTCATCAATGCAGCTTAGTTCAGAATTCACATAGTCATAGAACTTAATTAATTCATGCTTATTTTATAAAATGAGAAACCCGAAAAAGGAATTAATCTACATTGGATATAGGAATCATGTCTCGGTCATCCAGACATGGTTTGGTCTTTAATTAACAATTTTACAGAATACTTGAAGTATTAGACATAATGGAGCTTTTTGCTTGCTTAGTGCATCAAAGTTCTTCAAACCCTTTTGCAATTTATTTCTCATTTTGATTGTTGAGTGTTAAATTTTTACTTGCTTACCCGCATGATCACCAAGAACATTGTAGTGGCTTAATATTAAGATCAGTCAAGACTGCTTGCAAAATATTTTTGAAATAAGAGAAAAGGTACCGAAAGAGCTCTAGCGTAACCTAATTATCGTATCCATGAATCTCTAGTTCACAATCGACTTATAATATATATTAGTGGCAACTCTTAAATGAATTAAACTACATATTTAGGCTTAGAAGAGTCTGCATTAAGTATTTGCTTAGAAATTCATTAGCTTTCCTTTGGGCTCACCTTTGAGAAGGTCTCGACAGTACTAGCTAGGCTTAGACAATCGCGGACACATTTCTGCAATCCTAATTTCAATTTAAGCTCAAGTTGGAGTCCAATTTTCCAAGTACAATAAAAGAAATGAAGTGATTCCACTGTTAATACATCATATTAGTTAGAATATACACTCAATTTAGGCTCATGACCTAAGTATGAGGCTCAAACTTGATTTGATGCTCAATCTATCAACGAAGCACGGACATGTCGAAAGCGTGCCCGATGTCCGACACATGGTCAATGCTAGCGACATGCAAGTCGATAAGGAAGGAGGGTGGAGAAAGCGTGGATCTAGAGGGCGAGATTGGGGGGAGTCGAATTCGAGGATCGAGAGAGAACCGGAGATGCGAATTGACGAGAACTAGAAGTAGCCGCCGGGGTCGAGGCTGCTGTTGTTGTTGAGGTGGAAGCTAAAGGGGAAGGAGAGAGGTATCCGAAAGAGACCTCTTCGATTTGGGTCTTCGGGAATTGAGGCCACCATTGCTGTTGTCCCTCTTGTCATATGAAAGAGAGGGTTTTTGTGACATCCTGCGGAGGGTTGTGCACACTCTTCGACCCACATTGCTTAAGAAGAGGGTCTTGAGCTAGCTTATATGGTATAGACCCCCTAAACTTGTGAGACGCTTTTTCCGGGGGTTGTATGGGTGGCCATTGGAGGAACAAAATCGTGAAGACCGTATGTCCAAAGCGGACAATATCTTACGAGTGGTGGGCCCAGGTCATTCGGTTGGTATCGAGCCGACTCCGATAACGTGTGGGCCACGATTGGCGCTCGCTAGTGCTGCTAAGGACACGATTCAGTTGGTATCGGAGCCGACTCGGGATAACGTGTGGGCCGCAGGTTGGCGCTCGGCGGTATGCTGTGAGGATACAGCGAGGACGTTGTACCGTTGAGGGGAGAGAGTATGTGACATCCTGCGGAGGTGGTGTGCACACTCTTCGTCCCACATTGCTTAAGGAGAGGGTCTTGGGCTAGCTTATATGATTTAGGTCTCCCTTAACTTGTGAGACGCGATTTATAAGGGTTGTACGGGCAACTCTCGGAGGAACCCTTAACTTGTGAGACGCGATTTATAGGGGTTGTACGGGCGACTCTCGGAGGAACAAAATCGTAAAGACTGTATGTCCAAAGTGGACAATATCTTGCGAGTAGTGAGCCCAAGTAGGTCGTTATAGTTTTGCAGGTGCGCAAGTCGTCTTCGAAGAAGACAAAGATGATGACGATGGCAATGGTGGGTTATCAAAAAGGTTATTGGGGTTTGGTGGGTCGAAATGGCAACTGCCACTTGCCATAAGGAGGAAGGGGAGAGAGAGCTCAAGAATACAATGGTATAAAACCCTAACTTTGTCAAATTACAGGAGTGCCCAATACAAGTGGTTTAATTTTGTTTTGACTTTATTATGTGTTCTTCTTTTTTACGCTGGCTAGGGTCTAATTACGGGAGTGCCCATGCTAGGAAGTTTCTTATTTATTATGAGAGCTCTTTTTGTAAATCCTCTATTTTTACAAAAAGTCATTGAAATGATAATTTATTTTGTGTGTGCGCGCACACACACACATATATTTCGTATCTTAATGTGTCGAAATTCTCTATTTTTTTAGAAATAACGTATCAACGTGTCATATCGCATATCGGTGCCGGTGCTATTAATCAGGCTACTCGGATGAGTGACTTGATTTAGCTATATTATAATTTTGACAAAACTCGAGGATTTTTAGTTTGGTATGAGCAAAAGGAAGCAAAAAGTATCTAATTAAGAGAGGTGGGGCCACTTGTTCAAATGACCGGTAATATGATAGAATCTTGATCCTCGTTGATTTGGCGGGAAAATGATTGTCCTAAATATATTGCAATTGCGTTAATTTAGTCCTAAGGTTTTTTTTTTCTAATTGAGTCTTAAATCGTTTGCATTTATACCAACTCGGTCCATCCAATCAATTTTGGATGAAAATCACCGACATTAACGTCAACCATCCTATGTGATGCAATCGGCGTTAGCGTTAATAATTTTTAATATTATTTTAATATTTGTCAATTATCTATTTATTTTCTTTTTGCTTTTTTTATTTTCCTTTTTTCATTTTTTTTCTTCCCTTCGGTAGCCAAAAGTGAGGTTGACCAAGGCTCAACTCGACCCGGCGACAATAAGGTCAAGCCAGGCCAAGGGCAAGCAAGCCGACCATCGCCGAGCTAGTGAGGGCGAGGCTCCCCGGTGGCTAGCGATGGTAAGCCTCACTAGTGGCTCGGCGAGGTCGAGGCTCTTCCTCGTCGGCCCTCATTTCTTGTTGGAAAAATATTAAATAACATATAAAAATAACAATTGTAAGAAATATGTTGGAAAAGACGAGAAAAGTAAGAATAAATATCCGAGGCGTGCGAGCACTGTCTTTAAGGATAATTCCGCCCCACGGAGTACGAAACTCTATACGTAACGCTTCTAGCGACTATCTTCCCAGGATACAACGGACTTCTTCTATATTTCGCACTAAATATTAGAAGGAACAAAAACATCATTATGTATATAACCCAACTATAAAATGAAAGATATGTTGAGGAAATGAAAATTCTCTTTTTCAATCCAAAATCTAATAATTGTGGTTTGAAGTATAATTTATATGCGAAACAAAAGATAGAGCGGTTAAGAAAGCGTCATAAATCAATTGATAACTATTAATGAAAATGACTGTTGGAGGTTTTATGAAGATAAAATCAAACGTTACCAAACCGTTATGACACCATTAAAAAATTAATCATTGAAAATATTGATGGCTAATCATAGCTGTTATAATTTCTATCAAAATCATTTTAAAGGTATTTGAAAACTGTCGAAATATCCAACAATCCCTCATATATTTCAAAAAGTTTTGGAAAATCAAAAATAGAATAATGCTGATTTATTGGAGCGTAATACATCGGATCCGGTGCTTATTAGGTTATGAACTAGCCCTAGAAAGAATGAAAGATAATTTACAAAATCATTGGTGAAATATAAAACTTCTATGAACCAAAAATTTCTTTTTGTGAATTATGATTTTCACCAATCACATTGTACTCCCACATGGTTTATTGTACAATGCGATTTTGCGCAAATACACCATACGCATGCTTGGTTTATTCATAAGTGCTCTAGAGATTGTCACCAATAATTCTCGTAAGAGCGGCCCCACTCCACACCTATATAGGTGATTCCATCAAGTGTATTCTGCAGCTTAATACACTACCAATAACGGCTATGGAATTCATTACGAGCTTAGCTCAACCTCGTTTTCTTTGCCGTTTTGCACTATTCTCACCTTAGGATGGACATAAATTAAATAGTACATAACTAAATCAACAAGTGACTTGTAATCATCCATATGAACCTAATTCACGGGATCGCAATCACATAGGTTGGGTTACCATCACCGTTGATTTTCTTCAACTAGCTAATCCCATTCCCCTCGATGATTGGCCAAAATTGCTTATGACTTTACATAATCGATGGACACAATTCCATCTTTAAGGAACTACTTTACCACATCACGTCTTTATTGAACGTCTCTTTCTATCATTGAAAGTTTCACTCTTATTGCTGCTTCACAATAGTTATTGCCACTTGGCAACCACAATGCAGACACATAAGGTGTCGGTTTCATTCCCAAAGGAAAATATGCTAAGAAATTGCTCAATTACTCAGCTTCATTTTTAGATCCGAGTTTGAGAAACATTTTCCATTTTCCAAGAACTTGAGTACTCCTCAAATCACCTAGATAAATATTTTATCTTCCTTCTCCTACTAGAGTGTAGGAGGATAAAGCATTATGTTTTTACATGTATGCTTGGTAGCACCAGAGTCTACGATACATTTTTTCACATTTGCGACAATATAAGCTTGAGAAATGACTGCAACAATTTTCGTCATTAGAATCATCTGCTTCAACCAAGTTATCTTTTGGTTTAGCAGGATTGTCATTTCCCTCACAATTTGTTTGGTTGAATTCCAAACTACGAGTATCTCCACCAAAGGTGAACACTTATCAAATAGTGGATTTTGTCTCAGTCGAATCTAAAATTCAAGCTTCATTGTATCCTTTTAATACAATGGAAAATTCACTATGCATGATGTCTTAGTTTGTGGTTCCACAATATAAAATAAGCTCAAGAAAAGCTTACTTTTCATAATTCTAACAGCATATACTAGACCACATTCAGCAAACAAATGACACGACAAATATGAATGAAGAATATCCATGACTTATGCCTCTACCATCACGCATACTTTTAATGACTAAGTGACACCAGGACAATGCATGATCACATAAACAAGCTGCATCAAAGTTGTAAATCTCAATGGGCAAGGCCAATGTCTCACTTCTCGAAATCCTTCTATCTTTTCGGATTCAACAAGAAAAGTTGCATTTAATCCTATTTTCATATCTATACTGAAAGAAGTAGGGAGAAGCTGAAAGCATATAAAATATTGCTTTACTCAACAACGGCAATTGCTTTCTCGTCACCTGGAGTTAGCTCCTGTATGTTACAAAACGCTTCACAATCTTAATGCTCAAGTAGATTAACTCGATGACAGCCTTCGTAAGTACTATGTAGCCATTCAGAGTTGAAATTAAGCGACTGCACAAGCAATTCGGGAAGTCTTACAAATTGAACACAGTCACATAATTCCAATAACTTAGATTACCTAACTCAATTTCTTTCGAACAGTTGTTATGCAATTGTTTGCACGTCCTCTTGTACGCAAAGGGCAATGACACAAACAAGAACCAATCCCCTAAAAATTTGCGGAAACTTCATCAAACCACTGTATATTCACCACTATGCGGCCTTAAAAAATTAAACAGGATCACAATACTATAGAAGCAATTCAGAGCATGTACTGAAGTAACTCAATTATCTACCAATCAGATCACGACGATTCTTAACCATAGATCAGTTTTCTTACAATCAATTTTCTCAAGGAAAACGACATAGTTTCTTGCAAATCGGAATACTTCACAGTCATGGAAATAGAGTTCATTTCAAGCTTGCCATGAGAAAGAGGAGGAGCGCATACCTAATTCCAATCGACAGTATCGACGAACATGATGAGCTTACCATAGCTGATGAGAGCGACCCTTTCGATCTCTAAATGTCTCTTGAAAGGTGAAAATGTCCAATGAGAACATCCCACCAATTTGCGATACTCATCGTACAATATCTTTGATTCCTTGTTCAATTACAAAAGCGTTGGTAGCAGCAGCAATTCAAATTAAAACATTTCCACCAATGTTGAAAACATGACTTATAGTGAATTTTGTCTCGTCTGAATTCAAGATTCAGTTAACATCATTGTATCCTTCTAATGAATTTTGTCTCATCTGAATCCGAGATCTAGTTAACATCATTGTATCCTTCTAAAATAGCAAGAAATCCACTTTGTTAAAAGCCATAGTTTAATATTCACTTGGTTGTAAAATTACAAATCTGAAGTTTATATTTGACCTTCATATCTTTCTTTAACTTGTGTCATGCACTCCATATTAACACAGTAAACTTCCAAATGCTGCTAAAATGACAGGATTTACCAAGAACAGGTAGGAAAATTAAATCCTCCAACAGAATCAGAAACCAATAAAAAAGGACAGACAAACTTTTTAACATACCTTATGCTAGGCAACTATAAAGCCTCACCAGTCCCTGAGAAATTAAACACTTTCTACCACGATCGATTGCAGAACCTATACAAATTTTTCCTCTCACGTTTATACTTTGCTCCAAAGAAATAAACCAATGCATTTCTTGCAGAAGAGGAACATTGTTTTATTGCAATTGTGGGTCAATCTAAACCTAGGAGGTTCCATATATGTCGCCTGTGCTAATCGGTCTCGGCGGCGGAGCTTCAAGCGAGAGAAAACCACTTCAAACTCACCTAGCTGAAAAGTAAGGGAGAACAGAGCAGCCTGTGCCGGAACGGCCAGCCACCAAAGACAACATATAGGAGTCAGAGAAAACAAAGGATTTCTAAAAAAAACGAGAGAATTTTCTTTGTATAGTGAGCATCAGGTTCTCATTTTCAAAGAAATGCATCGCCTCCCCTTTTTCTGTGACCTCTCTATGTTGTGTGTACTCTCTTCGTCAACGTCCATGCTCTCCCCCCGTGAATGTCAACAAAGGAATCTATGTTATGTTTGTCTGGATATTTATATGTGTTTTTATTCCTGTTCAGAGATAGTATGCATGTGAATTATTGCTAAAGCTTTAGTGTTCTTGAATCAATGGTTAAATTTTGGCAAGACGATGGACTAAGAGGGAGAAAAAGGATAAATAAATAAAAAAGGGGGTGAAAGAAACATAGATGTCGAAGTCCCAAAGAACGATTTTACCTGAAACTTCATAACCTTACTGAAATGCCCCAAAGACCTTTTGTGCTCATGCTCGATAATGTCCCACAATAACTGTCCATGAATATGCGATACTGGTCCTTCACGATCTCCGAATCCTCATTCAATTCCAACAACGGTGGTAGCAATGCAATTCCAGGTTGAGAATCCATAAGGCTTTTATCCTTAAGATTGTTGAAAAAATATTAGATAACGTATAAAAATAACAATTGTAGGAAATACGTTGGAAAAGACGAGAAAAGTAAGAACAAATGTCCGAGGTGTGCAAGTACTGTCTTTAAGGATAATTTCATCCCTTAAAGTATGAAACTAGGTGCGTAAGGCTTCAGCGGCTATCCTCCCAAGATACAACGGACCTTCTTCTATATTCCGCACTAAATATTAGAAGGAACAGAAACAACGTTATGAGTATAACCCAAATGAAATATATGTTGAGGAAATGAAAATTATCTTTCTCAATCCAAAAGCCGATAATTATGGTTTGAAGTCTAATTTATATGCAAAACAAAAGATAAAGCGGTTAAGAAAACGTCATAAATCAATTAGTAACTATTAATGAAAATAACCGTCGGAGTTTTTATGAAGATAAAATCAAACGTTACAAAATGGTTATATGGCCGACATATGGCCGTTAGAAAACCGTTATGACACTATTAAAAAACTGACCATTGCAAATATTGATGGCTAATCATAGTGGTCATAATTTCTATCAAAATCATTTTAAAAGTATTTCAAAACTGCTGAAATATCCAACACTTCGGCCGATATTCGAGGTCCGGTGATTGACTAGAGGAAGAAGGGAATAAAAAGAAAAGAAAAACATAAATAAATAAACAAGTATTTGAAAAATGCTAAAATATTATTAAAAACTATCCATGTCGATACCGGCTGCACAATTTAGGATGGTGGCATGCATATTAGCGATTTCCGGCCATAATTAGTCGAATGGACTTATTTGGCATAAATACAAAAGGTTTATGATTGAATTGATACAATTACAATAGATTTAAGAATTTTTTTATTATTCTTCCTTGATTAGCCACGGTTATTTAAATACTTTCTTGCGGTCCTTCAACTGATTTAGTGAAAATATGGTATCAATTGAAACAATTTACAACCAGTGAATAAGGTTCTTCTGTCAAACAAAAGAGGAAAATAAAGAACAACTTACTTTGAGAGAGAGATTGGTCATGGGGCACGGATTTTCTAGATATCCCATTATACATCATTTTCAAACCCTAAGATAAATATTTTAGATGTTCCCACTATAGAAGATAGGTGGACTTGTAATAAATTAACGTCTTAATAATAAGATTAAGTCAACAATCTACCACCTAGCTAAACTATGCAATAATTACAATCTGTACGGAACTCGATTATATGAAGATTAGTGAATAGTTAGTCAAAACTTTTGGCACCCTAATGCTATTCCAAAGTGGTCTTTCTTTCCGTTTGTAGAAAGAAAGACAACCAGTCGGATATTTAATTACTTTCTTGCCGTCCTTCAAATGATTTAGTGAAAATATAGTATCAATTGAAATAATTTACAGCCAGATAATAAGGTTCTTCTGTCAATCAAAAGAGGAACAAAAGAGAGAGATTGATCATAGGGCATGGATATTCTAGATATCCCATTACACATCATTTTCAAACCCTAAGTTAAATATTTTAGATGTTCCCACTATAGAAGATAGGTGGACTTGTAATTAATTAACGTCTTAATAATAAGATTAAGTCAACAATCTGAGCCCTAGCCAAACTTTGCAATAATTACAATCTCTAGGGAACTTGATTTTATGAAGATTCGTGAATAGTTAGTCAAAACTTTTGCCACAACAGTGCTATTCCAAAGTTGTCTTTCTTTCCGTTTGTAGAACCTTAGACTGCATCTAATAGTCTAGATTTCTAGTTATGATAGGACTAAATAGAATAGAATAAGAAGTCCAAAGGTTTTGTCATATCATATCTATTGTTTGGTGAACTATAGATATAAAGTCGGATAAGTAGAGGCACAGACAAATGGTATCAACTCCATTGTGCTAAAACATCGAATGCATGAGCTTTGATGAGTGAGTTATTGTTGAGCGAGAGGTTTGCGCTATCTCGAATTCAGGCACGACATTGATCGAGTAGACCACGTAGAACTAGGGGTCTTGATTTGGAATCAAATCCTTTGAGAATGACCCGCTGGCCTTACTCGTTGTCTTGTCAAGTGAAAACAAGTACTGAAAAATAAAATTATTCAGCCTCTTTTTACGAGTTAAAGATACGATCTTGCAAGTTGTCCAAGAGAGCTACCTTAAAAATCGATGATTAACCTTGAGTTCTTTATAACATATCCAGATCACTTTCGAATGTTGGAAAGGTTTGAACGATTAAAGAATGAGGGACACGTTCTCATATCACGCTAAACAATCGATTAAAGAATAAGGTCGTAGAGATACTCGACTTAGAGGCCAAAGACCCCACCTAGCATCGTTGGAGAGGCGGCCCGGCACGAGAGGAGAACCAAGTAGTTGTGAAAAAACCTAGTTCTCCTCATATATGCTCTCTTGATAAATCCTATCCGAGTCTATCCCACCTCTCCTCCGAGATTATTTTATTTGGGTTATATTCCCTTTTATTCTATCATAGAGAGCTACCAAATACATGATAGAATAAAACATAACTTATTCTGATTTTTATCCCAATGACCAAACGTAGTTTTAATATCCACGCCACGAACATTTCCATTGATAGTAGTGATCACAGTAATTGTCTTTAATTTTTTTGAAATGATCTTTAGCTATATCACCATCGATTGATAAACTTGATAACTAAGTGATGTAGCGAACTATCCATATCTATTTTTAACCCAAAAAAAAAATACCCCTATGTTTAAATATTCACATGCAATCTGTCACATCATTTGATGTGTCAACTTTCGATACATCCAGCATTACTCGATTTGTTTATTACCAAACCACTGCTTGTTTCCATTGGCTAGTAATGAGAAAATTTTAAAACTTACTCGGTTGAGAGATGCACTATGCTAGCTTAATTTTTTTATTGTTAGCAAATTTAAGGATGAGTCTTTTGAGTCCCTAGAAAGTCATCGCTTGTTAGTTATATTTATTTTTTTATGTGCGTGAAGTGTGATTCTCAAGAAATATTTGTGTCCTCCGGAATATATATGTTGCAACTTTTCAAAAGCTCGTGGAGGTGCAATGGAATCCTCAAATTTTCAGATAAAGCAATCTAACTCCTAAGATTTTTAAATAATGCAATTAAGTTCTAAATTAAATAAAATTGGTACATTCAATTCCCACCACTAGCTCCGTCCAGCTTGATTAACGACCTAATATATTTTAATGTCTTGACGACATGAAGTGCCTAAAAAGAAAATGATAATAAATAAAATAAATGACAAAAATTGAAAAGGAAAAAGAAAAGATAAAAAGAAAAGGGGTGCCTACTTCGCCAAGCAAGGGTTGCCGACCCTCGATCGAGGTGAGGGAGGGTGAGCACGTGAGGCCGGCTAATCCACACCTACATCGAGGTGAGGGCCCAAAGCCTCTCGCCTCGTCACATAGTGGTGGCATCACCACTTGGCACCTCCACAAGGGTCGGCCACGCTCGCCCAGATTTGAGTGAGGAATCATAGCCTTGCATAGGTTGGGACCACATTTGGCATTTTTAACCCTTTTTTACTTTTTAATCTATTTTAATCAAGGTTTGAGAAAAAGAAAAAAAAAGAAGATAAGTTTGGGCTAAAACCATATGGTTGTGAACATTGACACACAACTTAGTTAATGTTAATAGCCACGTAGGAGAGTGAAATTAATAACTAAAGTCATGTCAGCATGTCCTTTAACCAAATTGGATTGAGTTAGCGTGGGAATTCGATTGCACCAATTCAATAAATTTTAAGGCTTCATTGTTCTATCTGAAAGTTGTAGAAACTCTGTTTTTACTTTTATGACATTTTTTATAATTTTTTACGTGGCTTCCTGATTAATCCCATGTGTAATAGAAGGCAAAAATGATTAATATGGGCGACCTTACATATTAGGGGAAATATATGGGACTTCACATAATCAAGCAAGAAGTCTTCAGGAAAGATCTTGCTCTTGGCATACCAACTTTAACCTAGAAACATGAAATTATCCGGTACCTCTACGTTTTAGTAGAATACAAACACTCGACTTACGGTCAGTTCATTAACTCTAAGAACCAATTAAAAAAAATACCTAAAAAAATTGTCCCAAATTACTATAATTCTCCTATAAATACTACGTGCTGTGAAGAACCCTAAACAAGACACGACACACATTTGCGACATCTTTCCCTTGTCTCTCTCTTTCTCTCTTTCCCATCTGATTAGCCCCTACAGTCATGGCTTCCGGCGCAAACCTGAAAATCTACTTCGTCTTCTTCGTCTGCGCGATCGCGTCGAGATCTGCCTTGGCACAGTTGTCGGACGAAAACTACTACGCGCGAAGTTGCCCCGTAGCGCTCAAGACCATCGGATCTGTCGTGGCATTGGCGGTGGCCAACGAGTCTCGCATGGGGGCGTCCTTGCTCCGTCTTCATTTCCACGATTGCTTCGTCAATGCAAGTCTCTTCCACTTACTCGCTCCATTCTATCTTTTTCACTTTCGCGTCTAACTTCGTGCATGTTTTTGCATGTTCTTTTACATGCAAACTTTTACTTCATTCCAATCCATATAAAGATTACTCCTCCACATTTATTTTCGAAGGTTCGTCGCATGTCTGCTAAATTCACTGCCGATTGAAATTGGCCGACGTTATGGAGATTCGGATCTTTAAGGAATTTTGGAAACAGTGAGATATTATTTTAGTGTTTTTTGTCCATATCTTGTTCTGTTCTAGCAAATGCAATGTCCTTCTCTAACATTCCTTTCCGATCGCTCGTCAAAATAAATAAATAAAATTACTTTCTTACCTCATAGTTCATTATCTATATGATCCTTTCTGGTTCGTTAGATCTTGTAAACTCAAAAAGATGGAAGAGATCAATTTTTTTTACGGGGATGTGATGCATCGATTCTACTAGATGACACCGCAAACTTCACCGGGGAGAAGACAGCGTTTCCCAATGTGAACTCCGTGAGGGGATTTGACGTGATCGACACCATCAAGTCGAAACTAGAGAAGCCGTGCCCCGCGTCGTCTCTTGCGCCGACATCGTAGCCGTTGCTGCTCAAGTACTCCGTCGTTGTTGTAAGCACCAACCCTCGACATCTCTTGAAACTCACCAAGATACTATTAATTTCTTAAATGGGGTTAAAAGTACCAAAAAAATCCTAAACTTATTGTATTAGTGCCAATTCATAAAAAGCTTTTCAATTGTACTAATTTAATCTTAAACTTTTTATATTTGTGTCAATTAAACCCACCCGATCAATTTTGGCAACAAATAGCTCATGTGAACACCGGCCGTCCTATATGGTGTGACTAATGCCGACGTAGACATTTTTTTTAATAATATATTATTTAATAATTGATTTCTTTATATTTTTAATAAATTTTGTCTTTGTTCTTTCATTTCGGCCGACGAGGGCTCGCAATCCCTCACTAGATCTAGGCTATGGCTTTTGCAGCAACGCTCGTGGCCAAAATTAAAGAAAAAAATTATTTTACTTTTTCAAGAAATATTTGAAAATGTCCACGTCATGGCCGGTCACGCCACGTAAGTCGACCGACATCAACGTCGCTTATTTGGGTCAAAATTGATCCGATGGATTGAATGGCGAAAATGCAAAAGGTTTAGGATCAAATTAAAATAATTTAAAGATTTAACGCTGAATTGACATTAATATAATAAATTTAAGAATTTTTATTGTTGTGTTCCCCCCTAAACTTACGCGGTGTCAATTGATTTGACGTTCAGTTGGGTGGACCGAGTTGGCAAGTTCAGCTCGGAAGAAGAGATTCGACCACGGCGAGCCTAAACGCTGCTAATACCGACCTCCCAGCTCCAACTCTTAATCTCAGCGCCCTCATCGCTTCTTACTCTAACAAAGGCTTCACTGCCAAAGAAATGGTGACGCTCTCGGGAGCCCACACCATAGGCCAGGCCAGGTGCACGACTTTCCGGGCCCGGCTCTACAACGACAGCGACATAAGCCCGCCGTTCGCCGCGTCTTTAAAGACCAGATGCCCCAGCTCGGGAGGCGACAACAACCTCTCCCCTCTCGACGTCACGACCCCAACGTTCTTCGACAATGCCTACTTCAAAAACTTGTTGAGCCAGAAGGGCCTGCTCCATTCGGACCAGCAGCTGTTCAGTGGGGGTTCGACGGACGCCCAGGTGGCCGCCTACAGCATCGGCTTGGGTTCGTTCAGGAACGATTTTGCCGATGCCATGGTCAAGATGGGAGGCCTCAGCCCTCTCACCGGGTCTAGCGGCCAGATCAGGACGAATTGCAGAAAAGTCAACTGATTTCAATCCTGGCGTTTTCTGTGACGTTGTAAGATCCTGTAACATTTACATCGAATAATGGATTTCATCCTCTGTTGAAAGGAACTTGGGCTCGTCAGTTGAACACGACGTAGCGAGGAACCTAAGTGTCATTTCCTGTGTTAGCAAAGTTTTATCTTAAATAATGCCTCTTCTCGTAAGGAAGGCTCTCATGTATCTCTCACGCTTTTCGTATCGTCACGTGATAATTCGTCCAATTAATTAGGGAGCGGTAACTTAGAAAGCAACTAATCTCAGTGTGATGCCGATCGAATGAGTGTATCATCGTAATCAAGTTCTTGGCACTTCTATGCTCGATCTGTCGTTTCAACTTGGGATCAAGAGAGCAGGAAGATTTAACACGACCCGACTATATTTAGCCCGATGCTAAAAGTTCTCATTGGCGGACAACTATTATGACCTAATTTCCTATAAAATTCCCAACTTTAAGTTCAGTCTTAATGCTATCCCGAACCTATTTTTCGGAAGAAAAAGAAAATCCGTAGCTCCTTTAGGTCTAGTCCCAACTCATTCTATCTCAAACTTTACTTTGTCTAATAAAAGGTCACCAACTTTAACTCTAGTCTCGAGATTTACCCCAAACTTTTTTTTAGACTAGGGCTAATGGGGGCTTATTAGGGACTAGTATTTTTTTTTTTTGTCAAATATTAGGGACTAGAACTAAATTTGATGATTCTTTTTAAACAAAAAGGTACGGGAAAATTTTGGGACTATACCTAAAGTTAATGAATTTTTTAGACAAAAAAAAAAATTCGGGACAGATTTGGACAAAACCTAATGGTCGGAGTTTTTTTAGACCAAAAAAAAAAGTTCGGACAAAATCAAAATCGAACCTAAAATTCTGTATTCTTTTATAAAATTAGGCCTAACTATGATACCGGTCTTTCTACAATGTTGTGGCCTTTCGCATGGTAAAAGTGTTAGCCGTTGATTGACAATCGTTAGATGACTGTCTTTTAATCAGTAATGATTTAGTTTTCCAAGTACTAATTATACTTATTGTTTAAGAAATAATTGAGTTCAATCTCTAGAGTATTATAAGATCTAATTGAAGTCGCTACAAAATTTGTGGCGAAATATTTACTTGGGATCTAATCCTAGGTTTATTGCTTTAATTTAATGGGGGTATTAAGGACGCGGGGACAAAGGATTCCTGTCGCATGCATCTGCGTGGCAAACATAAGTCACGTCGATTCATACTCCATGAAAATTTAATCTCTCGTTCAGCAAAGAAACATCAATGGACATGCAACGAAAGTGACTTGATTCATTTGATATACGAATTATATCGTGTCATGTGCTCGCGCTTTGATGAACCCAAGCTTGGATGCAAGGGATCCGGGCACGGGCACTAGGATCCGGACCATGCATCGGTGGATTTAGGCTTGAGCGTGTGCGGACTTGGGCCTCGACCACGATGGACTCAAGCCTCAACCTTGGTGGATTCGGGCATAGGCACGGGGATCCGAGCATGAGCACCGAGTCTTCGAACTTAGCTTCAATGGACCCAAGCCCCGGCGGGGAGGACTCAACTCAAGCAAGGGCATTGGAATCCGGGACCTGAGCCAGACCTTGATGGGCTAGGGCGTGGTGCTCCGGGGTTCCGTGCCTCAACCTCAAGGAACATGGGTTCAGACGCAAGGATTCAGACACGTGATATGGGGAACCGAGCTGGAGCCTAGGGACCCGCGCATGGCCTTTGTGGACTAAAGGCCGAATTCCAGGGACCCTAGCTCGAGCGCCGAGGACTCTGATCACGGCTTATATGAACTCGGCCACAAGTGCTTGGGATCCGAGCACGGATACCGGAGTCCTGCGCTTGGCCTTTGCGGACCCAGGCCCGAGTATGTCACGGCATCGCACACAAGCACTAGGCCTTAGCGCCAACCTCAATGGATATGGGCACTGGCTTCGAGGACCTGGGCCCGAGCTCAATGGGTCCGAGTTCATCAAGAGCTAAAGCTTATTTTGGGTTCACGTTTGAGAACTACGCGTAGCATGCGAATTAATTGAAATATAGATCACTTAAAATGTTGCGTCTCGTCTCATGGAGATATCACATTTATTTTGTCAAGATTTGCCAAATTCAATTTAGTATGATTCCCGCCGCCATGGCGGGCGGCGCGTGATGCGATTCGCACAATCACGTGGGAGGAGGCTCCTGTGAAGAGAGGAAGAGGAAAGAAAATAAGCTGCGAGAGAGGGAGAGGGAGAGGGAGATGTCGATCACAAAAAAAAAAAAAAAAGGAGCCATAGGGAGAGAGGGAGTTTGGTGAGTTCAATTACGATTCACCATATTCAGTTAGGAAAAATTCAAATAACGGCCTAAAATACACTAAATTTTTCAAATAAAGATTTGAAGTAAACTTTATTTTTTTATTTTAAATTAACTCTTGAAAAGGCCTCGTTATTTCAAAAAAGGCCCCGACCAAATACATTCTCGTTTTTTACATTTTGTTTCTATTCTTTTTTTTTATTTTCTTTTTATTTTCTTTTATTTTCTTTTTATTTTCTTTTTTTCCTCCTGCCTCCTCGGGCCATCATCGGAGGTCAAGCAAGGGTAGCCCTCACCCTATGCGGGGCTCAAGCAAGGGCGACCCTTGCCCAACGCCGACGACGGCCGAGGAAGGAAAGAGGAAGAGGAAAACAGAAAAAATAATAATAAAGGACAAAAAAGGCCATTCTTGAAAGGTTTAATACTATGAAAAAATCCTCAAATTGGTGTATTTGTGACAAATTTACTCAAAATATTTTTTTTTATAAATCGAGATTTCCCACGTGCAATGAATTATTTCTCGGGGTGGTGGGGGTATGCTAACGCCACCGGGGTAAGTCCCCAAAACTCGATTTCGATATTTCTATATGCCAATGTCACCGAGTAAGTCCCCAAGACGCGATTTCGGGATTCGAACCCGAGATCTCATCGCTTAACTATTTAAGATTTAGGAAGCTCACCCAAATTGTCCAATGCCCCATTAGAACCCCAAACTATTTTTTTACCATAAAAAATTCAAACCGATATACTTGTGATAAATTTATTATAAAATATTTTTTTTACCACTAAAAAATTCTAAACTGATGTAACTATGATAAATTTACCCCAAAATAATTTTTTTTACCGTAAAAAATCTCAAACTGATATACATGTGACAAATTTATCCTATATTAATTTTCGTTAAATTGAATTAGTACCACGAAAAATCCAAATTGATATGCTTGCAACAAACATATAGTAACTTATACATCCAACAATTGTCACGTCTCATCAAATTCAAGAATTTAACATTAAAATTTAAAGAAAATTAATAGATGGTAAATTTGTCGCAAATCAGTATCAATTTTGGGGTAAATTTGTTATAAGTATACCAGTTTTAGAAAAATAATTTGAAATAAATTTATTATAGATGTATTAATTTAAAATTTTTGGTGGTGATAACCCTTCCAAAAAAAGGGCATGTCAGGTTATTGTTTGAATAAACTAAGGTAGAAATTTTTAGTGGGTGATGGCTAACGTATTTCTAGCTCAGGCGAACGTGGGCCCATTTAACACGTGGCGATCAACGAGTGGAGGGAACTTGACTTTGAAACGTTGACCTCTGAGATGCGACATGGAGACGCCGTCTCTCTCATTGTCCAAACAAGCTTTCGAGAAAACCGGGAGACAGACACAGCCCACTGGAACTGAACCCGCAAAACAGGAGGAAGAAGGGCGAACGCTTCCGCCCATGGAAGCGCCGCTCCTGATGCTTCGTCTTCTGCATTTATACCCCCACACGCTCAAAGCTCACGACTTCACCACCCATCGAAGCGACTTCACCACCCCATCGTCGTTTCCATCGGAGCTGAGAACCGAACGCGGAGGAGCAGCGACGACATGTCGAGAGCCCTCGGGGACGCCGTCGCCAGGAGAGCCGTATCGGCTCATCGTCAGTGGTGGGATCGCGTGACGCCGGCTCCCAAGGACCCGATCACCAGCGTCAGCGAGGCCTTCCTCGCCGACGCGAGCCCGAACAAGATCAATCTCGGAGTGGTACGCCGCGGTCCCCCCCCCTACCCCCCACTCACTTTGCTGCCTTCTGTACGGCTCGGTCGTGAAAATGCTCGCTTGGCAGCGATATTGATTTAGCGGTCGTGCGCGTTTTGATGGGCGGTTTTGTTGGGGAATGCAGGGTGCTTACAGGGACGAAGAAGGCAAGCCTGTGGTGCTTCGGTGCGTGAAGAATGCGGAGGCTAAAGTCGCGGGTAGCGAATTCCTGTGAGTTCTCGATTTTACCCCTTCTTGCGGTAAATGCCCGTGCTTTGTTTCTTGTTCTTAGTTGTGAAGTGATGAGAAGATACTTCCATGTTTGAGTGCTGGGATAAACAGCTAGTGGGGAAATGACTTGGTCGTTCAAAAGATGTGTTTACGTTACCGCCTTTTATGTTATGATCATTGAATAGGCCTATATAATCATATTCAGTACTTTAGTATTGTGCATATTGTAACAGTTATTATATCATTTCGTTAATGAGCCCATATATTTTGGTCTGTTGTGTTATTAATTAGTTCCAAAAGCACTGGCTGTGGGATTTATGCGTTGTTGCTTGGAACTTTGCCGTAGAAGAATGCAAATCGCGTAGTAAGCAGCTTTATGAGTAGGGAAACAACCATGAAAAAAATGAGGGATACCTTGCTAAGCTGCGAAGATTACCTAGTAAAAAGCGTGAAGTGTTCTATAGGGTCTCTTGAGATTAGCAGTGGATTAATAGCCTCGATCTGAATGTGCGATGAGGGATTTGCTAATTGACAGTGGCACCAATTTACAGAGGCAGTACCATGTCATTTAGGATGAGGTTTTATCTCATATTGATTGTGATGAGGAGTGTTGTTTATCTAGCTGACCGGAAAGGTTTCCATCTCCTGGTTTGATATCCTTGTCAGGGAGTCGATTTCTGCTTCGGCTAACTCTAGACTGGTTGAGGAGAGCTTAAAATTGGTCTATGGAAAAGATACAAATGTCATAGGAGAAGGAAGATTAGCTGGCGTTCAAACACTCTCGGGGACTGGTGCTTGTCGTCTCTTTGCAGAGTTTCAAAGGCGCTTCTATCCGAGATCAAAAATTTATTTCCCTGATCCAACTTGGTCGAAGTGAGGGCGGTTTATGACTTTTAAACCCGTCTGTGCATTCTTGATACAACTGATCATTGGCTTTCTCATTGTCTTGACTACCCCTAATTGTTTTTGACATGCGAAACAGCCACCATAGCATTTGGAAGGATGCTGAAGTTCCTCAGAGCACCTTCTCTTACTACGACCCTAAGTTGAAGGGGCTGAATTTTCCAGCACTTGTAGATGATATCAAGGTAAAAATTGTACCCTTAACAGTATTAACGTCTCATACAGCCCCATGATTTTCTGATTAATTTACAGAGAGGCGCTTTATCTTGCTGCCTCATAATTTCCTGCCTTGACTATAACTACCTGGACATTTTGTATGTGTGCAACTTCTATGGGGGCATTATTTTCTGATTTTGGTTTTTCTACCAGTAGAATGCCCCAGATGGTTCCTTTTTCTTACTCCATCCTTGTGCTCATAATCCAACTGGTGTTGATCCAACTGAGGAAGAGTGGAGAGAAATATCATATCACTTGAAGGTAACTGTGACCTATGTACCAGCATGACTATGCGAGAATCCGGCGGTTCTTGAACTGACTGTAAACATCAATGTTTGTCAGGTGAAGAATCATTTCCCATTCTTTGACATGGCATATCAAGGTTTTTCTAGCGGTGATCTAGACAGGGACACACGAGCAATCCATACTTTTCTTCAAGATGGACATTTAATTGGTTGTGCTCAATCCTTTGCGAAGAACATGGGACTTTATGGACACCGAGTTGGTTGTCTCAGGTACAGATATATCTTGCACTCTTAACTAGGATTCTCTCCTGCAGTGCTTTGGGACTAATTTGACAGATGGATCCTTGAAAGAGATCTTTCGTGGCCCAGCAAGTCCTTACAAAGCTACAAGGCAGGAAGCGTTTAGGAAAGAGTAAAACATTAGTGACGAGAATTACACGAAGACTGTTGTGTTTATAACAACTAAATTTATTTCGACAAAAATCCTCATGCAATGCACACCCACCTGCTATTCTAATGGTAGGTTGAGGTGGTGCAGATAGGCAATATCTAGCCATTGTTGCAATGCTAATCTATATGGTTATTTCATCTTTCTTTTCCTCTTTAACATTTTCAGCCTTCTCTGCACCGACACAAAGCAAGCAGTTGCTGTAAAAAGTCAACTGCAGCAGATTGCACGGGCAATGTATGGCAGTCCTCCTATTCGTGGTGTATTGCTGGTCTCGACAATCTTAGGAGATCCAGACACTAAGGCACTTTGGGTTGAGGAGTTGAGGGTAGTTTCCTATTCTTCTTCTGCAATGGTTTTCTCATTCATCAGTTTTCACGTTTCATTTTGTCGTCATACTGTTGGATGAGAGCTGTTCTGAATTCTCTTATCTTTGCCTGTATTTTGTTAGGCAATGGTAAATCGCATCTGTAAAATTCGGGTGGCTCTACGAGAAAGCCTCGAGAAATTGGAATCTCCTCTCAATTGGGAACATATAACAAACCAGGTTGGCATGTTTTGCTTTTCTGGTATAACTCCTCAACAGATAGAGCAGCTACAGAGGAAGTTCCACATATACATGACTGCTGATGGCCGGATCAGGTACTACCTTGCCTCATAGCTCAGGAGTGCTTGTTACCTAATGTTGTTTTTGTGAAGAATTGCATTATTTGTTCCCCAAAGAGGAAATCTTCATTCAGTTTCCTACAAAAGCAGTCCTTAAGATGCCTTTGATCAACTTCTCTTAAAGCCTGCCTTCACAAATGGTAGAATAAGTTGAAAATTGTCTTTTATTGACCGAAAGAGAGTTGAATTTTCTTTTTGCGGCTCTATCTGCCTGCATCTCATCAGCGGAGCACAACTTTCCTGAAATGAATCATCGTTGGCATTTAAATAGCTTAAGCTGCAATCTGCACACCTGCTGGATTGACTGGCTTCACCTTTTCACAGTTCTTTATTATACAAAGTGTTGTGGTTTTGAACAGCATGGCGGGAGTTACAATGAGCAACATGGACTATTTGGCAAATGCCATACACGAAGTCACCAAATCCGGTCAAGAATCCTAGGTTCTTATCGAGACGTCTGGTTATATCGAGACGTCAGGCTTTTAGCCGCTTTTCCTTGCTACTGCCTGATGATTATATACGGTTGGACTGATGATATTGAACGGCTCAGGTTTCTTCAATGCGCATTGCCGTTGAAGCATATAGGCATTGGACGTCGGAAAGAGACCGGCACTAGCAGTGATGTCACTGCATGCGAATGTGAGTTCATTGAAGGTGGCCGTTCGTGTAGGGGATATTTTGTGTTCATGCATGTAGCATGCAGTACTTAAGATGAACTGTGGCACTTCTCGGTGCTCTATTTGTGTATAGGATCGTAGGACACAAACCCGTAAGCTGAAATCATCTTTCTATCTAATAAAAGGACGATACCATCAATTGTGATCAACACCTTGAATCATGCATCCAATAGCATCGCATCAACCCGAGATCAGTGCGGAGTTTCGCACAGCGAGATAACTCTGTAAGTTCATTGATAGTGGCTGTTCTTGGAGGAGATTTCTTTGTGTTGGTGTACGTAGCGTGCAGTACTTCAAGAGTTACGACACAACAGGGGTACTTCTGGGTGCTCTATTTGTGCCTGGGATCGTATGACACACCCCTGTTAGGTGTAATCATCTTTCTATCTAGTAAAAGGACAGTATCATGGATGGTGATCAATCCCTTGAATTATGCATCGAATCCTAAGAGCATCGCATCAACCCGAGATCAGTGTGGAGTTTGGCACAGCGAGATAAGTCGGTGTCGGCTATGAGTCTCGGGCTGGAGACATGGAAGCGCCCGACGTAATTAATTGACCGAACCGGGCCCTTTTAACTTAGATCCCCAAGACGAAAACATTGAACTAGTTCCACACGAATGATGGATTATGCATTGTTGACACATGAATTTTGACATTTCCTTTTAATTGTTTATTTTGCATAAAAATCAGGAATTAAATTTTAGTTCCTACAAAAAATAATTAACTTAGTTTTCATATTTATTTTAGCATTTATTGCATTCATATTTTTCATTGGTCTATCGATGGATAGACTTAATTCAAGGTTTTGAACTTAATTGAATTATTTGAATTGAACTTGTGCCGAGATTTTTAAGGAATATGGGCTAATTTGAACTTGATTAGGTGTGATTAAGTCCTTCGGGATTTAATTAAAAAATGTCTTGCGATTCGGTGTCTATTTCATAAAGTATCACAAGTTAGAGCCCCTAATATGACCTAATTTTTTCTATATAAGCATGTTTATGCTTCACAAACAGGGAGGCGAATGGACATAAGAGTACACAGCATTATTGGGGGGGTACTCTTCATTCTTCATCCAGAATTTGTGAAGGGATAGCAGTGGCACATATTTCTTTTCTTTTTGCAGGTCCCGAGATCTGTTGAATAGGGAAGAGTACGAGAATCAAAGGCACAAAAAGTCAGAAGAGAACGTCCAAAAGACACCAAAGAAGAAGACACTTGAAGAAGGCCAACACAAAGGAAAAAGACGTGAACATCGAGAGAGAGAGAGAGAAGGCTCCTTTTCTTCTCTCTCTGGAGGAATCACGTTGGGTAAAATAACCGCAGAAGAGGCATGTGAGGGGACAAAAGGGTAGTAAAAGGAACAAAAAAGGGGTTTTGTTCTTTGATATTTTGTTTCTCGTGTTCCAACCTGCAGATGAATTAGAAAGTCCAAAGGTCATTCAAATGTGTTTGCGCTCTTTCTTGTAAATCCCCAACGGGGATTGGTTATAAAGAGGATTCTCCATAGAAATCAGTTTGCAAAGTGCAATTCTCAAAGAAGTTCATACCATCCCCTTCGAAATGATGGTATTCTTTCTAAATACATTTCCAGGAAGGTCAAGTCGGTAACAAGACAACGATGATCACCAACATCAAATCCCTCTCATGCACATTTTTAAAGCTAAAATGAGCCTTTCCGTTCCTCAGGTTCCTTGCCCAAACTTATGTTACAACCCTTCAAAATTTCTTCTAATTATAGTACTTGAGTTAACGTAAAGTTAAATGATCTTAAGCATCGCTCGAAGAAGTTCAAGTAAGATTATTTGTCTCTCATTTTTGTAGGGTTCTTGACTTGTAAACCCGGAAGCAAAGGATGAATTTCACCAGCCTTGACTCGACTAGAGTCCTCTTTGATGAACCTTTGACCTAACCCTCATTACGGTCCTAATCAAGACCTCCGGATCGGCTTGGTCATACTAATTGCGAGATTGCTCGGACCCTCGTTGAATGCGATGATGGTGAGATTGAGTAATTTCTCCCGAATCCTATAGTCGGGATAAATAACTTTTTTCGAGAGTGAAAGAAAGCCTTTACGGACCGAAGTCCCACATTGAGATTACATTCGAGATATTCACTATGTGGCAACTTCCCCGAATAGGATTGGTAATGCGAACCCGAGATAATAGCTATGAACCACATTATGAGTCATTGCATTATACACATATTATTTCTAATCATAGCAAGCTCGGTAGAGTAGTTTTGCATGAACTCATTATTGAATATGTCGCACATGTTACTTATGATATTCTATGATAGGTAATGCATTCCCAATGTTCGAGTTCTCTCCCAAGGTCTCGAAATTCATCCAAGGATTATTGAATGAGCAAATTCACTGGCAAATGCCCATCAAGCAATCATTCAAATCCTCGGGTAAGTACATCTTCAATTTGAACCCTTCCATGAGAGTGAATAAAAATCCTTTCCGATAAGAGGCTCCTCCTTTAATGCGATTATATTTTGTCAAAAGGATCGAGATAGGTTTCCTTATTAATAAAATTCCCTAGTGAAGTTTTGTAATACAAGCAAGTAAACAAGTTTTTACTGGTATATGATGTTGCATTTGCATAGGTTTTGTGCACATGATCATTTTAATCGGGTATGATACATCAACTTGTCTAATCCTTGGTCATCGCTTAGAAGATTCAGGTATGTTTTCTAACTTTTTAAACACATTGATGGCTCTATTGACTTGAGTCATCGCATTTCTTTTTGTGTATTGACTTGACTAATCTCAGGAGCATCACCTTTGTATTAACTGACTAATCCGGACGTACATCCCTATTTGTGTATTGTCCCGACTTATCTCGGGTGCACGCTCTCTTTAGTGGTTGTCTTGATTCATTTCGAGTGACACATCCTTTATCAAATCGCAACGACGTAGCTCTTACGATTTTGGACCACCTTTATCAAATTGCAATGACATATGACTTACTTCGATCTTGATCTTTTGTCAAATCATAATGGCATAGCTCTTATGATTTTGACCTTTATCAAATCATGATGACATAAGCACTCGTGATTTTGATCCCATAACCGAGTCACAACGACGTAACTCTTACGATTTTAGTCCCCTTTTGCCAAATCATGATGACAAATGCACTCATGATCTTGGTCTTTTTATCAAGTCACAACGACGTACGCTCTTGTGATCTTGATTATCTTTCGATTCAGAGAGCTCTTGTGATCTCGAAAACATATTTTTCAAACTCTAAATATATCTTGCGCTATCCCGCATTAGAGGAAAACCTCGATAACGAATAAGGCCCCATTATCTCGAGATCCTCTTGTGATCTTGATCCTTTCGATTCACAACGACGTAACTCTTGTGATCTCGAAACACATTTCAACTCTACACATATCTTGCGTTGTCTCGCATTAGGAAAAAGTCTCCGATAATAGATGGGCTTAGTACCTTAAGATCCTCGCATCTACAAAAAGCTTGAAAATTAAGGGAATCAAGCACTATGAGATATTTGGTAAAACAGGTATTTTCATATCCGATCCATATGCGGGTTTCTCTAGCCATTTTATGGAGGAAGGAAGCTTTGGTGCATGTTATTTACTGATCTTGCATACCATGTATCATTTCTCGTGTATTTAAAAAAAATGAAATTAAAACTCCCACAAATATCTTCATCATTCATCATCAGCATTGTCAAAATTTAGGTTCAATTTTTATCTTTGAGCGAAACCTCTACGAACTTCCACTCAAAGAAGCAAATGTTAACACCTAAATTTTAACTTTTTCTTTTAATTGTTTATTTTGCATAAAAATCAGGAATTAAACTTTAGTTCCTACAAAAAATAATTAACTTGGTTTTCATATTTATTTTAGCATACATTGCTTTCACATTTTCATTGGTCTAGCGATGGATAGACTTAACTCAAAGTTTTGAACTTAATTGAATTATCCGAATTGAGCTTGTGCCCAAATTTTTAAGGAATATGGGCTGATTTGAACTTGATTAAGTGTGATTAAGTCCTTCGGGACTTAATTAAAAAATGTATTGCGATTCGGTGTCTATTTCATAAAGTATCGTAAGTTAGAGCCCCTAACATGACCTAAATTTTTCTATATAAGCATGCTTATGCTTCACAAACAAGGAGGCCAATGGACATAAGAATACACAGCATTATTGGGGGTACTCTTCATTCTTCATCCAGAATTTGTGAAGGGATAGCAGTGGCACATATTTCTTTTCTTTTTGCAGGTCCCCAGATCTCTTGAAAAGGGAAGAGTACAAGAATCAAAGGCACAAAAAGTCAGAAGAGAACGTCCAAAAGACACCAAAGAAGAAGACACTTGAAGAAGGCCAACACAAAGGAAAAAGACGTGAACATCCAGAGAGAGAGAGAGAGAGAAGAAAGAGAGAGAGAGAGAGAGAAGGCTCCTTTTCTTCTCTCTCTGGAGGAATCACATTGGGTAAAATAACCCAAAGAAGAGGCGAATTAGAAAGTCCAAAGGTGTTTCAATGGAGAGAGAGGGGTCCAAGAAGAAGAACTCACGTTCTCCATAAAGCCACATCAAAGGGAGTTCTCAATTCTTTAGATAATTTTTTCTGCTTTCGTTTCTCTCTCTCTGAATCACATCTGGGCACTCGAAGTCAAAAGAATTTAAAAAAAGTCCAAAGAAAAGAACAACAGAGTAAAGAATAGCCAATTGCCAAACCCATATTTGTCAAATTTTAGCGTGAGGCGTTGATCTGTGTTCTTTTGATTTTTGTCTAGGTGTGGTGAAATCACTCCAACAAGTCCAGCGAAGCGAATCATCTCCCACACTTGCTTCATAGATGTCGCGAAAGCAGCAGTCCACCACCCCATAGCAAGACAACCCCATCGAGAAGCTAAATTTGCCACCATACCGAGGCTACACGTCCTTACAAGACTAGCCCTTGCCATTGTCGCAAGTCGACCCCGAGCCGATCACCCATTCGCAAAGCTTGATCCGCAAGCCGATTCAATATTGCTGTTCAAATTTGGAAAGTCGATCTTCGAATAAGGTGAAAATTCTGGTTTTTAGAATCAGAATATTTACTTGCCTCATATCATGTCTTGTCATATTTTGCATATCTTGCACATTTGCATCGTAGTGGATATTTTTTAAAATATAGGTTGATTATGAATTTTTCCTAATCCACAACTTGCCAAATGATCGAGAAAGTTCATCTTTAAGATTACTCGATGGAATACTCGATTAGACTCGATTAGGCAAGGATTTGAGTTCAATTCTTAATCGTGAGATTACGAATTAAGGGTTGCACTCGGATATTTGCAAAATCTTTTCAAAAATTGATTGATATATCCACTTTCTTAATTGAATTGACTGGCATATTTACTTTCCCAATTTGATTTGAATTGCTCGATTGTCTATCTTTTTTAAAATATATCCATTGCATGATATGATCTCAAGTATTCTAAAAAATGATTGCATTCATCACTTTTCATATTTAAAAATTGCATATATTTTAAAAATAACATCATGTAGATAATTGCATATCTAATATTTTTTGTAAAATAATTAGGTTAGATTTCATTTTAGGATAGAAATTGCATGTTTAAATAAAATCTCATGTTAAAAATAATTTATCTTTAATATATTAGAGTTTAGGTCAATTTAAGCTCTAAAATACACAAGATAAAAATTGTTTGGACATAGTTCTATTTTGGGGAATAAATTCATCCGAAAATAAAATAAAATAAAAATCATTCATCCTTGACATGTCATCCATGCCATGTTATCCTTGCCACGGGTCCATGACACGTCATCCACGACATCCATGCCATATCATTCATCTTTGTTATGTCATCTCATACCATGTCATATATATTGCATTTGAGTTTAGATTGCATATAGAATTGCATGTTTAGGGTTTTAATTAATTCGCACGTCATGTAGTCGATTTAATTAAACCAAACCATCATTTATACCATAGTTTAATTTAATTGCATGTCATCTAGGTTAGTCATGTAGTTAATTAAATTAATTTCATATGCATGATTAGGATTTCCTTGCATTTAATTTAATTCATTTGCATCTTAGATTAAATTCATGCATTGCATATAGGTTAGTCTTTATCCCATTAAAAGCAAAAATCCAAAAGTGAGAATAATTTGCCTTGGCGCATGCTCCTTGCACGCCATTGACTTCCGGTTGTTATATTAATTGATTGTACACCCGCAAGATAACATTTGTTAGTGACTTAGGTTAAAATCAATCAATGTTGCATTCTCAAATGATTTTCATGAAATAAAATGGTACCGAAAGGGCGTTAGAGTAATCTAGCGTAATTCAAGTCTTCGTAAAAGTAATTTAGGTCTTTTGCTAATTTACTTAGGTTTCTAATCAACCTATCAAAAATGATTAGTGGCGACTTCAAATTAAAAATACATTGCATGTTAATTATTTGAATTTTAAGTTGCGATTTGGTATGGACTTGAGAGAGTCCGAATTAAATTAGTTAATTTAATTAACCCGATAATCTATTAACTTGAAAATTTTTCGATTTTTAGGTCGCAACATGCATATAACCTTGTCTCCAGATTTTTGTTACTGAAGTCTCTTTCATCTGGTTCTCGTTTGTCCGGACATAGTAATAATTAGTTGAGATGGCTAAGTACTAATCCAAAAATTAACACGACTGAGATAAGCTTAATTAATAAAAAAAACAAGATTTCGTAAACATAAAAGCTTATGACGACACAATTAAAAAAAAAAAAACTTATGACGACACCAGTCGGTGTAGCTTTCAACTTGGAGCCGCCCATAAATTTTTTTTTTATTTCTGCGGGAATATCCTCTGATAATTTTTTGTTGATCCTCAAATTTCATCTTGTTAGTTCTGTCTGTACCTCTACATTATTTGGTGGGTCTCCCGTTGGATATGCAGCCGATTTTATTCTAATCCATAAGAAGAACTTCAATTAACAGTACGGGTTCATGAAAAAAAATTGAACTTTGAAGAGGAATCAAGGTTGAGATTCTGATCAAGAGCTCAGTAGCAGGGTAGGATCACGATACTTCAAACTCAGACAAACTGAGACAAAATTACGATGTACGGTTACTCACGTTGAAGTCTCCGAAAGAGTCAAGGCTCAAGAGGGTGGTGAGGGGAGTAAAAATGCAACGAGCTTACCCAACTGACTTCAACTACTCTTCCTCGCGGTTGCTCAATCCGACAGTCCAACCCCGACCCAGAATTGCCCGAAAGGTAGAAGGTTGATAAAATGGTCCAAGACAAACGGTTGATTGGCTTTGGCTTGGGCTTTCTCCATGATCAATTCCACTTAATCGCTGACCACCTCTCGTCGCCGCAGGTACTCTCTCTCTCGTCGCCGACGACTGGTTCAGTGTTCCTTCGCGCAAAAGAACGTTTTTTTTTAGGCGTTTATGCTGCCTCATGTCTAATTTAAGCAGCGCATGATCTTTCGTTTCTTTTTGTCAACCTGGAACTCAACACCTAGTAGCTATATCCTATGAAACGTGCCAGTGCCCTTGATGGTGAATTCAAATGCCACAGTCCTCGCTTTGGTGTTGTCCATGAGCTGCAATTAGGCAGCTTTTTCATAGTGTATGAAGTGTTTTTAGTGGCCTTTTCCTCCGGATTTGAGGTGGTACTTTTGGAATCTCCGAGGTATTGTACTGAGGTATGTGCGGCGGAATGGGATTCGAATATCAGTGGCTGTGTTTACCACCAATTTATTTCACATGCACCCAAGAAGGCTTAACAAGGTGTCATGGAGGGAATCAATCATTATAACCTACATGATCAGCCTGATAGTTGATGCACACCCGTGTCACTCCTATCCAAGAAACGGTGCAACATAGGTGCTGGTAGGATAGCAGTGTTGAGGCCACTGACTCTGGTTTCGAAGTTCAATTGGCTGTAGAATTCACGTGTGGTCTTGAGTTCTACTCCTCGCGTTGTTTTGCATATGTGATATGCTTTTTCGATGTGCCGTTATTTGATTAAGGTGAGGATTTCTGTCTGCATAGGTTGGATGTGGATACTTAAATCTGTAACGATTGCTGTTGTGTCTCAGGTATCATGGGTGTGAAGATAGGATTCCTGTTTCTTCTTGTTTTGAGTGCTCTTGCGACCCTCGACGCTAGGCAACTGCCACGCAATATTGAAGGTACTCATTGACTTTGCTTTTGATTTACCTTCATTTCTTTTTGCTTGGTTTCTGGATCTTCCTCACTAGTGATAGAGACATCTGCTTCCCTGCACTGAAGAACAGTGAAAAACTTGTTCAACTGTCCATGATAAGAGCATTACTCAATGTTTAAAGGTTTTCTCCATGGATATTTAAAATGTTTTTCTTTACACTAATGTTGGCAAGCATTCTGCCTTCCTTATTCCGTGTCCTTTAGTTATCTGATCTCAAGTGCTAGTAACAACATTGTCTCTGATCCAGAAAACGATACTTCATTAACAAAATGAAAATTTTAGTTTTAGAAATATCTAACAAAACAATTGCCTTTCAAACAAGTATGCTAAAATGTATTTAACCATGCATTCACTATAATTAAATCACAAATCATGAGCAAGGAGTTTCAGCAAATGCTTGTAATGAACAATTATATCTGTCTAATATTATTATCAGAATATCATCTGCTATCTTTGACTGAAACTATATAAAGGTGTTATTAGCATGTCATGGGGTGATAAAATTCTGCAAATAATGGCACGACTTGTTATGAGATGACATAAGCAAAACAGGTGTTACACTTGGGTTACCAAGTCATGTTGATCACACCAGCTACTGCTGAAAAGGTGAACACATGTTGTCCTCCTCACGAATTTTAACGAGCTATAATGTAATAGCTGGTGCAACTTGTATATTTTGATGAACATTTGTTTGTGTCAGCTGACAAGGAAGCAATCTTAAAATCTATGCAACCGATGCCAAGTCATTGTTTAACATTCTTGCATTGTATGACAAGTTACCTGCAAAATATGGCCAATTGTATTTTGCACCATTTCGTAGAAACTGTCTCGCATGTTGATACAGTAGCAACTGGATGATGCTTTTACATTTTGTGTTCAGCTGTGCAGTACCACATGCTGGAAAAGGGAAGTTCAAGGAATGGAGATGTGTGCACATGGTGTGAGGAGTATGCCGCATTGGCACTCAAGTATCTGGACGAGAATAAAACTCAATCTGAAGTAATTGAACTTCTTCACTTGGCCTGCTCCCAAGCTCCGATGTTCAAGACAGAGGTCTCTCTCTCTATCTCTCTGTGAGACTATTGAACTCCAACCAGTTGAATTGCAGATGCCTATTATTGCCAGTTGTTCCATTGCTTTAACCTTCTCATTTTCATCTGCAGTGCATTATTCTGGTGGATTACTATGTTCCAATTTTCTTCTTAAAGTTTTCTTCAATCCAACCTGAAGAGATCTGCAAGGATATCTCTCTCTGCAAATCAGCGGAGAGAGCTTCTCCAAAGCTTAAGGAAGAGAGTTGTGAATTTTGCCATGATGCTGTTTCGCTAGTCTTGGATAATTTGAAAGACCCTGATACTCAGGTTGGTACTTCTTGTATTATGGTAGTTTGTATGTACTGAGCAACACTCGACCGCACAAAGCCATTTTGTTCTTGTACTTGTCCCTGGTAAGGGACTAGATCTTTCGCTTAGCCACCTTCAGGCACAAAGAAACAAGATCAATACTTTCCTTCTTGTTACACTCCATGAATCTTGCCACTGGAATGACAACTTATATGGTTCTCATATTGACCTCAGTTGGACATAATTGAACTACTCCTGAAGGCTTGTCATTCCCTTGAGAGCTACGAGAACAAGGTAAATCTGCTTTTCTCACGCGAATGTGCACTCACACGCACATTTATGTATGAAAATCTTACATAAGCACAGTATAGTTCCCTTAGCCACGTTTGTTTTCTTTTAATCCATGCTAATATAGATGGGCTTTCCAACAACTCTTCCTAGGAGGAGTTTCTTGAACATCAAGAATTTTGAGTTCTTTGCGACAGAAGCCGTCTAATTCAAGTCAAAAGCATGAATGATTTACTCTTGCATGAAAGATCTCGTATCTAGTTCTCTCTCCCTTTCTCCGGGGCAGTAGCACCTTAATAACGATTTACTGTTCGCTTTTTGCAGTGTAAGAAGCTGGTCTTTGAGTACGGGCCACTAATTCTTGCCGACATGGAAAAATTTCTGGAGGGAGCTGATGTGTGCACTTTGCTGCATGTGTGCGCCGCATCCGAAATCGAAAGTGAAGAACCGGTACCCACCAAGGAGACGCCATTGCTATCCGACTCGTGAAGCTTCGTCGTGTGGGACGCATAGTTCACGTATGTCCTGAAATGTGCGTTTCACTCGCCATTGCATATGGACAATCACAACCCTACGAGCTGGAAGTGAAACCTCATAATGACAGATGCATATGATATAGACGTAGAAATGTGTCGTCTGGAAGTGTTGGTTAACCGTTGCTGCGATAGCTAGTGCTGTAGTAACACCTAGCATCATCGATGTCCTACTTATGTTCACTTCCTATGCTTGTTATACAATATTTGTATAGGTCGGACAAACAAACCTCGATCTAACTACTTAGATTCTGCTTATCCATCTTTGCAGTGCATTTATACATAGGGCGGTCAGTTTGACGTTCCCTTATCCCCTCATTCTTTTCTTTTGGCTGATGGCTGAATTCGTTCTTGTTTAGCTCAAGAGACGTGGATAAACTAGTTAACTGATTTTGTGCTACGCTGCCCAAATTTGCGAGTGGCGTAAAAGAATACCACTGAGCGTTGTGATTTGGGTCTTTGACTCATTCAATTTGCACAATTTTAACGATCATATGGCGAATTTCGCTAAAAAAAAAAAAGAAGAAAGAAGCCATCGTATGGCGAATACGAAGTTAGTAACATGAGTGCGATCGGCAACGATTATTTCCTCCTTTTGCCTTTAGGACAATGAGTTCCAGACCGTTTCTGTATTTACTTGGCATGACTGAAAAATGTGAAAGCCCAGGGAGTGTTGATACTTAGTGAAAAACAACTCTCCCCGCCTCTCTCTCTGCTTCAAATTCGAAAACAGTTCTCCCTACATCTCTCTCTAGAGGAAAGCCCGGTGCAGGACAACCCTATAGCAATAGGTCACGAAGTAAATAGATGGGGACTGACCACATGGTCAAGACACCGCCTGGCCTGACGATCTAGAGTGCCATAGTGCCAGGATATGTCAAAATAAATCACAGGACTGGGTGCACGAACTGAACGAAATTCTTCCTCAAGGTATGAATACCTACCTAGACAGAGAACTAACTAGCGGTATAGCAACGAACTTAAATCATCAGTTACCTGAGGGGCAAGCGCATGCATTTTGACCTGTATTGCTATTTGATGTTAATCTAAGTATATATCAATCCCCCTTGTAAGGAAAAGGAAGATACAATCCGTCCAATATCTGAACTCTCCCCAAAAAAGGAGGCTGCTTGCCTCCGTAAGAACAGGCATATATAAATCCCTCAAATTCTGTTCATTCTGTCTTGTCAATCAAGTCACCAGGGTGACTATACATGTTTGAGGGGAAAATCCCCCCCAATATGGGGCCCAGAGACTGACGGATTTCCAACACCTTCTCCCGATCCTTGTGCTGCCCATTTCATGCTGCAAAAGTAAATAAACCAAACATAAGATCATCCAAAAACTCTAAAGATGTCAAAAATAGAGGTCAGTTAGGATAGGAGAACAGCAGGGAACTCGGATGTTCTGTTTGTCATACTCAATGCAGGCACATTTCCTATAGTATTAAGAAACTGTGATGACTCAGCGTCCATGGTAGCACCATCAACCTTTCGATCATATGAAATGGTTGACATGAAGCCAGTAACTTGAATGCAGTTACGAGATACTGAACCGTAATCAACTAAAAAAGCAATCATATCAGATGATCATCTCAGCAAAGACTAACCTCACCCTCACATACATCCTACGCCACACTGGGATGGAGAAACACCCCAGGACAAAAAACGCACAAGGATGTGAACAAGTTCCATACTTAGATCCATTATCCAAGGATCGACTTCTCCATTATAGGAGGTTCAGCTTGGTCCGGTTGTCCAGGTGGATCATCTCTTATCAAGGTAACTGAATAATTTGCTATCTATCAATGGCAGATAAAGGAAGTATCTAACTCAGCTAGATAAGTCTAAATATAACATTACTCTCAAATAAATCTTCAGCTTATTGCTGTTGCCTGTAGATATAAATTCCACCACCATCAGAAGGAGTAATTACATATAAGAAAATTCTCTCTATGATGGAAAAGAGATGCGCCCAAGAGGGCTGATGGGGTTCAGACAAGTACAACAAGAAGAATCTAAAATGGAAAAACCTATTTTAAGAAAATAATGGGAAGTTTCCATGAGTACCTCATCGCATGTCCCAAATTCGAGTTACTAAAAATAGATAAAGAACCAACTGCGATTTCAGGTTTAACAGGAATACCTCATAAATCTATCTTTTCCAAAAATCACTGAATGACGGAGAAAACCAAAAATGATTTTATCTCTGGAAAGAAAACAATCCTATGAATAAATCCTCCATGAATGACCAGCCTAAACCCCCAATTTTGTCCCTGGTACTTTGTTGGTCAGAATAGCAAACTAACTTAACCTAGTAATGATGCAGCAGAAGACAGATGACTGCCCCTGAGAGCTTCTACAGAGGTTACTTGCCCTTACGAGGAGATTTTCCTCTTTCGAAGCTTATTGACAATCAGAATAAAGAAGAAAGACACACAAGGAGGTGCTCAATGCTTCCAGATAATTTTCCCTCAAAAGCTGACTCAGACAACTTCATTCAACTTGCTAATCCAACGTTCTCAGCAAGATGACCTGAACGGCTAATTCTCTAAAGAGATGGAAGTAAAAATCTGATTATGGACCCAAAGAACCATATGAAAAACCTAATTGTCACATCTCCTAGTCGGTATGTTTGAAGCTACTTGGCCTACTAGTGTTTTGGGCCTTTTGGCTTTTGAGAGCATGCTAAGTTCCAGTCAAACGATGCAACTAAATAGTAAATCATGGGGCTAGAATTGGCTAAACTCATGGACATAGAGCGCACACAGTCCGTAAAATATCAAGGTGAATCTGGGGTTCTCCAAGTCACGGGGAGCGCTATTGCAAGAAAGCATCTCTCTACTGCATTGGAAGATAATGCAGAGAGAAGGAAGGAGATTTCACAAGAAAAACTTAAAAAGTTGCTGTTTTTCATGTAATGCTGCATACAGATGCAAAGAACATGACCGGATGACTGAAAGCGGCTGTCGAGAAATATTACCCACTTACATAGACTGTAGCTAGCAAAGGTACCGCAGGCAACTTACTCAAGTTAGGTTAAGAGAAAAACAGTTGCAACATTATAACAGGGTAGTCCAAATACAAATGAAACTACTACATAGGTGAAAATACTCGAGTACAAGCGACACTGGCAAATGTTAGGTCCTGGGAACTACCGTCTATTCCAGAGAAGTTGCCACAACTATCTGCCGATGTAAATAAAGACAAGGTAATTGTGTACAAAGACATTTACATTTCTTAAAAAATTCTCTAGTAACATCCTTTTTTAATCTAACCTAACCATCAACAAAACATAGAACCGAAGTCAACATCCTTGTCTTAGCTCTGTATCTAATGAACGAATGCTTCCCAACATACATAAGGATTTACATGCACTCACTTGGACCAACAATTGGCTGAAGATGGCTCGAACGGATAAGTCAAAGCAGATCTAGTAGGGCTTCCAAAATACATTTGATTTGGAGTAGACTCTCCTTGAGACGCAAGAGGAAGATGATTTTCACCATCTGACAGAGGTGGAATGAAAGCTTTCTGGACCCAAGGATCTTGATTATTTAAGCCCGTCAAAGGGCTTAAAGTTCCACCACTTCGTCCGCAACCAAGAAAATCTTTCTGTGGAGTGTGAGTACTTGGCAGAACAGGATCCTCCTTTGAAAAGAGTGAGACTGAACTATTCTGTGACAAAGGGCGAAGCATATCTTCCTTAGATGATCTGTTCCGGCTCAGGGTTCAAAAGCCAGCTTGCCGGGCCACCTATCAAACTTAAACCATCCTGAGCAAGAGGAGAAGTATCCCACATTTGCCAGGTTCTCTTATCATCGGTACTTGCATCTCCGACATGAAAATTACTCATGTCTGGGGCCCTCAGAGTACGAGCGAAACGATTAGCATTGTTATGCCTGTCATCGATACCTCGTAACCGTGACATTGGAGACTCGATAGGTGATGGCTTGGTAACTTCAGACGCAGCGACAACATTCTTTCTAACATGAGGCATTTCTGATCCCAAGTCTGTTAAAAAGCCAGACCCCAGATCTAACTGAAAATTATCAAGTGATTCAGAAACAGGCCCCAGTAATGACGCTGGATCAGGAACATAACATGGGTCTTCAAAAAGCTCCGGCTCTTCTGCAATAAATTCATGAGACCCTTCTCCAACTCGAGAAAAGATGGGTTCAATTGCAGGTGAGAAGCCTAAACTACTGCTGGGCATCCCATTTTGATAAGCAGATACAGTAAATGGTGATGGAAGCCCAAAGTTGAGGGGATTATCAAATAACTGAGTTGTTGGGGGCTGACAAGGTGCCAATGGGCTTTGACCTTCTTCCTGGAACTTGGGACTCGGTTTGCTTATAACATTGGTATTGGCTGAAGGATGAACAGATGATGAGCGAGTAAATAATTGTTGCCATGTTTTCTTTGGTGCAGATGCCGTTTGTGTATCAGAGAACACCTGTCAGTGAACATTAAAACATTTTAAAGACAACAGTTCAGCAATACATATAGACACTGCACAAGCATCATGACACCGCAGATTATCTCAATGAGGTAAATGCATAAGAGCAGCTCTTTGGTCAAGAACAAATTCAGTATAACTAAGGCTATAAGTAATATGCAATTGAAAAAATGCATAAGAAGGATGGCAGACAAGATTTGTTCGCTCGACAATAGTTCAGAAGTTTGTTCACATGCCAATTACTCGCTCAGAACTATGGATACACGGTTACAGCAAAGACAGGACAAAATGAAAAGACAACTTACAGGAGAGTTACTGCTCTTGTCTTCCAAATTCATGACTGATTTGCCATCTATTCGCTCAGGCGGACAATGATCTCTCTTATAAGAAGTATGGACATGATTTACAGCACCGATAGGTTTGTTTTCTTTAGAAGTTGCAGCAGGAGTATTTGCAGCCCTTCCGAAGAAACTACCCCCACTGAATGCTTTAGACGAAGATAAGAAAGTACCCCTCATTCGGTCCAGGTATCTAGCTCCCGCACTGCCCTTAATAGGACTATTTGCAGAGACACCCCTTAAACTACGCCCCATATCAATACCCTGACCCTTTACACTTTCGGTTGCAGATTTTTGAGGTTGACGATCAGGTAAACTCTTCTTATCGGAGTCCTGCTTTCTCTCACTCTCCTTGCTTACTCTTTTTTCCAGTTCTTCTGCATCAGAGTTGCTCTTACTTGAGCCCCTATCTCTATCTTTCTTTCTCTCCTGACGCTTTTTCTCTGCCTCCCTCCTCCTATCTCTTTCCTTGTTGGGTGATGATCCTTTTGCATTATCTTTTTCAGCCTCACTTTTCTCATCCCTAAGTTTCCTTCGCTCCTCGACTAACCTTGCGACCTCCTCACGCTGTTTCCTCTCTTCCTCCTCCAAAAGTTCCCTCTCCAACCTGGCTTGCCTCTTCTCGTCAGCTTTTCTGCGTGCCTTCTCACTTCTGCTCTCGTAAGAATGCCCACCGTCCCTCTTAGCCAACATACCCCTATGCTCAGCATCCAAAGCTGCATCTTCCCTCAATGAACTACTTCTAAAAATCTTTCTCCAAAGCCACCTAATGCTCAAGAAAAAAGATGTCAGCAGCTTACCGGAAAAAATAACAACTCCTGAATACGAATTCTCTGCCAAACAATGGTCATCTCCCCCAAAAACCCCATCTGCAGCTCTCCTCCATGAACCAGATTTTGTTGCTAAAGACCCACCTGCCCAATTCCCATTTTCTAGCCAATCCTGACCACACATCCATCCACTATCAGACCACGCCTTCCCATTCAATAGCTTCCCACCCTTTCCGACCAAATCCTTAATAATTCCAGAGTTTGAAATACCCATGCCGGACGGCACAGGTAAGTCCAGAACCGGTCTTTTTGAAATATGTCCACAATAAGAACACATAAACTTACCTCCACCTGGATTTTGATCTTTATACTGAGTCGAACAGTTACGACACCTCCGGGTTGCAGTCTTCCTAAGCTTCTGCAACTCAATGGCTTCATTCTTTTTCCTCTCCCTAAGCTTGGCATTCCTATGCGCCCGCCAAGCCGACAGCTTGGGCATCAAAATCTCATACCAAAGAGAGGGTAACCAACAGCACGAACACGCAAGCCAGCCTCGGTGACGTAATCTCAAAACGAAAAGCGGGCGGCAACAGCTGAGAAAGAGCCCATAGACCTATCAGTGGAATCACCAACCAAGGCAGCATAGTCGCAACCCGGCGTGACCACTTCTGAATCACACAGAGTATACACATTATCCACTAACTGAAGCCTATCTTCCCCGTGATCGCCAACACAACGAATTCGCCAAACCCTAGAACAACCAACCCAGCACCCACCTCTATCTCCAAAACCAACCCTAATCCCTCCGCGGAATCAAACGCGAACAAGACACCGAAATAATTCCCCCAGAACCTAGCACCAATCCCAGACTACCTCGAATCCCCCAACACCGCCAAATTAAACCCACTCCACCTCCGATTATCGAGCTACGTCCCCCGATGCACTGAGCTCGAGAATGGATCCCTCTAGGGTTTCCCGCAAGACTCTGCGTCGAAATGGAGCTGCAAACAGCAAGGGCACGAGCTTTTCTCCTCTTTTCCCCTCTCAATCGAACGAATTGGGGATTCGAAGACTTACAGGCCGGCAGGCCATCCCAGAAATGCGAAACACAACAACTCGAAGCTTGCTACCGCTGGAGAGTTTCAGAGAAGCTCCTTCAGGTCGCGAATCGGTAATCGCCGGCCGATCCGGGTCGGAGTTTTCTTCTTGCTAGCGAAGAAAGGAACTGTGACGAATTACAGAAATCGCGAGAAGATAAGAAAGGGTCGCCAAAAGAAACTAATGAGAAGCCATTTGTTCTGCTTATATAAGGAGGAGCCGACCCGGGGAGGTCCGGACCGGTGTTGTTTCTCTCTGCTGGTGGTTCGAACCGTCCGGTCTGACATTGGGATCACATGAAAGTAATAGCACCTTTATCTCACGAAAACTTCATAATAAAAGAAATCATTCTCAAAAGAAAACCGATTGGCTTTTATTTATTTGATAATTTAGGGAGAATGATTTCAATAGTCATTTCCTTTCAATTTAAACTTATTATTTCAAGTTTATGTAAAAGTTTTTAAAAAATTTTGTCATTCAGATATCGAAAAAATAAAAAAGATGATTTTTCAAAGATAGTGTTCTTTCGAATAAACGGACCCGGTCAGATGCTTTTGAGAAGGGACGTGGGAAGAGTCTTTGAGGTGCGGTTGTGGGTATTGGAGACTTTATTCTCTATGTCAAGGCAATTAAGGCAAAATGTCCATTTCGTGCTTCACCAGGTTAATTGGATGAGATTTGGAACAAGTACCATGATTGCGTTACTAACTTTGGGGTTGTGAAAGGACTTGCAAAAAGCGACATTCTTTCCTTTTTGTGGTGACCAGTGGACATTGCCGAAGTTATGCCTGTTGGGGCAAACGAGGAAAACGTGGGTTGGGTTGGGTTGGGTTGGGTTGGGTGGGGTGGGGTTTTTGATCCTCATGAAAGATTGGAGATGATCTCGGATGGTGTCGTGTCGAGTATCGGGCTTTAGCTCCTCTCGCCTGGCTCGAGGGAGGACGCCGGTCGAGTAACTACGGAGGGTTATTGCGATTAGAGTAGGGGGTCTCTTACCTAGGAGATGAAGAGGGGTGTTATCATTACTTAGATGAGTCGATCCGTGCGCAAGTGAATTTTCCTTAAAAAAAGAAGGACCTTTCGGATTTATTTTCATATTATAACAAAATAATAACTCTATGTTTGGCATGTTCCATAACTTGTCTTGTTCCTCTCTCTATATATGTGCGATGATTCGGAGGAATTTGAGAACATCCATGCTTTAGATCCTTTCTTCTATAATTAACTCTCGTGCCCTTTCGTTTCTTGACTGTTTTTGTCAAACAACCGAGAGTGATGGTTAATGAAATTCCAATGCAAAAAAAAAAAAAAAAAACGAGAAAGTTAATCCGTATTTATCTTTTACTCGCTCTATCTAATTATTATGGAAGAAATCTCTCTCTAAAGATTCATTAGGATTCAATTTGGCCCATTTCATGTTACTCTCGTCCGTGATTCCATATGGGTTCATCTTTGGATTTCAAAGCCATATAATGAGATTATGGTGCGTTTATTTCACGTAAAATTCGAGATTTTAAAGATATTTTCTGAAAAAATGATTGCTTACATATTTACAAAAAAAATTAGTCAACAAAAAATAATAATAATTTATGCCTAATTATTGTAGTGATGAATATATATATATATATTTATATATATATATATATATTGTAATCAATTCAAGCTATTATTTTTTAATAAATATTTTTTCTTAAAACAAATACACCGTTAGTCTTGGTTCTATTTGTAATGAATTTACAAACCATGAAACATTAGTGTGACGGTCGGGCTTAGCAACCAATGGGAGTAGAGTAGGCCCTAGATTAGGCCCAGGATCAAAAAGAGCACCCCAAATCTTCATGAATCTAGCCAGACCCATGGACTTCATTCCAGTTCTTTAAATTAAAGGCGAGCATGGCTCTAGGGTAGAACCTGAAACCGAAGAACCGAACTTGTGGTTTCGATTTGGTTCCGGGTTCTAGTGATATAGGGTCCGGTTTTCGGTTCTCTATAGAACCCGAATCAAAATCGGAATCGGTATTTTTTAAATCCTAACTTTTTATTTTTACTTTCTACTTTGTCCTTGTCGATGTTGCACTATCCATTTGACATTATGAAGCATGAGCTTGTCTAATTCAATTATCATGGCCAAGGAACAAATCCTTCCTCATGATTCCATTCGACTCTATTTGAATACCTTCTATTTTGATACAAATGGAGTTACATTGGCGGGTTCTCGGATACCGTAGAACCTAATCCAGAGCCTGTGATAGGATAAGTTTCAGGTTCTAGGGTATGTAGGGTAGGTTATAAATTCCAAAAAATAAGGAACCTCTACTAGCGGGTAGATTTCGGGTTTCGAGGTGAAACCTATCCGGAATATGGAACCACTCATTCTTACTTTAAATTAAAGTAATTAATTCGTATTTTGACGAGAACGTCAATAAGTAACACGTCTTCGTAAAAAAAAAAAATTATGTATGTTGTGCTTATCCCTCGGTCGTAGTCATTCAACGGACATTAATCGGTCTAATCCGGCCCGATTTAATACATAGGAAAGCTGTAGAGATAAAGAGAAGAAGCTACCAAAGAAAAAATAATCATCATCACCTTCCAAACACAAATCGCATTCGGTTCATTTTTTTTTTTTTTTGAGAACTTAAGCCTCTAAAGGACTTTAGGTTAAGGCAGATCCGAAGGTATTCCAGAAAGTAGCATTCGTGGAATGCAAGTAGACTTTATTTCTTTTTTTTCCTTCTAACTTGGCCTCGCTCAACTTTCGTAATTTCGAGAACGTCCTCGAAAACCCTAATTTGCCGGCGAGCCACCGACAAGCTGAGGCCTAAGTCATGGGACCCTAGACGACCGCCGTCTAAGGTCACGCCACCAGGCCACCTGTTTCCAGCCACCCGAGGTCATTTGCAGGGCTGGCCGGCAATTGAGTTCTGCCGGCAAATAGTTTGAGTTTATATAACCGTATATATTCATAATAGTCCGTTATAAAGTGTAGTTTTTATCATAAGCCCTTTAGATCAAAGTTGCTTTTCAATATGCTTCTAAAATATATTTTATCAAATACTGCTTGTATTTCGAAAA